>OX637536.1:26005851-27205851 GCA_951800035.1 Linnaemya tessellans
ATTTTGTTAACGTTTTATTTTTGTATACAAGAGTTTAAATCATGACTTGACTGTCCTATTAACGAACTCAAATGTATCGTTGCAATTTCTTAAAGTGTTCATCTTTGTTTCACATTTATTTATCCTAAAATATTTTACAATCTATTCCACAGTGAAATAGTGCATATCAATGTGATATAAGTAAAAATGTGTGTGTGCAATCATTGAATTTACAAAATGCATTTATTCTTCATTTGAGAATTCAAACTTGCAATATGCAAATACAATTATGCAGCAAAAGTACTGCATGTTAAATAGTCATGTATGAATGAAACAAACATACATACATAAATGCAAGTGTATACGTTGTTTTGGTAGTAATCCTGCAGTTGTACTTATTTTTACCACCACCGACTGTATCTTACTATCTACCGAACATAGAAAAATAATGGATTACAAAACTTGAGACCTTGTATTGTAATTTTGAAATGAGTGAATATTTTGAAAAGTAAATCAAATTTGATTACAATTTCCCTCTTAGCAGATGCTATAGAAGCTGTACGAAAACAAATTATTATTTCTTCTTTAAAACGCTGCAGGTTACAAACCTCAACATCTTGATGGCATCGTACACCCCAATTCAGGAATAATTTATAACGTAAAAAGAAAAATATTTGTTTTTAATATTAGGTTAGGTTAGGTTGAAAAGAGGGGCATAAGCATCCCAATCCGGCTTGGATTACACTTAGGCCTCATAGGCCTGTTGTGTGCTCTATAATAAGGAGTTCCCATTCTACTGTGGGGAGCCTCCACCGATACCATGGAAACCTCTGAGTTTGACTACGTCAAGAATCTAGTTTCTGCAATGAACTTCACGGCCGTGTGAAAAGGTCCCTACGGACCTTTTTGGTAAATCATGTTTTTTTTTCATATAAAAATTTTTTTTTTGGATTTTTTTTTGTTTTTATTGTTTAAAACTAAATTCTACATACAAAAATAATTTTTTAAATTTTTTTAATTTGGATTGTAGTGGCCGAAGTAGGAGTAATTTCAGTTTGAAAAGGCAAAAAGGTCCCTAGGGACCTTCTCACTCAGCGGAGGGTTAAGTCCTTCCAATTAAAGCCCCTAAGAAACTTCATCTCCTGTATAATCTCCAGATTAAATGTTTGTCTTCTGACTTGGCTAAAAGCTGGACAGTAGCACAAGTAGTGCTCCAGTGTCTCGTCCTCTTCCTGGCAGGCCCTGCATGTTATATCGCCAACGATACCCATTCGTGCCAGGTGAGTCCTTAACTCTGTATGTCCTGTTATTAAATAAACCAACCTCCTTAGTGCTGGCCTACTCAATGTTAGCACCTCCTTTGTCCTCCTACCATCTGGGTCCCCCCATAGAATTCTAGTCACCCTACCTACGGTAGAGTGCTACCAATCTCTTGTATGCAATTCTATAGCCCATCGCTTTAGTTCGTTCTTAAAAACCTGAAATGGCTTCGGACTATCCAGTGTGATGTTCGCCATTAATGCTGCCATATTTGCTAGCCTATCTGCCTCAACATTTCCAGGTATCCCCTGATGTCCAGGGATCCATATTATCTCTATGCCCCCACAATGCGTGTATGAGTTAATCTCATCCTTGCACTGTAGTACACACCGAGATTGAACCACATGATTTCTCAGGGCCTCGATGACCTTCCTACTATCCGTGAATATCCGAACCGGTAGTCTGTTATCGATTTCCTTCAACCATTTTATCCCTTCCGCAATAGCCACGATCTATCTCACTCTGAAATGCCGTGCTATGATCCGGCAGGCGGAAGTATTTGCGAATTGTTAAAGGGTTCACTTGCAATTTATTTGAGATATTGTCTCAGTTTATTTATTAAACATAAAGGCCAATATGTTTATTGCGTATTCTAAAAATGTCAATGCTTATGCTTTTGCTCTTGTAATTCTCAATTTGTTTATGTGAGTTTTTGTATAAACAGAGAAGTTTTGTTAATGAGGAATTAGGTGAAAGTTGTGATACTTGACTGTTGGCTGAAGTAGTAGAACACGAGACTATGAAGCGGAGGGTCGTGAGTTCGAGCCCGCGCTGAGTCATGAAATGTTGTGTTGAATTCTTCTGAACAGCATTAGTGTGTGGTTGTGTTAGTTGTTGCCAGCCTGTTTTCAATGACGAAGGCATAGTCACTGGTCACTGAACATAATTGGCAGCGATTGACACTATAATGTACTCAAAAAGCAGAGTAACACCTTCGTCGGCCCTGTAGCAAAAATTAGCCGGCGAAGTAAAAGGTTGAAATAGCTAAAAAAAACTGTCTATCTTCTCATCTTTCCTAAGCTGTCCCCTCAATACTATCCCCTCGTTTTCTGTTCCGGCGCAATGCATTGCATATATAGGGGTCATCTCCTGAGTGCTGGTCCAAGATAAAAAAAAATACAAATCACTATGTTTATTCATGTCCTGTTCAAAGCTTTTGAAGTTTTACATCAAACTTGTATTGTGTTGTGTAAAGTAGAATAAACTGAAGTTATCTAATTTTAATATAGTTAAAAAAATCTCCACCATTTGAAGTCTACAAAATACCTTGCACATATTTCAGTCATGTTCTTTTTAATTTTTCAATAAAAAAAATATTGATGTATTAAATGAATACATAAAAATATATTACAATTGATTATTAAACTCTTGCAAGTGTGTGTGCAAATATGTGTTGCTCTTAAAACAAAAAATATTAAATTCTTCATTTATACATTTTCACAATTTCAAAATTTTAATTACAATGGAATTTCAGGCCAACATACCAGCACATTGTGCTTTAAATAACAGGCATTTTATTACTTATCTTTGCAAGTTAAAAAAAAATATTTTGCTAAAATAACTAATAAAAATTGTCATTCACATTTAGGGTATTCACACAGTATGCTATTTGGTAATAACATCTTATTATTAAAAAAAATTATTGTGATGCATTCAAAAATTTGATAAATAATATTCTTTGTTGTATATTTATTGTTTTATCATAAAATAGCTCGTGACATATGAGTGGAATGGCAGGAACTCTTTAGTTTAGTTATACATATATGATATTAGAATGAAACTCTAAAAAACTGATTCACCCTTTTTCAATTATAACCTAAATAACATTTTTATAACATAAAAGTAAGCAAAAACTAAAAGTATAAAAACATATCGGGTGGACTATTTAAAATTTAAAATTTCGAACACAAAAACCGTAAAATATTTTGCCCAATTTATTTTATTTTTATTTTTTTTTTGTGAAGTACAATTATTCTGGTTACAGCTGGAATATTAACTCATTCATATGACCGCCGCGGCTGCTCTCACAGTACCCCATTCGATCGGATAAATTTTCTAGCACTTGTACTAGTATATGGAGTCGTTTCGGCAATGGCATCACGAATGTTGGCCTTCAAATGCTAAATTGTTTCCGGTTTATCTATAAAACACTTGCTTTTTAAAGCGTCTCTCATAAAATATTTCATCGGTGTCAAATCGCAGCTTCTTGACGGACAATTGATAACACCATTTCGGCTCACTAAACGGCCATCCAACGTTTGAGGCAATAAATCGATTGTGGCATGAAATGTGTGGCAAGTTGCATCTTCCTGTTTAAACTAAACATCGGTCTCTATAAACACCATGAAGAGCAGGGAGAAATGTCTCCATTGACCGTGATGGTTGCGCCGTTCTCATTTTCAAAGAAATATATGCTTCCGCTCCACAAGCAGCACCAAACAGTGACTCGTAATGGGTGCGCCAAATATGGCGATTTAGCATATTAATGTATCCATCAATATGAAAATAAGATTCATCCGAAAATATTGCTTTTTCCGTAGAAAAGGAAAATTTAAAAATCCGACCAATTGTATTTGTTTTAGAAATAAATTTCCAATAAATCCCAACATTTCTCAAGCGTAAATCGATTCATATCCTTCAGCGGAAATAATATACAGAATTTTGTGACAGAATAGAGTGTCACAAGTATTGCCAGATCTGAAATAACCGGTGGTTCAAATTTAAACCAATAGATGGCGCACGATACAAGCGAAAATTTCGTAAATTAGTGTAATTGGCAGCCACTGAAAGTTTTTCCATTTGCCGCTCGTCAAAAAAATTTTATTTATTTCGAAAATCTTTTGCGACAAAAATAACTGCCTGGCCCACGATGTCACTCGATATCGTTCTATCGAGTAAATACATTTAAAACAAAAACAAAGTTTTGAAATTTGTTTTTGTTTTAAAGTTATTTACTCGATAGAACGATATCGAGTGACATCGTGGGCCAGGCAGTTAAAGAAATTTTCTGATTTTAAGTAAAAGTAGAGTCAATTTCTTCATTTTTTTATACCTAACAAATAATTATAAATGTGCTGTTTTCTTTATCAGCTGACCCAATTTCAAAATGTCGCACTAAATTATGAGGGGTAGTTCTCATCGGTGCTATTATTTTATAAATTTATGACTACAGTTTGAATCCTTCAATTGTATTATCCTTTAATATAGATTTTTTTTGTGTTTCTTAGGTGTAGTACCAGCACTCAGGCGATGACCCCTACATATGCAATGCATTGCGCCGGGAGTTAAATGAGGGGACAGATTAAGAAAGATGAGGTGAGTTTTAAAAATATTCACCATATCGTTACAGTATAAGAAGCAGCTCAAACCAATATTTTTTTCAATATTACTTGTGCTTCTTATTAAACATTTGCAAACTACAAAAATTAATATGCAAATACCTTGACACTAAAATTTAGTTAAGCACTGAAAAATTCGCAAAATATACTGAAACTAAAAATTAATTAAATAGCAAAAATACACACATCCAATACATGCGGAAATGCATTTATATATACGATAGAACAACATTCAGCCCAACAAACAAACTCGTAAACACTAAAATTTATGAAGCCAAATACTGAGCCATTCCAGCCAATAATCATAACAGATAATTCAAATCAAACTCGTGCACAAAAATCACTTAATAATTAATTAGAATTAATTTGATATATAATGATTTCCATTAATTATACTAGCGACTAGTGCAATATTTCCAACTACAACAATTTCAAAATATGCCTCTTTATTCTGTAAATAATTGTCAAGGTCACGTCAGGACGGTATCAAAAATTTGGCCCTGTACCCACTGCATGTGGACAACAGTCAACTACTTGTGAGAGGCTGTGACTAGTCGCTAAGACCTTGAATATAGCAAAAGTTTCAAAAGCCATCTCGTTCTATTCAAAGCCTTAGAGAGCCGTCACCGTCACGGCCTAGCAGAAGTAGTCAATTGCTGAAGGTAAGGAGCACAGAAGTGCCATTTTTTAACTACCCGCCAAAAAAAAATTAAAATTTTTAAAAAAGTGAGAAGTTACTGGTTACTCTACCCCGTTTTGAAACAAATCGGGTTTTCACCAGATCTCGACGTTTTGAGTTCCTAGGAAGCGTTCCTGACTACTCCTGAGAAGCCGTCACTATGTCTGTACGTGTGTGTAAGTATGGCTGTGTGTGTAACTATATGAGTGTGTGTATATGGGTGTTTTTTTTTTTTGTATAGAACCGGAGGTGGTAATCTTCAAAAGATACTTATGTTCCATCATAAGCATGCACGATTCACCATGGCTGGTGCCTACGTACTAAAGCCACCCCCTGTTTCCTTCGACCACTCTCCCTCCGCGGGACTGCCGCTAGGTATTACTTCGCGGAGGTCTGCTGGTTAGCGATTTCGCTTCATCTTATGAAATTTCGGAACCCAAAATCACGTCTAAAAGCTGACGGGGAGTAATATTCAACTCCCAAGGCCCCCTAAATCTCGGGCAGCAAAATAAAACGTGCTGAGCGTCCTCATCTTCGTCACCACAATTTGGGCATGTTGTGGATCTATCGTGCCCGAATTTTTGCAGATATTTCCTAAAACAACTGCGTCATATGAAAGTTGGGCTCGCAGTGTTTCGCCTCCAGCCAGGGAATTATGATGGGCAGAAGATAATAAGTCCATCTGCCCTTCGAACTGCATTCCCATCTAGACTGCCATCTGCAGATAGAAACACTCCTTTCCTCTCTCCTTATTGTAGCAATTTGCCCTGGATCCTCAAGACGACGGAAGTAGATTCGCCTCATTTCATCCGCCCGTATTTCTATAGGTATTGCTCTTGCCAATACCATTGCTGCGTCATCGGATATTGTCCTGAAACCACTTATTTCTCTTATTGCACTTAGACGGTACACCGAAGACAATTTTCTTCTTGTCGTCTCCTCGGAAAGTGCTACCGACCATACTGGGCAGGCATATATTATTATCGAGGTCACAACCGACGATATTACCCTTCTTTTAAAAGATGTTGGTCCTCCAGTATTTGGCATTATTCTTGCCAGAGCTGCTTGTGGTGTATATGGGTGTGTAAGAATGTGTAAGAATGTGTGTGATTGCGTGTGTACGTATGTGTGTATGTGTAAGTATGTGTGTGTGTGTGTGTGCGTGTTCGTTTGTAAGTAAGGGTGTAAGTATGTCTATGTGTGTGTAAGTAACTGAGCCGCTAATAACTTTTGAACGGCTGAAGCGAATCAGAGGGTTTTCATAGGATTCCTTCAAACTTAAATTTCCTGAGTATTGGAACCGCTTCGGGCCAGCATATTACCGAAAAAAATAAAAATTAAAATAAAAAAAATTTTAAAAATTGTATTTTTTTTTAAAATAACTTTTAAACGGCTTCTACGATCGAATTCAAAAATTAGCCAGCTCGAGTGCTGCCAACCGGGTTTAAATCGGTTGATGCATTCGTGAGATTTCGTGAACGAAAAAATTCGAAAAAAACAATTTTTAAAAAGAAAAATTTAAAATTATACATCTGATCAATTAATGTTCGAACCCAATTAGCCGAGTTACAACGGGTTCTTTCAAACCACGGTTTCCCGTAAATTGGAACCGTTTCGAAACGGTAGATTTTCAAAATTGCTTTTTTAGAATAACTTTTAAACGGCTTTTCTGATCAATTCCAGAAACTAATCAACTCTTGACAATCGACAGCCACGTAGAGCGCTACCAACCGGTTCAAAGACGGTTAATCCGTTCGTGAGATATCGTGAACGAAAATTTCGAGAAAAAAAATTAATTTTTCAAAACACTCCGAAATTATAAATGATCATTTAACGTCCTCGATTCTTTTGTAGGTATCGAAGAACCACATCAATCGGCTAATCCATTCGAGACTTACAGCAGCTTTAAAATTATTAGTGGGAAGTTGCAGGGATGGCCTTTAAACTCCACCGTTTTCCATATTTTTCTCTTTTTTTTTTTGTCCTAACGTGACATTGACAAATAGTTACAGAATATGAAAGAATATGAGAACATGAGAGAAAAACCCTGTTCACTTTAATTATGTGTTCACTAACAAATAGGAAAATTTATAAAATAAGCCCCTAAAAGTATGCAGAAGTTTCTTACAAGCCTTCAGACTAAAACTACTGTTTTAGATTTTTAGCGCTGGAGTTTTAGCGAGTTACGGAATATGGCCGCCAGACGTCCAGGGCATGCGTCATTCATTCCTTATGCATAGAGAATGGAACAAAAGTAGACGACCTTCGTTTGAGCTTGTGTTTGCTGGGCATGCACGCCTGGCCAACAACATAAAATCGTGTTTTTCATTTAAAATTTGCTTTATCGTATATAGTTATCTGGAAAATATGATAATTTTTTATTTGGTTAAGTAAATAATTTAAATTGGTCCGTTGATGTCACTTTTTTTCAGCACTCGCTCACATTAACCAGACCAAACCGAACTGCAATGGATTGAACCAAAACACAAACGACAAATTAATGTCTTTATTAAAAGTCATTATATTTTATTTAAGTATTTTTTTTTTTGTACTCTGCACTTTCCTCTGCACGAGCTGTTAAATCAAATTTGCTTTAAAATGATATAAATGTTAAAATGCAGATAATGGCACAGAATGTGTCTGCAAAAAAAAAAAATAAAAATCGAGAATAATTTTAATAATATTTAATTATGATATGAAGCGGTGGAATTTCTTGTTTGTTTGTTTGTTTGTAACGTTGACTCAATAAATCAGTCAAAATGCAGAAGGCATTGGTTTAAGCAGATGCAACAGGAGTTTTTGTGAAAGTGATGGATAAGGATATCGTGTGTGTAAGTGTGTGTGTATGTGTATGAGTGTTTGTATGTGTGTGTATGAGTGTGTGTATGTATGTGTGTTGTACCATGGGAAGTATGTAAGGATTTCTTAATGATTTAATAACAATATGTAATGATTCAATTGGAAAATTGGTTTTGATTGGAAGCCTCTGTTAAAGGAAGTACTTCATTCGCTGTTGTACTCGTGGAAGTATGGAAAAATTAAAAATTGCTTTCAAAATTGTTCTTGAATTATATTTTGTTGTCTAACAAAATTTTGGGATAGTCACATTTGAAATAAGTTGTTTCTGTTCATGAAGGCTACTGCTCTTCCCCCTGCAGTGCCAAGGAAAATGGTCATCATTTAAGAGGCAATTAATTTGTGTGTATAACTTTTGCCAAATAAATTTTTTGAAGAAACCAATACATACATACACTTCATAAGTATGCATTGAGTGAGTCTAATAAAAAAATTATTTTGATAAGTTTATAAAGAGTCCTTCAATAGGCACTACCGCAATTTGCATTCAACACGTGCAAATAGTAAAATTGTTCTAACATGTCGCCATAATCGGCCAATCGCCCTACCGAGAGCACTATTCGCAATATGTTGGATTTGAGTCCATTGGTTCCCAATGCAAGATCTAACGAAAACATCTTCTACATCATATGGGTGCAGGAGAATTCGCGTCATCCGATTTCGAGTCATTCACAACAACTCTAACTTTTTCAGTTCACAGCAAAAACTGATTAATTTAGCATCGTGACTTGGGCAAGCACCCGTACAAAAATTCAAACAGACCCAGAAGCTAAAGGTAAATGACCATAGAAAGCGACATGTATTCGCTAAATGGTCTCTGGAGCTATTGGAAACTGAATGAGTGGGTACGCGAAACAAAATTTACGAAGTTTGAACGATTCTAAACCACATGCGATCCAAGATCGTTCAATGCATCCCGAAAACTTCACTGTGTGGATCTTAAGCGAGAGTTATTTTTTGAATTTTATTTATTCCTCAGAATATAAGAGCCATTTTTGGTACTTTTTTATTCGTCAGGAAATAAGGATTATTTATTTTTATTTATTCCATAGAAAATAAGAACAAATAAGTTTGACTTAGGTATGATGGGACAAAAAATTCAGAAAAATGGGACATGAAGAAAAAATAATCAAACGGTAACACGGGTATTATAACAATAACATGTTAACATCAGGTTGATACAGTTCTCGTATTATTTTTCACAATAAAATTTGTGTAAATAGGAACTGTTATCAAATTCAACTAAGCCACCTAATAAGTGGTGACAAACACAATACACATGAACACTGATGATGAAAGGGTTGCGTCTTTCGAAAACAGCTGTTCTGCTCTGCTGTGTAAGTTGAATAAAACTGATGTTGACTTTCCTTTGTGCCTTGGAATATTTATCATGTCTTTCTCAGATTTAAAAACAAATTTCGAACGATTAGCCTATGAATCTTAATTCAATTTAATATAAGAACTATTTATATTAAATTGAATTAAGATTCATAGGCTAATTGTTCGAAATTAGTTTTTAAATTTCAGAAAGACATGGTAAATATTTCAAGGCACAAAGGAAAATCAAAATCAGTTTTATTCTATTAGTTTTTCTATCAGTTTTATTCATAGTTTTAGCTATTTCAACCTTTTACTTCGCCGGCTAATTTTTGCTACAGGGCCGACGAAGGTGGGTGCTGTTACTCTGCTTTTTTATTACATGATGGTGTTACTCCCTGCCAATTATGTTCAGTGACCAGTGCTATGACTTCATCATTGGCAAAAACTAACACAACCACGCCCTAATGCTGATCAGAAGAATTCAGCACAATATTCATGACTCAGAGTGGGGTTGAACTCAGGACCCTCCGCTTCATAGTCTCGTGTTCTACTACTTCAGCCAACAGCACCCATATTTTATTTAGTCCTCAGCAAATAAGAATTGTGGGTGCTTTTGGCTGAAGTAGTAGAACACGAGACTATGAAGCGGAGGGTCCTGACTTCGAGCCCGCGCTGAGTCATGAAATATTGTGTTGAATTCTTCTGATCAGCATTAGTGCATGATTGTGTTAGTTGTTGTCAAGCTGTTTCAATGATGAAGGCATAGCACTCGTCACTGAACATAATTGGCAGGGAGTGACACTATCATGTACTAAAAAGCAGAGTAACAGCAGCACCCTCCTTCGTCGGTCCTGTAGCAAAAATTAGCCGGCAAAGTAAAAGGTTGGAATAGCTACCGTTCCGGCGCAATGCATTGCATATATAGGGGTCATCCCCTGAGTGCTGGTCCAAGACGAAAAAACAAAAAAAGAGTTATTTTTATACATTCCAAAAGATAATTGGAAGATATTTTCAGTTTCTCATTTCGTGTATAATTTAGCGAAATATCCCTCTAAAATCCCATAAAATATATGTATTCTTGATCACTGATGTCTTCTAAGACGATCTATCCATGTCCGTCCGTCATTCCCTTCACCTATGGAAATTGCGTTGCAGTCCGAAGAAAGCTTGATATTTGGCACAGATGAAAGCTTAATGATAGCACAGATCAAGTTCATAAATGGGCTGAATAGGGCCAGAGGGAAAAAAGTTCCCCTAAGAAGAACTAAATTAACGTCTAAAAAACAACATAATTTTTAAGATTAATTTTGCTAAGGAAATGATATATTTTTATGTCAAAGATGGTCCACAGCATTGAACTCGGAGCCATAGAAACAAACAAATAATTTTTTCGACCCCGCCTCCTTTAGTGGGCGTTAAAGCTACAAATTATAGGGACAAATAGTGTAAATATTTAACAAATTGTGTTCCTTAAGCCAACATTCCTTAAAAATAAAATTTTTAAGCTTCTTCCCCTGCCCTACCGCTCCACCTACGTTTGGTCCCTAAATGACCCTATGCAAAAAAACAATTTTTTTTCTAGGCTTAATTAGCCCAAAAATTGGCTTTTTACGTTCCTACGATGAATGTAAGATGTCTCTTCCATGGCCCTTCACGGAGTGACCCTGCAAAGAGTTTTAAAACTGAAATGTCTTAAAGGAACTCTGGCCCAGCAGATTAAATATTTTTAACTTCTTTTGTGCTAGTTGATATTAAAATACTAATACGTAAATTGCTTTTATGCTGATGGTCTCAGCCATGCTACTCGCAACATTTTCGAAACGACCGTACTAAAAGACATTTTTTTCTCGTTTACATCGACCAGGAGGCAAATTACAGCATTCGATATCGATCGAAATTCGTATTTAAAATGTGTTGAAATTTCGATCGATATCGAGTGCGGTAATTTGGCCCCAGATACCATAAAAATTTAAATTTTAATAAGATAAAAAACAGAAATTTTTTTTTCTAAATATTTGCAGGGTATTTAAGATTCGACCTGGTCGAATATAACGTTTTTAATTGTTTAATTTTTGTTTATTCCTCAGCAAATAAAAGTTATTTTTTAGTTTTTTATTTATTCATAAGGAAATTAAAATTAGATCTTGTATTTAATAGCCCCTGTATTTGTACATCTTTTAACAATTCTTCTTCGTTAAATCGTTCATTATCGAGCTGTTCATTTTTAGGAATAACTAAGTAAATAAAAATCAAGTTATACTTTTTACTATCTTAGGACTAAATAAAAGCATTAATTTAATTTAGATGTAATTCTCGTACGAAATTTTTTTAGAATATTTTATTTCATAACCCTTTGACTGTCCAATGCATCACATATGATGCACAGACGTCATGATTGATACGCTTGCACATCACATGTGATACACAATTTGTCTTATTTCTTTTTACAAAATTGTATATGAACTGATGAAAAATAAACTGATCTAATGGTTTGAGCGTGTAGAGAATGTTTTTATTTAAATAAGACATGAACATGTGTATAAGTAAAAACTGCAAATTTCCAAGATATAAAACGACAAAGATAAATTTTGTAACAAAATAAAAAACTTTATTCATGCCATTTTTACCAAATTATTACTGTGGACGTACACTACAAAAAAAAATTTTTGTATGGGGACAGTCAAAGGGATAAATTTATTTGGTCCATTTTATTATTAATATATTAAAATTATTTAAGTGAAGGGTCAAAAAAAGAACAACTTTTTTTTCAATTACACAATATTTAATATCCCAAAAGAAGCCACACAAGGAAGTGGCGAAATATTTATATAAACAGAGTTCTTTATAAAAAATAGTTGAACTTTCGTTTAAATTAATATAATATATTAATTAAAAAATTTTTATAAATGAAAAGTATCTAACAAGCTGTAATGTATTATACATAAGAGTCCTGCTAATGGAAGAGTAGCTGTTTTCGAAAACAAAGTGGGTGCTGTTGGCTGAAGTAGTAGAACACGAGACTATGAAGCGGAGGGTCGTGAGTTCGAGCCCGCGCTGAGTCATGAAATATTGTGTTGAATTCTTCTGATCAGCATTAGTGCGTGGTTGTGTTAGTTGTTGCCAGCCTGCATTCAATGATGAAGGCATAGCACTGGTCACTGAACAATTATTGGCAGCGACGAACACAATCTTGTACTAAAGGGCAGAGGAACAGCAAACACCTTCGTCGGCCCTGTAGCAAAAATTACCCGGCGAAGTAAAAGGTTGAAATAGCTACAAAAACAACTGTCTATCTTCTCATCTTTCCTAATCTGTCCCCTCAATACTATCTTCTCGTTTTCAGTTCCGGCGCAATGCATTGCATATATAGGGGTCATCCCCTGAGTGCTGATCCAAGATAAACAAAAAACAAAAAAGTAGTTCTGTCCGGATATTTTAATTGAAGGATTGAAAAACACCACCTTTTTCCTGCGTCAAATGCTTAAGGTGAGCTTCCACGTCTACAGTGACATTTAGATAATAACTTAAGTTAAACTGTACATATAAAACCTTCTAAATTGAAATGTAATACTAATTATTTTCCATTTCCGGGCTAAAATTATATTTGACAGAGTAGACTCTTTATTTCTATATTAAAATGAGAAAAATTCAGTACAAACAAAAAAAAACACGTTCTAACGAAATGAAAACATTTTACCTGTGGAAATTTTAATTTAATTAAAGAACTTGACATTTACTTTTGTATGGTGACAAGTAAATTTTTTTCCAAAAAAAAAAAAATGTTATTCTCTTAAAAAAAATGTTTACACTTCTCAGTATAAATTAATTCAACTCTGGCGATATTTTAGCCACGTTTAAAGGAAATGTGAAATACGCAAAGAAAAGTGAATTTCTGAAAAAGTTTATTTGATTGGGCTGCAAACACCATTTGCGTAGCAAATAAATGAGGCCACAACCTTTAAGAAAAAATATTGTTGTGGGCAGAGCAGCTGGCTGGCAGTGGCACTGGCTCTGCTTAAAGTTTTTCCTCACACACACACACTATCTCGCCATAATGATAATGACAATTACGAATTTTAATGATTACAATCATAATCAACGTCAACAATGTAAAGTATCATCATCGCATTAACCACCGTTCACTTATTAATTTAAATAACCTCGTGAAGACATTTAACACAAAAACGCTAACAACTAAAGAAATGAAAGAGAGAAAGAGCGAGAGAGAGAGGGAGAAAAAAACACATTCTATCAACATCCTGCAGGCCAATACGACGAAAACTTAAACCATCGACTTTTTCACTTTCAATGCCGCCCCATGCTGAAGCAGAAGCAAAGAAAAAGGAATAAAAAATTGCCACTACAGCCATGGCGCTACAACAAAAACAACAATAATTTATTAAATTTTACGTAAATTTTAATGTGGCACAATTGTGTTTTTTTTTTGTTTTTTGTATTGTTGTTGGCTGTTCACTGCGTCTTTCACAGTTAAATCGGTTAACAGAAAATTGTCGTGTATATCTCTACTTTGGCCAACAATTACTTCTTTTTTTTTTTTTGCTCCTCCGCTACATTTCGGCTGTTACGTTTCGCTTTTTTATTGTCGCTCTTTTCCATTCGCTTTGGCATTTCCCTTCAACTGGTATCGTTACAATTTTTAATTCGTGTTTGTGCCATAAAAACGTTTAAGCATATTTGTAGGCGATAAATTAACGTAAGTGCTCCACTTAAAGCTCTTTTAATGACCATTTGGTAAGAAGACATCAGTGTCGCCACCTTTCCCCTCATCATTGGGTTATATTACAAGCTCGGCAGTTTGGTCGACAGTTAAGTTGGCTTATAAAATTTAATAAATATGACCTTGTTCAAACGTGTACGTGGGCATGTATACATGAATATGATGCTGTACCTGCTTTTCCTTCTCGATATGCACACATACACACACATACACATCTACTGATGTCAGGAATATCATAAAATTACTTAGATCAAATAAAACTCATAACAACCCTAAACTTTTTCGGATAAGACGATAAAATTTTTATCTTTCAAAAAGAGTTTGTCTATGGCGCTAATTGCTTTCCATTTGTCAAAGCCAGCATGTAAAGGGTGTCTCGGTAAGAATGCACTTTTTCATTTTCAAGTAGAAACACGTATTTTATGAGAAAACCGCGATACTTTTGTTATTGGATTATAAAGAAGACAATGTTCCGATTAAGTAGATATAATGGGTCCGCCAAATAAATTTTTTTTTTGAAAATGCTATAAAAAAACTACTGAATATTTTCTCAAATTTCTTTTTTTATTTGAAAGTACAATCCTTCCGGTTAAAAATGGAAAATAATTTCATTCAAATGGCTGCATGGCCCGCTAACGATCGCCATTGACTGTAACGGCCACTCCCTGCTCATTTTCGCAGAAAAATGGCCCAATTATGCCTCTGGACCAAAATCCGCACCAAACAGTGACTCGTTTTGGGTGCGTCGGCTTTTCAATGTATGCGTGCGGGTTTTCTGTGCCCCAAATGCGACAATTTTACTTGTTTACATACCCGCCAAGATCAAAATGAGCTTCATCTTAAAAGATGATTTTTTTTTTGGCAAAATCGGCATCTTCTGTAAGTCGATCGCAGGCCCACTTAGCGAAGCGAAAACGCATTGGATGGTCAACCATATTCGTTCGGCGGAAGGATAAAACTAATTATCTGTCAAATGAGACGTGAGCAAGTGTTACCATTCACTAGTTGAAAAAAAATCGTTAGATTGCGGACCCTATAGAATAAAATATCCATCAAATGGTATCCCCTTACATAAAATTCCTTGACTTTTTCACGGAGATGCGACTTTGAACTCAAAGATTGTATGAGGAGTTTTTAAACCTCAAATTTAACACAAATTATATTCACGAAGCCCTTCAGATGAAAATGCGTTGCATCGGAGATTTTTTAAAAATATTAAGATTGACTTTATTTTCTCCATAATTCGTTCAACGAATTACCGGCGCCTTGCACGGTCTATTGGTTGTTTTTCTAAAGGCCTTGACAAGCACAGAAAATATAATATAAATTAACTTTAAAATTTAGAAAGGGTATTCTACCTGAGAGAAAAAAATTTACGAAGTGCTAGTGACATAAACCACGCATAATTAAGGACTAGATATCTGTGCTGAAAAAAATTTTATATAAAAATATTTATAAAAAAATTTTTTGTATTAAATAATGTGTATATAAAAAAGTTTTTATATACATAAAAAGATTTTTATATAAAAAAATGTTTATATAAAAATAATTTTATATAACAAAACTTTTATATAAAAAATTTTTTATGAAAAAAATTTTTGAAAAATTATTTTTATACAACAAAACTTTTATATAAAAAAATTAATGTAAAAAAATTTTTGTTTAAAAATATTTTATAAAAAACTTTTTATTAAAAATATTTTTATGTAAAAAGATTTTTATATAAAAAAATTGTTATATAAAAAAATTTTTATATACATAAAAATATTATTAAATAAAAAAATTTTTATATCAAAAATAATTTTATATAAAAATATTTTTATATAAAAAAATTTTATATAAAAATATTTTTATATAACAAAACTTAGATATAAAAAAAATTTTTATAAAAAAAATTTTTTATATAAAAAAATGTGTATGTAAAATAATTATTATAAAAAAAAATTTAAAAAAGTTTTATAAAAAACTTTTATATATATAAAAAAATTTTTATATAAAAAAATAAGTATATAAAAAAAATTTGTATATACAAAAAAATATTTTTATATAAAAAGATATTTATATCAAAAATATTTTGTATAAAAATATTTTTATATAACAAAACTTTTATAAAAAAAAATTTTATAGAAAAAAATTTTATATAAAAAAAATTTGAATAAAAAATTTTTTGTTTTTAATTTATAAAAATATTCTTATATAACAAAACTTGTATATAAAAAAATTTTATATAAAAAAATTTTTATAAAAAAAATTTATAAAAAAAAAAGATTTTATATAAAAATATTTTTATATAACAAAACCTTTATACAAAAAAAAATTAACGTAAAAAAATTTTTATATATAAAAAAAACTTGTTATATAAATTATTTTTATATAAAAATATGAAATTTTGCATAAAAAACAGAATAATACACCTGTTATAAAATTTTTTTTAAAAATATTTTTATATTAATCTTAATTATAATAATTGCCCTGAAGAAGGATTCCGCCAAAAACATAACCCTAGTCATTCTAGGAAATGCAGTAAGAAAGTTCCACTGCTAGTGAGATTGCAGGACTAGTGGAGCTGTTATCGAGGTTCGAGTCCACACTCAGTTGTGAATATAATATATGTGTTAATTGTTATGGGCCTATTATTTACTAGAGAGCTAATCATTTTGAATTTTATCATATTTCAGGCACATTAAGGATACTCTGTTGGCTGAAGTAGTAGAGCACGAGACTATGAAGCGGAGGGTCCTGAGTTCAATCCCGCGCTGTGTCATGAATATTGTGTTGAATTCATCGGATCAGCATTAGGGCGTGGTTGTGTCAGTTGTTGCCAGCCTGTTTCAATGATGAAGGCATAGTCAGTGGTCACTGAACATAATTGACAGCGACTGACACGATCATGTACTAAAGAGCAGAGTAAAAGCAGCACCCTCCTTCGTCGGTACTGTAGCAAATAATTTACCGGTGAAGTAAAAAAGTTGATTTAGCTACAACAAAATTCCCTCCTTATTTTTCTTCATCTGTCCTCTCAATACTATCCCCTCCTTTCTAGTTCCGACGCAATGCACTGCATATGTAGAGGTCATCCCCTGAGTGCTGGTCCGAGATAAAAAAAAATTTACCAACGTCTTCTTGTCACAACCAAAATCCATGCCTACTGTAGGGTATTTAAGGCAAGAGTTGAAATCAGCGGAGTGTGACAAGAAAAATTCAAAATACATTTTGAACAAAAAAAAAGAACAATTAACGTAAAAAGGTGGTGATTGTTTGCTGATAATGTTGATGCTTGACAACAATTAACCCGTGGCCGCTATTTGCGCCATGAACCAAATTTAAGGTTCCACAATCATGTGCTGGTTTTGAAGGCACAGTGGTTGGCAAATATTTACAATATCAACATTAAACTTCAGCGGCAGTGTTTCAAGAAAGAATTGGACACTCTAATATCGCCGATATATAAAATTACAAATAAAATTCCGTTAAAAAAAATATTAAATATTTTTTCTGCTGAAGGCCTTGTAACGTCCCCTGGAAATACTCCAAAATGTATTTAAAAATATTCCCTATCAAAACACTGTCCTTTGCCGTTTCTCTAAGGATATTATTTTAGCGTTTAGCATTTGTTGCTTTAATTTCTTGGCTGTTTGGCGCAACCCCAGATAGAGTTTGTGGTGTCATTACTTATTACTGCTAATTACGGCAGGACTTTTATCAAGGCGTATATAACATTTCATTAATCTTATCAAGGTCATAAAAAAGGTTTTTTATTTCACCTTTATTATATATAAACAATAAAGGATGTGCTTAAAGCACCAAATAACTAAGTTTGCGTCGTTATTTATGTTTTGTTGTTTCCTTTCTTTTGTTTTTCCTTTTTTGTTGGTGTGTTCATTTGTTTTGTAATTCAAATAAGGAAGTTGTATAAAGTAGTTTAAGGTTGGTAACTGCTTTTACATTAAGAATTTAATTTAACTATTTATTTTCGGAGAAACGAACAATTAATGTGTAAGCAAAAAAAAAAAAAAAACAAACAAACAATAAAAATTAAGAAATTAATATATGGCCTAATTTAAGTTTTCTATTGTTGTGTTCATAACAAGCAGTCCGACAATTACTTTTGAGGCAGAGTAATAGTATAAGTGAGGATATTTTTTGCTTACACAGGCAGAAATGCCTCATTTGATAAGCCATTAATTTTTTGATACAAGATAATTTTTTAATTTATTTAATTTTTTACACAAAGAACCTCCGGAATATTATATCGGTTTCGTTGGTATCTTTATTGTCTATACGGGTACAATTTTACAAAACTAACTGCCACTTTTGTTAGCAAGTAATTCAATATTAATTTTTGAAACTTATAAATTATTATTTCCTTATTTTAAAATATTTTTCATTTTCAAAATAAAAACAGAACAAATATTTTCATATATATATATTGTTGTCGCGTTCACCCACCTTTATTCGTTGTAGCACAAATTCCACAGGGTATAAATAAAAAGACACCTTTTTTCGTTGCAGCACAAATTCCACAGGGTATAAATAAAAAGACACCTTTTTTCGTTGCAGCACAAATTCCACAGGGTATAAATAAAAAGACACCTTTTTTCGTTGTAAATAGAAGTTTTTTTTTTTTTTCTTAGATTTTATTTAAGCGATCGTGAAAAAGCAAATCAATCTCAAAACACAAGTAGAAGTGAAGAAAAAAGTAAAAACCCATCGCCACCTAACATCTTGCCGCCGATCGTTGCCACGACGGCTTCCGGCGAATATCGTGTTGATCAAACCCGGGATGCCAGATGAGCCACTTTTTCCTTAACCATGATTTACACGGGCTGTGGTGTTAACATACCGCCGACCTTGCAACATCGTGCAACATAAACCCTGGGCTCACATGAAATAAAGGATTACTTTTCCAAATTCGCGTGTATTGAATATTCCATGTAGTTAAAATAAAATATTTCATATATTTAATTAAAAAAAGGAAAAAACAAAAGCCAAATAAAGAAAATAATGATAATGGTGAAATAATGGTTAAATAATGGTTAAATAATGGTTTAGGGCCACGTGGGATTATTGTCCCTTACGCGTTCGCGATGTTGCCTTCCCCAAAAAAGGCTTGGCCGAATACCGTGTCCTGCACGTTCAGGAACCCTGGCTTGCCTACAGCTGGACCAATCAGCACCCGAGCCATCACGTCTGCACCCAGGATTATAAAATAGTTCCGGCACTTGTACCACGAGCGGTTCGCCAGGAAGTCGGCGTGATCGCTGCGGTACAAACAGTCAACCGTGGCGCTCGGGTTGCAACCGTAAACTTTATCTTCCACCAGCAGCTTCGCGACGAAGTAACCTGGCGACTCGCGGTGCAGGAAGGTAAGTGTTGTCTCGCCCTTGTGGAGGACGCACTGAAGAGCCACGGCTTCGTTCCGCATTATGGTGGATTTGGATGCGGACGGATCTAGCAGGATCCGAGTAAGAACGGGGCGGGGGCTGGATGTTCCCTTGACCCGTACCACAGCGCTCATCTTCACCCAAACGCAGTCTGCGGGCATGGGGTGGAGTAGGGAGTTGTGGTTTTGCCTGCAGCGACGGCACCGGTCCAGGCTGGGGCACCCAATTAGGTTGTGGGACTGCGCCAAGCAATTATAGCACAGCGCGAGTCGGGCCACGATGCGTACCTTTTCCTCCGTCGGTACGGTTACGAACTGCGAGCACTGGCGGATCGCGTGATACCGATCGCATAGGGGGCATGTGTAACGTGGGTTGAACGCCATACTGATCTAAGAAAAAGGTGGAAGGTTTGAGACACGATAGATATGATATAGGTGTGGATTTAATTGTGACAAGGTGGCAAACATACTAATTTATGGATAGGGCGAGTGATGGCGCCATTTTGAGTTTTTAAGTCAACTACCCGTACTTTGTTGTCAGGGCCATAATAAATTTTGGTTATGCGCCCTAGACGCCATTCTGTGGAACAAGTTGGCTCACTCTTTAGAGCAACTAAGTCATTTACCTTAAGATCGACCTGTTGCGTTTTCCACTTGCTGCGCTTGTGCAGCTCCTTCAAAAACTCCTCTTTCCAGCGCCTACAAATTTCTTGTTGTAGAGCCTTTACTTTGCGCCAACGGTTAGTGATAGTTACCGCTGAAGACAACTCTTCAGGCTCAGCTGGGGAGAGCAAAGATGAGCCTATTAAAAAATGGCCTGGAGTAAGGGCAGACAATTCGTCTGCACTGTCGGGTAAGGGACCAAGCGGACGCGAGTTGAGGCAAGCTTCAACGCGTGCCAGAAGTGTGGCAAACTCCTCAAACGTAAATTTCAGCTGTCCCGCAGATTTTCTCAACAAGGTTTTTAAACTTTTAACCCCTGCCTCCCATAGTCCTCCCATGTGAGGTGCAGCAGCAGGAATGAATCGCCATTCTAAATGTTGGTGCCCATACTTGTCCACAGCTGAGTCACGAAGTTCTTTCACGAGTTTATCGAAGTTTGACTTTATCTCCCGTGCGGCGCCAACGAAGTTTCGACCGTTGTCAGAAAAAATACAGCTGGGGCAGCCACGGCGAGCAACAAAACGCGATAAAGCAGCAAGAAAGGCAGGTGTAGACAGGTCACTAACAGCTTCAATGTGAATCGCTTTGGTAGCAAAACAGACAAAGAGACACACATAGCCCTTGGTCATACGACAATATCGACCGGTAAAACTTTTTATTTCAAAAGGGCCGGCAAAATCAACTCCCGTATTAGCAAAAGGGCGACTTAAGGTTGTTCTTTCTGGAGGTAGCGAGCCCATGATTTGACCTTGGAGTCTCTTACGGTGCAAAACGCAGATTTTACAGTTATGGACCACTGTTTTCACCAGATTTTTTGCGTTGAGAATCCAGCACTCCTGTCGAATCACGGACAACATGAGACGAGGGCCTCCGTGATGAACGAGCTGGTGTATGAATTCTACATAAAGGCGCGCCAGTCTGCTACTGTACGCCAAGATGATAGGGTGACTTTCATTGTATGACAAACAGACGGATTGGGTGAGACGACTGTTAGATCTTATAACATCATTTTTGTCCAAATATGGTGTCAGCGTTAAAAGAGGGCTATTCGAAGCAAGCGGTTTCATTAATTTTAAATTATTGAATTCGCTCGAAAAATATGATTGCTGGGATAACGAAAATAATCGGTTTCTGACGAATCTTAATTCTGTGGCCTGAATTCTCAATGTGTCGTACACTTGCGCCACACGTCTTATTTTACTGGTGAGAGTGACAAACCGAAACATGTAGGCTATTACGTGTAGGGCTCGTGGTAGACTAGAAAAACGATCGAGAATATCTTCTTTCTCAGCCGAAGTAGCAACAAACACCTTAACATTTTTTATTTCTTCTGTAGTTTCAAGTGGAGGTGGGCCTTCAGGCCACTGACATTCTTCTAAATGTAGCCACTTGGGACCATACCACCATAGCTCTTTCAAACGTAACTCCTCAGGAGTCAGCCCCCGAGTTGCTAGATCGGCAGGATTGTCACCCGAAGAGACATGAAACCAATTTTTGTTACCAACTTTTTCTAATATGGTGGCTATCCTATTTGCTACGAACGTTTTCCAACTGCAGGGAGGTTTTCTTAGCCATGCTAGTACTATTGTTGAATCGGACCACAAATATAGCGAATATGTCTTCAATCCAAAAGCTGGTATTACGCTGTCGACTAAGTTTGCTAATAAAACAGCTCCGCACAACTCTAACCGAGGTAAAGATGGCTTCTTAACTGGTGCCACTTTTGTTTTGCATATGAGTAGATTTGTAGTCACTCTATCTTCGATGGTAACTCTTACGTAGATTGATGCTGCATATGCTAACTCTGATGAGTCACAGAAACCATGAAACTGAATATCACAGCCAGGTGAATACTGAACCCATCGTGGGAGCCTTATTGTTTCAATTTTTCCATAATTTGTAATAAAATTCTGCCACTTCTGTAACGCTAAAGCTTTTATAGGCTCATCCCATTCTATTTTGTCAAGCCACATCTGTTGAATTAAAATTTTTGCTGTCACTACTACTGGGGCCAGCCACCCCGCAGGATCGAACAACCTAGCTATGATTGATAGCACTTCTCTTTTAGTATACGACGGCTTGATTTCAAATTTCTCCGCCGTAAAGAAAAATATGTCTTCTAGCGCATTCCAGTGTATGCCTAACGTTTTCGATGTACTTTTATCCTTGAGACACAGAAAGGATTCGTTAAGCAAATGCTCTTGGGGCAAATTTTTTAAAATTTCTTTTGAGTTAGAGGTCCATTTTCTTAACTCAAAGCCACCCATTTCTAAAATACCAATTAATTGGTCACGTGCCGCCAAAGCATCAGTGATTGAATGCGCTCCCACTAGGGCGTCATCGACATACATACATTCTCGTAAAATTTTTGACCCTAGAGGGAAACAGTGCTCTTCATCATTTGCCAGTTGAAGTATAGTTCTGAGTGCCAAATACGGGGCACAATTTACTCCAAAAGTAACTGTGTTGAGCTGGTAGTCTTCAATATCGCCGCTGTCCGAACTACGAAAAACAATTTTCTGGAAGGGCCTATGTTCAGGTGCTACCAAAATTTGCCTGTACATTTTTGTAATGTCAGCATTAAATACAAACTGAAAAAATCGCCATTTCAGTATTAAATTGACTAGTTCAGCTTGCAGAATTGGGCCAGTGAACAACAAATCGTTTAGGCTCTTGCCACTAGGAGTCGTACTAGAGGCATTAAAAACTACTCTCAATTTTGTTGTTGTACTTTCTGGCTTAAATACACCATGATGGGGCAGATAGTAACTTGGGCCACTGGAATTCTCCGTTTTTTCCATATGCCCTAGAGTTAAATATTCTTGTAACACCGCATCATATTGTGCTTTATGTTCAGCATTGCGCATTAAAGATTTCTCTGATCTCAAAAACTGACTTACGGCAATGTGCCTATTGGGACCAAGTGACGCCACATTACTCTTGAAGGGCAGATTTACTGTATATCTCCCTTTGGAATCTCTAGTGGTAGTAGAACGATAGATCTCCTCACAAACTTTATCTTCTTCCGATAATATCTGCCTACGAGAAACTTCTTCTAACTCCCAAAATTTTGCTAACTGGTCGTCAATAGAAATTTTTGTTAAGTGTGACCTTGTCACATTACGTGGGGAGACACTACTGGTTGGTCCAGTTACTATCCAGCCAAAAATTGTTTCTTGAGCCACTAGAGACTCAAAAACGCCATGCTGAACTCCTCCACGAAGAATAAGGGGGTACATATCGCCTCCTAATAAAAGATCTACTTCTCCACTTTCGAAAAAGTTTGGATCTGCATAATTTAATTTTGGCAACTCGAAACCACTCAAGGGCTTAAATGAATACGTGGGCACCTTACCAGTAACGCGGGGAACCACTAACGCCTGCACCTTGAGGGAGATACTTTGGCAGAATCTTGATTCTATAACCATCGCTGCCATTTTGGTTGACTTGCTAATTACATCACCGCCTAAACCTGTAACCTCAGCTGAAATTGCAGTAGTGGGCAACTTCAACAATTTTTGAATCTTTTCAGATACAAAGCTTTCATCTGAACATGGATCAATAAGAGCTCGTACATTATATGATGAACCAAGATGCATAATATTTACCCAGGCTGTAGCTAAAATAACTTTTTTTGCGACTGACGCATGATGCGATTGAACCACTTCAGCTGTTTGAACTGCTGTTGGAACGACAAAATTAGTGGACTGTATTTTATTTGCCTGATTTTGATTGGCGCTTTTAAAATGGTTCTGATTATTTGTCACAAAATCTCTATGTATTAGCGTATGATGCTTCCTTTTGCACTTGGTACATGAGTTTGGACTATTACATTCCTTATACAAATGACCCGTCGTTAGGCAATTGAAACAAAAATGAAATTTTTTCAAAGTCGAAACACGAGTTTTGTAGTCCATACTTAAAAATTTATGGCAAGAGCTAATTTTATGACTTGAGTTACAAAGGCTGCATTGCATTGGTGTAACTTTTGTATGGTGCGTCTTAAATTGTTTTGTTTTGGCATATGGCTGACTGCTAATATGTTGAGAAATATTTTGGGAACCGCTGGCAGTATTATTTGTAGCTATTATGTCTGAAACACTTTCTAATGCATGATATCTATCAGTGAGAAATGCGTTTAATTCTTCCCATTTGGGAACCTCTGTTTTATTTGTTACTGATTGCTCCCATAGATGCAAAGTATTTTCAGACAGACGTGATGAACATTGAAATACAAAGATCGGATCCCATGACTGTATATCTACTGCATAAAGTTTTAATATCGAAATAATATTATTAATTTCTCGTTGTAGCTTTTTTATTTCTTGTGCTGAGTCATGTAAACAAGGGGCCAAATTAAATAATAGCTTCAGTTGAGTATTTATCAATACGCGCTTATTTTCGTATTGATTCTTCAAATTATTCCAGGCCAAGTCGAAATTTTCATTGGTTAGAGCCACGTTTCTATTTATATCACGTGCTTCACCATCTGTTTTTCTAAATAGGTAGAATAATTTTTCAACCGGGCTAAGTCTGCTATTATGTATGTAAATTGCTGTAAACATGTCCCTAAATGTAGGCCACGATATGTAGTCCCCATGAAAGACACCAGTATCACAAGGAGGTACAGCTATCGAACTACACAGATTTGGACTATCTACTTCCTTCGTCTGGCTTTCATCTTTACAAGCCACTTGTCTGGCTTTGGAAATAATATTCAGACAACTAATATACGATTTTTTTACCTGCAGTTGCTTTGCCTGGACCGCAACAAGTTCTTTTTTCTTTTCAACTGTGTCCACTGTACATTCTTCGTAGAGCTTTTTGCATTTAGACCACAAGTTGTCTAACTCTGTTTTCTCGAACTCAAATGCCTCCGTAGAGTAACCGCATAATTCTTCATCATTAAGTGTTGCTTGCAGAGCAAATAATTCTTCCGCCGCACGTATATATTTTTCCACATTTGTCATTTTTTGCAAAATTTTTCTTTACAATTTTATGCAAAAAAATCCAAACAAATCGATAAAACTTTTAGCACAAGAATTAATTGAAAAAATTTAAAGATGGCGGGCAAAGAAAAAACCGCAAAAACTTCTTCAGCCAGCAAAACAACAAAAAAGGTCGACACCAGAATCACGTGATGTAAAAATTTCCCACAAAATAAAATAAAGATGGATGTCAAAACTCTGTATGGCGTGAGCAACAATAACAACTCGTAGCGTAACGGGACGACAATTGTTGAAAAATTAATTTTACTTGATGTCATGCACCGGGTTTTCTAACCTCACTTCCACTGAGCCACAAATAATGAGACACAGTGTACCACCAAATATAATAATTGCCACAATAAATTAAATCCACGTACCTGTTCAGCTTTTTACGGTAGAAGGACCAAATGTTGTCGCGTTCACCCACCTTTATTCGTTGTAGCACAAATTCCACAGGGTATAAATAAAAAGACACCTTTTTTCGTTGCAGCACAAATTCCACAGGGTATAAATAAAAAGACACCTTTTTTCGTTGCAGCACAAATTCCACAGGGTATAAATAAAAAGACACCTTTTTTCGTTGTAAATAGAAGTTTTTTTTTTTTTTCTTAGATTTTATTTAAGCGATCGTGAAAAAGCAAATCAATCTCAAAACACAAGTAGAAGTGAAGAAAAAAGTAAAAACCCATCGCCACCTAACATCTTGCCGCCGATCGTTGCCACGACGGCTTCCGGCGAATATCGTGTTGATCAAACCCGGGATGCCAGATGAGCCACTTTTTCCTTAACCATGATTTACACGGGCTGTGGTGTTAACATATATATATATATATATATATATATATATATATATATATCTGAAGGGCCATCTATCGGCTTAAATTTGAACCACTGGTTATTTCGAATCTGGCAATACTTGTGACACTCTATTCTGTCAAAAAATTCTGTGTATTATATCCTGAAGCAAACGTTGTGAGTTCTTAGCAAATTATTTCTCAAACAAAGACAATTGGTCGAATTTTTCGATTTCCCGATTCCGCGAGAAAAAAATCATCTTTGCGGATGAGTCTTATTTTCATTTTGGTGGATACGTTAATAAGCAAAATTGAGATATTTGGCGCTCAGAAAACCTACACGTGGTCCTACCGAAGACAATGCAGACAGATTTTTATACCCTCCAAAAAAAATAAAAGAATTGGAGGGTAAATTCACTTTGTCATTCCATTTATAACGCAGTGAAATATCCATCTGAGACCCTATAAAGTAAATAAATATTCTTGATCAGTGATGAAATCTAAGACGATCCGAGCATGTCCGTCCGTCCGTCTGTCCGTATATCTGTGGAAATCACAATTCAGTTCAAACGAAAAGAGCCGGACTCTTGAAATTTTGTATAAATATATATTGAAGGATAGCACAGTTTCGGAAATGGGCTAAATCGGGCAAGAGGGAAAAAAGTTCCCCTAAGGAGAACTAAAAATATCTCTAAAAAACAACATAATTTTTTAAGTGTTTTTGTAATTCTGTTAAGCAAATGATATATTTTTATATTAAAGAAAGTCCAACAACGCATTAAACTTGTAGCAATAAAAAAAACTTGGACCCCGCCCCCTTTAGTGGGCGTTATTATATGCAAAAATAGTGTAAAAATTTAACAAACTGTTTTACTTGAGCCTACAATCCTTAAAAATAACATTTTTAAGCTTTAATGACGAAGCTGAGACGTAACCTGGTACTACTCTGCCCTACCCCCTCTTCCCTTTTTGCCCCCTAGATGACCCTATCAAAAAAAAAATTATTTTGTGTTTAAGTATCCCAAACATTTATTCTTAGAGTTTTATGACAAAGGTGATATGTTTCCCCCACGGCCCTTGCCAGAGAGCCCCCCACAAAATACAGTTTTAATACCCGCCAAAAAGAATTGGACACCATAAAGTATATATATTCTTGATCAGTGATGAAGTCTGAGAAGATCTAGCAAAGCCCATATGTTCGCGTATGGAAACCATAATATGGTCTATTTTTGGACTACGCCTCCTTTAGTGGGCGTTAACGTACGATATTATACGCAAAAATAGTGTAAATGTTGAACAATTTGTATTCCTTAAGTCTATAAGAAGCTGAGATGTTCTCTGATCTTGCAGAGGAGCAATGTCCCCCCCCATGGCCCTTCCCGGAATGAGTCTGTCAAAATAGAGATTTAAAATTGGGTACAAAGATGTCTTAAAGGAACTCTGTCCCACCAAGTTAAATATTTTAAATTTAATTACTAATTATTTGGAGGGTATTTAATACTCGAGCCGGTCGAATATAACGTTTTTACTTGTTTTTTTTATAAATTAGCTGCCTTATTCATAAAAATTATGGGAGTCTAATAACAGCGTACTAAAACAAAATTTCATATGAAATTTGCTCTATTACACTCTCATAATTTTTATGAATAAGGGGGTAAATCTCTAGTATTTAGGGACAAACCTTTAGCAGGAAAAAATAAGTGCAAGCTTTCGGGGCACACATTTAGGACTAACAAAAATAATTCCTTTACATGGTGATGCTGTCCTCCATTTTGTTACCTTACATATTTTAATTACATATAAGTTTTACTTTATATCCGGTTTATTTAGTTACTGGGCTTAACTATGCAGCAACAGCTTTTTGGGACAAAAAATATGTTCGCTTCACTAAAAAGATTTCCATAGCTCGTCTAGTTTAACGCAGGTGTTTATTTTTTAAATCATCATTAAAACTTGGCAAATTAATATAATTTTTATCTCACGTAATTAAAAGTACCTTTTTTGCCGTCATTTTGAAATTTATTTTTGCCAGCATATATTTTTTTTATTAAAATTTAAGTGCTTTTGTACAAATTACAAAAAGACGTAGGGGTTTCCTTACAAATATTTATGGCCTTAAAACGGTTAAGGCTTTTTGCTTGCTTAATTTTCCCTTTTTTTCCTGTTAATATATTTAATGGCTCTGGCAAATTTATGTCCTGTGTACAGGTGTGAATGAGCACGTTAGGCCATAATTGAAAATTTCTCTTCTATGCGGATAATATAAAATTTAAGCTTTTTTACACACTAAGTTTGCTTAAGTATTAACATACTAGCAAAAAAAAAACAAAGTACGAAGGAGTACATGCACAAACATGTTTTAGCATGATTAAAGCTAAGAGCAAAATATATTATTTTATTTATACAAAATGTTTAGTTATAGGAAATAAGAAATAGTCAATCACTAATTATATTAAACTGGAGGAGGCTTTTTTTACGGGAATAATTCTGTTAACAGGAGGTTTAAGGTATTTCTTTCCGTTTGCATTCATTCGATCTACTCGCTTTTAGAGTTCCGTTTGAATCGTTTGCATATTATTTTAAACATTTTTTTAGGAAGTTTAAAACTGCATTAGAGATAGATTTAGCAAATTGCCTTCTATTATTTTGATATATTCAGTCCCAATTATCCTGCTATACGTTGGCAAAGGCATTTAAAATAATATTTATGTAGTTATTTTATACAATAAATTGATTTTGACTTTCTTTCATATAAGATCTATTACGTATGGAAAGGAATTTTATTTCCCATACATATTTTTGTATTAACAGGATTTTTTTTTATATACATTTAAATATGACCAATTATTTAAAATATATGCAAAAGTTAACAGTGCTGTACCATTAATTCAAATTGCTTTTCGCTGCTTCACAACTTAACAATAAAAGTACAATCAATCGATTGTAAAAAGTTATACTTCTTTGTTTTCTGTGAATAGCAAGTGAAGAAGAAATAATGATTTGATTGGTTTATAAATAAAAAATAAAGGAAAGGATGGATTTTTTTTCTTCATTTTATAGAAGATATTTTATTGCCAGCTTTTTTTATTCATATATTAGTTACCCGTTACTCTTTGTTGCAAAATATATTTAAAACTAATATTTGGCGGATTCACACTGTAGTCCTAAAGTCATATATGACTAGTGTGAACAACCCGTCATAACTTAGAATTCTATTTCAAACATCGATCAGCTGATACCTTGATATGATCTGAATACATATTTTTTGCGGCGGTATACGGAAAAACGTTCAGTGGCTGCTAGCTACGTAAGTTAAACGAGAAAAATGTTTCACTTGTATATATTTAGTTTTTCCGTTTGAGTTCTCTTTTAATATTTTTTATGTTATAAAAATGTTATTTAATGTACGGACATATAGGTATGAATAATTTTTTAGCCGTTTTTTAGTCGGTGAATCATAAAGGGTGTTTTTATAAGAGCTTGCTGATTTGAAATTTAAATGAAACACATGCCAAATTATGAAATGACCAAAAAAAAATTTTATTTGGTAGATAATTTCCTGTCATTCAACATTTAAATATAATTTCGGGCATATGGCCACCACGACTATTTTGCACAAGGGTCATTCTGGAGGTCCAATTTTCGACCACCTTTTCAAGCATTTGAGGGCGTATTTCAGCAATGACACGTTGAATACTGGTTTCCAAAGCCTCAATCGTTGCTGGTTTATCCACGTAAACCAATGATTTCAGGTATCCCCACAAAAAATAATCGAGTGGCGTCAAATCACACGAACGCGGAGGCCAATTCACCGGTCCATTTCTCGAAATAATGTTGTCGTTGAAATGTTCTTTCAATAAGTCCATTGTTTTGCCCGCAGTATGACAAGTGGCACCATCCTGTTGAAACCACATTTCGTTTACATCCATATCTTGAAGTTTTGGCACCAAAAATTCATTGATCATGATTCTGTATCGATTTCCATTCACGGTAACGCGTCGTCTTTCCTCATTTTTAAAGAAATAAGGACCGATGATTCCACCAGCCCATAGACCGCACCAAACAGTACATTTATCGCGATGCATTGGTAGTTCTTGAACGGCGTGTGGATTATCTTTGCTTGTTGACGTATCCATTCAACCAAAAATGCGCCTCATCACTGAAGAGAATTTTGCGGTAAAAAAGCGGATAAACATTTTTAATTGAACACTGTTTTTGAAAATAAGTTTCCACGATTTGGAAGCGTTGTTCTGGAGTTAACCTGTTCATGATGATTTGTTAAACAATACTGAGTAGAGACGTCACTTTAAACTGTTAAAACAGCTTTCAGACAACAGAGTGATTCATATAAAAAAAAACTTCATAAAAAAACACCTTTTATATATTTAGTTTTTGCGATTTAGTTCCCTTTTAATTTTTTTTATACTATAAAAATTTGATTTAATGTACAGACTTATAGGTATGAATAATCTTTTAGCCGTTTTTAGTCGTGAATCATATATAAGTAACGGCGGCAAACATATAGTATCGCCGTCTCGCCTAAAGATTTTCAGCCGTTCGACTCAGATCTCTAGAGCTATTTTATGACAAAACAAAAACATACATGAAAGCGTGCTATTATTTTATGACGTTTTTTGTATGCAGCACAACAAACAACTTTTTTAAACTGGTCTAAAATAATATGACTTTATGACAATATGACTAAATAGCACACAGTGTGAATACCCCAATTATATATATAAAGAAACAAACAACTAAGAACGTAATATTCGACCGGATTGAATCTTAAATAGCCTCCAAATATTTCGTAAATAAATTAAAAATATTTAACCTGCTGGGTCAGAGTTCTTTCCCTTAAGACATTTCTGTGCAAAATTTGAATACTCTGTTTTGACAGGTTCACTCCGGGAAGGGCGACACGGGAGACATTTCGCCTTTGTCAGAAAAACGCAAAAAGTAAATTTTTGTGGTAATTAAGTGTAGAAAATAATAATTTTTTTTTATAAGGTCATTTAGGGGGCAAAGTTTTGGGGGGAGGGGTTAGGGCTGGATGATATCAGGAAACTTCTTAGCTTCGTCAAAAAAGCTTAAAAATTTAATTTTTTAGAAATGTAGGATTATGGAATACAATTTGTTAAATTTTTACACTATTTTTGCATATAATATCTTATGTCAACGCCCATTAAGGGAGGCGGGGTTAAAAAAATTTCAGATTTTCTGGCTCCAGGTGTAACGCTTTGGACCTTCTTTGACATAAAAGTATAACACTTGCAAAAAAAAATTTTTTTATATAAACATTTTAATTACATTGTTTTTTAGACGTTAATTTAGTTCTTCTTAGAGGAACTTTTGTCCCTCTAGCCCGATTCAGTCCATTTAAGAGCTTAGCCTGTACTATCCTTCAAAATTTACTTATACCAAATTTCAAGGGTCTGGCGCTTTTCGTTTGGACTGAATCGCGATTTCCACAGACGGACCGATGGAAGGACGAACGGACAGATAAAGATATCGTCTTAGATTTACTCACTGATCGAATATATATATATATATATATATATATATATATATATATATATATATATATATACATATATATATATATATATATATATATATATATATATATATATATATATATATATATATATACATATATATATATATATATATATATATATGTATACATATATATTCTTTATGGAGTCTTAGAGAGATATTTCGCTGCGTTACACACGGAATGACAAAGTGAGGTTATAATAAGATTTTTAGAGGTTATCATAACGCGAAGAGGGAGCACATTTTAGACGGTGTATTAGTGTTCCGTATTTTGGAATTTGAAAGACTGACTAGGATTTATGGATTATTCTCCCTTATTCTGTAACTATTTGTTGACATCAACATCAAGACCATACCTCCTTATTCTGTAATTAGTAGCCAACGTCAAGACAATATAAAAAATAGGACAGTTACTTACTCCTTGCGGACGATTCATTAACTCCTTCTGATATCCTGTGACTGCTCTTTGAGGCTTCGAATACATCAAGAGGCTGTTAGAAATTGTCAGTTGCTGAAGAAAAATAGCACAGAAGTGTATATTTTTGATATTCCCCCTTAATCAGTATCTATTTGTCAACGTCACGTGAGGACAATATTAAAAATAGAACACTTCTGCACTCATTTTCTTCAGCAATTAACAATTTCCAACGTCATCTCGGTAAGGCCAGAACCTTAGAGAGAATATTCACGGCCTGTCAGAAGTAATTAATTGTTGTCCACATGGAGTAGGTAAGTGACCTGTTTTTGATATTTTCATGACGTGACGTTGACAATTAGTTACTGAATGTGGGTGCTGTTGGCTGAAGTAGTAGAACACGAGACTGTGAAGAGGAGGGACATGAGTTCGAGCCCGCGCTGAGTCACGAAATATTGTGTTGAATTCTTCTGATCAGAATTAGTGCGTGGTTGTGTTAGTTGTTGCCAGCCTGTTTCAATGATGAAGGCAGTCACTGGTCACTGAACATAATTGTGCGACGGCTGACACTATCATGTACTAAAAAGCAGAGTAACAGCACCCACCTTTGTCGGCCCTGTAGCAAAAATTAGCTGGCGAAGTAAAAAATGTTAAAAAAAAGCTACAAAAAAACTGTCTATCTTCTCATCTTTCCTAATCTGTCCCCTCAATACTATTCCCTCGGTTTCAGTTCCGGCGCAATGCATTGCATATATAGGGGTCATACCCTGAGTGCTGGTCCAAGATAAAAATTAAAAAAAAGAGAATAAGCGGTATTGCCTTGACGTTACGTTGACAAATAGTTATAGAATAAGGGGGAATACTAAAAATGGAAAACTTAGATAGATGTGGTGAATAATTGAATTCAGAAAAAAAGAGATAATTGGTAAAGAAAAAATTTAAATAATTGTACTATTTTTTTATATTGTCTTGTTGTTGACGTCGACAAATAGTTACAGAATAAGAGGAAGCGTCTGATATTAAAGTGAAACTATTTTGTAACTTTTTGAATTACAAATAAATCTTAAGGTTAAATATTAATTTAATAAAATCGCATATTTTATTTATTTTATTTTATATATTGACAACAGATAACAACCTCCTAAATTTAAATGTTCCCTATAGAATCCAAATGAAATGTACAAAACAAAATGAACTTTATATAGAACTGGCGACAAATGTAATTTGAGGCAACAATCGCTCATAGTGGTATTTTGATTAATCGTCGATTTACATGAGAGCTTCACAATGATGCAAAATCATGTTGACGGCAAAAATTGAGAATTTCGTTCATATAAAAACTAATTTTTTTTTTTGCTGGTTTTTGCAATTTTTCTTCTTTACAATTTCGTCCTCTTTTTGTCCTCCGTTTTTTTTCCAGTTTGCATTTGTTAGCTGCAATTGTTTATTTTTGTTCAATACAATTTTTGATTCCTTTTTTTTGTTCTTCTTTCACATACATTTTGTTTTCTGCAATTTTTCCCTGTAATTTATTTTAACGAATAGTTTCCGTTTGTAATATTTTTTCATTTCTGGGGTTTCCTGCTTATACAGGAATACAATTTTTTACAATAAATAATTTGTTAAACTATAAAATATAACATACAACATTTTATTTATTGATTGACTGGCTGAGTAGCTGACCTCAAACGTGAATGTGTAGACTTTGGAAAATCCAATACGTTGTACAATTTGAATGCGTTGTGTATGTGCATGTACAAGCAGACATGTGCATGCTCGGGCATGTATGTATGTATCTATATGCATACAGTCTCATGGAAAGGCACCTACACCCACCAACCAGTCGATGATTTAAAACTCTCTACACTTTGCTGGAAAAACCAGATTCTAGAGCGGTGGTTAAGTGGTTGTTAAATTGTATATATTTTACAATCATTTTCAAGCGTGTGTATTATTTTTTGAAAATAAATTGAATCAATATTTTCGGTATCAGCTACCACGACTGTTATGGTTGCAAATACAAAACGGAATAACGTTGGTGGGTGGTGAAAAATAAATTGAAAAATATTTGCGTTGTATATTTTTAGGCTGTCACAGTAAAAACACAATCAAATAACTTAATAATTTACGGTTACGTACAAGGATGGCATAAATCATTTCCAGCACTATCATAGTTAATATTTATTGACTTCTATTTATTAATATTATATAAAAAATAAAAATATATCTGTATAGTGTAAAGGGAAATGTCATGTTGAACATATTTTCAAAATTTATCAGATGAAGAGTTGAAGTTTTTTAATCATTCATGGTCCAGTTTACATCAGTCCCTCATTATTTTACAAGATAAATATGATCCTGAGATACGCTTGATATATGAATATGAAAGTGTTGTATGAAAAAAGGAGTAGAATTATATTGTAAAATTTATTAACTTCTTAGTTTTTGATTTTTTCATTATTCAATTTAATTTCTAGGATAAGACTTATTATTCAGGCTCAAGTTCAAATCCGCGCATATACATATTATTTTTTAATTTCCCATTAAGAAAATTTAAAATTTTCAAAAAGTCTGGAAATTATTAATTTCATACCGTTTTACAGAGATAAAGCTTTCACCAGATCTCGACATTCTGAGATCCTAGGAAGCTTCTTTGACTACTGAGAAGGTGTCAATTTATCTGCATGTATGTATAATTGTGTATGTATATACTCTGCAGGAGATCGAACTAGTGTCAAATTAGTATTCCACTAGTACAAAAATTACCAGTACTAGTTCCCAACTGTGAACTTTCCTATACCATGTTAATGCTCAAATTAACATTGAGTGTGTTTGGAAAATTACTAGTACCATTGGTACTAGATGGAAACTAGGAGGATACTAGTACTATTAGTACTAGATGACTACTAGTATAATTTCTTCTATACTAGTACAATCAGCTCTGTATTAAGAACTGGTTTATATATTAAAAAATCTCAAAATTTATTGGGTTTTTTAAACCCAATGAAATTTGTTAAGTCTTTGTCTTCACAAGCAATTTTTGATTCATCAATTCTTGGTTTATAAGAGGAAATGAAAAGTTCGTTTAGGGCACACTCAATCCACTAGCACCTTGTACAACTTGAGGTACTCCACCATATACCAAACACTTATGAGCATACAATACATATATCAGTTTTTATTATTTTAAAAAATATTGCCGGTTTTACATATGAACATTTTAAAACCAGCTTTTAAATTTATGTATTTATTTTTTTAGAATGTCACTTTTTTAAAACACAAGATAACTGCGGCTTACTTACATAAATTATCGAGTAAATAAACTGATATGCAGGTGGCAAAGTATTCTAATGCTATTCTTCGTTTCAAATTTGATTTTGTTGAAAATTGTAACAATTAAAAATAAAATAAATAAAAATGCGAGTTCGCAATTCGCTTTAAAACATGATCAAAAAGTAATATGAAATTCTACAAGTCAAATCAATCCACAAATGAACTACTTGCAGTACTAGTACTTTTCTGTATATGTTTAATCACCTTTTGAACTAGTGCTTTCTATACTAGTAATCGTACCAGTAGCTTAAAGACAATTACCGCTTATCCTCCTGCAGGGTATGTGTGTATGTATGTATAATTGGGTATGTATGTGAATGTGTGTATGTATGTATATGTGTGTATGTATGTATATGTGTGTACGTATGTATATGTGTGTATGTATGTATATGTGTGTGTGCTTGTATGTAGGTGTGTGTGTGTGTGTTTTTGTATGTAGGTGTGTGTTTGTGTTTTTATTTGGGTATGTATGTGTGTGTGAACCGGTTATAGCCTCTCTAAAGGTGCGTTCACACTTATCAAATATTTGCCCTGAAAAGCGTAACCACTAAATACTAATGAAAAATATTTTTCTTCAGATACGTGTTTATTTAGTAAAACAATTTCATACAAAACTAATAGACAGTGTCATGAATCCAATATTATTCGAGACTATTACACTTAATATATACATTTTTGAATTAAAAAGTTGTTTATTAGGGTTTAGTGGTTACGCTTTTTTGGGCAAATATTTGATAAGTGTGAACGTGCCTTAAGGCTTTTTCCAATCAAGACAGACTGGCAACATTTCAAAATATGAAACTTAAATTTGTTGTGAATTATAACCGATTCGAAACGTTTTATATCGGAAAATCTAAAAAAGCTAAGAATTGTTTTTTTTTAATAAATTTTAAGTGGCTGTAACGATTGATTTCATAGTCTAATCAGCTCTTGATAATGAAAAATTTCACCCATCGCCATCAATCGGCTCAAAATTGATTGATGCGTTCGTGCCATGAATAAAAAAATTAGAAATAAGTGATTCGAAAACAACTCCGAAATTATTTATCTAATTAATTAGAATTCTCATTTCAGTTCTGATTTGCTGAGGTGTTCAGCCCGAACGTCGTTCACTTAAAAAAATTTGCATCAAATTGTTGCAAATTATTTGATGTATTTTTTTCGTCAGCAGAATACTTTGGCAAATATGTAAAACAGTTGTTCTGACTCTCAGAAACAAATTGAACATATTAAATAGTTGAAACTGTGAACTTAAGCCCCTAATGCTATTTTTTGAACAGACCTCGTAAATACATAAATAATGTTATTAATTTCTGCCACATACTCGCATATATATAGATTAAAATTTCAACTTTATTAACACCCACCAATGCCTGGCATCTCTACCCAAGGAAAGGTACGTTTGTATTAATGGAAAAAATAATATTTTTTTTTGTATTATCAACTTTTGTCGATTATGTTGAATTTCTTTGCAAACATTTGCTTTTATTTCATTATGGTTAAGTTGCATTGCCATTCCCTCAACAGAGAAGCGAAAATGAAATTTTCGTGGAAGTTGTGCATCAGATAGCAACATTGACAAATTAGTACTGGCCAAATGATATACAAAAGTCCTCAATTGCAAATGGCATTCTTTTTTTATAAGCAAAAGGAAATTTTTAATTTAAAAGAGGAGACATTGAATCACACTTGAAAAGAATAATATGCATTCCTCTAGTAGACACACATTTGCGCTTTAAGTGAAAGTATTTTTGTTACTACAAAGAGTGGCGGTTTTTGTTACCAAACTCGGTTAATTAAGTTATGATATAATTTTAATTGCATATGTATCATTTAATAAATAAATGAATAAATAAATAAAAGTAAAGGGTGTGTTTTTAAGAAGTTTTTTTTATACGAATCACTCTGTTGTCTGACAGCTGTTTTGACAGTTTAAAGTGACGTTTCTACTCAGTACTGTTTGGCAAATCATCATGAACAGGTTAACTCCAGAACAACGCTTCCAAATCGTGGAAATTTATTTTCAAAAACAGTGTTCAATTAAAAATGTTTATCCGCTTTTTTACCGCAAAATTCTTTTCAGTGATGAGGCGCATTTTTGGTTGAATGGATATGCCAACAAGCAAAATTGCCGTATTTGGAGCAAAGATAATCCACACGCCGTTCAAGAATTACCAATGCATCCCGATAAATGTACTGTTTGGTGCGGTCTATGGGCTGGTGGAATCATCGGTCCTTATTTCTTTAAAAATGAGGAAGGACCACGCGTTACCGTGAATGGAAATCGATACAGAATCATGATCAATGAATTTTTGGTGCCAAAACTTCAAGATATGGATGTAAACGAAATGTGGTTTCAACAGGATGGTGCCACTCACTTGTCATACTGCGGGCGAAACAATGGACTTATTGAAAGAACATTTCAACGACAACATTATTTCGAGAAATGGACCGGTGAATTGGCCTCCGCGTTCGTGTGATTTGACGCCACTCGATTATTTTTTGTGGGGATACCTGAAATCAACGATTGGCGCTTTGGAAACCAGTATTCAACGTGTCATTGCTGAAATACGCCCTCAAATGCTTGAAAAGGTGGTCGAAAATTGGACCTCCACAATGACCCTTGTGCAAAATAGTCGTGCTGGCCATATGCCCGAAATTATATTTAAATGTTAAATGACAAGAAATTATCTACCAAATAAAAAATTTTTTTTGGCCATTTCATAATTTGGCATGTGTTTTATTTAAATTTCAAGTCAGCAAGCTCTTATAAAAACACCCTTTATTTTGATATAGATATGTATGTAAAAGTGTCCAGGACTGTACGTTCATACTATTGATGTGCTGAATGTCAGTTTGCGATATTTGCTAATACGAAGGCGAATATCTGAATACGGCTACTTAATTTAAGGACATTTAACTGTGGCTGTATTAGCTGTCCTAATATTAGAGCAAGATTTTTATTAAATAGCGAGCACAGGTTTTAGTCTTTTGATTGTTATTTTTTCATTGAATAATTAAGTACCTATTCAATGGGCTATTTATGGAATAACACATGAGGAATGAAAGTTTCCATTGCCATTTTGTATAAATGTGGTTCAATTTGAATTAAGATTTATAGGCTAATTGTTCGAATTTTTTTTTTAAATTCAAAAAGACATGATAAATATTCCAAGGCATAAAGGAAAGTCAACATCAGTTTTATTCAACTTACACAGCAGAGCAGAACAGCTTTTTTCGAAAGACGCAACCCTTTCATCATCAGTGCTCATTTGTATTGTGTTTGTCACCAATTATTAGGTGGCTTAGTTGAATGTGATAACAGTTCCTATTTACACAAATTTTATTGGGAAAAAGAATACGAGAACTGTATCAAGGTGATGTTAACATGTTATTGTTATAATACCTGTGTTACCGTTTGACTTAAAATTCTTACTACATATATATTTATTTTGTTTTGAAATATTTTAGAGTATGTAGCCAAAAGTCCCGAGTTCGACTCCGCACTCAGTCATGAATTTTGTGTGGAATTCTTTTGATCAACGTTCGTGCATGGTGGTATTAATTGTTGTCAACCTGTTTCAGTGAACGAGGCATAGATGGCACTGACCACTCAATATAGCTGCCAAAGATTGGCACCATCATGTACTAAAGAGAAGAATACAGCTTCGTCGGCCCTGTGGCAAAAAAATTAGCAGGCGAAGTAAAAGTACTATCACGCCCATTCCCGTTCCACTGCGCTGCATCATCCTCTAAGCGCTGGTCTTACTAAAAGCAAAAGATACTCGTAAATAAATCTCTAGGGGGCCAAAGATCTGGAAAGCTCTCACGCAGAAAGTGATTTATTGCAGGGGCTGTATGGCACCGTCTTGCTGAAACCACTTATTGGCCACATCCATATCACCCGATTTCGGCTAAGATAACTTCGTCTTATGATACTTAAAATTTTTCATTTCTTGTCCACGATGACGTATTGAGGTTCCTGAATTATCACCAACACTCCCACGCACTGCTTTGGTAGCGACATTTGAACGGCTTGTTTTTAGGCCATCAGTGTATTTGACACCTTGAACCAATCCCTCAATTTTTATACTCCACAAAAAAGAATTCGAGGGTATAATCGCTTTGTCATTTCGTGTGTAACGCAGCGAAATATCACTCTCAAGACCCCAGAATATACATATATATTCTTGATCAGTGATGAAATCTAAGACGATATAGTCATGTCCGTCCTCACATCCGTCTGTGGAAATCACGATTCAGTCCAAACAAAATAAATAGTCAGACCCTAGAAATTTGTTATAAATACATTTTGAAGAATAGCGCAGATCAAGTTCGTAAATGGGCTGAATCGGCCCAGAGGGAAAAAAGTACCCAAAGAACTGAACCAACCTCTAAAAAAATACATATAAATTTAAAAAAAAATTTTTTTTGTAATTTTGCTAAGCAAATGACATATTTTTAGGTCAAAGAAGGTTCAAAGCGTTAAACTTGGAGCCAGAAAATCAAAAAAATGCATTTTTTAACCCTGCCCCCTTTAGTGGGCGTTGAAGTAAGATATTACATGAAAAAATAGTGTAAATATTTAACTAATTGTTTTACGTGAGCGTACATCCCTTTAAAATTAAATTTTTAACCTTTTATGACGAAGGTGAGATGCCCTCTGACCTTCCACCATGTTTACTAACTCTAAACTGTCAGCTATCCAATAGCATTTTTTAAGGGTTGCTAATAATTCACTCCATGGCGGGGAATTCAAATCATACATTAACTTTGAGACACCCTGTATTAACAGCATTAAATTTTAGAAATATAGAGCAGACATTTTTATGTAACTAAAAAACATTTTGCTGGAATGTTAATAAACATTTAGCCAAGTGCTTTGCTGTAAAACGTTTCGTTGCATCAGCTTGTACAGAATGCGTGTGTGTGTGTGATTCATTAAAAACCAGGTTAAGCAGAAACCATTAACAGTTTTGCGCAACGTTCTTTTTGTTTATGAATTTCACAAGACACTCAAAATGAGAAACAAGAAATGAAATGCATGCACATCTCACGTTTAAGAGACTTGTTTTGGTATTGAATATTTTTGAGAAGAAGAAAAAACAAAACAAATTAAAAGTCACCAACAAACGGCTTTCGTTGTTACTTGACCAGTTGAAATACTCGTACACAACGCAAATAGATTTCTTCAACACGCTGCGCTGAGCGAGGAGACAGCAAGTCTTCAGCTTCTTTTTCTTTTTATGGAAAAGATTTTATAATCGAAAACTATTATATAAGATTTTCACTTTTTGTTATTTGAAACCGGCGGCGTAAGTGAGTATCTAAGCTTCTGGCAGATTATCATGCCAGATGGATAAGTTAATATCTACTTGATGTAACAGATTAAGTGTGCTTATGCAAATATTTATGTTTCTTATTGTTTTAAACTGAAATAAAATTGCCATAAATATTTATTTGTTTATATTAAAATGCCAAGAAAAAAACTTTGATTTGCATAAAATTGTATCTTTTCTTTTTGAGAAGTACATTAAGAGATTTGCATATAAATTATTTTAATGTTTTTTTATTTTTTTGCATTTTGAACCAATAAATTTGTTTTCTATTACTCTCTCTCTCTCTCTTTCTCTCTCTTTCTCTCTTTTTTCCCTTTCTGTCGTTAGTACTTTTGCTCATCTGTTGGCTTCGTTGTGCATTTGATTATGCTTCGAAATTCGATTATAAAACTTTTATAAATAAATTGTTGCTGTTTGTGCCAGGGAATGAATATATAGGAACTTAATAAAACTTTGTTGTCTTGACTTAATATTTAATATGTAACTCTAAGAGCTACTCTGTAGAGACTGTCTGCATATTTCGCTTGATATGTTTTTGGTAAGAGTTTAAAACCTGTCGGTCCATAGTTCACACATGCATTTCTGTATGTGAAATAAATGCAAATTTGATTGGCATTTTTTAGAAGTAATGCGGTTGAGGGAGTCCGAAACATTTTTATATTGAAATACTTTCCATGTGCTTTAGAGTGTAAAATTGTTTATTGACTCATTTAGAAAACAGTCTTATAATTAGGGAAATAATGCTAAGCCTGCTTCCCCATACGATACTGATACTCAATAAGAAATATCGGCTATACCAAGAATGATAAAATAAAGATTACGCCAACAAGCTGAAATAAAAATACTTTTCTGCGCATGATGGAACTCTGACGTCACTCTACATGTGTTCTGATTGGCTAATAAAATTCAACTGGAGAACTATTATGTTATTATAAAAACTGGACAGTGGGGCAAATTGCGATTTTTCAAATTAAATTTGTTTGATAATAAACAATTTTAAAAAATTATTTTATTTTCCAATTTTTTTTATTTGAAATTGTTAATTTATAGTTATTTTATATAAATATTGAACCCAAGTGCTAATTATTTTTCTTTTTTCCCCATTCAAAAAAAATTTTTTTGCTTGCAAAATATCAGCTATAACTTCCTTTGAACTTCATCTCTTGGAAAACTATAAAATGACACAGCTTTTTGAAAACAAAAAAAAAATTAGTAACAATATTACATTTTAACACAATTATTTCTCACTTGTTTATTTTGCTGTTACTTTGTTTGCAATTGCCCACTGCACATTTCATGATTGCTCTTTTTGTTCTCTTTTCTCTTTAATTTAGGTTTTTTGTTTACAGTTTATGAGCTTTAAAAATCAAATTTTAATAAGTTTTTTACACTTTAAGTTATTAATAATTATTTTTATATATTTATTTTAAAATATAACACAATTAATTATAAAATATAACACAAAACTTGCACTTTCATAAATCCGATTTAATGTGCTTGTTGGAAAACTCTCTGAGTAAATTGGAAATCTCTCTGAGTAAATTGTGTGAAGAGTTGCCAAATATAGCATAAAATATTAATTTTGTACGAGAAAGTATTAGTTTTGCATATAATAAACATTTGGCAATCTCTTCGAGGGAACAAATACGTCATCAAACGGTAAATCATGCGCAAGGAGTAATCTTTATTTTATCATTCTTGGGCTATACCGATAGGGAATACATTGCATTTGAGTTAAAATTTAAATTCACGAATCCCAAGTAGAACAGTTTTTTACTACACAAAGTCAGTGTGCAAAAGATTATTAATATGAAAAATTTATATCAATAAGATTTAAAAATTAAAAACTAAAAAAAATATTTTACAAAATGACTGCAAAAGATTGTTATCAATACATTAACAAAAAACGAGCAATTAAACTGCGGAAGATATTAGGAATATTTAAAATTGATATTATTATATTGAAACAGTTCTCGTATGCTAGTTTCCAAAAAAATTTGTATAAATAGAAACTGTTATAAAAATAAAATTTAATGGAGGAAATAAATTAACCCCTTTATTCATAAAAATTATGAGAGTCTTATAAGAGTGTAATAGAGCAAAATTCATATGAAATTTTGTTTTATTACGCTGTTATTAGACACTCATAATTTTTATGAATAAGGGTGTAAATCTTTAAATCTTGAATAATTAAATAAGTGGTGACAAACAATAAATGGTGAATTCAACAAAAAAGGAAAAGGACGATGAATTTAAAAGAAGATACGGACAACATAAGCACTAATTATAAGTTAGCTATTGAGTAAAGCTGTGAAAAAGCTTTAAGCTGTAATTTGTGTTTATATTAAATGGAAAACCATAGCATTTTAATCAAATTTAAAAAATTAATATGTAAATTATAATAAGCAAATTATTGTAAGTTCCCATTATAATAAGCGAAAGTGTGCAATATAATTATCTTATGTTTTTAATTATTAAATAGATTTTCCAAATACCCTAGAAAAAGTCAACAAGTAATTGACGAAACGTCGGGAAAACGAAATAAAATAAATTGTTTTATTTATATAAGAACGTAGCCTCACTAGCTCATAACATTAAATATAAAAATTTGGAAGTGGCTATAACAAATCAACAATAAATGGTGAGTATTAATGTTAAAGTTGTAGCGGCTTTCGAAAACAGCTGTTCTGCTCTGCCGCGTAAGTTGGATAATTAAAAAAACTGATATTAATTTTTGGCTTGTGCTTTGGAATATTTATCATGTCATTCTGCATTTAAAACACATTTTCGGAAAAAAATTTATTGTGACCCATTCAAAATCTTAAAATTTTGCGCTGAGAACTCGAAAACTAAAGAAAATCAACTGCCACTTACCAAATTGCTTGAGACTCCACTAACAATGGAGCTGAAAATAAAAGAAGAAAAAAAAGTTTTTTTAAATAAACGAATACATTTATTACACTCTCCAAAAAAGATTTGGAGGGTATATTCGCTTTGTCATTCTGTTTGTAACGCAGCGAAATATCCATCTGAGATCCCATAAAATCTATATATATATTCTTAATCAGTGTTGATATCTAAGACGATCTGAACATGTCCGTCCGTCCGTCTGTGGAAATAACGATTCAGTCCCAACGAAAGCAGCCAGACTCTTGAAATTTGGTACCAATATACTTTGAAGGATAGCAGAGGTCAAGTTCGTAAATGGGCTGAATCAGGCCAGAGGGGAAAAAGTTCCCCTAAGAAGAACTAAACCAAGCTTCAAAAAAACAACATAATTTTTAAAGTTGTTTTTCGCAATTTTGTTAAGCAAATTATATATATTTTTATGTCAAAGCAGGTCCAACGCGTTAAACTTGGAGACATAAAATAAAATAAAAACTAATTTTGAATTCCGCCCGCTTTAGTGGACGTTATTATATGCAAATATAGTGTAAAAATTTAACAAATTGTTTTACTTGAATATACATTCCTTGAAAATAAAATTTTTAAGCTTTAATGATGAAGCTGAGACGTAACTCGGTACTCCCCTGTCCTACCCATTCCCCTACTTTGCCACCTAAATGACCCTTTAAAAAAAAAAATAAATAAAACTAAAAATAATTTTATGCTTGTGAATACAAATATGCCGAGTTAAATATGTTTTGACGTAAGCAGTTACGAAGTGAAGTTAAATATGTTATGACGTAACGAAATGACAATCAGTAAAAATTTTTTTTTATGAAAATCCATATTTATGTACAAAATTATTATGGGAGTGTCTTCTATTCCATACATCATTTTTTATACACTAGCAATGCATGCCAACTCATTATTTGGCCACTGCGGGCAAAATCCCTCCAAGATCACACACACTCTCATGGCCTGTAAATTGACCTTTCAGGGCCTGTAAATATTTTCACAAAATGCTCACAAAATTTATTAAATATGGATTTTCATAAGAAAACAAACTTCACTGTTTGCCATTTCGTTACGTCATAAAATATTTAACTTCACAGCTTAATACGTTGTTTCGTAACTGCTTACGTCAAAACATGTTCAACTCGGCATATTTATTTTCACTAACATAATAAATTTTACATTTAATTACCCCAAAACATTTATTTTTGCAGTCTCATGGCAAAGGTGGAATGTCTCCCCCACGGCCCTTGCCAGAGAGACCCCAAAAAATACAGATTTAATGCTCTCCAAAAAGAATACGTTTGTCTGTGTAAAACATGATGTAGTCTACTTTTGGACCCCGCACCCTTTAGTGGGCGTTGACGTACGATATTATATGCAAAAAATAGTGTTATTATTGAACAATTTTTATTCCTTAAGCCTATAAGAAGCTGACATGTTCTCTGAACTTGCGGAGGTGAAATATCTACCCCAAGGTCCTTGCCGGAATCACTCTGCCACAAGAGAAATTTAGAATTGGGTACAGAGATATCTTAAAGGAACTCTGTCCCATCAAGTTAAATGCTTTAAATTTAGTTACTAAATATTTGGAGGGCATTTAAGATTCGACCCGGTCGAATATAACGTTTTTACTTGTTTTTCATATTTATTTATTTCTCAGCAAATAAGAACTATTTCCTGATTTTTATTTTTTCTTCAGAAAATAAAAGTTATAAATTTATCGCTCAGGAAATAAGAGTATTTTTGTATTCCTTAGAATATAAAAGTAATTTCTCAATTACGAGAGTTATTTTTTTGCTTGTATTTATTCCTCATAAAATAAGAGTTATTTTTTTATTTTTATTTATTCCTTAAAATATTAATTTATTTCTTGATTTTTACTTATTACTCAGAACATAATTTTTTTGTTTGTTTTTATTTATCCCTGAGAAAAAAAGTTATTTATTTTAATAAAAATATATTTTAGAAAACAATTTTATAAAAATTATTTAGATTCTCAGCTGAGACTAAATAGTAAAAAGAAATGGGAACTATTGCCAGCTTCTTATAAATATAGGGTGTTTTTTATGACGTTTTTTTTATGCGAATCACTCTGTTGTCTGACAGCTTTTTTGACAGTTTAAAGTGACGTCTCTACTCAGTATTGTTTTGCAAATCATCATGAACAGGTTAACTCCAGAACAACGCTTCCAAATCGTGGAAATTTATTTTCAAAAACAGTGTTCAATTAAAAATGTTTATCCGCTTTTTCACCGCAAAATTCTCTTCAGTGATGAGGCGCATTTTTGGTTGAATGGATACGTGAACAAGCAAAATTGCCGTATTTGGAGCAAAGATAATCCACACGCCGTTCAAGAATTACCAATGCATCCCGATAAATGTACTGTTTGGTGCGGTCTATGGGCTGGTGGAATCATCGGTCCTTATTTCTTTAAAAATGAGGAAGGACGACGCGTTACCGTGAATGGAAATCGATACAGAATCATGATCAATGAATTTTTGGTGCCAAAACTTCAAGATATGGATGTGAACGAAATGTGGTTTAAACAGGATGGTGCCACTCACTTGTCATACTGCGGGCGAAACAATGGACTTATTGAAAGAACATTTTAACGACAACATTATTTCGAGAAATGGACCGGTGAATTGGCCTCCGCGTTCGTGTGATTTGACGCCACTCGATTATTTTTTGTGGGGATACCTGAAACCATTGGTTTACGTGGATAAACCAGCAACGATTGCCGCTTTGGAAACCAGTATTCAACGTGTCATTGCTGAAATACGCCCTCAAATGCTTGAAAAGGTGGTCGAAAGTTGGACCTCCAGAATGACTATTGTGCAAAATAGTCGTGGTGGCCATATGCCCGAAATTATATTTAAACGTTAAATGACAAGAAATTATCTACCAAATAAAATTTTTTCATAATTTGGCATGTGTTTTATTTAAATTTCAAATCAGCAAGCTCTTATAAAAACACCCTTTAAATAGATTCACCAAATGCCATAGTTTTGGCATATTATTTTTTCCAATCTACTATGAACTCAGCCCTTTAAAAATTTATATAATTTCCATCTAAATATAATTCTATATATTTATGTAGTTTACTGGGGCTGTATAACTTGTGTTATTGGTTATTTAAATTAGCACATTTGCTGATGGTCTTACATGAGATAGATTGCAAATAAATAATATATATTTTATATATCCGTTGGCTTCTACTGGCCGTTTAATTATGTTTGTGTTACAATCTGGTTATCTGTGTTTCCTGGTGTCTGTGGCAGTCGACCGCTGCTGTAAGCGCTTCCCTTAGAAACAAATTTACGTTTACATAATATTTTATGCAGTAGATACAAGGGCCAAGAGATGATGAAAAAGATAAATAAAACCAGAAACGCTTAAACATATTTAGTGTAAAAGTTAAACACAAGCTAATGAACAGGTTTTGATGATCAAAGAAAGAAATTTGCAAACCTCAAAAAAAAAAATAAAAATAAAACAGGTAGAAATTACAATAAAAAAAAGCATTGGAAAAAAATATTGAAAAATGAATGGGAAAAATATAGAGAAAAAGAAATGCACTTCCACTTCCATAGTTTAATGTGTCGTGTAACTATACACACGGCCGGCTGGTTGCTTCTTTTATTTTTGTGTCACATAAAAGTTAATATCCACAAAAGATATTAACCAAGTTTTAGTTGTGTAACAGCCAGATAACGATATACACACGCGCACCATCAACCACAACATGTATGACAACGTTACCATCAGGCGGCAGAAATGTAGGAGATGCCTCAACATGACTGGGATCACGAAAACGTCATACAATATGCTGGCGATGATGATGATGATGGTGACAATGTTATTGGTGTTAAGCGGTGCAACGAGTGCAAGTGCTTTGCCTGGCAGTGAAAGTGATCATTTGAACACTATAGGTAAGAAACATTAAATAATATTGGCTAAATATATTTATTTTTAACCAAAAAAAAAACAAAAATTCGTTTCCCTTAGAAACTTTTAAATCACGAAAAACTGCTGGCGCTGCTATCACACACAGCAAACAGGATTTGCTTCAATACCCTTTCAGTGGCTTTATGCTGCCAACATCTTCCCTTTCCGGCTGTCCATTGTGTGATTCATCAGTTTACAGTTATTGTTCACATAAATTAATACACGATTCATGTTGCTGTGATTTTCCAGGTAATTTATTTGTTTTCTCTTTCCCAAATATTTCATACAATGGCATTATAAATCAATTTTACCCATCAATTAAATTCATTTCTTTCTCTTGACATTTACTGCACTGATTTTGCTTATTAATTGATATCATTTCACTCGCAGTGGAAAATACTCGTATAAAATAAATTTTTCAATTAAAAAAGGAGTTATTTAATCAGTTGCGCGTTCAATTGTATTTTTAAATTTTTAAAATAATTTATAATTTACTTAAAAATACAACTGGAAAGTTTATGTACGGAAACACTTATTAGGGTGGACCATTTACCTTTTTTTTTTACTTTTTTGTTGAGTTGACGTTTTTTTTTATATAACAAAAAGAATTACATAAGTGTAAAAAATTAAAAAAATTAAAAAGTATATCAGAGAATATCTTATCTTCGTTGGCTTAAGGAACACAATTTGTTAAATATTTACACTATTTTTTCATATAATGTCTTACGTGAACGCCCACTAAGGAGGGACTAATCTGATTTGCTGGCTCCAGGTTCAATACTTTGGCTCTTCTTTGACATGAAAATATATCATTTGCTTAACAAATTTAGTTTTTGTTCCGGGACCTTTTTCCCTCTAGCCCGATTCAGCTTAACCTTTTCCTATTTTCCCATGCTCAAAAGCCAAATATTACAATTAATTTCCTACATCAAGCTACACTTAATATAATTGCAATCAAATTAACAACAACTTCAATTGATGCCATAATCAATATCAACTTTGTGTTTACCTTTTCAAATTTATAATTGTTACACCTTATTTTATTTTAATTAAAAATTAATGTTTTAATGTATTTCCAGGTGCTGCAGTATATCAAAAGCCTCCCCAATGCGCCTATTATGATTGTACGTTGTTGTATGCAAAATCTTGTTACGAACATTCATTAATTAAAAACTGTTGTTGTAATAATCCTTATTAAACACAAAAAGCAACAAGATATCTATTATTCCTAGTGTTATTTATTTTACATGTACTTTAATTTATATACCGAAATGCACACACATTAGCATAATAATGTTATGCATGCATGTGCATGTATGTGTGTGTGTGTGCATAATAATTGCTAATGCTGTTGTTAAAACTTTAATATTGTAAAAAAAAACGAAATATATCAACTAAAATAAATAAAGAAAATATTATAAAACTGAAGCGAAAAATAGAACTGATTTACATATTTAATTAAGTTTGTTTTTTTTAGAAATCACTTCTATACGTAACAGATGCACAATGGGACTTTTAGTTGGAAAAGCAGAGAAATTATATGACTTTGACAGAATCGTTGAAAAATTAAGTAATAGTTACTTTGATTACTTTTAGTTGAAAATTTTTATACCTTTAACCAAAAAAGTTAAAAGTGTATACAGAGATTTGCCATTCCGTGTGTCATATCCACAATATTAATATGAGACTTCCAAAATAATTTATCATCATCATTTATAGGGAAAGCGATTAAGACATGTCCCTCTGTCTGCCCATGAAACCGGCTTTCCAAAGTCCCTACAAAAGCTAAAGATTTCGATCTTAGCTGGATATATTTTAAACTAGCTTTACCCGCGACTTTGTCCGCGAAGAATATGTGAAATTTCAGCTATTGTGTATGTTCTGTCAATGATGTGTTGTATTTTCACTGGATCAAAGTTTAAAACTTTCTTAGTTATCAGTCTAATAATTTCATATGCCTATATAAATTTTCGACCATCTTCGACCACTCAATACAATAATTTCCAAAAACAAAAACCACCTTATGGCATTCCTTGGATCTTAAACTATATCTATACCAAATTTCATCTAAATCGGTTTCGCAGTTTGAGCATGAAAATGTAACAGATAGAGCAACAGAGTTAATTTCATATTTATTGTATTAGGAAGGAAAAAAGTGCAAGTCATTATAAAAAGTGCAAGTCATCATAAAACGTGCAAGTCATCATAAAAAATGCATCATAAAAAATGCAAGTCATCGTAAAAAGTGCAAGTCGTAATAAAAAGTGCAAGTCATCATAAAAAGTGCAAGTCATAATAAAAAATGGAAGTCATCATAAGAAATTCAAGTTATCATAAAAATTGCAGGTCATCATAACAAGTGCAAGTCATCATAAAAAGTGCAAGTCATCATAAAAAGTGCAAATCATCATAAAAAGTGCAAGTCATCGTAAAAAGTGCAAGTCATCATAAAAAGCGCAAGTCATCATAAAAAGTGCACGTCATTATAAAAAGTGCAAGTCATTATAAAAAATGCAAGTCATCATAAAAAGTGCAAGTCATCGTAAAAAGTGCAAATCATCATAAAAAGTGCAAGTCATCATAAAAAATGCAAGTCATCATAAAAAGTGCAAGTCATAATAAAAAATGCAAGTCATCGTAAAAAGTACAAGTCATCATAAAAAGTGCAAGTCATCATAAAAAGTGCAAGTCATTATAAAAAGTGCAGGTCATCATAAAAAATTCAAGTCATCGTAAAAAGTACAAGTCATCATAGAAAGTGCAAGTCATCATAAAAAGTGCGAGTCATCATAAAAAGTGCAAGTCATAATAAAAAGAGCAAGTCATCATAAAAAGTGCAAGTCATTATAAAAAGTGCAAATCATTATAAAAAATGCAAGTCATCATAAAAGGTGCAAGTCATCATAAGAAATGCAAGTCATCATAAAAAATGCAAGTCATCATAAAATATGGAAGTCATCATAAAATATGAAAGTCATCATAAAAAGTGCAAGTCATCATAAAAAGTGCAAGGCATCATAAAAAATGCAAGTCATCATAAAAAATGCAAGTCATCATAAAAAGTGCAAGTCATCATAAAAAATGCAAGTCATCATAAAAAATGCAAGTCATTATAAAAAGTGCAAGTCATCATAAAAAGTGCAAGTCATCATAAAAAATGCAAGTCATCATAAAAAATGCAAGTCATCATAAAAGGTGCAAGTCATCATAAAAAATGCAAGTCATCATAAAAAGTGCAAGTCATTATAAAAAGAGCAAGTTCCCACATTTTATGAATATTTTAGATTTTTTTAGTGGGAAGTTAAAAAGGTTCAATTGTCCATCCCTAGATCGTGTTCTTGATTTTGTTATACTTTTCATAATTTAATTTTTCCTGTAGTATAAAATAGCTTTAATCAACAAAAAAAGCGAAAATTAGTTTGAACAAAATTAAATGAAATTTTCCAGCTCTGAAATCGTATACTGGATATTGCTGATTTTCAATAGCAAACTATTTAAAGCTAATTTCAATGCATCAATTTAAGACCCCATTCTAGATTTTCTTTTAGTCCTATTGGTGAAGGGTATAAATATTACCATCGAACAGTAATTTCTGAAAAATTTTCATTATTTCAATACTAATTTGAAAAGTTTTATAACTGATAATTTTTTCGCCATAAAATCACCTTTTTTTATGCCATCTTTTGAAAGCGTTTAAATTAAATAAATATTTTGTTATTGTCATTAAATGTTGACTTGCTATTTATGAAATGTGAGAAATATTTGCATCGTCTTTTTCAGTAAATTAAAAACACAACTTGATATATTAAATAAAAATATATTAAACTTATACGGAAATCGATGTTAAAAATTTTTTAATTTTTTTTTTGCTTGAGAGCATAAATGAATTTTTAACAAAACAATGCACAAGATGACTATTGACCAACGTCTGTTTACAACTTTCACCTATTAAAATGAGTTAATAACAAAATTAAGCAAAAATATAAAAAAGGGTATAAAAAGTTATGAACCAAAATCACATAACAATCCACATCGGAAGAAAAACAAAAACGTAAAAACTAATAACGAAATAAAAAGGTTAAGGTGTTACTTAGCTAATGAAACTTTTTGATAAAAACTTAATTATTTCGACAAGATATTTTTACTATATTAAGTGATTAAGAAATAAGTGCTATAAAATTAAAAAAAAGAAAAGAAACGTTTAATTGCATTGTTCAACTAATGCATGTTTTACTGAAATCAAGTGATTTTAAGTTTAGATATTTGATGGAAAAAGAAAATCTTATAGTGAAATGTATGCGAGGTGTGAAATTTTGTGGATCAAACTGTGCGCAGGCCCATAAAAACAACTATAAAAGTAATCAAATCAAATCAAAAATAAAATTAAGCAACTGTGCGATAAGAGTAATCAAAATAAACCAATGCTTTGTTTTCTAAGAATTCTAATTTATAAACGAGGAAATGCGCTACATTAACAATTATTTACTTAAAATTTATATAGGTATGTCGATCATCTTTTTATTGCAGTAAATGGGAATTTTATATATAAAATATTCATGATAAATATTTCTTTTGATTACATAAAATATTCATTTATCCCTGGGTGGTAACGAAATATTGGGAGATATAAAAACAAGTATGAACGTTATATTCGTCTGGATCGAATCTTTAATACCCTGCAAATCAAATACGGTCGTTTCCAAAGTGTTGCGAGGAGCATGACTAAGACACTTTCCCATCAGCATAAAAGCAATTTACGTATTCATATTTTATATCAAAACGCATTAAATATCGACGAAAATGGTACTTTGGTCCATAGCGAATGATGCATTTTTTGATGTGTAAACATCTATACGCTGGGGGTAAAAATATTTTTCACAATACAATCACAAATTTAGAGTAAGATCCAATTGGTGTGAGCTATGCATGAGTGTATTAGTGTAATCATACGGACAGCAAGAAGTATAGAGAATCTTAAGAGCTGAATAGAAATACACTCAGCACCATCTAGTGTGCAATAGACTTGTGTCCAACTACCTCATTTGCTAAGTTTTGACAAGAACCTCTGATCAAACCCATTTAAATTACATAGGTTTGATTAAAGGTTCTTGTCAAAACTAATGAGCTAGTTGGACCCAAGTCTAGTCCAACTAGCTCATTTGCTCAGTTTTGGCAAGAACCTCTGATCAAACCTATGTAATTTAAATGGGTTTGATCAGAGGTTCTTGTCAAAACTGAGCGAATATGCTAGTTGCACCCAAGTCTATAGTGTACAATAGACTTGTGTCCAACTAGCTCATTCGCTCAGTTTCGATAAGAACCTCTGATCGAACCTATGTAATTTAAATGGGTTTGATCAGAGGTTCTTGTCAAAACTGAGCGAATATGCTAGTTGCACCCAAGTCTATAGTGTACAATAGACTTGTGTCCAACTAGCTTATTCGCTCAGTTTCGATAAGAACCTCTGATCAAACCTATGTAATTTAAATGGGTTTGATCAGAGGTTCTTGTCAAAACTGAGCACATGAGCTAGTTGGACTAGACTTGGGTACATCTAGCTCATTCGCTCAGTTTTGACTAGAACCTCTGATCAAACCTATATAATATAAATGGGTTTGATCAGAGGTTCTTGTCAAAACTGAGCGAATGAGCTAGTTGGACCCAAGTCTAAGGTGGACACAAGTCTATTGTACACTATAGACTTGGGTCCAACTAGCATATTCGCTCTGTTTTGACAAGAACCTTTAATCAAACCTATGTAATTTAAATGGGTTTGATCAGAGGTTCTTGTCAAAACTAAGCGAATGAGGTAATTGGACACAAGTCTAGTGTGCAATAGTAGTAGTGGTACATTATGTTTTCGTAGGCAAATTAAAACAAATAATTAAATGAGTACAAAAACATTTAATTTTAATAACTTTTAAAAAGATTTTTTTCACTTTTAATAAGCAATTTACTAAAATAAAGCAAAATAAGGAAAACAAAATAACTAAACTTGCCAAACTAAAAGTCTTCTTCGTCTTTGAGATTGTCATTCATACGGACATCAAGAAGTACAGAGAAACTTAACAGCTGCATATAAACACCATCTAGTGTGCAATAGTAGCAACTAATTTTCACTAACTGCTAGCCCTGTACATTCGAAAGCCATAGCTGTAAAATAACTACATGCATTACAATTCAGTTAACAGCTGATTAATAGCTTTTTCATTACTAGATGTTTACACATCTCCCCTGTGATCGGACTCACACGGCTATTTTTATGTCCGGGCAGCACTCAGGGGATGACCCCTACATATGCAGTGCATTGCGCCGGAACTAGAAAAGGGGGGGGGGAGGATAGTATTGAGGGGACAGATGAGAAGATAGAGCATTTTTTTGTAGCTACATATTTCAACTTTTTTTACATCGCCGATTAATTTTTGCTACAGAGCCGACGAAGGTGGGTGCTGTTACTCTGCTTTTAGTACATGACAGTGTCAGTCGCTGCCAATTATGTTCAGTGACCAGTGCTATGCCTTCATCATTGAAACAGGCTGGCAACAACAGCTGGCAACACAACCACGCCCTAATGCTGATCAGAAGAATTCAACACAATATTTCATAACTCAGCGCGGGCTCGAACTCACGACCCTCCGCTTCATAGTCTCGTGTTCTACTACTTCAGCCAACAGCACCCACAATTAATTTTGACAGACTGTGATTTCTCTCCAAGACCTTGAATATAACATGAGGCTGTTGGAAATAGTCAATTGCAGAAATAAAAAGCGTACAGAAGAGTGTAGTTTTTCTAGTATTTTCTTGAAGTGACATTGAAAAATTCTTACACAATAAGAGGAAATATATCGACGTCTATAACGAAAAATTATGATAAAAAAAAGTGAAAAATTTTCTGGACAATATTTCCTTATACCTTTCAATAAAAATGGGAAGGTCTGCATGATTAGGAAAGTCGAATACGCCCGCCCATTGGCCGATCTGTCTGTATATGCAGTCGGATTTCCTCAGCCCACAGAAAAAAATATAGAGACTTCAGTCTTGGAATGATTTTTGGGAAATAGTTCCAAACAAAATTGAAGTTGCTATTGAAAATCAACAACATTCAAACATTTTTCCCAAGCTGGAATAAATAAACTTATTATACCTCCAAGAAAAAGAATATGGAGGGTATATTCACTTTCTCATTCCGTTTGTAACGCAGCGAAATATCCATCTGAGACCCCATAAAGCATAATATATTCTTGATCAGTGATGAAATCTAAGACGATCTGAGCATCTCCGTCCGTCTGTAGAAATCAGTTCAAACGAAAAGAGCCAAACTCTTAAAATTTGGTATAAATACATCTTGAAGTATAGAACAGGTGAAGTTCGCAAATGGGCTGAATCGGGCCAGACGGAAAAAGTTCCCCTGTACGTACTATCGGTTATTTTCGGTTATACAAAAGTTTTTAGTTACAATGGCATAATACGAAAAGAACTAATAAATATTTTGATTAATTTTTATATATTGGTTACACCCTACTCGGGCATCTTTAAATTATGATTTACTTTCGACAGCTGCACCAAAACATCGTTTAGTCGATTGTGTTTTTAAATTACAATGCTACACTTGAATAAGTGTTTGGCTTAAACTGTTTTTACATGACGTGTTTTGCTTTATCATGCAAATAATACTGCCGCAAAAACAAAATCGGCTCATGTGTTGTTGTCACATTGTTAGACGGATCAATAGGATCATACGACTGCTAAACATTTCATACCATAATATTTATGTGTCAAGTACAACTCATCTAAGCACAACGTGACGGTGCGACAAAGAGTACGACTGCTGTATGTGTTCAAGTTGGTTACAAGCAGTTTCAAGTGGCTGTGTGCTGTTCAATTAACTTTCACTGATTTCGTTGTCTTTCAACACACTCACGCATGCGATCATACACTTGAAGTGTTAAATATTTGTAGAGAGTGCGTATTATGTAAAATGATGTATTTATTTATGCGGTCCATACGTGGGCTGTTGAAAGCCAAATGACCTTAACAAATTATTGAAATTACCTTTGTTTAGTGTCATGGATTTGAATTTAATTTTTATGCTTTTAAATAAATAATAAAAGACAGTTTCTTACTATTTATTTTTTAAGCAATTTTATTTTTATCCAAATGCAATTGTTTTAAAAATTTCGGGATAAGAAATTTTTGATATTCTATATATTTAACATGATCAATGTTATTTTTACATGAAACAATTGTAATTCATGTTATAATACAGGCCAAAGAGCAAAAATTCTGTCCTATTAAATATTATTTAAAAAAAATTTTTTTAAATTATGTATGAATTTTTATTAGTCGAACTTTCTTATGTAAATTGTTAATTTTTTCAACGGGCTTAAGTTCGAATCTGCATGACTGCAAATGATTTTTTATTATTTTATTAATAAATGAATATTTTCAAATTCTATTTATTATTTTTTATATTAAGATTGGAATATTAAGAATATTTTCAATATTCATCAAACCAGCAGAACGGATCAGTACTGATTTCAAGGCCGCTACGCCATCTCATCGAAATCAGTACTGATCCGTTTTGCTGGTTTGATGATTATTGAAAATATTCTTAATATTCCAATCTTAATATAAAAAATAATAAATAGAATTTGAAAATATTCATTTATTAATAAAATAATAAAAAATCATTTGCAGTCATGCAGATTCGAACTTAAGCCCGTTGAAAAAATTAACAATAAAAAAAATGTTAAATAATTGTTTATATCTACCAAAAAAGAATTGAACGGTATATTCACTTTGTCATGCCGTGTGTAACGCCGCGATATATCCAAGACCCCCTAAAGTATATATATTCTTGGTTGGTGATGAAATCTAAGACGATTAAGTCATGTACGTCCGCCCGTCCGTCTGTGGAAATCACGATACGAGCCATTTTTGGACCGCGCCCCCTTTAGTGGGCGTGTGAGTAGCATATTACATGGAAAAATAGTGTAAATATTTAAAAAATTCAATTCCTTAAGCCTACATTCTTTAAAAATTCTTTAAGAAGTTCTTATTATCCTTTGCCCTACCAATCCCTCCCCCTCCCCTCAAACACTAACTTTTCCCCTAAAAAACTAACTTTTCCTATAAAAAAAATTTTTTTTACACTTAATGACCCCAAAAATGTACTTCTTAGTGTTTTATGGCAAAGGTAAGATGTCTACCCCACGGACCTTCCCAGAGTGACCCTGCATAGAGTTTTAAAACTGGGCACAGAAATGTTTTAAAGGAGCCCTAAGCCAGCAGGTTAAACATTTTTAACTTATTTCATTCCTTTTTGTACGCGTTGATATAAAATATTAATACGTAAATTGATTTTATACTGATGGAAAAATGTCTCAACCATGTTCCTCGCAACACTTTGAAAACGACCGTATTAAAATAAATATGTTTCTTCTTTACTTAAGCCAATAAGAATAAATATATAGTTTTTATTTAGAAAATATTTTGGTGGGTATTTAAGATTCGACCCGGTCCTGCCAATAGCCAGACTCTACTCGCTTTCAAAATGAACATACCTAGAAATATTATATGTTTTAGTCTAGCGACTCTCAGCTCTTTTCTCGTGTGCATGTGTGTTTTCACAATTGCGGTTCTTCTAAATTCAATATAAATTTCCTGCCATTAAAGCCACACTTAAAAGGACTTGAGGCAAGCCAGCATTAAGGACATTTTACTTTTATATAATGAAGCTCAAATTTTATGTACATACATAATTATGCACTTCCTTAGATATTCATACAGTTATTTCAACACTTTAAAATTTAGAAAATAACAATTTCTTTCCATGTCATAAAATGATAAAATTCCCACGTACTGCTGCAGCATTATCCTTTCGACAAAAAAGATTTTTACTTTCAATGAAATTTTTATTGTGTAATTAAATTAATAAACAAACCTCTCACACCCCCTCGTATCCCGAAAAAAACGAACAAGAAAAATAAACTTCAAGTTTAAGTTGCACTAAACATACAAGGAAATAAAGTGTCACATAAAGTTTTGTATAAAATTAAGCAATTTCTCAAGAGAATTCTTAAGACAACAGGACATATAAAACAGGCTGCGGGTAAGAGAGCGTACACATACATACATGTGCATACACATGTACTATATAAGCACATAAAGGAGCCAGGAATACATTTATGTACGTACGTACGATGTACATAAATTTCGATGTTACCACAAGTTATTGTTTTATACCACCATGTTGTCTTTGGTTTATCTTGATCATCTTGAAAAATAACAACAGAATGAAAATCCAGAACATAAACTTTTGCCGCACTTAATCTGGCAGTTTGGAAGATTGTGTGTGTAGCTGCTGGCAAGTTGCTCAAACAAATTTATGTTTCAAGCAAGAAGGCAAGCAAATTCAAGTGGTTTATTAAAAAATAAACACTTTTTGAATAATAATAATAATTGTATAGTTCAAGTAGAATAGATTATATCCTACACTTTTCAATTTCATTTTTGTTCTGGTCTTCCAAAATGTTTAGCGTATAAAATGAACAAAAATTTTAACTTATTGAAAATTATAGTGTTTTCACACCTGGTTTTAGCGTCCAAACCATAAACAGCTGATTTTGCATTCACACTGCGATTTGTTGCTTTAACATAAAGGCTGTATAATAAATTTGTTCAAAATAAATTAAATCGCTCCTAGAAATGTGTGAATTTTTTGCTGCACTTGTTCTCTATTTGTACAACACCTAATTCAAAACCTGTTTGAAGTTTTTGATTGAAGAAATAAAAATAAGAAGTTTTACAACGCGTTCTAAAATAGAAATTATTTTACATTTTGTGAATGAATATTTTAAAATTATGGAACTACTTAAGCCACCCATACACGACATGGTTTTTACATCTGACATGTAAAATTTTTCACTGAAAATCACATACATGTCGTGTGTTACCTTTCAAACATTGCTTCTGTGAAAGTCAGACAAAAAGTCATCTGACAAAATTTCAACTAGAGCGTGTTCTATTTTCTTCTGACATCAGCCGTTTTTATTACGAAAAATACGTTGTAGGAATTCTATGCCTTAACGAAACACGCAGAGGCGGGCGATAGCTAATGAAAGCATTAGCCGGCCAATCTTGACATTTTACAATAACGCTGTATGCATGTTCTTTTAGCCATTTAATAGAAATTAAGCACTTAAATACATAAATAAAACTTTAGTGTTATATCCTGACTTAATATCTTCAAATTAAAAGAAAAAATCTTTAAAATTGTTAAATTCTTTTACGGCGCAAAGAAACATGTTTGTGGCGGCAGGATGCCATTTTGAAACCTACGACCTACTTTGGTGTCTGCAAAGACTATACAAAAAGCGTAGAGCAGCTGTTGAAAAAACCAGAAGCTATGTCGGAAGCAATTAACATGTTCGTTTGTGACCGAATATTATTAACCTTCTGTAAAATTGTTGTTTTTGACAGCCATGCACAATTACAAATAAGTTGAAAAGTTGACAAGTCAGATGTAAAAACCATGTCGTGTATGGCAGGCTTTAAGCAAATTGAAGAACTTCTTCGAAATCATATTATTAAATATGTAAAAAAGGGGATTCTGAAGGAGACATAAAGAATACCAGCTGTTTCCAATCTACGAGTGTAACTTGGCAGCACTCAACTTAGCACAGCCAAAAACAAGGTTGCATTACATAAAACCTACTTAAAACCAATTTGGAAGTGATTTTCAGTTGGTTTTAACAAAATAATTTTGTATGATAAAACCAGGTTTTAACAGTTGGTGTTCAAACGAGAATTTCTTAAAACCTTGTCAGTGTGAAAACACTATTAGGTTGCTTTTTGGTATAAACATCACCTCTGAGGTGTGATCTACACAATTATGCCCAGGTTTTGAAAACTTAAGTTATTCCTGGTTCAATGCCTTGGACCTTCTTTGGCATAAGAATATACCAGTTGCTTAACAAAATTAAAAAAAAAATCTTTAAAAATTGTGTTGAGTTTTAGAGGTTGGTTTGGTTCCACTGATCTAGAATATATACACTTTATGGGGTCTTAGAGGTAAATTTGGCTGTATTATACACGGAACAACAAAACAATATACCCACCAATTCTTTTTTGGAGGTTATAAAAAAATAAATAAACACAAGATCTTGCAAAAAAATAAATACTATTTGCACAAACGGTTCAAACTGCTTGTAGCGTATTTTTGTTTGCTATTTAAAGTAGAATAAATTCTTTAACCGCAAACTTAACACACAAGATGATGATTACGTACGTTGTTGATAAGCAAAATCTCAAAAGACGTACGTTCGTTCGTTCGTTCGCTCGTTTGCTTAAATAACACATTTATTTTATCAGCATCTTTGTTTGCATAAAATAGTTGTAAAAGTTAAAAAGCGTTTGCATGAGCATAAACGAAATTTGTATAAATTCTAGTTTTACAATTTCTGTTTTTATGCATGTTTAACAATTATTGTTATTTCCCCTTTTGTTTTTAATTTTATGCAAGTTTTAGTCATAAATAATATCGTGTAACCTTTTTTGGTACTTGTTATTGACAATAATTATTGGAAATATTTTTTGAAACCAAAAATAATTATATCCATTTTTATGACCCATTTATATATATACATGTATATATATATATATATATATATATATATATTTTTTTTTTTTTTTTTTTATCTTGTACCAGCACTCAGGGGAACTGAAAACGAGGGGACAGATTAGGAAAGATGAGAAGAAAGACAGTTTTCAACCTTTTTTACTTCGGCGGCTAATTTTTGCTACAGGGACGACGAAGGTGGGTGATGTTACTCTGCTTTTAGTACATGACAGTGTCAGTCGCTGCCAATTATGTTCAGTGTTCAGTGACTGTGCCTTCATCATTGAAACAGGCTGGCAACAACTAACACAACCACGCTCTAATGCTGATCAGAAGAATTCAACACAATATTTTATGACTCAGCGCGGGCTCGAACTCAGGACCCTCCGCTTCATAGTCTCGTGTTCTACTACTTCAGTCAACAGCACCCATATGTTCTTATTTGCATTATACAATTCTCCTAAATAGGTTCCTGGGGAGACGTCTCACCTTTGCTTAAAGTCTTAAAAAGTAAATTGTTGGGGTAATTAAGTGTAGAAAAAAATTTTATAGGGTCATTTAGGGGGCAGATGTGGGATAGGGCAGGGAAACATCAGAGAACGTCTTACCTTCATCGTAAAGACTTAAGAAATACAATTTACTAAATATTTGCAATATTTTTCCTTGTAATATGTAACTTAAACGCCCACTGAAGGGGGCGGAGTCCAAAAATGACCTGTGTAGAAGACAAATTTAATGTTTAATGAATGTAGGATTAAGTAACACAATCTGTTATATATTTACAATATTTTTGCTTATAATAGCTTACGTCAACGCCCACTAAAGGGGCGGAGTCCAAAAACTGATTTTTCTGATTTTATGGCTCCAAGTTCAACGCTTCAGACTTTTTTATGACATAAAAATTTATAATTTGTTTAACAAAATTATGAAAAAACTTTATTTTTTTCAACGGGCTTAAGTTCGAATCTGCACGACTGCAAATGATTTTTTTTTATTATTTTATTAATAAATGAATTTGTTCAAATTCTATTTATTATTTTTTATATTAAGATTGGAATATTAAGAATATTTTCAATAATCATCAAACCAGCAGAACGGATCAGTACTGATTTCGAGGCCGCTACGCCATCTCATCAGCGTTCTTTGTTCAGTCTTAATATAAAATAATAAATAGAATTTGAAGAAATTCATGTATTAATAAAATAATAAAAAATCATTTGCAGTCATGCAGATTCGATCTTAAGCCCGTTGAAAAAAATAACAATTTACATAAGAAAGTTCGACTAATAAAAATTCATACATAATTTAAAAAAAAATGTATAAAATTATAATGATTTTTAAAGGTTGGTTTAGTTTTTCTTAAGGGAAGTTTTTTCCCTCTACCCCGATTCAGTCCATTTACGAAGCTGACTTGAAATATCCTTCAAAATTAATCTACAGCAACTTTCACGGGTCTGGCTCTCTTCGTTTGGACTGAATCGTCATTTGCACAGGCGTATGGACAGACAAGGCAAGAATGTTTTAGACTTCGTCTCTGGTCAAGAATATATACACTTTATGGGGTCTTAGAAGCTTAATATACTCCCCACTTCTTTTTTGAAGGGTAGAAAAGTATCAAGAGATCCCTGTGAGATGCAACATGGTGAACAGGCTTAACCATGATTTTTACCTGAAATAATTCCTGAAATTCCAGATAAGATGTACTTTCCAAATAAATTAAAAAAAAACAGCATTCAGTTATTAAGTAACAAAAGTTGAATAGAGACATGATATTTTTTAATAAATATATTTTGTTATTTGTTTCTTTCTTATGAAAGTAAATTCATCATATTTGTTACACAATTATGCCACATTCCACAACAACTATTATATTAACCCTTATGTGATTGACAAAAAAAACTACTTGTTTTGTACAACAATGTAAACGGGTGGGTACCTGCATACAAATCTTATGAAAAATAAACAATTTTGCTACAAAATTTGAAATGTAAATTTGAAATATACACAATATATGCCTGAAAAGTAAACATATTTTGGGCTTGTGATGCTTCCAACTCCTTCCCCTGACATGGCCAATTGTATTACTGGTAAACCAACAGAAAGTGAGCCCCAGACAAATGTGGTAGACAGGACTATCTTAGATCTTGTTAGTCCATATAAGAACTCTGGAAGGAATGTCACAAACGATAATTATTTTACAACTCTTGAACTGGCAAAAGCATTAACTTTGTGGAATCTCAGACTCGTTGGGACAGTGAGAAAAGTAGACGTTTTATACCAGCTCATATGGAGTCACATAAAGACAAACAAGTTTATTTCGCAAAGAGCCGACGATGTGTTTTTACGTGCCGAAAAGAGCTGTAATAATGTTATCAACCATGCATTTTACTCCGTCAGTCGAAAGCCCTTTGAGTCCTAAGTCCGAAAATATATAGAGTATTACAATAAAACCAAGGGGGGTTTCGATAATATGGACAAGTTATTCGGCTCTGTTCGAAGCTTCGTCTGAAGCAAAGGCAAACACGCCAAACTTTACAATTTTCAACCATTTTGGTCACTTTTATGAACTATAAAATATTGCCCTTGTCCATCCCTGGATTCGAAATTTTGATTTTTTTTCTTAGAAATTTTTGATACCAATTTTGTTCTTGCTAAATTAAAAGACAGGCTTAGTTAGGAATAAACAAAAAAAAACAACATCAGTTGCCTGTTTGTTTACTTGCATGTATAAAAAATGCAATTTCCCACCCCTGGAAGCAAAATTTTAATTAAAAATTTTTTTTGACCACTGCAAATCTTCATGACGTATAAAGTGGTTTTGTTAAAGAAAAACTTAAAATTTTTAACAATTTTAGTTACTACATGTACTACAAAATACGGAATGGACCGAAAAAAACATTTTTAATTTTCCATCCCTGGAATTTTTTTTTATTTTTTTAGTTTTTAATAGACCATTGAGGCTCCCCAAAGCACGAAATAGGTTTAATTTAGAATAATTAAAATATATAATTGATTTTTGGTATAAATTTTGCGTCGAAAAATAGGTGTAAGCTTCCCAGCTCTGGAACCATACTTCGGATCTTTCTGAACTTCCATAGCACTCTATTTAAGTTCATTTCCAATCTAACGGTCCAAGAACGGAGCCTCTAGCTCTTCTGGGGACTTGGGAAAACCGATTTTACGTACGGACGGACGGACATCGCTCAATCGTCATCGCTATTCATAAGGATCTAGAATATATATACTTTATGGGGTCCCATGTGCATATCGAAGAAATTACACACGGAATGACAAATCTATATACATATACCCTTTCACTTTTTTGTGAAGGGTATAAAAAGCGATTCGTTTTTCCGTGTTTTGCGCATGGTTATGCAACTCTTCCTTCAACCTGATCATCTGGCGATCTATTTCGACTCCCTGGTACTTTGTACGATGTTCACTATGCAGTGTTGCCTCTATGAAAATTATTTCCAACTAATTTTGTTTTCAAAATTACTAGATAATATTATATAAATTATCTGTTTATATCATATTTTTAAATTTTTTCATAAATTATGTTCATCTTTACAGGTGATTTGTAAAAAACTAAAAGACATAGAAACTTGCGGTTTGTGGCATTTGAAAGAGCGTTTTTTTCTTATGAGAATCACTCAAGAAGTAAAAAAAAATGTTCGGGGCAGAGGTTCCTTTTCGTGCAGCAGGTCACATATATGTACATGAATATACTATCTGAATTTACTAATTTTTTTCAAAGTTCTGAAAATGAATTAACTATCAAAAGTTAGGAGCTCTCAAGAAGTTTCAGGTACGAGGGTTGCGAATATCTATAAAAAAAATTTCATTTTTTTTCAACGGGCTTAAGTTCGAATCTGCATGACTGCAAATGATTTTTTATTATTTTTATTAATAAATGAATTTGTTCAACTTATATTTATTATTTTTTATATTAAGATTGGAATATTAAGAATATTTTCAATAATCATAGAACCAGCAGCTGGTTTTATGATTATTGAAAAATATTCTTAATATTCCAATCTTAATATAAATAATAAATAGAATTTGAACAAATTCATTTATTAATATATATAATAAAAAATCATTTGCAGTCATGCAGATTCGAACTTAAGTCCGTTGAGAAAAAAAAAATATTACAATTTACATAAGAAAGTTCGACTAATATAAATTCATGCATAATTTACAAAAAAAAAATTAATTTCAAAACGCAAAAGGTACCCGGCTACCTTGTCAGTCACATAAGGGTTAAAAAAAAACTGTGTCACGTAGAGAGTTCGCCTTAATTGGCAAATAAGTATGCCAGTGACGACAATCGTTTAACATTTCTGGTCCGTATTAGCAATAAAAATGTTGTTTCGTTTCATCTTGATTAAAACAATTATGTTGAATAAACAAATTTTAAAGCTAAAATTAAATATGTTGTATAGGCATTGCGGGCTATTAGTTTTTAATGACATAAATGCTTTCGTTTTGTATTGTTTACTGTTTTAAATGTATTAAACATTAAGATTGTTTGTTTAACAAATAACACAACATTAATTTTATAATTATATACCTAAAATATATTTCAACACTAGGGGTAATCAAATTAGTTAAATAACAAAGTGGTTGTTATTAATCGTTTGCGCATATTGCGCTCCTTCTGACAGTAACTGATTTAGAAATTTGTATTATGTGAAATCAAAAATATTTATAAATTTTTTTGTCATATGTAGTAGCTCCACAATTACGCATTTTTATACCCTACACCAAAATGGTGTAATCGTTGGTTTTTCATTCTCTGTGTAATACCGACAATATTAATATGCGACCTCATAAGATATATGTATGTATAACTATTCGGGATCCTTATAAAAAGTGAAATCGGGTTTTCGAAACCTCTAAAATATATAGCGACATCGGAATTAGATCAATTATATTGGATATAAATAGTCCTGAACAGAGTAGCTATTGAAAATTGGTTCCAGAGGTGGAATATATAAAAAGTAACTGGCTAAAAAAAATTTTTGATAACTAAGGGCACTGCTACACGTTCAATATATGTATACTGTGATATTTGGATCGCGATCCATTTTAATGGATTGATGGATCACGACCGTATGCTACATGTTCAATATTTATCGCGTCAGTATTTACGTTATTTTTGTGCTGTGCGGATCATTTATTAAAAAAATGTCGCGAGAAAACCAAAAAAAATCTTTAGCCGACGAGTCCGACAATGCCTCCTGCAATGCCTCCAAATTAAAAATGAAGGCTTTCAAAATAACTTTTTCGGTCCTTAATTCCGATTCCACCGGCAGAACCCTCTCGCTTTCGCTATCTTCTGCCATTACCCTTTTAAAACAAACTTTACACAAATGTAATAAACTTTTTTACTTTTTATTTGTTAAATTTCTTGTACTGCGTCTTTTATTTTATTTGTTTTATTTCACTTCTTATTAACCCTTAATAGCGTGATTTTTTTCTTTTGGCCGGAAAGAAATCACTGTTATAAAACTTGCAATTCTAAACATATTTTATACTCCAACTTTCTTCGCAATTTCTATTTACCTGAAAAATTTAACAAATACCTGGTCGGTTCCTAGCGGGACCAGTAGCTTATGAAGGGTTAACGTATCGCGATCTCATGTCATGAAAATGCTACACGTTCAATATTTATCACGCGATCCGCGATCCACGATCTGGATTTCATATTTTAGGCCATTCTGCGATATGGATCGCCATGCATCAATACTGCATGCTACACGTTTAATAAATATCGCGATACTGGATCGCGTTCAATATATATTGAACGTGTAGCAGTGCCCTAAACCTATTTCATACTTGAGGAAAAATTTAATTTGTATTAAGAATTAATCAAAATTAAAAAGAAACGATTTCGGAGTTGGACAATTAAGACTTTGATTGGCACAGAAAACATTAAACTCTTTTTTTATAGCCTTCACAAAAAAGTGGAAGGGTATATGTATATAGATTTGTCATTCCGTGTGTAATTTCTTCGATACGCACATGGGACCCCATAAAGTATATATGTATTCTGGATCCTTATGAATAGCGATTACGATTGAGCGATGTCCGTCTGTCTGTACGGGGGGTTTTCCCAAGCCCCCAGAAGAGCTAAAGACTTCGTTTTTGGACCGTTGGATTGGAAATGAACTTAAATAGAGTGCTATTGAAATTCAGAAAGATCCGAAGTATGGTTCCAGAGCTGGGAAGCTTACACCTATTTCTCGACGCAAAATTTATACCAAAAATCAATTATTTTTTTTAATGTTTGTAAATTTAACCCATTTCTTGCTTTGGGAAGCCTCAGTGGTCTATTAAAAACTAAAAAAATAAAAAAAATTCCAGGGATGGATAATTAAAAAAATTTTTTTCGGCCCATTCCGTATTTTGTAGTACATGTAGTAACTAAAATTGTTAAAAATTTTAAGTTTTTCTTTAACAAAACCTTTTAATACGTCATGAAGATTTGCATTGGCCAAAAAAAAATTTTTTTAATTCAAATTAATTTTGCTTCCAGGGGTGGGAAATTGCATATTTTTTTTATACGTGAAAGTAATCAATCAGGCAACTGATGTTGTTTTTTTTCCTAACTAAGCCTGTCTTATAATTTAGCAAGAACAAAATTGGTATCAAAACTTCAAAAATAAAAAATAAAATTTCGAATCCAGGGATGGACAAGAGCAATATTTCATAGTACATAAAAGTGATCAAAATTCTTAAAAATTTGAAATTTTTCTTAAAAAAAATTACTTTATATCTCAGGAAGCGTTGCACTGATGAAAAAAAAAACAAAAAATTAAAATTTCGCTTCCAGGGTTGGAAAAATTAAAGTTTTTTTTTTGGTACATGCAATATTTTGTAGTACATGTAATAACCAAACTGGTTACAAAATTTGAGTTTTTCTTGAACAAAACTACCTTATAGCTCATGAAGATTTGCATTGATAAAAAAAAATTAAAATTTCGCTTCCAGGATTGGAAAATTGAAATTTGTTTATACATAAAATAACCAAAAAGGCAATTTACGTTGTTTTTCCCCTCACTAAAACTATTTTATATTTTAGGACGAACAAACAAAATGGGGATCAAAAATTTCCCAAAAAAATAAAAATTTCGACTCCAGGGATGAACAAATAAAATATTTTATGGTACATGAAAGTGACCAAAACGTTTAAAATTTCAATTTTTTTTGTCAAGTAAAACTATGTTACATCTTTTAATTAAACCTACTTCCTGTTTTAGCAAGAAAGAAAGAAGAATTACATCTGTGAAGGGTATTTAAGATTCGGCACAGCCGAATATAGCACTTTCACTTGTCTTTTCTCTTTTCCTTAAGTCAAATGCGATTATAATGAAAATTTTAATAAGAATAATAATAGAATTTTTATTTATTTGTAGGGTATTTAAGACACGACCTGGTCGAATATAACCTTCTCACTTGTTAAATTTATTTTTGATGTTTCTGGAAATCTTCTAGTTCAAACCGGTTCAAATTCAGACGAAATTGAGGTTTGAAAGAATCCCTTAAAACACGGCTAGCTGGGTTCGGACACTAATTGATCAGATTTAGTAATTTCAGAGTTTTCTTTAAGAAATCCGTTTTTTTTCGAAATTTTTCGCTCATGAAACTGACGACTTCTCAGCGAGTAGTCAGGAAAGTTTCCTAGGAACTCAAAACGTTGAGAACTCGTGAAAACTCGATTTTTTTAAAACTGCGTAAAATTAGTAAAGAAGCTAAAAATATGTTATAATACCCCACCAAAAATTTAAAACACATTTTTTTTTATTAAATTAAACGCTTTAATCGTTAAGCGAAAATAGCCAATTTTGAATTCACCGATCTTTTAATCGAGTAGTAACAAATCGTTTAACCTAATGAGTACCCTAATAAACAGTACATTTTTTTATGTAGTAAGAATTTTAACGAACATTTTATATTGCTATATTAAATTGAATTAAGATTCTGTAGTCTAATTGTCCGAAATTTTAATTTAAATCTCAGAAATACGTGATAAATATTCCAAGGCACAAAGGCAAGTCAACATCAGTTTTTGTTATTCAACTTACACAGCAGAGCAGAACAGCTGTTTTCGAAAGACGCAACCCTTTCATCATCAGTGCTCATGTGTATTGTGTTTGTCACCACTTATTAGGTGGCTTAGTTGAATGTGATAACAGTTCCTATTTACAAAAATTTTATTGTGAAAAACTATACGAGAACTGTATCAACCTGATGTTAACATGTTATTGTTTTAATACCCGTGTTACCGTTTGATTATTTTTCTTCATGTCCCATTTTTTTGAATTTTTTTGACGAATTATATGTAGACCCTCCAGCTGATAGTAAATGTTTTACTTAAAGTGAATGAATACCTTTAATATCCATTATATTTTTGTTTGCCTGGATTTATTTATTTAAACTAAAAATAATTAAGGAGCAAAAAAAAGATATTTAAATTTATATGTTTAACACTGTTTTTCTGTGTTTGTTTGACTGGTAATTTTGTTTTTATTGCACTTATAAGCTAAATTGCATTCAATTATTTATAATAAAAAGTGAAGATGGAAAAAACGCACGTTTATTTAATGAGTTTGTTTACACACTTTCGTACATGTGGTAAAACATTCGTGCTACATATTTAAAATGTACTCGCAGTTTGTATTAACGCCTTTGGGTATTTGAATTACATTTAAACGGTTTAGTTTAATTGGTTGTTTGATGGTGCTGCTAAAAGTTAAAATTAATAATTAAATAAAACTTTCCGGTCAAAAGTGTGGCGGATATAGCTGATAATTTAATTAAAAGGCAGTCAAAGGGGGACATTTGATTTTTCAATATCGTTAACCAAAAAATTCGAGATATTTGCTAATCACTCTGTCGCTGGCATAGTTAAAGCAAATTATTTGTATCTCATAAAGGCTTCAGTACAGATATCTCGAAAATAGATGTACGCGGATCATTCGCCCTAAATTAGTTTTCTGTTTTGCCGCCGCCAACTTTAATACCACGAAGCCTAATCGCATGAAAATCGTTAAGGCAGCCAATGGCTTCAACATATTAATTCGATTTTACTACACAGTAAAGATATTTTAACCAACAACAACTAATACAACTTACTGGTGCTCATTAATATTCAAGTGTTGGCTTTTTTCCGGTACATGCTTTTGTGTTTAGGCCGCAATGAATTTATGGCCATTTGTGTGTGTGTGTGTGTGTTGGCTATTTTGTTTGTAGACAGAGAAAGAAATGTTTGTAATTGAATTTTTTGTGTGTGTGTTTTGCATAAATGGGTAATAAACGCTGAGAAATGTATTAGCATTTATTACATCATAATGGGAAGACAAAAGTAAGCTAATAGCTTAAGCTTTTCGCTGGCGTATGCAGATATTTACACTTAAGCATTCCCATATTAATTGGTAGATGAATTAGACAGACAAGATGCGTAAGCAGGCCACCAAAAACGTTCATTCATTCATTGTTTCAGGGGATTGAAATGTTTTTAATTGCTGTACAGCAAAACTCTGATTTGCATTTTAGTTTTGGGGAATTTTTTAATTATATAATTTCTTTTTTTTTTCGTTTTTTTTTTTCAAAGAGCATGACTTTCGCTATTCGAATTTTATATCGTACTAAGTGCTCAATGTTTGTAAATAAAAAAAAATGGTTCAATATAAAACATCACAACATGTGTTGAAATTTGTTAGGGTTAGAAAATATGGCTACAATATTACTATAACAATAGGTCTGTTCCAGGTGTATAACGAAACAGTCCTCTCTGAATTTGCCAAAGTTGTCTAAATTTGTTGGAACGTAAAAAGCCCACAATTGAACATTTTGAAATACTAATGCTGTTTGCTTGCTGAAATAAATTTTATTTTAGGCGAATAAAATTGATACAATTCTCGCAAGCAACTTCCTAATAAAATTTGTATAAATAATTCATATTCATATTCAACTAAGCCAGCGAATACATCACAATGGGCCTTTTATGGCTTCCGAGTGTTTTCTCGCTTACTGCGGGCAGCTCTTCTAACCTTCTCAACTAAGCCACCGAATAAGTTGTGACAAACAAACATAACCATGAGTACTGAAGATAAAATTGTAGCGGCTTTCGAAAACTGCTGTTTTGCTCTGCTGTGTGAGTTGAATAATTAAAAACTGATGTTGACTTGCCCTTGTGCCTTAGCATATTTTTGATCTTTTTTCTGAATTTAAAAAAATTTTTGGACAATTAGTTTATCAATCTGAATTAAAAAGCATATCGAATCTTAAATACCCTTCCAAATATTTAGTAGATAAAAATTATAATTTGCATTCCTATTAAAATTCACATTTTTCTAGTAATTGGCTTAGGAAAAAATTTATTTTAATACGGTCGTTTTTGAAGTCTGAAGAGGAGCGTGGCTGAGGACCTTTCCATCAGCATAAAAGCATTTCATGCATTAATATTTCACATCAACGTGCTTAGAAAGGGGGCCGAGAGAAGTTAAAAATGGTCGGAGTTCCTTTAAGACATTTCTGTGGCCAATTTTAAAACTCTATTTCGACAGGGTCACTCCGAGAAAGGCCGTGGGGCAGCCATATCAACTTTGTCGTAAAAATTGTGATAAAGTGAATTTTTGGGATAATTAATTTTTCCCTGTAATATGTTGCTTCAACGCCCACTAAATGGGGCGGGGTTCAAAAATGTACTTTATCGTGGTTTCCACAGACAGATGAATGGGCACTGCTAGATCGTCTTAGATTTCATCACTGATCAAGAATATACTCGTATATGCTTTAAGGGGTCCGGTTCCTTTTTAGAGTTTATAAAAACTCTATTTTGTAGGGGTGGCTCTGGCAAGGGCGTCGGTGGAGACATATCACCTTTGCCATAGAACACTAAAAAGAAAATTTTGGAGTTATTAAGTATAAAAAAAATTTTTTTTTGTAGGTTCATTTAGGGGGCAAAGACGGGTAAGGCAGAGGACGATCAGGTAACGACTCAGCTTCGTAAAAAAGTTTAAAAATTTAAGTTTTTTAAGGAATCTAGGATTAAGTACAGTGAAACTTCGATATAGCGAATTGCAAGGGAATATGAAAATACTTCGTTATAGGCATTGCTTCGCTATAAATATAATCAGCAAAGCCTTGATATAACGAAATATAAAGATATACGAAAAAAATTCGTTATAACTATAGTATTCTTTGTTAAATTTTTCATTATTCAATTTCATGAGATAAATAAAAAGTAAAACATGTTGCTATAATTTTATTCTTACTTCTTTGTTTAGAGGCTTTTGTACGAGTACTTCGTTGTATAGAGGATTTAGAAATGCAATAGATGTAGACTTCGCTGTTTTATAATGGGACTTTACCATTTAGGATTTATTCTGATTTCGTTATATTGAGGCATTTGGAGGAATATTTCGTTATAGAGAGGCTTTTTTGCTCAGAATTTGTTCGTTATAGCTATAATGAATTTTTGTATGAAAAATTTCGCAATAAAGAGGTTTTTTCAAGAGACATGCATAAGTTATATTAAGTTTTTCGTTATAACGAAGTTCGTTATATCGAAGTTTAACTGTAATAAAATTTTTTAAGTATTTATTCTATTTCTGGATATAATATAACGCCCACTAGGGGGCGGGGTCCAAAAATTGAATTTTCTGATTTTCTGGCTCCAAGTTCAACCTTCTTTGGCACAAGAAAATATATCATTTGCTGACCAAAATTACAAAAAACAAAAATCTTTAAAAATTACGTTGTCTTCCAGAGGTTGATTTAGTTCTTGTTAGGGGAACTTTTTTCCCTGTGGCCCGTTTCAGCCTATTTATGAACTTGGCCTGTGCTATACTTCAAAATTTATTTATAAAATTTGCAGCGTCTGGCTCTTTTTGTTTGGACTGAATCGTGATTTCCAGAGACGGAGGGACAGACGGGCGGACATGGCTAAATCGCCTTAGATTTCATCACCGATCCAGAATATATATATATATATATATATATATATACTTTATGAGGGGATATTTCACGGCATTACACACCGAATGACCGAATTCTTTTTTTAGGCTATAAAAAACGCATATTTTTTAAATAGTTAAAATTTTTATTGGTCTCTAAATAAGACATGCTCCGTTTAATAATGGAATATAAAATCCTTCACATGGCCCTGATGACAGGCCATCACTATTCTCATGACATTTTCCCTGACAAGATCTCACCGATGACGCTTTGGATCTTGAATTTGAGTTCAAAAATTATTTATAATTTATTCGCATAATTCCGCATATAAAAATTGCACGGCGTTAAATTGCATGATCTTGGTGGACAGTTGCCATCAAAAATTTCTTGACATAATTTATTCTGGATATCGCTGTTGCCATAAATCGTTTGTTTCATGCGTGGTGTGGCAGGTGACGCCGCTCGGACATCCGTTCACAGTCACTGCAATTTCGGTCTTATCTTAAAAAAAAGGGAAAGTCACTTGAGTAAAACCCACACCAGGTAATTGTTCGCTGTGAGCTTCTGTTTCTCATGGATTACATGAGGATTTTCTGACACCCCAATTCGAAAATTTTGGAAATGCGATTCATCGCAGAAGATGAAAATTTAACATTGACTTCACTTCTCTTCATTACTCATTGAAAAAATTTCCCGGAAATAAGCACATGAGACCACCGCAGCCAAAGTCGGGATGACTAAATAGAGAACAGCGCAGAATGGTTTTATAAATATTAAAGGCCTAACTGCACTATGCGTTATGCCGAGCATTCCCCTCCTTAATTTGTTAGAGAAGCCGACAAAAACTGGAATATAAAAATCACACCATAAATCCATCTACTTAATTTGCAGTCTACAATCAGCTATAAAACACATCAAACTGGACACACAATTTTGATTAATTTTATTTTATCTCATTCACTTTGATTTTATTGAACGAGTCATCATTACCTGCTGAATGAATAAATGAAATGTGTCTTAGTTGGCCGCATTGTCGGTTTAAATTGTGTACACATTTTCAGTTTGTTAAGTTCGATTGGACGCACTCGTATTACGAAATGTGTTTTTATAAACAATTCGTTTTCTTTTCTTTCTTATTTCGTTGAATGTTTATGTGAACAAAAACATAACAGACAAGATTGAAATGATTTTATGGTCAGTCAATTCCCACTGACGTAATAATTGTTGTCTATCGTGCGTCATCAAGTTGGTGATCTTGAGGATTTTGTCTTATCGAATTTTTTTTTTGTTTTTTTTTTAATCGATGAAAGTCATGACTCATTCATTATATAAAATATTATAATATCTGCATATTTTAAGAGAAAATGGATGTAAATAAATTAAAATTAATTACATTTTAATTGGAATAAATCAATCAATAACTAATAGATGGTGCGTATAATATTTTACTACATAATTTCACAATTTTAATGAGATTTTATTGTTTTTAATTATAATTTTTTTTTTATGAATAGTTTATATTGAATTAAGGGCTTTAAATTCTCTTTCATGAAATTAATTTAATGAATTATAAGTAATTTTATTGTAATAGAAGGGCGGTTAAAGGGAAAAGATTTGCAATCAGTTGCGTAAATACATTCCGACGAGGAAACTTGATTGCAGGTGGTTCGCTCGCTCAGCTGTGCAAAAAATGCAATTCATCATTTGGTCTAGCAAAACATTTATTGTCATGTCATCTATGTAAGGGGATTTAATCTTAATAGAGATTAACAATTCTAGGAACAGTGTCAGAACGCCAAAGTGCAAAGGTGTTTTTTATAGAGTGACACAAGTTTGAATCATAATAAAACAAGGATATATATTTTTAATATCAATGAAACGGGCTTTATTGGAAAGGAAATTTTATGAAATTAAAGTTTAAATATGATTTCTGGCATGTGGCCGCCACGGGTGGCGAGAAGAGGGCGCAATCTGGAACACCAATTTTCAACAACTACAAAAAAATCGTCCATAAAGTGGAAGGACACAACCGCAGTTTCTGAGAAGGGCAACGAATTGATTGATTAGGAACATCTTCAATGCTTTCCTATACAGCCGCCACAGCTTCTTCAATGCGCACTGTTCGGCACATCACGAGATGCACATGATCAGTAACAAGGCGAATTCATACCAGGTGGCCTTAGTTCAGAAAGTGGTGATGAGCTGTTAACAAGGCAAAATTATTGAACTGTCAAAGTGTTCTTCTGGTTTTTCGTTTTTGTGTGCGGCCCTTGTTTTTTCCAAAGCATTTCATTTGACAGTTCAATAAATTTTACACAGAGTTGCATAAGCGAGTTCACCTTCTATAAATTCGCCTTGATCAGTAACAGTAAATGTGCTCCGAAAACGATCTAATGTTCTTCGAATTAGCCGCTCTGATGGACACTTGTGTACGCCATAAAATGGCAGAAGTACACGATGAGTTTGACGTAGAGAACAATTGTTTTGATTAAAAATTTAAAAAATTTGCACGCGTTGCTCTGGTGTTGTGACACTCCAAAAAAAACACGCTTTATATCGTTTTTCTAAAATTAAAATAGTTTCTAAATTCAAAACTATTATTTGACTAACCGAGAAATAGTACAAAAACTAAGTCGAACTCATCAGGTAACAGGTACGCTAAAGAAACAAATTAAAACACTCAAGTGAGTCGTCTTACAAATTGTCAGTGTCATTTTTATCCCCATCTGGCAACTCCAAACAATCACGTATACAACACAATAATATTCTGTGCAAATATAAATTAAAAGTTATTTTCAAATACAATTCGACAATCGTGACATTTTATTACATCATATTTTGAGCGGGATTTACAGATCCTTCCTCCTCTTTCCAGCAATTTTTAAATTAAATCAATCAAAATGCAAAAACAGAAGAAAAAAAAGGAGTTCGCGAAATAAATATGACAAAAAATTTTGACATTATTGTTTGGCAATTTCCGAGAGGAATTTTATTTATAGATATTCCGAATGAAATTAAAAATAAAATTAAATTTGATCAATGAATCGTACGCAACCAAATAAGCATGTCAATATAAACAAAAAAGAACGTTATATGCGACCGGGTCGAATCTTAAATACCCTACAAATAAGAGCAGCACGTCTGAAACACATTCCCATCAGCATAAAAGTCTTTCATGTTATTTTTCCAGTTAATATTTTATATCAACGCTCACAAAATGGGGGGAGATAAATTTAAAATTTTTAGATTACTGGATCAAAGTTCCTAAAATATATTTTCTTGCCCAATTTTTAAACTCTCTTTTGACAGGGTAACTCTGGGAAGGGCTGTGGGTGAGATATCTCACCTTTTTCGCATTGGGGTAATAAAATGTTAGATTTATTTTGCTAGGTTCACATCCTCTAAGACGTTTTTCTGCTCAATTTTAAAACTCTATACAGGGTCACTGCGGCAAGGGGCGTGGGAGAGTAATCTCATCTTTGTTGTAAAAACTTCAAAAGAAAATTTTTGGGATAATTAAGTGTAGAAAAAAAAATTTTTTTTTTGTAGGGTCGTTTAGAGGACAAATATGGGTGGAGAGGTAGGGCAGGGGAAGATCACAGAACATCTCAGCTTTTTCATAAAATTTTAAAAATTCAATTTTTAAAGAATGTGGGCTTAAGTAATAAAATTTGTGGGTGCTGTTGGCTGAAGTAGTAGAACACGAGACTATGAAGCGGAGGGTCGTGAGTTCGAGCCCGCGCTGAGTCATGAAATATTGTGTTGAATTCTTCTGATCAGCATTAGTGCGTGGTTGTGTTAGTTGTTCCCAGCCTATTTCAGTGATGAAGGCATAGCACTGAACATAATTGGCAGCGACTGACACTATCATGTACTAAAAGCAGAGTAACAGCACCCACCTTCGTCGGCCCTGTAGCAAAAGTTAGCCGGCGAAGTAAAAGGTTTAAATAGCTACAAAAACAACTGTCTATCTTTTCATCTTCCCTAGTCTCTCCCCTCAATACTATCCCCTCGTTTTCAGTTCCGGCGCAATGCATTGCATATATAGGGGTCATCCCCTGAGTGCTGGTCCAAGATAAAAAAAAAATATTTACAATAGTTTTCCAAGTAATATGTTACTTCAACGCCCACTAAAGAGGGCGGGGTGCAAAAATTGATCTTTCTGATTTTCTGATTCCAAGTTTAACGCTTCGGACCTTTTTTGGCGTAAAAATATTTATTGTATGAATCTCTAACTTTCTTATGTAAATTATATTAAAGGATGTTAGTTTTTTAACGGGTTGAAGTTCAAATCTGCGAAATTGTCTTACTTTTTATTTTTTTTTTTATTTAATATATGAACTTGTTCAAATTCTATTTATTTACATATGTAAAGAGTGGAATATTAGAATATTTTCCATAATCACCAGACCGGCAGAACGGATTAGTACTGATTGCGAGGCCGCTACGCCATCTTATCAGCGCTCTTTGTTCCATTTTTCCACTTTTTGCAAGTGGTGCTAGTTAGTAGGAATATCAACTATTTAACCTATTTAACCAACGTTTTTAACGAAAATTGAATATGAGAATTTTCCACATTCATTTTTTAAATTATTGCTTTTTTAGTTAGTACGAAATTTCCCAACCCTGACGATATATGTATGTATATATAGAAATATATAATTTGCTTAACAATATTACGAAAAAAAACTTGAAAAGTTATATTGTGTTTTAGAGGTTGGTTTAGTTCTTTTTAGGGAAAGTTTTTTCCCCTGGCCCGATTCAGCCCATTTCCAAAAAGGGACTAATGCTATCCTTCATTATATATCTATACCAAATTTCAAGGGTCTGACTCTTTTCGTTTGGACTGAATCGTGATTTCCACAGACGGAGGGCCACACGGCTAGATCGTCTTAGATTTCATTACTGATCAAGAATATATTTACTTTAGAGGTTGTCAGATTGATATTTCACTGCGTTGCATACGGAATGACAAAGTGAATATACCCGCCAATTACTTTTTGGAGGGTATAAAAAAAGCCGAAAATAAAAAATTGAAACGTAATCATAAGAGATATTTGCCAAAATACTTTTGTGAGTTTGATAAGTTGACATGGAAGTGCTGCGAGGGAGCACACAACACACACACACACACACATATAAAATAAAACGGACACAGATAAATATGTACATGCATATATTTATACGCACACACACCTATATGATATCTGTATAGATTCCCTTTTTATATTTTCCCATTCGTCATGAGCCTAAAGCATCGCTAATGCATATGCCACCATGCCAGTTTCCAGCCGTTGGTATTTTAAATGAAATTATATTCAGCTGTACACATACACACATGTACGTGCGTACATACATTTACATATGCCAGCATAATCGTATGTATTTTGAAATCTAAAAAAAGTAAAAACGGAAATTTTTCGTCATAATCTAAATCCTGCCAAAGCAACACACCGACTCAACCAGACATTCATTTATTTTTCCTTGTATTACACTTTTACAATTTCTGTACATTTTTACACGCACATATTTTCCAACTTTCACTACCACATCAACAATTGACAATTCTAATCTATATTCATTGAAATGACTATCGCTTCCCGCATTCTGTCGCACAGTGTTTTATTAAAAACTGAAATGCAGAAGCGATTGGCCAATAATATTTTTGGTGTCTGATTCTTAAGATATTTCAAATAAATCTTGGTGTTGCAACGAAAAAATAATTATTTATATATTTCAACTTTGGGGAACAGCTAGTAACTCTAATATTGAAATTTTGCAAAGATATTAGTCTAAAACTCTACGCTCTATAGTAAACGCTCCATGGTTTATATCAAATAATACAATACATAATGATCTCAATATTCCGAAATTAAAAGACATAATTAGAAGATGTAGTGAAACCTATTTAGAAAGATTAAGTCAACATATCAACCCACTTGCTATTGCTCTTCTTGATGATACCAATGAAATTACCAGACTTAAAAGATACCATATTTTGGACCTTCCTTTTAGAAATTAATTTACATGTTTTAATTCATTATATTAAATGTGCATATTAGTTATCTCTTAATATTTCTGTTTAATTATGTTATCCTCAGTGGAGTTTAACATATTATGTTAATATTATTTAATCAAATTTACTTATTGTCCTTAAATGGACAGATTGTAAATAAAGAATTACAAAAAAAAAAAAAAAAAAAAAAATTTATATATTTAAATTTAAACAACAACAAAAAATTATTTATATAATTCATTTAAAATTCATTATATAATTCATTTTGTTGCGAACATCGTTGATCATCATCCAAAATACGCTATAATATTATATGCAACTTTTGTTACATCCAAAACCCTAAAGATTGCTCACAGCATTTCTTCAGAAGCTACAGGGTGGCGCAGAAATAATCCTCCTATCAGCTATATGCTATAAATTTTGCGACAAATGACAATCAACTGTAGCAGCGGCCATTTACATGACATCATATTTTCGACTTGATATAAAAAAATTAAAAGACCAAATAAAAATAATCCACAAGAAGAGTCAAAGTTTTTCATTTTTTTTTTTAAATTACAGCCAAACATCATCGGAAGGTTATTTTTGCGCCATTTTCTGATAGGAGGATTACTTTTGTGCCACCCTGTACTTGTTGTGCACAAATATTCCTAGGCACACAGGAAACCCGATATCAGTTTCAATTATCTAACTTACACAGTACAAAAGAACAACTGTTTTCGAAAACCGCTACACTTCCATCATCAGTACTCATGTGTATTTTTGTTTTGTCACCAATTATTGGGTGGATTAGCTAAATATACGTATGATAAGAGCTTTTATTTGTACACACTATATTAGGAAATACAGTTTAACAAACAATTTAGTATTGAAAGACTTTTTTTAGAAATAATTTTTTTTTATAAGTATTTGAGTTTTCTTTCTATACCCTCCCAAAAAGAATTGGCAGGTATATTCACTTTACCATTCCGTATATAATACAGCGCAATATTCCTCTAAAGTATTCTTGATCAGTGATGAGATCTAAGACGATGTAGCCATACCTGTCCGTACGTCAGTCCTTCTGTGGCAAGCACGACTAGGTCCAAATGATAAGAGCCAGACCCTTGAGATTTTGTATAAATAATTTTTAAAGGATATCACAGATTAATTTCGTTTATGGGAGCTGAATCGGGCCAGAGCGAAAAAAGTTCCCCTAAGAAGAATTAAACCAACCTCTAAACAAGTAAAAACGTTATATTCGACCGGGTCCAATCTTAAATACCCTCCAAATATTTAGTAAGTGAATTTAAAATGTTTAATTTGGTGGAACAGACTTCCTTTATATATCGTACGTCAACTCCCACTAAAGGAGGATGGGTTCAAAAATAGGCAATATCATGTGTTCCACAGACGAACGTATGGGCATTGCTAGACCGTCTTAGACTTCATCACTAATCAAGAATATACATATTTACTTTATAGGGTCAAATTCTCTTTGGAGGGTATAAAAACTGTATTTTGGTGGGGTCGCTCTGGCAAGGGCTGTGGGGGAAACATTTCACCTTTGTCATAAAAATAAATGCTTGGGATAATTATATACAAAATAAAATTATTTGTTTTTTATAGGGTCATTTCCGTGGCAAAGGGGGATGGGGGTAGGACAGAAACAGGCAGCCATAAAACTCTAAAAATAAATGCTTGGGATGATTATATACAAAATTAAAAAAAAAATTTTTGATAGGGCCATTTAAAGGGCAAAGGGGGAGGAGAGGGTAGGGCAAAAACATGCAGTTATAAAACTCTAAAAATATATTATTGGGATGACTACATACAAAATTTAAAAAAAAAAATTGTTTTGATAGGGTCATTTAGGTGGCAAAGGGGGAGGAAGGAGTAAGGCAGAGGAGTACCAGGTATCGTCTCAGCATCGTCAATAAGGCTTAAAAGTTTTATTTATAAGGAATGTAGGCTTAAGTAAAACAATTTGTTAAATTTTTATGCTATTTTTGCATATAATAACGCCCACTATAGTGGGCGGAGTCCACAAATATTTTTTTTAATTTTGTGGCTTCATTTTAAGGCGTTGGACCGTATTTGACATAAAAATATATCATTTGCTTAACAAAATAACCAAAAAACTTTAAAAATTATTTTGTTTTTTCTGGGTTGGTTTAGTTCCTCTTAGGGCAACTTTTTCCACCCTTGCCCGATTTAGCCCATCTCCGAACTTAATCTGCTCTAAGCTTTAAAATATATTTATACCAAATTTAAAGAGACTAGTTCTTTTCGTTTGGACTGAATCGTGATTTCCACAGACGGACGGACGGACGGAGGGAGGGACGGACATGCTCAGATCGTCTTAGATTTCATCACTGATCAAGAATATATATACTTTATGGGGTCTAAGATGGATATTTCGATGCGGTACAAACGGAATGACAAAGTGAATTATAAAAACATTATAATTTCTACCGTCTTTTTTTAAATTTTGTTAAGCAAATGATATCTTTTTGTGTCAAAAAAGTTGCAAAGCGTTGAAATTGAATTCAAGAAATCAGAAAAATAAATTTTTGGACTGCTCTCCCTTTAGTAGGCGTTCAGGTAAGACATTATATACAAAAACTAGGTAAATGTTTAATAAATTGTATTACTTAAGCCTGCATTCCTCACATAGTAAATATTTAAGCTTTTATGACGAATCAATTTTTGCTACAGTGCCGACGAAAAATTTCCTATCATTGCTGTTTTACATCTACAATTAAGGTTTTGAAAAGGCCAGCCTTTATAGAACAATAAAGTAAATAAACAAGAAGACGATTGATTAATTCAGCTTTTGGCTTAATTTTGATATTTTATAATCTTCCGAATCGTTGCACCAGTTTATTATAAGTAATAACGTCCAGTGTTTCCAATAGAATTGGTTTAAAAATGTCTCTGAAGATCTCTGAAATTACACCCTTTGAAATAGGCCAGGGATTTAACTAAAATTAATACTTTGATTTTTCAATATTATAAAATTGAGCTCAATGATATTTACATTTTTGGTCCACAAGATAATCATAAATATTTTTGCTTGAAATGTCACTGTACCACGAAACAGAACTCATATCGCTAAGGCAAAAAAAAAATATGTTCCTTGTTATTAAAAACTAATTTTTCTGAAGTGAAATACAGATAGATATTTGAACCTGTGAGGAAATGAGTTCGTATGATGAGTATAAAATTTTTTATAAGCAAAATGTTATGTTCAGACGGGGAAAATAATATATGAAAGCCATCGCTTGGGAACCTTAAGTGAAATTTTTTCGATGTTTTTATACCTTTCATTCCATTTGTAACGCAGCGAAATATCCATCTGATTCCCCATGAAGTATATATATTCTTGATCACTGATGAAATCTACGACGATCTGGCCATGTCCGTCTGTCCGCCTGTAGAAATCTCGATTCAGTCCAAAGAAAAGAGCCAGCCTCTTGAAATTTGGTATAAATATATCTTGAAGGATAGCACAGGTTAAGATCGGAGATGAGCTAAATCGGACAAGAGGGCAAAAAGTTACCCTAAGAAGAACTAAACCAACCTCTAAAAAACAACATAATTTTTAAAGTTTTTATACCCTCCAAAAAAGAATTTGGAGGGTATATTCACTTTGTCATTCCGTTTGTAACGCATCGAAATATCCATCTCAGACCCCATAAAGTATATATATTCTTGATCAGTGATGAAATCTAAGACGATCTGAGCATGTCCGTCCCTCCGTCCGTCCGTCCGTCTGTGGAAATCACGATTCAGTCCAAACGAAATCAGCTAGACTGTTGAAATTTTGTACAAATATATTTTAAAGCTTAGAGCAGGTTAAGTTCGAAGATGGGCTAAATCGGGCAATTGGAAAAAAGTTCCCCTAAGAAGAACTAAACCAACCCAGAAAAAACAACATAATTTTTAAAGTTTTTTCGTAATTTTGTTAAGCAAATAATATATTTTTATGTCAAAGAAGGTCCAACGCCCTAAACTTAGAGCCATAAAACCAAAAAAAAATTATTTTTGGACCCAGTCCCCTTTTGTGGGAGTTATTATATGCAAAACTAGTTTAAAAATTTAACAAAGTGTTTTACTTAAGCCTACATCCCTTAAAAATAAGATTTTTAAGCTTTAATGACGAAGCTAAGACGTAACCTGGTACTATTATGGCCTACCCCTCCTCCTCCTCTGCCTACTAAATGCCCCTATCAAAAAAAAAACCAAAACAATTGAAATAAATTTTACATTTAATTATTTCGAACATTTATTTTTGAAGTTTTATGGCAAAGGTGAAATGTCACCCCCACGGCCTTGCCAGAGAGACCCCGACAAAATACAGTTTTGATACCCTCCAAAAATAGTTGGACCCCATAAAGTATATATATTCTTGATCAGTTATGAAGTCTGAGACGATCTAGCAATGCCCATACGTTCGTCTCTGGAAAACTTGATATAGTCTATATTTGGACCACGCCCCCTTTAGTGGGCGTTTACGTACGATATTATATGCAAAAATAGTGTAAATATTGATTTGTATTCCTTAAGTCTATAAGAAGCTGAGATGTTCTCTGATCTTGCAGAGGTGGAACGTCTCCCCCACGTTCCTACCCGGAATGACTCTCTCAAAATAATGATTTAAAATTGGGTACAGAGATGTCTTAAATGAACAACAAGTTAAATTTATTACTACATATTTTGAGGGTATTTAAGATTCGACCCGGTCGAATATAACGAAGGAAAGAAGGTCCAAAGTGCTTATATTTTTAAACCCCGCCCCCTTTAGTAGGCGTTGACGTACGATATTATATAATATCGTAGGAACTCTGTCCCACTCAGTTAAACATGTTAAATTTACTTACTAAATATCTGGAGGGTATTTGAGATTCGACCCGGTCGAATATAACTTTCTTACTTGTTTTAACTGTATTAGAACTTCGATTAGTACCATCGTGAATAGTGCAAAAATTTAACAAAGAACGCTATTACGATAGTGAAGCGGCCTCGAAAGCGGTACTGATCCGATCTGCTGGTATAATAATTAAAAGAGACATTCTAAATATTCCACTCTTATTGTATTCTGATATTTTTAAGCTTAAGGTCTCTTTATTTTAGTTTAATTTTTAATTTCAATATTTCGTCACTCCTTTGTGTGACTTCTTCAGGAAATTAATTATTTTATTTGATATGAAAAAATATGTTGTTTGTGAAACAAAATTATTTGTCAACAAATTATTTGATAAATAATTTTGTTTCACAAACAACATATTTTTTCATATCAAATAAAATAATTAATTTCCTGAAGAAGTCACACAAAGGAGTGACGAAATATTGAAATTAAAAATTAAACTAAAATAAAGAGACCTTAAGCTTAAAAATATCAGAATACAATAATAATTAAAAAGAGGTCAAGAAACCAGAAGAATTTATTCCACTCTTAACTAAAAAAAATTGAATTCAATTCAAATTAAACTAACATGCATGTGCTATGAATCGCACGATTGTCGAATCACATACGACTTGAAAAACGCCAATTTCTTTTGAACGATTTTGAGCGATTATAATATAATATGTATAATATAATTTGTACATTCGAAATTTCTGATAATAACTATCTGACCTGTACCAACATTCTTTAGGCGAAGTCAAATAAATCGAGAAATTCATTTCTAGTGGAATCACAGGAAGCTGAACCAACTGAAGCTGAACTGACTTCTTAAAACAACTAAGAAATATTTTCTTACATAATTGTTAATAAAAGATCCCACAATAAACGTTCGAAACTCATTGAAGGCCATTAATTTGAGCAGGACGTAGATAAAAGTACCAGAAAAAGATCCGCGCCACGATGACCAAGGCAGATGTTTTTGTGAGTCAATTTTCGTTTGTTGAAAGCGAATATGTTGAGTGACATTTCTTCATGATTCGTAAATAAAATATAAAATAAAGTAGAGGAGAGCATTTCAAATCACTCCATTCCCTATTACAAAGGAAAAACGATTTAATTGTTGTCCTCGTCTGCACGTTAGTTAAGACACGCATAAAGAATGCTGTGAATTTCATTTAGCCTATTCAATAAAGTTTATTTATTCAATATATTATTTGTTAGACAGTTGGGAAGCATGTTAACAATGAACGCATTGCACGGCAGGCATGAACTTCATTAGAATTATTATTCATAAAATAAATATTTGCATAATATATTTATTTGTGTTTAATTTCAAATGCTGCCTTTTTTTCCCCGTACTATAGAATTAATAAATTTATCTCGAATTTGAAAATTTTTTGAATTCTCTTAAGTTAATATTGTCAGCGATATGAAAGAGATTTCGGATTGTGGATCTCATTAGCATTTTCTTTGGCTCATTAGCATTTTTGCGTATGAGTTCATGCTCAGCAACTTGCTAATAGTATGTAAAATTTTACTTATGCAAATGAGTAAGTGCGCTGATATTCTTGGATTTTGTTCGAACACAAAAAATTGCTGCTATTCTGTTGATAAGAAATTATTTACGCTGGGGTTAAAGTTAAGAAGCATTAAATTATCATCGGAATTTTCGCTATTAACTTGTTTAATATTTACGTTGAGTTGACTGTTTAGAATTAAAACTTAAAGAATTCAATTATACCCGCTTGAACACACACACACACACGCAGGCACACACATGCACAGGCAGCCAGAACATACATTAAGGTGGCTGTAGGTAAAAGATTGATAAGCAGAAATACTCGTAAATGAAAATGGGGCATGAATACTTCCACGATTAAGAAAAAATATTATTTCAATAATACTCATGGTATACCACATATCGCACCCTAAATACAAAAGGGGCACAACTCAAAATGTTAAAATTTTCAGGTGAGACAAAAAACTGTTCATCGTGCAGAAGCAACATAACATAAAAATAGAGAACCGCATTTTTCTAGTTAAAAAAGATAGTGATGTGAAAGAAAATTTTGCAGTAGTTAGAGATGTGTATTCTGAATTAATTTATGGAAAAAAATCAGTTTTGGAAAATTTTGAGTTGTGCCCCTTTTGAATTTAGGGTGCGATATGTTAGGGTATTAACGGCCCAACTGATCGGGTAATTTAAAATTGACTCTTTTCGATTAACGATTAAACCGGTCAATTTCAGTCGATTAAACGATAAAATTTTTTGTGGTATTATAATACCTTTTAATTATTTGTTTCGTCTCATATGCACAAGGTATTCGATATATGGAAATATTTTTCCATACAAAGAAGTTGTTCTTTTTATACCCTCCAAAAAAGAATTTGGAGGGTATATTCACTTTGTCATTCCGTTTGTAACGCATGGAAATATCCATCTCAGACCCCATAAGGTATATATATTCTTGATCAGTGATGAAATCTAAGACGATCTGAGCATGTCCGTCCGTCCGTCCGCCCGTCTGTGGAAATCACGATTCAGAGCTAGACCCTTAAAATTTGGTATAAATATATTTTGAAGCTTAGAGCAGGTTAAGTTCGAAGATGGGCTAAATCGGGCAAGAGGGAAAAAAGTTCCCCTATGAAGAACTAAAGCAACCCAGAAAAAACAACATAATTTTTAAAGTTTTTTGGTTATTTTGTTAAGCAAATGATATATTTTTATGTCAAATACAGTCCACCGCCTTAAACTTGGAGCCATAAAATAAATAAAAAAAATTTTGGACCCCGCCCACTTTGGTGGGCGTTGTTATATGCAAAAATAGCATAAAAATTTAACAAATTGTTTTACTTAAGCCTACATTCTTTAAAAATAACATTTTTAAGCCTTAATGACGAAGCTGAGACGAAACCTGGTACTCCTCTGCCCTACCCCCCCCCCTCCCCCTTCACACTCTAAATGACCCTACGAAATAAAAAATTTTTTTAAATGTTGTATATAATCATCCCAAGCATATATTTTTAGAGCTTTCTGACTGCCGATTTCTGCCCTACCCTCTCCTCCCCCTTTGCCCCCTAAATGACCCTATAAAAAAAATTTTAAATTTTGTATATAGTCATCCCAAGCACTTCTTTTTAAAATTTTATGACTGCCTATTTCTGCCCTACCCCTCCTCCTCCTTTGCCCGCTAAATGACCCTATAAAAAATAAATAAAATTTTTTTAAATTTTGTGTATAATCAACCCAAGCATTTTTGTTTAGAGTTTTATGACTACCTGTTTCTGCCCAACGTCCTTCCCCCCTTTTCCCCGTAAATGACCCTATAAAAAATTTATAAAATTTTATTTTGTATATAATTATCCCAAGCATTTATTTTTAGAGTTTTATGACAAAGGTAAAATGTTTCCCCCACAGCCCTAACCAGAGCGACCCCGCCAAAATACAGTTTTAATACCCTCCAAAGAGAATTGGACCCTATAAAGTAAATATGTATATTCTTGATCAGTGATGAAGTCTAAAACGGTCTAACAATACCCATACGTTCGTCTGTGGAAAACATGATATTGTCTATTTTTGAACCCCGCCCCCTTTAGTGGGAGTTGACGTACGATATGTAAAGGAACTCTGTTCCACCAAATTAAACATTTTAAATTCACTTACTAAATATTTGGAGGGTATTTAAGATTCGACCCGGTCGAATATAACGTTTTTACTTGTTAATAAATCAAATGGGCAGCGGCACAATCTACAAAACTTTAAAACCTTTAAACGTGGGAATTAAAGAGCCTAGTGAAGACTCTGCTATTCTAATTGAGTTTGAGGAATTTATAAAAATTCCAGGATTAGGTTTAATTCACACTTATTTTATGTCTCCTCTCAGGCATATTTCCTTCTTTAAAATACAGCCCTAAAATACAGTACAAGAGCAGAATCTAAGGAATTCGAAAATAAACATATTTGCAGAAAGTTCGCTGATGATCTCTGCCATCATAAGTCAGATGATGACCTGACGACAGTAGAATCGTTCGATAGTAACACAAGAAATCTTTTAATAGAATTAACCACATCAATTAGAAGTCATTATTTTTTTTTTTCAATTTAAAACAGGATTTTAGTGGCTTATGGCGGATTTTGTATGTTTAAACAAATCCCGAAAAAATACTGCTATTGAAAAAATGCTTTTGAAAGTCAAATTTTATAAAAACTAAAGAAAAGTGTGGCTTAAATACGAAAAATTTGAGACAAATTACTTTTCTAAAAGATTATTTTATAACATGTCCTTAAGCTATTGAAATAACTAATTATTTATGATAAGTGAAAAAACTTTTTCATTTCACCTTTGGGCCACATATGAACAAGTATTATTTGCCAAATATAAATAAAACGTAAATTATATGGTATTTCATAGTATTTCATTTATATGTTGAAAAAATTTTAGCCCCTAAGGAAAAAAACACTTTTTAAATTATACAAAATGCCTCTCTGATAAGTTGGCTGCCCATTTTGTAGCCATCATATACGAGTATAAAATGCATTAATAATATTTAATCTGGCAACCACGACGTCAGGGTAATTCCAAGACAAAATGTTGAACACTTATTGTGGTTGCATCATTTGTATGTGCAACATCAATATCTGACAATGCAGATAACGTGGCCTCCATATCGCCAGCACTAGGAGCTTTTGCACAGAGAAACAATGCAAAAGCTGCAGCAGCAACAAAACGAAATTTATATAAAAGCAAAAAACAGAAAACAAAATGTTATTCAAATGATCTCGTAACGTTTCAACGGTGTGCATGTGTGTGTGTGTGTGTCTTTTTTTTAAATGCATTCCAGTACGTGATAATGAAAGCAGTGTGATGTCATCGTTTTAGGTGGAATGTTAAAAGCCGCAGGTCAATAATCATCATCGTCATCATCATCATCACCGTGCTGAACATCAACATCATTTTCAACGCCAACATTGTCCGTGCGCAATCGAAATGGCAGCAAGAAAATGACCCAGTGGTTGATAACAGAATTTCACAAAGTCAAAATGTTATTTCATAGCCTTAAAGCCTAAAGGTGCCAAATGGATTTTTTATCATATTCGTATCATATTGCTCCCTTTATTGGAATATAGTCATATCTGAACTATATATATTCTTAATCAGTGATGAAATCTCAGACAATCTGAGCATGTCCGTCTGTCTGTCTGTGGAAATCATTATTCAGTCTAAACGAAGAGAGACAGACTCTTGAAATTTGTTATGAATATATGACGAAGGATGGCACACAGGTCAAGTTCGTAAGTGGGCTAAATCGGTCAAGAGGGAAAAAAGTTCCCCTAAGAAGAATTAAACCAACCTCTAAAAAAACAACACGATTTTAAAAGTTTTTTTTTGGAATTTTGTTAAGCAAATGTCAACGAAGGTCCAACGCATTAAACTTGGAGCAATAAAATCAAAAAAATTAATTTTTGGACTCCGCCTCCTTTAGTAGGCGTTATTATATGCAAAAATAGTGTAAAAGTTTAAAAAATTGTTTTACTTAAGCCTACAATCCTTAAAAAGAACATTTTTAAGCTTTAATAACGAAGCTGGGACGATACCTGGTACTCCTCTGCCCTACCCCCCCCCCTCCCCCTTCACCCGCTAAATGACATTAAAAAAAATATAAAAATTTTTTTTTTATTTTGTATATAATCAACCCAAGCATTTATTTTTAGAGTTTTATGACTGCCTGTTTCTGCCCTACCTCCTCCTCCCCCTTTGCCCCCTAAATGACCCTATAAAAATATACAAAATTTTATTTTATATATAATTATTCCAAGCATTTATTTGTAGAGTTTTATGACAAAGGTGAAATGTCTCCCCCACAGCCCTTGCCAGATCGATCCCGCCAAAATAAAATTTTGATACCCTCCGAAAAGAATTGGACCCCATAAAGTATATATATTTTTGATCAGTGATTAAGTCTGAGACGATCTAGCAATGCCCATACGTTCGATACAGTTCGATATACGATATAGTCTATTTTTAGACCCCGCCCCCTTTAGTGGTCCTTGACGTACGATATTATGCGCAAAAATAGTGTAAATATTGAACAATTTTTATTCTTTAAGCCTATAAGAAGCTGAGATGTTCTCTGCTCTTGCAGAGGTGGAACGTCTCCCCCACGTTCCTACCCGGAATGACTCTATTAAAATAGAGATTTAAAATTAGGTACAGAGATGTCTTAAAGGAACCCTGTTCCACAAAGTTAAGCATTTTAAATTTACTTACTAAATATTTGGAGGGTATTTAAGATTCGACCCGGTCGAATATAACGTTTTTACTTGTTTTTAACTCGGACCACTGCATATGTAGGGAAGGACCCTTCATATGCCAGTAATTAATCATATTAAATTTACATATTTTTAAACTTTATTTCTGTGGCTGGGGAACCTAATGTTTTTGCCATAAATATTTGTGTATCCTATAGCATTTTGTATATATTAATTGTTAATTACATATATAATTTTTTAGAGTTTGAATATGAATTGTTAATCTCAGGTTATAGTCATTGTAATATTTTTATATTGGCCGCGAAGGCTTAATATTACTGAATAGACGAGTAAATAAATAAATAAATAAATAAATATATTAATTTGTATTCATAAAGGAATTCATAAATAAAATATTGAAGTAAAATGCTATTTTGTCTTTGTAGGCATAACAGTTTTCCCATATGGAATAGCCCATATAAAACAGTTTGCCAATAAGATTAGACAAGATCATCCACTCGTTATATGTATTTGTGTACCTTCAGTACTGGTGAATGTCATGTAGACAATTAGGGAAACACAGCGACTCCAGCACACTCTCGTAAGTAAATTGTGATGATGCGTGTGTGCAATTTTTGGCGAAAGTGCAAATATATTTTCAATAAATTTAAAGTGCGTAAACATTTATTTTTCGAATTGTTAATTCGTACATTTTTTTGTACATTTTTTTTTCTTAAGCAAAGTATTTAATAAAAAACAATTCGAGATGCTGTATAAACGGACGGGAAGAAAAACAAAAATATTTGGTTGCAGTAAACTTTAAATTTTTGTTGATGTATTTAGTGAATAAACATTTTATTTTTTTACTCAAAGCGGATGCTTATTTTTCGCTAAAATGTTTATTTGAATACATAATTATACTTTTAACCCTTAAGTGCCCATGTAGGTTACTTTCAACCCAGACTTTTCATTATTTTTAGTGATAATATTGAGCTTGAGGCTTATTTTTATAAAATAATAACTATAAAACTCGTTATTTAATATATTGATCAATATTTCATTGAAATGCATAGTCCGCGTAGTCGAACTCTAGACTCTTTGCCTCATAGTCTCGTGTTAACTAAAGCATGTTTTTTAGAGTGTCACAACACCAGAGCAACTCGTACAAATTGTTGAAATCTTTAATCAATATAATTGTTATATTCGTCAAACTCATCGGGCACTTCTAACATTTTATGGGGCCCATAAGCGTCCTTCAGAGCGGCTAATTCGAAGAACAATACATCGTTTTCGAATCACATTTACTGTTACTGATAATCCCGTGCATCCCATGAGACGCGCATTACGCGCCACAGTGTGCTGTAGCCGCTGTACAGGAAAGCATTGAAGATGATCCTAATCAATCAATTCGTCGCCGTTCTCAGCAACTGGGGATGTGCCCTTTCACTTTATGGAAGATTTATTTGAGTTGTTGAAAATTGGTGTTCCAAATTGCGCCTTCTACGTGGCAGCCATGGCGGCCACATGGCAGAAATCATATTTAAACATTAATTTCATAAATTTGTCTTTCCCATAAAGCCCGTTTCATTGATATTAAAAATATATTTCCTTGTTTTATTATGATTTAAACTTGTGTCACTCTACAAAAAAAACACCCTATACTGCAGCCAACAGCACTCCCATGAACATGAGTCATCGAAAAGGTTCTAGTGTTATATTCCAGGGTTAAATTCAAAGATAATGCTAGGAACACAATTGCGATGAACGACGAATTTTTGGTCGCGAATATTCGTCGCGAAAAATAAAACACATTGGTGTATATGAAAATGCACACAATCGTGGTGTTGGTCGAAATTCGTCGTACTCAGCGAAAGTTGAAATAGATTTATTTCTAATTGTTTCGTCAGCGAACGACGAACAAAACAGTAATCAGGTGACCAGGTTTCATATATTCAAACTGTTTTTTTGTGGAAAAACATTGTTCGCTAGTGTATCGTTGCATGTGGCACGAACATTTTCTGTGCATAATAAAAATGCATTCACTAATTCACAAAAATTTATCATTCGGACGACTTTTTATTAATTTTGAACACTTTTTATAATATAGTATCTCTTGCTATTTACTACTTTTTCATATGGTCACCCCATCAGCTGTTAAATGAAAAGAATAATTTATTAACAGAAAATAATTACAAAAAGGAATTTGTTGTGGAAAAAATGGATACCACCGGGGTAATTATTGAATGTCTAAAGAATCTGGCATCAGAAGATTACAAGGATTTTTAAAAAAATTGCAATTTTTTTGCTCATTATTTTAATTTATTCGTCGTTATTGTGTTTCATACGACGAATTTATAGAGCGAATTTTTACCAACGAATTCGTTGTACTGAACGAAATTTGTCGTCCGTCCCAGTTGTGTTCCTGCCACAATGCTTTAAAATACTCTGGTGCAGTAGACAATTATTAAATTTTCTCTTCGACTGTTTTCCCAACTATTATTTCAAACTTAGCCTACAATATTTTGAACAAAGCGAACAAGATTTGTATTTATCCCACTTCAAAATCCATATACCACTTGTGAATTCTACCGTAAACTTATTTTGGCTGCTAGTCAACAATATAAAAAGCAACTGTCACAACAACAAGAACACCCTAGTGCCTTTATGAAGCACTGCAAGGCTTTTATTTTTGGCCACCATCTTAAGCTCCTGTCAACACGCCAGCATGCAAAGACACACCAGCTAACTTATTAACTGAAACATACTTGAAATAGTTCTGGTAATCGTTCATTATCTGTTACACCTTGGCAAGAATAGCAATTTTTGCTAGACTAAATCACAATGATACCAAAAGAAAAGGCAGGAGAAAGAAAAGTCCTTGCCTGGAAGATCTGAAGCCTACAAATGAAGAAGTAGTAACAAAATCAAATACTATTATTATTTTATATAAGAAATGAAACTGTCTGCCTACTGGTGTTAACTACCGTTAAATATGAGTGTGCCAGGCTGGAAAAGTTTCCTTTTTGTTGGGCAATACACTCGTAAAATGCGGTTGACTAATTTTGAAATGAACACAAATGCTCAAACTAAATATGGATTTTTTGAGTGTTTCAATCTCTATGAAATGTTAATTTTACAAAACCACATATTTTACATTTCAGGCAATAAATCGTTCGTTGGCTGTTTCAGTGTGTACGATGGAAGGTTAAAATTGTGTTTAGGAAGCAAGAGCGAAACAACAATATTTACTTTCATTTTGAGTGTTGCACCGTGTGTGTTCTTCAATGCAGGTTGCAATGAGATGCTTTTAAAATTGAAATTACATAAACATGAAAATTGTATTTTTATTATAAAAGTGCAAGCGGATAAGTGAAGACTTCAGCAATGACTTTTAAATATTATGTTTTTTTTTTTAACCCTAAAAGTCTAATGTGTTTTAATAATACGGAAAGAATAAACATACGGCCTAGGGGCGTATTGAAGACAATCAGTAGGCTAGTATATGATTTTTATACCCTCCAAAAAAGAATATGGAGGATATATTCACTTTGTCATTCCGTTTGTAACGCAGCGAAATATTCATCTAATTCTTGATCCGTGATGAAATCTAAGACGATTTGAGCACGTCCTTCCGTCTGTGGAAATCACGATTCAGTCCAAACGAGAAGAACCAGACTCTTGAAATTTGGTATAAATAAATATCTTGAAGGATAGCACAGGCCAATTTCGGAAACGGGCTATATCGGGCAAGAGGGAAAAAAGTTCCCCTAAGAAGAACTAAAAAACAACATAATTTCTAAATTTTTTTTTGTAATTTTGTTAAGCAAATGATAAATTTTTATGTCAAAGAAGGTCCAACGCGTTAAACAGTAAAATAAAAAAAAAATCAATGAGTGTTCGAACTCACGGGCGATGTGTTAACAGCTTTTTGTTTATTTATTTTATATTAAACCCACAAAAAACAAAGAGAATGCAAAGCAACAGACAAATGTACATACATACATTGTTATGTTTGTACATAAGCTACATACGTTGCTGTCTTGCTATCTCATTTTTATATATGTACGTATAACCACGTCACTATTCTCTTTGCTATGCATAAGACAAAACCGAAGATCAACATAAAACACTTTTTTTATTATTACTCCAAATTAATACTCCGAATTAAAACACTTAAATCTCCGCTCGCCGATATCGGATCGCCTTAATTTTTGGCCTAAACTCTTCGTCGAAACCCGCACTAGCGTTTTAATCCAAAAATTAATAAAATCGGCTATGAATTTCCGGAGAAAATCGCGTGGGAAAATTATATGAAAATCGCCCAATAATCACTTTCAATACCGACTGCCAAGCAACGAACAAACAAACTCTTACATCTTACACCTTACACTTGCGTATGTATTGAAACTGATAGTTTACTGCCCTAGAGGCGCGCGTATAGATGTTAACACATCAAAAAAAGTTATTTTTGGAACCCGCCCCCTTTAGTGGGCGTCATTATATGCAAAAATAGTGTAAACATTTAACAAAGTGTTTTACTTAAGCCTACATTCCTTAAATATAAAAATTGTAAGCTTTAATTACGAAGCTGAGACGTAACCTGGGTATAATCTGCCCTACCCCCTCCTCCCCCTTTGCCCCCTAAATGACCCCATCAAAAAAAAACAATTTTTTTAATTTTGTATATAATTATCCCAAACATTTATTTTTAGAGTTTTATGACAAAGGTGAAATCTCTCCCCCCACAGCCCTTCCCAGAGCGACCCCGCCAAAATAGAGTTTTAATACCCTCCAAACAGAATTAGACCCCATAAAGTATTTATATTCTTGATCAGTGATGAAGTCTGAGACGATCTAGCAATGCCCATACGTTCGCCTGTGGAAAACATGATATAGTATATTTTTTGACCCCGCCCCCTTTAGTAGGCGTTAACGTACGATATTATACGCAAAAATAGTGTAAATATTGAACAATTTGGAACCCCTAAGCCAATAAGAAATTGAAATGTTCTCTGATCTTGCAGAGGTGAAAAGTCTCCCCCACGGCCCTTCTCTCAAAATAGAAATTTAAAATTGGGTACAGAGATGTGTTAAAGGAGCTCTGCCCCTTCAAGTTAAACATTTTAAATTTACTTACTAAATATTTGGAGGGTATTTAACCCTCTTTTTTCCTGAGTACAATAATAAAGGGTGTTTTTTATATTTTAAATATCAATGAAACGGGCTTTATTGGAAAGAAAATTTTATGAAATTAATGTTTAAATATGATTTCTGCCATGTGGGCGGCACGACTCTCGCGTAGAAGGCGCACTCTGGAACACCAATTTTCAACAACTTAAAAAAGCTTCCATAAAGTGGAAGGACTCTACCCCAGTTGCTGAGAAGGGCCACGAATTGATTGATTAGGATCATCTTCAATGCTGTTCTGTACAGCGGCTACAGCTTCTTGAGTGCGCACGGGATGCACATTATCAGTAACAGGGAATGAAATCTGAAAACCATCTATTATTCTTCGCTCTGAGGGACGCTTATGGACGCCGGAAAATGTAAGAAGTGCTCAATGAATTTCACGAATAGAACAATTATTTTCATTAAAAATTTAAACAATTTGCACGCGTTGCTCTAGTGTTGCGACACTCCAAAAAAAACACACTTTAGTGTCTTGGGTGATTTTACGTTTCCTTATGCAGTCATCTTTACACAATTCCGTCATGCTACGGTAAAGCCCAGCCCAGCTAAAGAAAATTATTATGCATCAAGAGAACAAAATTATTAAGTTCGGTCAAGCAAAAAATCTTTTTTTACACACCGCCAATAATATTTATATGAAAGCGCAAACAGTAGCCATGGAGATTTATATCATTTCGCAAGGCACATAATATTCATGCAAACCAAAAATTCTTTAAAATACCTCAAAGCAATCTGTAAAAAAATAAAATATTTTTTCTTATCATACACAACGTTGTTGCCCGGAAGAGAACACAAAACACACACAATTACACATGTGCCACTCTATACAACTTTAACCTGTCTGTATTCCCCAATATAACGAATAATCTTCTTGCCAGCGTATTTTATTGTGTTAAGCAACGCAGAGTTAATAAAACAACACATAAACACATTACAAGAAATCTAAAAAGTGTGTCACGCATATTACTTCACAATAGACTTTCCCAAACTTTTCACTTCGCTAACACTTGGCAGATCGCAGCGAAAAATAAAGAATTTTTGATGTGTTAACATCTAAACGCGCGCCTCTAGGGCAGTAAACTATCAGTTTCAATACATACGCAAGTGTAAGGTGTAAGATGTAAGAGTTTGTTTGTTCGTTGCTTGGCAGTCGGTATTGAAAGTGATTATTGGGCGATTTTCATATAATTTTCCCACGCAATTTTCTCCGGAAATTCATAGCCGATTTTATTAATTTTTGGATTAAAACGCTAGTGCGGGTTTCGACGAAGAGTTTAGGCCAAAAACTAAGGCGATCCGATATCGGCGAGCGGAGATTTAAGTGTTTTAATTCGGAGTATTAATTTGGAGTAATATTACAAAAGTGTTTTATGTTGATCTTCGGTTTTGTCTTATGCATAGCAAAGAGAATAGTGACGTGGTTATACGTACATATATAAAAATGAGATAGCAAGACAGCAACGTATGTAGCTTATGTACAAACATAACAATGTATGTATGTACATTTGTCTGTTGCTTTGCATTCTCTTTGTTTTTTGTGGGTTTAATATAAAATAAATAAACAAAAGGGTGTTAACACATCGCCCGTGAGTTCGAACACTCATTGATTTTTTTTTTTAACATCCTAACAGCTGGTCGCTTTTGTCTTTGACAACATATTTTCTACTTACGACTATAAAGTACTAATATGGGCTTTTTAACTTTAAATAGTGCTATGGATACCAAAATACTGTTAATAATTTCCAAGACATTCGATATATGCGAGAATACGAGAATTGCAAGTAATCACACTTGCATTTTAGGTTGAAGATATTAAAGCAATTTGCGGCCAAATCCTTCTATTTTAATTATGACTCTTCACAGCAATCTTTGGGAATCTCCTATTTCTACAGATAAAATTCCTTATTTTTTTTTCACTCGATTATTTATTTACGTACGCGTAGTATTCCTTGTTCAACCGCATACTCTTGACTTGATTTGCTGCGTAACACACATCTGTGTGAAATCGAAATTTATTCGTGCGTACATAATCAGGCTTATGTTTATTACAACGTGTTTATATTCTTACCATATATTATTCTAAGCAAAAACCCCTTAAGAAGCAGAGAGGAGTGATGACGGTTACAGGTGCTTCAAAAAGAGTTTATATTCCGATGTTCTATTAACCCTCTAACCCGCAAACTTTTAAAACTTTTAAAAAAATAGTTGACTAATTTTTTTAAAAATAATTATGACCTAATAAACTTAAAAAAAAAAACATCAGAAAGTCATTATCGAACTTAGTTTAAGAGTTTGGTGAGAAGAGGTGAAGAGTGCCTCAGGGCACTGTTGGCGGTTCCGGTGTAAGAAAAACAAATATTTTTTATGATAACATTTTATTAAAAATTGGATGAATGTTATAAAAAATATGAATGAAGGTTCGTCATCATCATTTTTCAAAAATGTTTGTGGGTGCTGTTGGCTGAAGTAGTAGAACACGAGACTATGAAGCGGAGGGTCGTGAGTTCGAGCCCGCGCTAAGTCATGAAATATTGTGTTGAACTCTTCTGAACAGCATTAGGGCGTGGTTGTGTTAGTTGTTGCCAGCCTGTCTCAATGATGAAGGCATAGTCACTGATCACTGAGCATAATTGGCAGCGACCGACACTATCATGTATTAAAAAGCAGAGTAACAGCACCCACCTTCGTCGGACCTGTAGCAAAAATTAGCCGGTGAAGTAAAAAAGCTTGAAATAGCTACAAAAAAAACTGTCTATCTTCTCATCTTTCCTAAGCTGTCCCCTCAATACTATCCCCTCGTTTTCAGTTCCGGCGCAATGCATTGCATATATAAGGGTCATCCCCTGAGTGCTGGTCCAAGATAAAAAAAAAAGAGGATAATTTAATACGTCTGCGGTTTCTATCTGTCATTTCTATCACTTTTTGACAAAAATTTTAAAATAATATAACAAAGAGATAAAAAGTAACGGAATATAATAAGTGACCGATAAATTTAGCCGGAACGCGCAAGACTGCCCTGAGCACTCTTTAGTTTTTGCGTTCTCAGTACATGATCTTTGTTTTGTTTTGCATTTACAAACATATAAATTTAAAGAACGATATCATACCTTTCCAACAAAAATTATGTCGAATAGATCGGACGACTAGAAGTTCTGAGATTTAAATTAAAATTTCGAACAATTAGCCTATAGAATCTTAATTCAAATTTAATATATTAATACAAATTAGTTTAAAAAAAATTACAGACAGAATTTCACTTGCAGTAATTTCGATTTTTCTTATTTGAATATTTGCACTTTCGAGAAAAATGTAAATAGATATGTAACTAAATACTCCGTTAAAATTAAAACAAAATATGGTAATTGGTTTCTGAGTAAATTCAATTTTTGTTATAAGTGCCTTTTGGCACTCTTGCGGGTTAGAGGGTTAAGTGGCAGGGATTTCCTGTATTCGTTTAATTCAGAATATGTATATGTAAATATGTATATTTAGCCTTAATTTATTAGTTATGCTACACTTAAAGTAAAAATTTGTAAACTTTCGAAATTTTGATAAATTCAAAGCAGAGCTACTTTTGTCAATCCTGATAAATGCACGAGAACATCACTGCTAATCACAAACAAAATTCTAACGGGATTAGCTTTAAACACCAAAAATTCAACACCAACTTTTCCCTTACCCATCTGCCGCCTGTTTACTATGGAAAGAAAAAGTCTAATATAATTAAAAAAAACAAAACTAGGGAGTTATATGACTACTTTTATAGGGTCCGCCAAATAACTTTTTTTTGAAAATTCTATAAAAAAACTACTCAATTATGTATGAGTTCCTATTTTAATAGTGAACCTTTATTTATGTAAATTGTATTACAGGATGTTAATTTTCTCAACAGACTATAAGTTCAAATCTGCGAAACTGCAAATTATTATAACTATTTTTTTTTTTATTTTTATTTTTTAATAAATGAACCTGATTACATTCTGCTTATTATTTTTTGAGAGTGGAATATTAAGAATATTTTTCATAGTCATTAAACCAGCAGAACGGATCAGTACTGATTTCGAGGCCGCTACTCCTCGTTCTGCTGGTTTAATGACTATGAAAAATATTCTTAATATTCCACTCTCAAAAAATAATAAATAGAATGTAATCACGTTCATTTATTAAAAAATAAAAATAAAAAAAATAGTAATAATAATTTGCAGTTTCGCAGATTTGAACTTATAGCCTGTTGAGAAAATTAAAACTACTCAATATTTTCTCAAATTTCTTTTTTAATTTGAAAGTACAATCCTTCCGGTTAATAATGGAAAATAATTTCATTCAAATGGCTGCATGGCCCGATAACGATCGGCATTGACTGTAACGGCCACTCCCTGCTCATTTTCGAAGAAAAATGGCCCAATTATGCCACTGGACCAAAATCCGCACGAAACAGTGACTCGTTTTGGGTGCGTCGGCTTTTCAATGTATGCGTGCGGGTTTTCTGCGCCCCAAATGCGACAATTTTGCTTGTTTACATACCCGCCAATATCAAAATGAGCTTCATCTGAAAAGATAATTTTTTTTGGCAAAATCGGCATCTTCTGTAAGTCGATCGCAGGCCCACTTAGCGAATCGAAAACGCATTGGATGGTCAACCATATTCGTTCGGAAGGATAAAACTAATTATCTGTCAAATCAGACATGAGCTAAGTGTTAACATTCACGAAATAAGCACTAGTTGAAAAAAAAACGTTAGATTGTGGACCCTATATGTTCCAAAAATATTTACATTTTCCAACCCTAGAATCTAGTTTTTATTTTATTTTTTTACACGAATGTTTAATGCACCCAAAAACCAAAAGTATTCACTTTTTTTATCATATTTATGTAACAAAAAAATCAGCACGAATAAAATTAAAATATTAGTATCGAACAACAGCTTCCCAAATATATAAAATAAACAAAAAAAAAATCAGTTTTCCAACCCTGGATTAAAAATCTTTTATTTTTAATAGCAATTTATTTCTTACGGAACAGGAATATCAAGAAAGAAAATATCTTATATAATTTAAGAGAAAAAAAACCAAATTAGTTTTATATGCCTACTTTTGTGTTCCAAATGTATTTACATTTTCCAACCCTGGAATCGATTTTTTATTTATTATTATTTTTTTTATTTTTCATTATTATTTTTTACACGAATATTATTCTTCCTGAAGCATAAAAAATATTTAATTCACCACAAAACCAAAGATATTGGCTTTTTTTATTATTTTAATGTAACAAAAAATCACCACAAATAAAATTAAAAATTTAGTGTCAAACAATACATTCCCAAATATATATACAAAAATACTATTTTCCAACCCAGCATTCAAATTTTTTATTTTATTATTTTTTTTAATACCAATTTATTTCTTAGTGAAGTATTAAATAGTTTTACTTTAAAAAATTAAAGTTAGTAAAATTTTTGCTGACTTTTATGCTCAAAAATATAATTGAATTGTCCAACCCTGGGATGGAAAAATTGATTTTTTTTTAAGTTTCAATGGCAATTTTATTTTTCCTAACTTATAAAATAGTTTTAATTGGCAAAAAAACTTAAAAAATATCAATTGCCCACCCCTGATATTAAAAATTTTTATTTTTTTATTTTTTAATACAAATTTAATTCTTCCGTAAGTATCAAATATCCAACAAAAAATTATTAGTTTTTGCTAGTTAATGATGTCTACAAATAGTTGTAGGCTGCCCAGCCCTGGAACCGTATTTAAGATCTGTCTGAATTTCAATACCACTCTATTTAAGCTCATCAGTTCAAGAATGGTGTCTCTATATCTTCTAGTCCAAAAAAAAAACAAACAGACAGACGTACAGAAGGACATCACTCATTAGTCATTGCTATTTATAAGGATCCATAATATATATAATTTATGGGGTCCCATATTAATATTGATGAAATAACACACGGAATGCCAAATCCTTTCACTTTTTTGTGAGGGGAATCAAAAGAATTGTTGGCTTGGGAACCGTTTCAAAAAATAACTGCATCACTTTTGTAAAATATAACGTGTCATTAATGAATTTTTTCGTTGTATTAATACAAAATTTCAACGAAATATTTTATTTTTTCAAAGAAAGTCGAAGAATTACTAACCACGAAGGTTTGTATTCACAATTGGCTAAAGTTGTAAAATGTATTTTAGATCCTTCCTATGAGCTTTTTTAAAAAGTTTTCATTAAACCCTGAAAACAAAAAAGTCTTTTGGAAAATTTTCACTGCTAAGGTGCAGGTCTATAATAAAAACATTAAAAACTTTGTTTTTACTGATGCCTAAATAGACATATTATATAATGCGCAAATAATGCAATTACCTCTATGCAGATAATACTTATACGTATGTAGTGGTATATGATTATATGTGTGTGTATGCTTGTATACACATTTGTTTACGTGTCCGTATATAATTTATGGCGGTATGTACTTAAATTTTTATCTTTATCTGTAAAATGTATGTTTGTTTCATTTTCATTTTGCACTTTAATCTTTCATTTTGACTTTAATTCAACACCAGCTCGTATTTATAATCATGGGATTTTGCGTAAATTTGTTAAGGAGATTAACTAGCTTTACGTTTTATGGCCAATACATATATTATTTTCATATTCAAAATGGCAATATATAACATAATATATATAATGTATGCGATATTTATTGTATATGGACATAATTACCGTTGATTAAAACCAATGGCTCTATTAATATTTCAACATAACGCTGCTAAGCATGAACAATAACCCCCATATTCGTTAAAAAAATAATATGTATTTAAAAGCAATTTTAAGAAATTTTTTTTATAAAATACATTTCAAGCCCATTTTAAATTTTATGAATAACCCCCCTATTTGTGTGTATGTTTTCCAAATAGAATAATAGCAACATTTTTGTGTAAAATAATAGTATTTTTAAAAATTTTAGCAGAAAAAATTATTTCTTTGTTTTTTTTATTTTTTTTTTTTATAAAAAATTGAATAAATAAAATGAAAACAATTGAAAATAGTTTGTTTTCATTTTGTTTATTAAATTTTTATATAAAAAACAACATAAGCAAAACCAAGGTATATAAATACAAGGTATTCCCACTTGCTTTTATTAAATTTTAATAAGGATTTTTGAAGTTTATTTTCCTACATCATATTGAATATGACGTTGCCACATTATAAAAAATAATTTTCTTTATTTGGAAATTTTTAAATAAGATCTGTAATACATATGTATATGTATATGTATATATATATATATATATATATATATATATATATATATATAAATATATATATATATATATATATATATATTATATATATATATATATATATATATATATATATAAGCTTATATATATATATATTATATATATATATATATATATATAAGCTTATATATATATATATTATATATATATATATATATATATATATATATATATATATATATATATACATATATATATATATATATATATATATATATATATATATATGTATATATATAAGTTTTTCCATTTGTCTAGCAATTTCGTTAATTACATTTTATATACTAAACTTCATTCATTGATCTCTAACTTATCTAAATTTCAAGCAGTTCAGCAATTTCCAAAATAATGGCCTTTTTTCAGTACCAAACCACATTTTCATGACATCACGGACAAACCACCATTATATTATATTATACTATGGTATCCATTATATTATATTATACCATGGTATTTAACTATCTTTTCATATATTTGAGCCTCATTTTGAATTTAAACTTTAAATTTTAAAGACACTGAATGTACAACATAGATAGAATTTCCCGCTCAAAATCTCACTGTGAATCGCATTTGCATATTGACAGAGAGAAAAATTTTCTTTTGATGTTTTGAACATAAATATTTAGCAATATTTTGTTAAAATAATTTAATAAAAGCTAGATAAAATGTAAAGAATATAGAAAACTACGAAATATCACAGTTTCTATGCACTTCCACTAGAAATAAAAACTCATTGTGTTGCTTTGCATTGGACCAAAAACATTGAAACCATTACATTAATCAAAAAGACAATTTAACAAAAAATATGTTTATTCAAGATTCACGAAAGGATTTTTATGATAAATTAATTGGCAAACGGATTTAAATTTTTGTTAATTATGACATCGATGAAAATAAAAATTTTAACAACTCAAATCAAAAGAAAAAAAACGGGCAACTTAAAATAATATGGTAACTTAATTTTTATGAAAATGCCAGAATCCTTAAAATTGTCAAAAACTTATTTTAAATTTAGTAGCTCACAGTGGCAGTACCTTGTTTTATTATACCATGAGCAAAACATAATGTTTTCTGTTAAAATTCCTAAAAATATTTTTAAATTCTAAATTAATTTTAATTTTGCATTAATATGGAAATGATATAAAAACTATATTTTTGTAATTCAATTCTTAACGGCAATAATTTTCAAACAGTTTCTTTTATAAGACTTTTTTTATTTATGCACTTACCTCTTAAACACACCTTAAATTAATTAATTTTTTATTCTCTTATTACCCGTACCGATTACCGATGTTTTAATTATATTTTATTTAATGGCAACTCTTATAATCATAAACACTTTGATATTCACTTGCTCTGCTTTTTTTTACTTTTCTACTTACATACAATCATATACATATTTATACTTTTGAGATTCTAAAATTTAGCATTTGACCAAACACACAACAACAACACTGATGATGATGCACTCATTCTCAAAAATAAACACAAACATGCCGGCACACAAAACATCAAGCATTAAATCTTAAACAACTCTCAGTACAAATTACCGCTATTAATAACAATAACAACAGAAAGAACTTTTGAGATCAAACTTGAAAACAGATAAAAGAGATGAGAGTGTAGAATGAGTGAGTTGGCATTGCACATCAAAAAAAAAATAGATGTACCTTTGCCTTCTTTAAATACTCGCCGAGTACATGTGCACCCAAATGAATGTAAGAATTAATATGATAATATTTACTTACTGTATGTATGGATGTATGTATGTATGTTTGCATCTACTTTTGTAGAAGAGTGTGTATGTTTGTATGTAATATTTTGCATGCCCTTCCGTATTATAGGTGGGCACACAATTCTACATACATACATATGTACATACATTACAGATTTTATATTTTCAATTATATTCTTTACAAAAACTTTACAATAACACTTTATATTGAAATTTCACAAATTGTTTTTATTTAATTACATTAATACACAAATTATAACTTCACTTTTAATTCGCACTTGAATTAATGCACAAACTACATCGAACGACAGCGAAGACGGACTAATTTGACTGAGGACTTCTGTTGTACTAAAATGTTTCCATATTAGCACAGAGTTGCCATATCTAATAGGATTTGAGTTTGTTATTATTTAATTGGAATTTTGTATCCCCCTTTGAGTAAACTCATATGGATATGTAATTATGAATATTTCTTGCAGAATCGATTAACTATATAGAAAAAGTCATAAAGCAAACACTTTAGAATTTGAATGCAAGACTTATTCGATATAACGAGCACCTGCTGATTGTTAGTATTCGTCTCTTAAGTGAAATATGTACTTCATAGATGTATTTTGTATTTTTATGCATACGGTGTTTTTTATAGAGTGATACAAGTTTAAATCATAATAAAACAAGGAAATATATTTTGAATATCAATGAAGCGGGCTTTGTTGGAAAGAAAATTTTATGAAATTAATGTTAAAATATGATTTCTGCCATGTAGCCGCCATCGCTGGCGGGTAGAAGGAGCCTAAAAGCAACTAAAAATATGTGTCCATAAAGTGGAAGGACAAAACCCCAGTTGCTGAGAACGGCGACGAATTGAATGATTAGGATCATCCTCAATCATTTCCTGTACAGCGGCTACAGTTTCTTTAGTGCGCACCGTAAGCTATATTCATAATATTTAAAATGAGTTTGAAATGTATTTTATTCAAAATTTTTCATATAAAATTTTCTTAAAACAGATTTGAAATAAATTTCATTTCTTATGAATATGAGGGATATTGTTAAATGGGATTTAAGTGCACTCTTAAATCGTGTTAAATCGAATTTTGAATGATAACACACTTATAGGTGTAAGTGTTTTTCTATTTCTATTTTAATTACAATAATACAATATATGATTGACGTACATATGTATGTATGTAATATACTTAAAAATAAGCAAGGATGAAGAAAATCCTCTTTGAAGCCTGGCAAATTTTTTTTGTGCATGAGTTCGGCATTTCTTGTTCAAGTACCTAATACATACGAATATAGTCAATGTTCCAACTTTGCAAAAATAATTTTTTGTTATGTAGTTGAAGATCTTATTTCAAAAAAAAACTGAGTAAAAGTTTATTTTCGCTGTTCCTCAGTTCCATGTTGGACATTTATTTTTGTAATATAGACTGCCAACTGTAACCAAATTTAATTATATGAATAACTCACACGCAATAATGAAACAGATACAAAATACTATATCATTACATATTTTAATTTAATTTCACGCTATAAGTGAACAGAAAATTATTGATTTGTGTATATTGTATAAAAATGTTTACTAGTCAATTTTGGTTTTTCAATAGGAGTTAAAGTAAATTTTCAAAATTTTTATGAAATTTAATATGTTATTAATAAAAATATGTATATACCTACATATATAAATATTTACATATGCCGAAGATGAACAATTAATTATCTTATTCGATATGTAAAGATCAACAATATTTAAAATTGCTTAAAATTTAGGTTTTAATATAACAAAATATCTATAATGAAAAGATGTAAAATATCTATAATGAAAAGATGTAAAATATTTATAATGAAAAGATGTAAGAATATATATAATAACGGAATTTTACTATCGACTCATTTCTATAATTAACTTTCAGAATTTTACAAACATATGGAAACGTTGAAGCAGTTGTATATATTTCATTTTCTCTAATTTTCGCGATGAAACATTTTTTTTATCAACCGAAAAGCATTACAAGAACCATACCCATTAATATGTACAATGGATTTATATTTTAATACCACAGATCTCGATTGATTAATAATAAAATGGCAAACCCTACTGGAAATGGTAGCCCTGTTCTAATTGCCAAAAAAAAAAATCCGCTCCCGTATGCTCAGTACTAAAATTACAGAATCTATAAATAGAATTCCCTACAAACACAGTTTTCTGAAGAGTCATTTAATTATATGATATGAGTGCAAAATATTTGCATGCAATAGCATGAAAGAGATGGTCTCTAATAAGATTTTTTCCACTTTGGTACTGTTGCGGTAATGTTGTTGCAAGTTGTGGGTTCTAGTACAGAGATGGAAAATACATTATTTTTTTAGTTTTATTGCAATACGATTTTTATTATATAGTAAAATAAAATTTTATGGGTAAATGAAATTTATTTGTTGGTGGTCAAGCAATGTATATATGCATTTCATTGGTGCTTTACCAAATCATCAATCATTTATATGTAGGTAAATTTCATTTACCTGTAAAATAGAATTGTGACAACCATATGTCAAATAAAAATTTCATAACAGTAAAATAAAATTTTTTAAAAAGTATGAAAATCGCTAAATAAATTTTGTTTATATATATATATATATATATATATATATATATATATATATATGTATATATATATATATATATATATATATATATATATATATATATATATATATATATATATATATTTATATATATATATATATATATATATATATATATATGTAAATTATGAATGAATTTTTATTAGTCGAACTTTCTAATGTAAATTGTTAATTTTGGGCTCAAGTTCGAATCTGCATGACTGCAAATGATTTTTTTTATTATTTTATTAATAAATGAATTTGTTCAAATTCTATTTATTATTTATTATTTATTATATTAATATTCCAATCTTAATATATATATATATATATATATATATATATATACATATAAATATATATATATATATATATATATATATATATATATACATATATATATATATATATATATATATATATATATATATATAACAATAATTTATGATAATAAATTTTCTGTAGCCAAATTAATTACATAATTTGTTGCCATTTGGAACTTATTATACCTACCCTCCTATGTAATGTCTATATCACATTATTAACTAGGGTGGTCCGTGGTAGCACACACGCCTTTACAATTTAAATAAAAGCGTTTCAACCTCCCTCGTTCTGGGTAATAAAATTAGTTTCCAGTATTATATACATATAGAGTTATTATCAAAAATACCTGTCTCCACTCAAAAGAAACGCCTAAATAATTATTTTAATCGACTGGTGGAGTCAAAAGTACTCAATCATTTCAAAAAATACTAACTGCCATATCACTTGTATCATAAAAAATATTTTAGGCCTTATATATTTTATTAAATATTCTTATTTGACAAATTTCTGTATAAAACCTTTCAAATAAGTCTTTAATAAACGCAAGTTATTTTTTATGAATTAGGCTGCACTAGTTAATCTATTATCTTTGGTTAATTTATGTAATTTTTACAATTCCACCATATTTCCCATCCGTGGTCTACGTGCCATAAAATAATCTTTCAACTTTAATTGTTCTTCAAAAGTCAAAGTGAGAATTAATATTTGTGAATATGTACCTACAATCCTACATACATATGTACATACAAACATACATACATTCATACACATGACTATTCTTAATATTGTCACAAAATAATCTTTAGCCGTGTGTAAAAGGTATTGCATCATACAATGTTATTGTTGTTGCATTCGTATTAAATATTCAGAGAAAATAAAGATAAAAGCAGAGCATCAATAGGAGTATGAAATTTTTTATGTGTTATTACAAAAACAATAAATCACTTGATTTATTTTTAAGGGCTGCCAACACTTTAAATACGTGTCGTAACACAGCTAACGGTGCGGGCATTCAATTATACATATAAGAATGATGATATGGGAATTATTTTGACTGAATTTAAGAAATCAGTAAATGAAATTTAATATATTAATTAATTAAATTATAATTAATACTAAAATTAACTAAACCAGAAAGTTTGGTAAAAGTACATATTATAACGCCCCTTGCACAATAGTCATATCTCAAAAAAATGTTAGAAACATGCGTTTGCTGTTTTTGAAATACCACAAAAAATTATGATGGGCTGTTCGCATCAGTCATAGGTATATTGATATTATGACTACAGTTTGAAGTTTCTGACTATTGCTATAATATGTTAAACTAAATAAAGATATATTTATACCCTCCAAAAGAGAATTGTGGGGTGGATTCACAACTCTCCTATCATTTGCCACCTAAATGACCTTTTCAAAAAAATATATACATATATGTATGTATATTAAAATAAATTTATGTGTGTGAAGATAAATATGCCGAGTTTTGACGTAAGCAGTTACGAAGTGAAGTTCTATATATTATGAGGTAACGAAATGGCAAACAGTGAATTTTTTTTAAGGAAAATCCATATTTATATACAAAATGTTTATGGGAGTGTCTTCTATCCCATACATAATTTTTTATTTACTGGCAATGCATGCTATCTCCTTATCTGGCCACTTGGGACAAAATCCCTTCAAGATCACACACACTCTCATGGCCTGTAAATTGACATTTCATAGCCTGTATATATTATCACAATATGCTCAAAAAATTTATTAAATATGGATTTTCATAAAAAAAAACTTAGCTGTTTGCCATTTCGTTACGTCATAACATATTTAACTTCACAGCTAAATACATTGTTTCGTAACTGCTTACGTCAAAACATGTTTAATTCGGCATTTTTATCTTCACTCACGTAATAAATTTTACATTTAATTATCTTAAAAATGTATTTATAGAGTCTTATGGCAAAGGTGAAATGTCTCTCCCACGGTCCTTGCCAGAGAGATCCCAAAAAATACGGACTTAATGCTCTCCAAAGAGAATTGGACCCCATAAAGTATATATGTATATTCTTGATCAGTGATGAAGTCTAAAACGATCTAGCAATGCCCATACGTTCGTCTGTGGAAAATGTAATATTGTCAATTTTTTAACCCCGCCCTCTTTAGTGGGCGTTGACGTACGATATTATATAAAGGTACTCTGTCCCACCCAGTTAAAAATTTTAATTGTACTTGCTAAATATTTGGAGGGTATTTAAGATTCGACCCGGTCGAATATAACGTTTTTACTTGCTTTTTTTAAAGAAAATTTACACAATTTCGCAACTTTGTTCTGGCGTTAAACCGTTCTCATTGATGACTTAACAAGCCCTAATTTACAGAAACACACTTTGACATTCTCAACTATCAAACCAAAGAAATCAATATCCATAGTTCTCATGCAGCTAGACATTACGTTTCTGTTTTACAATATACATACGTGCACACTAGTACACACATATTGTGTCAGTGAATTAAACATTTGAAATTACTTATTTGCCAGCACAATAATTTCACAAAGTCACGAGTCATAGTAAAATCAAAAACCTCTCAACACCCGCTGGCCATAAAGCAGATGAAACAAATCAAAATTTTAATGTAATTGAAAGACGGGTTTAATAAGAGGTCATTATGATAGAGAAAAAATATGTGGAAAAATGTTAAAAGTTATTTCATTTCAGCCAACAGCTACAATGTAAAATGGGAAAAGCAATAAAAAAATCTACGACTGTGTGCTGGTACTTCAAAGCGAGAAGAAACTAAGATGAGGTATTTTCCAAAAAAAATAATAAAGATCTTGCTGAAAGTCATGCACTCACTGGTGTAGTTGTACATATAAGACGGTTTTTTGGTGTATGAAAGCAAAAGTGATACGAGTGTCTTGAATGGCCAAGACTGATAATATCAACTTCATCATCATCATCATCATGATGATCGTTATGTTTAATTTCGGGGCAATGGGTGTAAGAAACATTTGCACGAATGTATAAAATTACCTGAGATGGTTGGAGATCATTTGAGTAGATGGCTTCAAACATACAGTGCGTTCCTCTCATCGTCTCTTTAAAATCGAAATTAAACCGGTTCTGTTACGTGTGAAAGAGATTGAAATCCATCCTACAATTTAGGTAAAATTTCTTGGCCAACACAGATACGGGCTGGGTTAGTGTTAGTGTTGGATTTTTTTTTGTTAATGATGCAAATGAAAGCGAAATTGTTTGAAGTATTTTTATGGCTTCAGTGTTTCATTGTTGTTATTTTTATTATATGCTTTTTGTTTGTGCGTGTGTGTGTCGTTCGAGAGCCGTGGTTGTGAGTAAATAAAAGCAAGTTTTTTGGTAAAGGTTTTTAATTGACCATAAATCAAAGCAATGGGATTAAAAAACATATTGTGTAAGGTTATTGCTGCGTATGGTGATGCTGAAAATACTAATAAATGAAATGCCAAAACTATTACATATAAGAGTGTATGTGCAGACAAGTTTATAAAATTTTTGATCCAAACAACCGAGTTACGTGGAAGTACTGGGAGTTCGCAAAAGAGTGACTCAGCCTTTGGTTTGCCTGATCAGGGAAACATTATCTGGGCTGACGGAGCCCAATATTTCAACTCTCCGGAAGTTTTAACTTTTTCGAATTCAGTTACACTTGTGTACAACAACAATTAATTGTTGTAAACACAAGTAAACGTAATTAATTTTTTATTTTATAGGGCCGGCACTGAGAGTATGACCCCTACATTGTAGTGCATTAAACTGAACATAGAAAGCAGGGGATGATATTAAGAGGACAGAATCTCAAATCGCATGCATATAAGAAACAAAATTTTTTTACCAATTTTTTAGGAAAGGGGTAACCTTTTGCAAAAAATCAATTTTTTGGTTGAAACACAATTTTACCCAATTTTGCCCAAAAGGCGTTTATTTCTAATAAGCCAGTATTGAAAGGAGTTTCAAATGCGAAGCAGCTTCCGAAAAATCTCAAATAGCATGCATTTAAGAAAAAAAAAATTTTACCCATTTTTTAGGAAAGGGGTCACCCTTTGCAAAAAAATCTATATTTTGGTTGAAACACAATTTTACTTTATTTTGCCCAAAAGGCGTTTATTTCTAATAAGCCAGTATTGAAGGGAGTTTCAAATGCGATGAAGCTTCCGAAAAATCTCAAATCGCATGCATTTAAGAAAAAAACATTTTTTACCCATTTTTTAGGAAAGGGGTACCCCTTTGCAAAAAATCAATTTTTTTGTTGAAACACAATTTTACTCCATTTTGCCCAAAAGGCGTTTATTTCTAATAAGCATGTATTGAAAGGAGTTTCAAATGCGAAGAAGCTTCCAAAAAGTCTCAAATCGCATGCATTTAAGAAAAAAAAATTGTTCACATTTTTTAGGAAAGGGGTACGTAACCCTTTGCAAAAAATCAATTTTTTGGTTGATTTTTAAACATTAATTTCATAAAATTTTCTTTCCAAAAAAAGCCCGTTTCATTGATATTAAAAATATATTTCCTTGATTTATTATGATTTAAACTTGTGTTACTCTATAAGAAACACCCTTTATTAAAAATTGTTCTAGATATACAACAATTTGAATTTGATCCCCCTAATTCGGTATCCATTTATCGACGTCACGTTAAGACAATATTAAAAATAGAACACTTGTGTACTCATTTTCTTCAGCAATTGACCATTTCGAACAGCAACCCGGTAAAGCCAGGACCTTAGAGAATATTCACGGCCTTGCAGAATTAATTAATTGTTATCCACAAGGAGTAGTTAGCTGTCGTGTTTTTTATATTATCTTGACGTGACGTTGACAATTAGTTACAGAATAAGGGGGAATAATAAATACGTTAGTAATTGATTTTAATTAACATAAAGGATTTTAAACAGACAAACTGAAAATGTATTCAAATGGTCCTTATTTAGTCCTCATCATGAGAACATGGAAGGTTACAAATATTCCCAAATTAAATATTGTATTTTCTACTGATAGATTTCTTTTAGTGTTCTCATTTTTGAATGGTGGAAAAACTATCAACTCTAAGCTCTGAATACTAGAATCAATTTTATGATACTTACGCGTTGTACCATTTTTACACGTATAGCTAATATCTCTTTATCATCATTAGAATATCATTTTAAAGGGCTCTGTAAAGGCCGAGACACATAGAATCCGTCATACGTCGCCTTTTTCAACTGACAGCTGAGCTGAAATACATGATTTCTTATGTGAGTTGTCACATTCAGTACTTCCGCGTCAAAGCAAAGTACGAAAGTTGGCCAACTTTTAACTTTTGACGTACGTTGAATAATTTGACAGAAATCGATGAGCTTTTTAAATTGTTTTAATCAATTTTTTTTATTGTGTGTTCAGGAAAAATTAAATAAAATACAAAAAAATTTTATAAAATATATAAATTTAACATAAATAAATAAAATGGGGAACATACAATTGATTTAATATCCGTCAACAAAGTACTCATTGTGCCAGCCTTTTCCGTCAGTACGTTAATGTCAGTTGAAAAAGGCGACGTATAACGTATGACGGATCCTATGTGTCTCGGCCTTAAGTATGCCACTCCTTAGACTGAATTTAAAACAAAAATATAAATAACTGGATCAATCACAAAGCAGCTCTGAGTCCGTCAACTTCAAGCCTCCTGATTTTTTACTCTCTTTCGAGAGTTTTGAACGTCTCAGATAACTGTATAGGTTTACGATTCTTTTGAGGAATTTTCCGTGCTTAAGCACGTTGCTACTTCCGAAGTGAATACAGGTTAATAACATCGCCGTCATATGGTCTGAGTCAGCTGTCGACATCTGAGCACCGATATTTTGCAAATTTACTTTTTAAAGTATTTTTCAAATAAATAAAGAAATAACTGAAAGATTTGCCAGCATAATATTTTGCCCACAACCTTATCATAGTGTGTAGATCATTTGCATGCGTAAAAATAGTTATACATAACCTCAATATATATTTATTTTGCAGCGGTACAAAAAAAGTGTACATACCCGTATAATAATAAAAAGTTTTGGAAAATTTGCATTTAACAAAAAAGGCTATCTTTTAAACAATAAAACAGGTTGCTTACATCCGTACATAACAAAACGTGAGATCAGTTCGTTTTAAAACTCCAATTTTAAACTCTCTAGGGAGTGGAATTCGTGTGCACAAGATCATGGAACATAAAATACCTAAATATGTTGTACTTGGTGTTTAGCTCATTGTCATAATATGACAAAAAAAAGCACACTTTCGGTTTTATTTGCATTATTTCGTTAAAGTCTTACAATACGTGTGTTTGTAATAATTTCACACAATAACTCTCTCTCTCTCTCTGTCTCTTGTGGCCGAGCAGACAAAACAACTGCAAACATCATCTGTTTTAGCAGAATTTTTAATGTATTACATGTGCGATCTTCCGTTAGCCAGACGAAAATATTTATGCAGCTGGAAATTTGTTTCTTTTTTTTTTTGTTTTTTGTTTTTTGGCTGTTGGTTGTTATAATAGCAAACTACAACATCTTACAACCAGCATTTAATATTCAAAAGTGGCAAGCAACGGGTCGTGTTTGTATGCCGGCTTAAGAAAAAAATATTGTCGCGTTTAAGGTTTTGGCTTTTTATGGAACAACGATAACGAATAACAGTAAAGCTTTTAAAAAACTATAACGAATTTATATGTAGTAATAATTTTAACGAACATTTTATATTGCTATATTAAATTTGAATTAAGATTCTATAGGCTATATAACGAATTTATTTTAACACGGACTACAAGACAAGCAGAAGTTATAATTGTGTATTTTAACAAAAAAAAAAAAAAAACAAAAATTATTATTGTATAAAAAATTAATGTTTTAAGTGATTTATATTATAAATAAAGCCAAAAATATACTTTCAAACATTCTTGCTTCCGTTTCCGTTTGCTTGTTTTGCCTTTTGAAACTCAAAACCGGAAGTGAGTACACTCAAGCACCAGCAAACAAACAACAAACAAAATATCGTAAAGTTCGTTCTTAGTGGCAGGCAACATCCTTCCCATCATCATTAGTTGTGTCATTGACACAAATCTAACCAACAAACCAAGCAGTCACTCAGTCAACAACTTAAAGGATTAACAGTGCATTGTGTGGCATAAATACATGTGATTTTCTGTTATACTCTGTCTCTCTCTCTCTCTATCCCTCTCGCTCTGTCGTCCTGACAAAATGGTAGGCAACACATACATAAGTATAACTAAACCAATTGTGCATGATTTGTCTTGTTCAATTTTGTTTTTTTTTGTATAATAATTTTTAAAATACATTAATCTGACAGTGTTTTTTATGGAAATAAAATTGGATGAAAGTATTGTGTCAAACTATTCAAATGAAAAAGAAAAACGAATATATGCAAGAGCATAAAATGAAAATGGAAAAGAAAATGGTATGAAAAAGCATATCCTTGCGGTTATTTCAGCCAAAGAATATATGAAAAGAAAAACTAATTACATTTATATCACAAAGAGACATTGTTTACTATCTCAATAAAGTTCATGACAGAAAGAAATAAAATTATGTAAAAATCAGAAAAGGCGGTAATAATAACGCCAAGAATATATTATTGTATTTTACCGCATGTCAGTTATAAAGACGTATTCCTATAACTTTCAATTTCTAGTATCACTAATATGTTTATCACAGTAAAGGAGTGTGTTTTTTACATCGAGCTTCAGTGACTTGCACACTGGTGCGTCTCAAAAAAAAGTTCGCCGTACACCACCGTATATAAAGCATTGTTGCAATCTGATTTCGAATTTAATTTTTTTTGCCGAAAGTAGGGGTCGCCAAAATACATTTTTCATTATATCTTCTACATTTATAGTCGGATCTCAAAGAGTGATATGACGATGTTTTTGTCTTGAGAAGACCAATGTTTTGTTTTAAAAGTCATTGGCCTCAAATAAACCGTTCTTGTATTTACCCACCATATATGAGTTCCTACCACACTAATGTGCCCCCCTGGTATCAGAAAATTATTGCACGCAAAAAATCATTAAACTTTTGCTAAGGAAGTTTTTCAATACTTCCAACAGAACTACATATTAAAAACAAGTAAAAACGTTATATTCGACCGGGTCGAATCTTAAATACCTTCCAAATATTTAGTAAGTACAATTAAAATGTTTAACTTGGTGGGACAGAGTTCCTTTTAGACATCGCTGTACCCAATTTTAAATCTCTATTTCGAGAGAGTCATTCCGCGAAGGGCCGTGGGGTAGACGTTTCACCTCTGCAAGATCAGAGAACATCTTAGCTTCTTCAATATTTACACTGTTTTTGCATATAATATCGTACGTTCACCCCCACTAAAGGGGGCGGGGTCCAAAAATAGAATATATCACATTTTCCACAGACGAACGTATGGGCATTGCCACATCGTCTTAGACTTCATCACTGATCAAGAATATATATACTTCATGGGGTCCAATTCTCTTTGGAGTGTATTAAAACTGCATTTCTCGGGGTCTCTCCGGCAAGGGTTGTGGGGGAGACATTTCACCTTTGCCATAAAACTTCAAAAATAAATGTTGGGAATAATTACATTGTAAAATTAATTTTTTTTTTTTTTTGATAGTGTCATTTAGGACCAAAGGGGGAGCCAGGTGACGTCACAGCTTCGTCATTAAAGCTTAAAAATTTTATTTTTAAGGAATTTAGGCTTAAGTAAAACAATTTGTTAAATTTTTTACACTATTTTTGCATATAATAACGCCCACTAAAGGGGGCGTGGTCCAACATTTAAATTTTTTGATTTTATGGCTCCAAGTTTAACGCATTGGACCTTCTTTAACATAAAAAACTAGCATTTGCTTAACAAAATTACAAAAAAACTTTAAACATTTTGTTGTTTATTAGAGGTTGGTTTAGTTCTTCTTAGGGGAACTTTTTTCCCTCTTGCCCGATTTAGCCCATTTCCGAACTTTACCTGTGCTATACTCCAAGATATATTTATACTAAATTTTAAGAGTCTGGCTCTTTTCGTTTGGACTGAATCGTGATTTCCAAAGACGCACGGACGGACGGACATACTCAGATCGTGTTAGATTTCATCACTGATCAATAATATATATATACTTTATGGGGTCTCAGATTTATATTTCGCTGCGTTACAAACGGAATGACAAAGGACGGACATGCTCAGATCGTCTCAGATTTCATCACTGATCAAGAATATATATATACTTTATGGGGTCTCAAATGAATATTTCGCTACGTTACAAACGGAATGACAAAGTGAATGTATCCTCCAATTTTTTTTTTGGGAGGGTATAAAAATATATATTTTTTTTGCCGTACATAGGGATATCCTCTTGATCATATCTTCGATATTTACAGCTTCTTGATTCGTCACTTGACAGACGACGTACAACAGGTCCGTCGTCCGTCCATCGAAAATAACGCGTACTTCTTCCACCCCAAGAATGTTTTGTTATCGATGATAACACACCAAGATCCGCTAGTACTTACGTTCAGATGGCTGTGCTAAGATTTTATCAGCCCGAAGTGAAGCTGATAGGTAACAATTGAAGTAGTAAATTATTGACATTTCAGCTTTCTTCTAATAATTAAAATAATTGTCAAACGATTAAGTCCAAAAAATTATTCGATTAATCGGTGAGGATATCATGAGACATGAAAGAAATATTTGGGTGCTGTTGGCTGAAGTAGTAGAACACGAGACTATGAAGCGGAGAGTCCTGAGTTCGAGCCCCAGCTGAGTCATAAATATTGTGTTGAATTCTTCTGATCAGCATTAGTGCGTGGTTGTGTTAGTTGTTGCCAGCCTGTTTTCAGTGATGAAGGCATAGTACTGATCACTGGACAATTACTGGCAGCGACTGACCCAATCATGTACTAAAAGCAGAGTAACAGCACCCACCTTCGTCGGCCCTGTAGCAAAAATTAGCCGGCGAAGTAAAAGGTTGAAATAGCTACAAAAAAAAAAAAAAAAAAAAACAACTGTCTATCTTCGCATCTTTCCTAATCTGTCCCCTCAATACTATCCCCTCGTTTTCAGTTCCAGCACAATGCATTGCATATATAGGGGACATCCCCTGAGTGCTGGTCCTACTCCTAAAAAAAAAAAAAAAAAAAAAAAACAACACAGAGATTAACACAATTTTTGGATGTAACTTCCGAACCAAAAAAAGAAATAAACATGAGTACTGAAGATGAAAACGTAGCGACTTTCGAAAACAGGTTTTCTGCTCTGTAAGTTAGATAATTAAAATTTATTTAGATTTAAAAACACATTTTCGAACAAGTAGCCGCCTATCAATCTCAATTGAATTTAGCACCTCTTCAGCGATATCGAAAACTGTCGCTCGATCGCATAACACAAGACCAAAAAAAATTTTTTTAATTTTGTTTTTGTTTTATATTTTATTTATACGATCGAATACACGGTATAGCCATATAAATAGTTTGTTAGGAAATGCTTACAGATTTGTTTTATTTTCAATAAAAAATCTTAAAGGAAATTTTTAGTTTAATTTCCATAACAGGCAGTTAGATTTTCCGTTGAACTGAAAGTGATTTCATATATAATCCTATTGCTGTATTTGTTACAGCCATTTCATACCGTTTAAAGTGTTTGTAAATATTTAAATGGTCATTTAGAAAATCTTTTAATGACAGATCTACGATACTTGGAATGAGTATTTATGAAATCATTTGTAGCAGGCGTGTAATCCTGTTTGAAAGCGTTGCCGTTCCGGCTATTTTTTCCGTGCATAAGATATTAATTCATGGCAAGTTTTTTATTTTTTTTTTTAATATTTACGGCAAAATAAATTTTAAATTGGCTTTGCTTTAGCTGATTGTTCATATCCTTTAAATATTTATGTACATATTTTTATTCATTATCTCTTAATAAAAAGAAAACTGTATACAAATTTCACTGATATAATAAAGGATTAAAGTAAAACAAAAAGAAGAATAGATAATAAATTTCAACAAAAAAATACACAAACAATAGAATATAAAAAATGCGAAAAAATCGTATTAACGCAAAGTTGGAAGTTGTGTTCACAACAAAAGGGACAAGTTTTAAATTCCATGGCAAAGCAGAAAAAGTCGATTAAGCAAATAAATTCATTAGAAAAACGAAAACCGTTTGTTGCTTTTGTTACAAAGTTAATGATTTGTTTTATTTTGCGGAGTTTGTTTGTTTGAAGTTGAAAAAGAAAGAAAATTAAATTTTTTCTTTAATGAAGATTTAATTAAACAAATATTTAGCAAAGGCGTTAAGGCGTCAAAGGAGTTTTTAAAGTGACTGAAAGAAACAAAAATATTAATTTGCTTCATTATTTATCTTTCTTGTCTTACGATGGCACGTTCACACTTGTCCAATATTTGGACCAAGAAGCGTAACCACAATATAAAAATGATAAATATTTTTAATCAGATGTGAACCAAATAGTTTACTGCCTCTGTAGTTGCCTTCCTATCTCATCTACCCCGAAGTGTTCTATTGTTTGAATGCATTTGCTGGAAAAATATAATAGCCCTATTCACAATCTCGTGCATATGGAATGGCATTATTGCGTTTGCAAATTGAGAGAGTATTTGAGAGCACTTTCAATGTATTTTGTTGGTGTAGAGTACAATTATTTTGCAAATGCAATGATGCAAGACCATTTGCCCAAAATTGTGAATAGGGCTAATATTTAATATTCAGCTATTTCCAGCTGTGACTAGTACCAAGTTCCCCATCCCTGTTAATCTCGTATTAAAGTAGAAAAGGTTTAAATTTAACTTGTAGAAGAATTTTTTTAAAACAAACAATATTAGATAGTCCGCCAACTTCGTATATACAGCAACTGGTTCCATGTGACGTCATACCAGCAAAAATATTTTATGAATAAATATATGATTTTGCAAGAAAAGCGTTGGATGAAATAGCTAAAACTTAGACCATGAAGCCTAAGATTCCGGGTTCGATACCGCACTCAGTCATGAATATGTTATGGAATTGTTTAGTTTGATTGTTAAATAAATTGTAGGTTGGTCTGTGTCAATAACGAGGGCCTAACAGCGGTCACTGAACAACCGTTGAAGGCAGCTCCTTTAATGCTTCCCTTTTATACCCTTTCACCAAAAATTGTGAAATGGTATATATGAGTGTGACATTCCGTGTGTAAAATAGCCAAGGGAATGAATGGGCTTAGAATAATTAGCGGGGAAAGAAGATCCTGTTGAGCTAGTCAATATGGGACCCCATTAGATATATCTATTTATACATTTTGGGTCTTTATGAAATGACCGAATAATCGGTCGCAATCTGTCTGCCTGTCTGTAGGTAAAATCGGGTTTCTGAAGCTCTCAAAAAAGCTACAGATTTCGGTCTTTTATTAATATTTTGGAAGTAGTCATAAATGAATTGCTATTAAAAATTAGCAAATTTAAAAAATACTGCTCCAGAGTTGGAAAATTTAAACTTACTTTTGTTACATAAAAGTAACAAAAAATTATTATTTTTGCTATTTTTGCTAATTGAACATATTTTATACTTCTGGGAGAATGAAATTGCTAGTAAAAATCAAACAAAATCAAAAAGACAATTCCAGGGTTGGACAACGGAAACTTTTTTGTAAAAAATTTTTAGCAATTAAAATAAATTTTTTTATTTATCTTTAAATATATTTGAGGATTTGGAAAGAAATTTATTGATATTAGAAATCAGAAAAGCCCAAAAGACAAATCCAGAGCTGGAAAATTTAAAAAAAAACATGTTATATACATATTAAGAAAAATAAACAAAACTAATTTTTTCATTTGGCAAGCAATTAAATTTTACATTTTAGAAATAAATAAATAAGTATTGAAAATCAGAAAAATTAAAAAATTGGTTCCAGGTTTGGACAATTTAAAAATTTTTTTTTTTTGGTAAATAAAACTAATCAATGAAACCATTTTTTTCGTTTTCCAGAATTTTTTTAAAAGATGCATGGTTATTTAAGATCAGAAAGGCCATTAAGACAGCTCCAGAGCTGGAAAATTTCAACTAATTTTTTTAAATATTAAGAAAACTAAATAAATCTACTTTTTCATTTGGAAGCAATTAATGTTTATACTTTAAAAAGAAAGAAATTAGTACTGAAAATTAGAAAATTTGAAAACATAATTCCAGGGATGGAAAATTGAAAAAAATTTTGGTAAACACAGTAACCAATTCAAACAATCTTTTTTATTTTTCTTGATATTTAAAGGAAAATTCATGGTTATTTAAGATTAGAAAATCCGGAAAGACACATCCAGAGCTGGGAAATGTATACCTTTTTGGGAATTTTTTTTAACTAAATAAAACAATTTTTGTTCTTTGCTCAGCAATTAAATTTTATTTTTTCAAAATAAATAAATTAATTTAAAAACATGGTTCCAGGGTTGGACAATTGAAATATTTTTTTGGTAAATGAAATAAACCAATTAAAACTAATATTTTTTAAATTTTCTAGAAATGGTTATTTAGGATCAAAAATACAGAAAAACATTTCCAGAGCTGGTGAATTTATTTTATTATTTTTTTTGGAATATTGAAAAAAACTAAATGAAACATTTTTCTTTTTGTTTTCTTTGGAAGTCAAACATATTTTATATTCATGCAAAAATATATCAGTATTGAAAATCCGAGATATTAAATGGTTCACAGGGTTCGAATGAAAGTATGACCGACTTCCTAAACGCAAGTTGCAATGCATATTTATACTATATATACACTTCGTAAACGCATATATAAACTTTCTGGCAACGTCCAATGTTCCTAATCGTTTGTCAACTCATTTTAATGAGTATCAGCTGCCAAAATCGCGCATCATTTTTATTTTGTATGCAAATATTTGAGCTACAATGACTGAGTAAGTACAGTGACGTTCCTAAATGCCGCTACAATGCAAAAAAATGTCTCTGCAACGCAAGGTTGCACTTAAGACATGTTTAGCATTGCATACGCATTTTTTTAAATTATACTTTGCAACTTGCGTTTAGAAAGTCGGCCTATGAATGTATGTAATACATACGTGCGTTGGTGAAGGGTATATAAGATTCGGTACAGACGAATAGAGCAATTTTACTTGTTTTTACACTTTTATTTCACTGCCAAATTTTCATAACAATGCCATCGAAGTTTTTTCAAGTTACAAATTTTATATTATGTGGCAAAAGTTAAACTTTTCATATTGTTATCAATTAAAGCAAAAGAAAACTCTCTGTACCCACATTATTTAACTCGTTTCTGTAAATTAACAGTATAATTTAGAAATAAATTTTGTAAAAAATAATAATAATATATTCCTTGAAATTTAACACGTACAAGTTAGTGCACTTTTCTACATAAAAAAAAACATTTTAAATTCTGTTCATCATTTCTGTAAAATGTGTTGAATCTCAACTCATTACCGATCATTAAAAGCATTCCTTACCTATTAAATATTAAATTAATTTTGACCAAAAAATAAATATCCAAGATTCTTATTCGCAATATTTTAAAATCTTGTGCAAAAACTTGACTCACATATATTGGTACTCATATACAAAGAACTTATATATTTAAATAAAATATTTAAGGAAATATTTATTTCTTGCTTCCCAAATTGGCTAACTTATCTAATAACCATAAATTATTGTAATTATACTTTAATAAATATAATGGCGAAGTTTGTTTAAAATAGAAAAACTAGAAAGCTGCTTAACACTTTTTTTCCTCTTTTCATAAATTTTCTCTAATATATATCTATAGTCACTTTTGCTTTTTACAACACTAATAGTATTAATTAAAACAAAAATTTATAGCAACAAAAGAAATTTTATGACAATTTTTCTCAGGGTTTTTTTCTGTGCTCTTAACTTTTAAAAATTATTCAATTTTGTTGCAAGGAAACTCAAGAAGAATTTCTTCGCAAAAGTTTTTTTGTTCATGCTGCAGTTGCTTTTTTTTTGTTTTTTGTTTTTTTTTTGTTTTTGTATCCCAGAGACTTGTTGTAAGAAGAAATTATTTTTCATTTACTACAATTAGTGCAGAAATATGTGCTGCTTAAGTTTTGTAGTTCTACGAAGTACAAGCACTAGCAATGATTATAAAAATAGAGCAAAAATTATACCTAAAGGTTACGGAAGTTTGAGAGGAGGAAAAGCGGATATAAGAAAACAAAATAAAAAAAATAGAAAAAATAGAAAAAAAAACATTCTTTCTGAACTTAAACCATATTGCAGCGTGTTCTTTCGTTTTGCCTTTAAATAGTTGAGAAATAGTGCGTGGCGCTGTTGGGTGAATTGTGTCTGGCTATTAGTAAGTGTTTGTGTGTGTGTGTGTGTGTGCGTTTGTATATTTGCTAACTGATTGTTGTAGTTTGCTTAACTACTTAGCACAGTATTTTCCAAGGATTACCAGGATAATGAATGAGACGCATAATATTTGTTATGTACTTAGTTGTATTAAAATAAAGTTGTACACACACACACCCACATTCACATACAAAAGTAATTCCGCTATTAACACAATGTTTTAATGGCATTAAGCATAAATAAAATTTTTAAACATAAAATTGTTAAAGGCAATTTCCAATATTTGTGTCCAAAGATAATATCCTCAGGCTGGGTTTTTGAGATCTCGGTTAAACCAGGTTTAGTTAAACTGCAAATAAATTTGAGCCGCCATTACTAGGTGCGTATATAAAATTATGAAGGAACAGCCAAATAAAAAAATTTACATTTCGCAGAAAACATCTAAGTTTCAGACCAAGTTAAACTGAGTTTAAAGTTAATCCACATCTCAAAAACACGGCCGCAAGGTGTTCCACATATTTAAGCATTAAATCAATTTTGAACATTTCAAGCAGATCACACATAATTATGCTTATATCTGTAAAAATCTCATTAAAAAAAATCTCATCTTATGAATTGTCTATTTTAAAAATGATGATTTGCCACAGAAAGCGGCACTTGTGTTGAACCACTGCAGTTTCTCTAAAAATTGTAAAAGCTTAAAAAATTCCGCTTGTAACCGGGCGATTTAATTAGCATCATGCGATGACATAAAAAGTGAAATTTTCTTGATAAAATAAATAAATAAATATTTTTTTTCAACGAGCAAACTCCACCCAAATATTACTGGGTTGTCGTTGTTGTTGTTGCTGTTCATCTGTTCAAGTGTAAGATGTATTTATTTTGTGATTTTGTCAATAATTAACAAATAAATACGTGTGCATGTATGTGTTCACAATTATGCGGGCTTAACGCGCCCTAAAAGAAAGTTAACAACAAATAAATATATAATCAAGACAATTAAACCAAAAAAAAAATAAATAAAAATGTTTCTTGGCTTTTTACGGTCGCTGCTGACTACCAACAGCAGAGCTGCTAAACAGCAGAAGGCTGTAGAAACAAAAACGGCCTTGACTTCAAGTGCTTCATATATTTTATTGTTTTCAAAAAGTGGTGACAGAATTTTATGTATAGTGGCACGTAAAAGTGAACGCAGAAGTCAAAACTTGGGAGTATAATTGAAAGTTCCTCCCATTTTGATTAATTGCCGTTTCGTATTTCAAGTGGAATTTTCATGTTATGAAACCAATTTTCTAGGTTGACGTTTTATAAACAAAAATTTCTTTAAACTCATTCAAGTCTGTTATTTTTAAGATTGATTGAATAAAATAAATTGACAATAAATCCAAAGTCCTTAAATAAATAAATTCTAGTTAAATGATGAAAGAATCAGTTTGAATAACTGAAGTCAGTCTAAGGCTGGGTTTTTGTGGATCTCAGTTAAACTAAGTTTAGTTAATCTGAAAACAGATTTATACCGCCTTTACCAAGTTCGTATATAAAATTTTGATAGAATTGGTTAGATTTGTTGCTCCTTAATAAAATAGTAAGAAAAAAAGCACATTTTGCCGGAAAAATCTAAGTTTTAGGCTTGGTTAAACTGAGTTTAAACTTAATGCACATCTCAAAAACACGCCCCTAATGTCGTCTTTATATTTTTTTTTGAAATAATTCCCATTAGTTCCTTAAAATATCTCGATTTTAAAAGTATTATTAACAAAAACTATATCTGAAAAAATAACAAACATTTTTTGCAAGATTATAAAAGCATATAATGAATTTTTTTTTACATTCAGTGTCTGCCTCCTAAATCTATCATTCTGCCTTATCTATATTATATATAAAAAAAATCTTAAACTTTAAATGATAAACTCTGGTATCCTCTCAATCGGGATATTAAAGTTTGCGTGCACCACTTTTTTGACTACTTCTAAAATTCGGTCTAACTATTCCAGAGCCAGGAGCTGCTAAAAGGTGTCAGTATACTTAAGAGTTTAATAAAATATTAAATAAAAGGCTATTCAAAGTCTATAAATGGATTTCTTTTTAAACTAAAAAAATACACTACGAAATATGAATAAGTGAAATGCGCAAAAAAAGAATATTAATTATTTCGGTTTTAAACAATTGAGGTACAGTGAAATCTCAGAAACGTGAACTAAGGGTGATCTAGTTTTCGATGTTCTTCTTGTTTTAGGTAGGATTTTTTACATTTTTGTTTATTTGGTACTATTAAAAAAGTACTTTTTTAAAAAGGTAGTTTTTTAACAAGGAACTTTTTTTTAAAAGGTACTTTTTTTTAAAAGGTACTTTTTTTAAAAGGTACTTTTTTCAAAAGGGTACTTTTCTTAAAAAGGTACTTTTTTTAAAAAGGTATTTTTTTTCAAAACGTTTTTTTTTTTAAAAAGGTACATTTTTAAAAAGGGCACTTCTTTTAAAAAGGTACTTTTTTATATGTACTTTTAAAACAAGTACCTTTTTAAAACAGGTACGTTTTTCAAAGAGGTAATTTTGTTTAAAAAAATATACTATTTTTAAAACGCTATTTTTTAAAAGAGTACTTTTTGTAATATGTGTACTTTTAAGAAAGTTACTTTAGAAAAAACGGAATTTTTAAAGTATCTTAAAAAATATATCATTTTTAGAAGAGGTCATTGTGTAAAACACAAACCTAGAAAAAGATGCTTTTCAAAATATGAGAGAAGTTATTTTTTAAAAAGGTACTTTTTCAAAAATCCCTTAAAAATTACTTTTTAAAGCAGGTAATTTTTCACAGAGTTAATTTTTTTTTAAATATAATTTAAAGCGATTTTTTTAAGATACTTTCTGTAAAATGTGTACTTCTAAAGAAGGTACTTTAAGTAAAGGCGTTTTGAAAAAAATCTGCTTTAAAAAATATGTAAGTAATTTTTAAAAAGGGTCATTATCTGAGACAAAAACATCGAAAAATAAGTTTTTAAAATAGGTACTATTTAAGAAAAGTTACTTTAAAAAAAAAAAACCTAAAAAAGTACTTTTTAAAACAGGTAATATTTCAAAAAGGTAATCTTTTTAAAAAAAAGCTACTTTTTTAAAGCGGTGTTTTTTTAAAGATTCTGTAAAATGTAAAATACCTTCAAAAAGGTACTTTAAGAAAAGGCATTTAAGGGAAAAAACTGCTTTAAAAATAGGTAATTTTTAGAAAAGGAGATTGTCTAAAATTGTCTTCTTCAAAAAGATACTTTTTAAAATAGGTACTATTTGAGAAAAATTCGCTTTTAAAAAATGTACTTCCTAAAAAATCCCTAAAAAGTACTTTTTAAAACAGTTAATTTTTTAAAGAGGTATATTTTTAAAGTACTTTTTGAAAAGGTAATTTTTAGAACGCATATATTTTGTAAAATGTATACTTTTAAAAATGCTACGTAAAATTAGCTAACTTTTAGAAAAGGTCATTGTCTAAAACACAAACTTCGAAAAAGTACTTTTTAAAATAGATAAGTTGTTAATAGGTTCTTTATAGAAAACTCTTGAGAGGATCTTATACTGTGTTCATACATACGTTTTTAATTGAAACACTATTCAGTTAATTGACAATAGCCCAATTCACAATCCTGTGCAAATGGTCTTGCATTATAGCATTTGCAAATTGAGAGAGTATTTGAGAGCATTTTCAATGTATTTTGTTGGTGTAGAGTACAAATATTTTGCAAATGCAAAGATGCACGGCCATTTGCACAAGATTGTGAAAAGGGCTATTATCTTTTTGGTGTTCATACATACTCAATATGGCTACGAAAATTAGCATTTGACAGCTGAAAAAAACCCAAAAAAATTTATTTCAATATTCATGACTCAGCGCGGGGTTGAACTCAGGACCCTACTCTTCATAGTCTCAAAGTGTATTCAATAAGTACTTTCGTTGTAAAAGCTTTCACTTTTTTGTAAAAGCTTTTCACTGAACACAATTCTGACATTCTGTTGCATTAACATTTTTATTCATTATTAAAACAATTATCTCTTTATTGCCAATAAGTTAGTTGTAATTTTTATATGAAAATTTAGTCTCAATATTGAATGACCTTAATTGTTATAATTTGAATGTTGCTGTATATGTGAACACCATATTAGGATCTTACAATAAACGTTGAAAGAATTAATTAACAAAATTATTTCTAAAATAAAAGCTCTAAAATATCACGTATTTGTCTGTTGTGAAAAAATTTCTTATAAAACAGATTCAAAATGAAATTACGGTTCAGTTATGTGTGCAAAAAAAAATTGATTGCCATCAAATTGTGAAAAAATTATTTGCTGGGTTACAGAAAATTAATGAAATTTATATAGAAAATAAGTTCTAATTAATTTTGCAATCATACTTTGCTAACGTCAAACAAAACTGTTCATGTTACAACTTTTTATTACGTGGTTCGGGCCCAGTGGTTTCTTGCAAATACAAAATTGCTTCACATACTGTTTTTAGGAAACTCCACATTAAACACTTGTGCAATAACGTTGATCAAGTAGTTGTTAAGTCAATTAAATTGTTGTTGGTTTTGCTGTATAGAAAAAAAGGAAACTCTTAAAGTAGCCTCATGAAATTTCTTTTCCTTAATATTATATTTATTTTTTGATATATAACAGCTTCTGCCACCAAAAATGTGGCCACAAAAAAAATTGAAATTGAAAACAAAATAATACCAGTTTTATTCAACAGGTTACATAATGCTTACACCAAAAAGAAAATAAAATTTGTGTTTTTTTTTAAGAAATGGTTTTCAAAAAGCCAGCTTGTGAAAAACATTAATAAACAAAAGCTTCATTGAATAAAATCATCAAAACAACACAAAGAAATCGAAGATGAAAAGACATTGATAAGAAAATACTGAAGTGAAGATGCTACACAATCCACCGAAAACACCTTTAACCGCAATTGTTGTTTGTAATACAGACCCAAAGTCGCCAACAGCGATTTATGGCTGTAGTCTTCTTTTTTTTCTTTGCCATTATTATTATTTCATACAAAATGTTTTAAAAATTGTGGCAATGAACACCGAATACGGCTAAAAAGGATGGGAATATAGAAAAGCAAGTGTAAAGAAAAAGCAGCCAGCACTCGGTGCTTCATGAAATGTGTACTCCCTTTCCCTCGAACACAGTCAACACCAAAGTCTTGTTCTGCTCTGTTCAACTGTTGGCTACTGCAAGTGGCAAGTGGCTTTACAAATACATCTACAAATACTTGCTGACTGTAATGGTTGCAACTTTTGTGATGTAGAGTACGTCTTGGCGACGGGGTTTTTGATTACTTGTGAATTCGTTAAGCAACATAACGAGTACGTACACATAAAACAATCAACCAAACGGGTGGCTGTGGCAGTGGCAGTGGCAGAAGTCTATAATGCCACAACATCTCAGATGGATAGAAAACTTTTACTTTCAATATACTCTCACTTGTTACACTTTTTCATGTTTTTTTTTTCTCCCTTGATTGTAAGATGAGTTTGTGTCTTTTTAATATTCATTTTTTTTTTCTTTGTTGCTGCTGTTGCTGCTGCTTCTGTTTTATTTTTGTCATTGTGTCGTGGCGTTGGAATATTTAAGAGCTGCTTTTTTTCTGTTTTGCCGCTTTTGTTACCTTTATGTAGGTTAAAAGTAATTTAATATTGTGTATGTTTGTCTGTACAGACTAGTGATGTGCCGAACGGCAATATTTGCGAATAAGAATATGAATATTATATGGGAAATTTAAAGACATTTTTATGTATTCTCGTCGAATATTCATGTTGCTTCATTAGATTCAATTAAAATGGGTAAATGGTTAATTGTTCGAAAAATTTGTTTAAATTCAGAAAGTCATGATAAATATCTCGAGGGACAAAGACAAGTCATAATTATCCAACTTACACAGAAGAGCAGAACAACTTTTTTCGAAAGCCGCTACACTTTTATCATCAGTACTCCTGTGTCTTTGGTTTGGCACCACATATTGCGTGGCCTAGTTGAATGTGATAACAGTTTTAATTTATAAAAATTTTATTAGAATATGGATGAATTATATGTAGGCTTGGAATTAGGAAATATAGATTTTCTTGATAAATTCAGCATTGGACATTCTCATAGTAAATTTTGAGGAGTTGTAGGAAAATTAATGTAGCAATTACAGAGAGATTTTAAGTTTGGGTAAAATAAAATTCCATATGTGGCTCCGGAGTGAACTAGGGCAAAAATGTACTTTCCATAATCTGACACACAGTCAAATACTATTCGTCTGTCACTATTAATCATTTGATAGCATCTAGAAGAGGAATTGTAAATATTATCCTTGTCTTTTGAATTGAATAATTTTACTTTCATAATGTTCAAAATATCTCTATGCTAAATTTTGTCTAAATAGCTTCATATTAATAATATTAGTAAGGAATCATAAAAAGTGCAAACCATTATTAAAAGTGCAAGTCATTATGAAAAGTGCAAGTCATTACGAAAAGTGCAAGTCATTACGAAAAGTGCAACTCATTACAAAAAGTGCAAGTCATTATGAAAAGTGCAAGTCATTGTAAAAAGTGCAAGTCATTAAAAAAGTGCAAGTCATAATGAAAAGTGCAAGTCATTATAAAAAGTTCAAGTCATTATGAAAAGTGCAAGTTTTTATAAAAGGTGCAAGTCATTATAAAAAATGCAAGTCATTATAAAAAAATCAACTCATTGTAAAAAGTGCAAGTCATCATAAATAGTGCAGGTCATTATAAAATGTGCAAGTAATTGTAAAAAGTGTAAGTCATCATAAAAAGTGCAAGTCATTATAAAAAAAGTGCAAGTCATTACATAAAGTGCAAGTCATTATAAAAAGTGCAAGTCATTATAAAAAGTGCAAGTCATTATAAAAAGTGCAAGTCATTATAAAAAGTACAAGTCATTATAAAAAGTGCAAGTCATTATAAAAAGTGCAAGTCATCAAAAAAAGTGCAAGTCATTGCAAAATGTGCAAGTAATTGTAAAAAGTGCAAGTCATCATAAAAAGTGCAAGTCATTACAAAAAGTGCAAGTCATTACAAAAAGTGCAAGTCATTATAAAAAGTGCAAGTCATTATAAAAAGTGCAAGTCATTATAAAAAGTGCAAGTAATTCTAAAAAGTGCAAGTCATCATAAAAAGTGCAAGTCGTTATGAAAAGTACAAGTCATTATAAGAATTGCAAGTCATTATAAAAAGTGCAAGTCATTATAAAAAGTGCAAGTCATTACAATAAGTGCAAGTCATTAAATATTCCCAAATATGCGGGAACTGGAATATGAATACGAATATTCGCACATCTTTAATATATTTATACATTAAGAAGAAATAATATGAACTTTCTTCTTAAATTGTGAAATTTTTTGTGCATAAAAAGAAACAAGTAAAAATTTTCTGAATATTTCACACATTCGAAATTGACTTAAATTGATTTTTTTCTCTTATTGTAATAAATTCCTCTTTTAAATTTAGCAAAGTTATTCACGAGGCTTGAGTAAATATTGTATGTGTTAAGTTCTTTTGAATTGTTGCGGGTACTTTGACGTATAAGATTCGTAATGCACACTAAATTCAAACAACCGTTATAAGATTTATAAAAAAGCTCGGCATTTTGAGGGAAACGACATTATCTAATTGGAAAAAAATAAATAGATATAATCACACATATTCATATAGAATTATTTTCAAAAAATATATTGGCGAGATCTGATGAAAACGCGATAAAACCAATAACTTCCTGTCTTCGTTTTTTTTAATTTTGAAATTTACCTGAATTTTCAAATTTTTTGAGCGAAATGATCCAATTTTTAATATAAAAAACAATTTAAAAAATTAGTTTTTATTTTATCAATATTTTTTTTACAAAAAACTGTATCTCTTTTCTCAAAAATCTTTCAATTGAAAGCAAAAATCCTTGAGGAATCTTACAGCCCAAAGTTTTTAATTTTAAAGCTGTTTTTACAAATTACTTTTTATTGTTCTTATCATTTAAGAATTTTTCCACCAATTATATATTTTTTTAATATTCAACCATTTCTTTTATATATCCTTTTTTAAACGTATAATTTTATTACTTTTTTAACTTGCCTCTTTTCTGCAATTATCCCAACCAAAATTTTTAGACGTATTGAATACAAAATTCCAACCTTAAAAGAGCAAAATAATAAAAACACAACAAACAGCAGGAAAAAAAGAACAAGTGAAACGATATATTCGGCCGAGTCGAATCTTAAATACCCTCCAAATATTTAGTAAATATATTAAAAGTGTTTAAGCTGCTCGGTCAGAGCTACTTGAAGACATTTCTGCGCCCAATTAAAAGCTTAAAAGTTTAATTTTTAAAAAATATAGGCTTAAGTGATACAATTTGTTCCATATTTACGCTTTTTTTGCCTGTAAAGCCCACTAAAGGAGGCGGGGTCAAAAATGGATTTTTCGTATTAAAAATTCAACGTTTTGAATTTTTTTTTACATAAAAAATATGCCAATTTCCTAACAGAATTACAAAAAATCTTTAAAAATTACTCTGTTTTTTAGAGGTTGGTTTAGTACTTCTTGGGGGAACTTTTTTCCCTTTGGCCCGATTCAGCCCATTTACGAACTTGACCTGTGCTATCCTTCAAAATTTATATGTAACAAATTCCAAGAGTCTGGTTCTTTTCGTTTGGATTGAATCGTGACGGAAGGACGGACATGCCTAGTTTGTCTTAGATTTTATCACTGATCAAGAATAAAAAAAAGCAATATGGGGTCTTGGAGGAATATTTCGCTGCGTTACACACGGAATGACAAAGTGAGTATACCCTCCAATACTTTTTTTTTTTTTTTGAGGGTATAAAGAAAGAAATCCTGATGTAATTTACTAATTGAAAACAGCTTATCTTGCATACCTTTACGTGTTCCATTGCTGGTGATGAAGGAAAATAAATAAATTTGAGAGCACTTGCAATAACATTTTTAAATGTGGCAGTCAATAATAACACGTAGTTAATTAAAAAGTCAGCCCGAAAAGAATAAAAGGAAATTCTCTTTGGAGTGTAATGAAGTGTGCGTTTGCACATGCTGTATTTTGTTACAGCCATGAATTTAAAGATATTTTTAAAGTCATTATTAAAGTCATCAGCACAATATAAATACGGTTAGATAACATCACAAGACTTGCGGCGGTAACGTTAAAAGAAAGTTTTTTTTTTTTTACAAAAGTAAGATAATATATATTTTCTCTTGCGTACAAAACTTTGTAACACTTAATTTAATTTATCCTTAAAAACATTAACATCGTAGATAATCAACTTCAGAAAAAGAGGAGGGTATTAATTGGTGTACATGTTTTATCTATTAATACAGGCAAAGGGCGGGCCTTCATTTGTAAATGAATTTAATAAGAAAACAATTTTTTTCGACTCGTTAAGCAGTTTGATTTCCTAATATTTCTTTGAAAGTATAAAATTTATGTATAACTCTTTCTTTTCTGAACCAATTTTCAAAACTCCAATTATTTTTAATTAAAAAGATTTTCTTGCATTTTGGTTCCATAATTTCTTGAACAGTGGGACTGTGAATTTTTCCGCACGATATATAAATTAATGCAAAGTTTTTTATGTATTTCATATGATTTTGTTTTTTATAATAGATTTTAATTTTATACAGTACTTAATTATTAAGCTGGGAATTGCTTGTCAGGCTCTAGTTCAAATCCAAGAGTTTATTTATTAAATTTTATTTAAGAAGTTATATTCAATTTGAATTTAAAAAAAAGTAAGATATTTAGTAAATTAATTTTTGGGCTTAAGTTCGAATCTGCATGACTGCAAATGATTTTTTATTATTTTATTAATAAATGAATTTGTTCAAATTCTATTTATTATTTTTTATATTAAGATATTTAGCGTATTTTACAAAATTAATGTAACAAGTTCTTATACTCCATTTCATTAAAACAACTCCATTATTTAAATAGTTAATATTTCTACTCACTACCAGAACCATGAAAAGTTTAAAAATAGAACAAAGAACACTGATGAGATGATGTAGCGATCTCGCAATCGGTACTGATCCGTTTTGCTAGTTTAAACAAACATATAAATAGTTCTAATAAAAATTTGAATTTATTTTCAATTTTTAAATAAAAAAAAACTCACAGGGGAGATGTGTAAACATCTAGTAATGAAAAAGCTATTAATCAGCTGTTTACGGAAATGTAATGCATGTAGTTATTTTACAGCAATGGCTTTCGAACTGTACAGGGCTAGCACAATTATATATTAATGAAAATTAGTAGCTACTATTGAACACTAGATGGTGCTTACATGCAGCTGTTAAGTTTCTCTATACTTCTTGTTGTCCGTATGAATGACAATCTCAAAGACGAAGAAGACTTTTAGTTTGGCAAGTTTAGTTATTTTGTTTTCCTTATTTTGCTTTATTTTAGTAAATTTCTTATTAAAAGTGCAAAAAATCTTTTTAAAAGTTATTAAAGTTAAATGTTTTTGTACTCATTTTATTTATTTGTTTTTATTTGCCTACGATAACATAATCTACGCCTACTACTATTGCACACTAGACTTGTGTCCAATTAGCTCATTCGCTTAGTTTTGACAAGAACCTTTAATGAAACCTATGTAATTTAAATGGGTTTGATCAGAGGTTCTTGTCAAAACTGAGCGAATGAGCTAGCTCAACACAAGTCTATTGCACACTAGATGGTGTTGAGTGTATTTCTATGCAGCTGTTAAGTTGCTCTGTACTTCTTGTTGTCCGCATGATTACACTAATACACTCATATATAGCTCACACCGATTTGATCTTACTCTAAATTTGTGATTGTATTGTGAAAAATATATTTACCACCCAGCGTATAGATGTTTACACATTAAAAATAATTTGTAGCTTCGCGGATTGGAACTTGAGTCTGAATAACTTTTTCCTAAAGTTCGAATAATAAAATATCCAAAATTTATGATAAGGACTCATAAAAATATTTCTAAAATATTTTTGTAAAAACATACGCTTTTATGAAGTAGAGGAGTCTAGTAAATATAAATTTATGAACAATAATTGCCTTCGAACAGGATTGATCATGAAACGACATGCCATTAAAACAGCAATATTTGAAGCTGGGGCCGCAATACCGCTTCTTCCAGTAGTTCCAAGGTGCTACGACTCTTTTAATGCCGAAATGCCCACAAAGTCATGTGTTACATACATATGTAAAGGGTGTCCCAATATTAACGCTAGATTTATCTCTATTGCCAGAAAGGTATTGGTAACACTAAATAAAACAATTCGCCAGTTAAATACTCAATAAAGGATATAATTGGTCATGCCACAAATTCCGACTCCTATCAGAAATGGAATTCAGTCCATATTTTGATTCCTCAGAAAATAAAGAAAGAAACAATTTTTCGGAATATCTTTTGTAATTTCACTACCTGATTCCGTTTATGATATTAAAAATTATTTCGTTCCGAAAAGTTGTTGTGCTTGTTGTTTTCTGAGAAATCAATATACGGCAGCATGGCTGAATATGTTTTTTTTTCTGCACATATGTATACTGAATGAACATTTTTTCAAAAATCATATATTATATAATCTTAGATACATATATATCATGATATAAATTACATTTTGATAAAAACTCATCCCATTTTAATTGTTTAACCCACATTAATTAAAAATGATTTTAAAATATCTATTTTAATAGTTAAACCCTAATCATTGTCATTAGATGGAAGGTGTCACGAGATTATATTTAGGTATGCAGTGACAAAGGAAAACAATATATAGCAATTATTAGATAAAGAGCACATGAGTCGCTGAACGAGGGTTAAATAATATGTAGATATTTGTTACGATTACAAAAAATAATTGAAAAAATAAACATATAAGAATGTTATATTCAACCATAAAACACCAAGAAGTAATTTTTTAGGGATTATTAAGTGTAAAAAAAAAAATTCGGTTGGGTCACTTAGGGGCCAAAGGTTGAGCAGAGAACATCTCAGTTTTGTCATAAACACTTACAAATCAAATTGCTAAGTAATACAATTTGTTGCATATTTACACTATTTCTAAATATAATAAAGGGTGTTTTTATAAGAGCTTGCTGATTTGAAATTTAAATAAAACACATGCCAAATTATGAAATGGCCAAAAAATATTTTTTATTTGGTAGATAATTTCTTGTCATTTAACATCTAAATATAATTTCGGGCATATGGCCACCACGACTATTTTGCACAAAGGTCATTCTGGAGGTCCAATTTTCGACCACCTTTTCAAGCATTTGAGGGCGTATTTCAGCAATGACACATTGAATACTGGTTTCCAAAGCGTCATTCGTTGCTGGTTTATCCACGTAAACCAATGATTTCGGGTATCCCCACAAAAAATAATCGAGTGGCGTCAAATCACACGAACGCGGAGGCCAATTCACCGGTCCATTTCTCGAAGTAATGTTGTCGTTGAAATGTTCTTTCAATAAGTCCATTGTTTCGCCCGCAGTATAACAAGTGGCGCCATCCTGTTGAAACCACATTTCGTTTACATCCATATCTTGAAGTTTTGGCACCAAAAATTCATTGATCATGATTCTGTATCGATTTCCATTCACGGTAACGCGTCGTCCTTCCCCATTTTTAAAGAAATAAGGACCGATGATTCCACCAGCCCATAGACCGCACCAAACAGTACATTTATCGGGATGCATTGGTAATTCTTGAACGGCGTGTGGATTATCTTTGCTCCACATACTTGCTTGTTGACGTATCCATTCAACCAAAAATGCGCCTCATCACTGAAGAGAATTTTGCGGTAAAAAAGCGGATAAACATTTTTAATTGAACACTGTTTTTGAAAATAAATTTCCACGATTTGGAAGCGTTGTTCTGGAGTTAACCTGTTCATGATGATTTGCCAAACAATACTGAGTAGAGACGTCACTTTAAACTGTCAAAACAGCTGTCAGACAACAGAGTGATTCGTATAAAAAAAAAACTTCATAAAAAAACAACTTTTATATTATTTCAACTCACACTAAAAAAGTCGGCGTCCAAAAATAATTTTTTCTAATTTCGTGGCTCCAACTTTTAACACTTTGGACCTTCTTTAATATAAAAATATATATCATTTGCCTACCAAAACTACAAAAAAACTCCAAAAACTGTTTTCTTTTTTAGAGGTTGGTTTGGTTCTTCTTAGGGGAAATTTTTTCCCTCTGGCCCACTTCAGACCTGTGCCGTCCTTCAAAATTTTTGTATAACAAATTTCAAGGGTCTGGCACTTTTCGTCTGAATTGTATCATGATTTCCATAGATGGACAGACGTTCATGGCTGTACCGTCAGATTTTATCCCTGATCAAGAATATATATATATATATATATATATATATATATATATATATATATATATATATATATATGGTCCGCCAAATAAAATTTTTTTTTTGAAAATGCTATAAAAAAACTACTGGATATTTTCTCAAATTTCTTTTTTTATTTGAAAGTACAATCCTTCCGGTTAATAATGGAAAATAATTTCATTCAAGTGGCTGCATGGCCCGATAACGATCGCCATTGAGTGTAACGGCCACTCCCTGCTCATTTTCGAAGAAAAATGGCCCAATTATGCCTCTGGACCAAAATCCGCACCAAACAGTGACTCGTTTTGGAAGCGTCGACTTTTCAATGTATGCGTGCGGGTTTTCTGTGCCCCAAATGCGACAATTTTGCTTGTTTCCATACCCGCCAAGATCAGAATGAGACTCATCTGAAAAGATGATTTCTTTTGGCAAAATCGGCATCTTCTGTAAGTCGATCGCAAGCGCACTTAGCGAAGCGAAAACTTATTGGATGGTTAGTTGGCTTCAACTCCTGAACCAATTGGACTTTGTATGGCGTCATACCAAGGTCTTTATGCAAAATTCGTCTCAATGATGTCTCCGAAATGTTCAATTGTTGAGAACGACGGTGAATTGATGTAGATGGCGCTTCACGCACACTTTCTGCCACAGCAGAAATATTCTCGGGTGTACGCACTGTTTTTGGCTTTTCACGCTTTGGTTTATCGATGAGGATGCCAGTTTTTTTTTTTAATTTTTTCACAAGGTAGCGAACATACGGAGCTGACGGTGCTTCTCTTCTTCCAAAATCCGTACGCAATTTTCGCACACATTCTGCAACATTCCCATGATTTTCAAAGTAATGCCGCAATATTTCCCAGCGTTGTTCAAGCGTAGACACACCCATATTCGTTCAGCGGAAGAATAAAACTAATTATCTGTCAAATCAGACATGAGCTAAGTGTTACCATTCACGAAATAAGCACTAGTTGAAAAAAAAGCGTTAGATGGCGGACCCTATATTTCATGGGGTCCCTCCAGTTCATTTTTGTAGGGTATAAAAATGCCGAGCTCTTCTCTGAGTCTTCTTAGCTCTAGTCTTCAGCAGTGGAAGTTGGTGAGTAAAATGTGATAGGAATACTTTTATCCTCCGCCTACTGTCCATTGAAAACTGTTTGATTGACATCCAAAATATTTTAATCCTGCCCCACTGTGCGACTGTGAACTAAGCAATTACTTAGTAAATATTTAAAAAATTTTTAAGAAGAATTCAAATATATGGAATGGAAGTTCTTAAGCTATAATTATATTAATATTTAAAAAATGTATAAATATCTATTTTATTTAGTACAATAAATCACAATAATTTCAAAAAAAAAAAAAATATTTTTAGTAAAAACAAAGATTTAAATATTTCTATTACATATTTAAAAGTCCAAGTACATTTTCATTTGTTTTTTTTTTTTTTTTTTTGGCAAAATTGTCATTTATTTTAATAAAAGTGTATAACAATATAATCAATAAATTAACGTTTTTTGTTTCTCCCCTAAAATTCTAAGTCAAAGCAAATCATTCATGTATTTTAATTGGCAACAATAAATTTTAATTTACTTTCTAACAAAAATGGGAAAGAAAATGCTTTAAAAATAAGGATTTATGGAAAGAAAACCTAATGAATGAGCAATAAATTCAATTACAAATTGAACATTTTTCAAATATTTTCGTTTTTTTTTTTGCATTTTTATTTTACGAGTAAATACATGATTTCATGACTATTTAATTTATAACAAACGGCCGACTGACTGGCTGTCAGACAGCAGCGCCATGGTTCATGTGCATTATTTGACTACGAGTAAGACAAAAGTTTTATAAGTGATTTTCTGCTTTTGGTCAGTCATTTCATTTCATTTAACAAGATTTTGACATTGAAATTGTGTAGACAAGCAGTAGGAAAATTATTGAGTTGAAAATTATTTAAGCAAGAGACAGAAAAATGTTAACTTGAGTAAAAATATTTATAAAAATTTTATTATCCAACTGAATATAAAATAGGAAAAATGTTTAAATCGCAAGTATTTCGATGTTTTAATGTAAATCTCTCTTGTGAGTCTGGCAAATGTGTGCATCACAATTGTGGCATGTGTTGCGTATTTTTCAAATGACTTGAAGAAAACAATCTGGTTTTTCTTGATCTCTTTTACTTGTTATATTGATTAATAATTTTTTTCTTTTTAAGACTTATTCGTTTATTATAAATGAACGTTATTTAACAATCTTGAGGCGTATGTTGGTTAACAGCTAAAAAAAATATATTTATTTTTTTTACAAGTTTTATGATATCATCGCAAATATTAAATAATGATGAGGAAAATGTGTGTTGTGCAATTGATAGAGGAGTAGAAATTAAATTATGGAAGAGGTTTGTTAGCAAGAAAATTATATTGATGTTTAGGATTTTAGGCCACACCACATGAGGATGTTATAGACAAAAATTAGACACAAAGTAAAATTTTTTAAAGAAAATTAAATAGTTTTTATTTCAGTTTGTTTCCAATCGTTTTGCATATTATACTCGCCAAAAAAGAATTGTAGGGTGTATTCACTTAGAGGGCTGAATCGAGCAGGAGGAAAAAAAGGTCCCCTAAGAAGAGCTGAACCAACCTCAAAAAAAAAAAAAACAATATATTTTTATACCCTCCAAAAAAGAATTTGGAGGGTATATTCACTTTTTCATTCCGTTTGTAACGCATCGAAATATCCATATCAGACCCCATAAAGTATATATGTTCCTGATCAGTGATGAAATCTAAGACGAACTGAGCATGTCCGTCCGTCCGTCCGTCTGTGGAAATCACGAATCAGTCCAAACGAAAAGAGCTAGACTCTTGAAATTTGGCATTAATATATTTTAAAGCTTAGAGCAGGTCAAGTTTGAAGATGGGCTAAATCGGGCAAGGGGGAAAAAAGTTCCCCTAAGAAGAACTAAACCAACCCAGAAAAAGAAGCATAATTTTTAAAGTTTTTTGGTTATTTTGTTAAGAAAATGATATATTTTTATGTCAAATACGATCCAACGGCTTAAACTGGAGCCATAAAATATATAAAAAAAACTTTGTTGACCCCGCCCACTTTAGTGGGCGTTATTATAGGCAAAAATAGCATAAAAATTCTACTTTAGCCTACATTCCTTAAAAATAACATTTTTAAGCTTTAATGACGAAGCTGAGACGATACCTGATACTCCTCTGCCCTACCTACTCCTCCCCCTTCACCCCCTAAATGACCCTACCAAAACAAAATTTTTTTTCATATTTGTATGTAATTATCCCAAGCATTTATTTTTAGAGTTTTATGACTGCCTGTTTCTGCCCTACCTCCTCCTCCCCCTTTGCCCCCTATATGACCCTATAAAAAAAAAAAAATTTAATTTTGTAAATTAAATTGGACGATATTATATAAAGGAACTCTGTCCCACCCAGTTAAACATTTTAAATTCACTTACTAAATATTTGGAGGGCATTTAAGATTCGACCCGGTCGAATATAACGTTTTTACTTGTTTTAATTTTTTTTTTTAATTTTGTTCAGCAACTGATATATTTTTATGTGAAAGAAGGTCCAAAACGTTGAACTTGGAGCCTTAAAATCAAAAAAATCAATTTTTGGACCCCGCCTCCTTTTGGTGGGCGTTGAAGTCAGATATGATACGCAAAAACAGTGCAAATATTTGAAAAATTTTATTGCTTAAGCCTAGAATTCTTAAATATTACAACTTTAAGCTTTTATGACGACGCTGAAATGTTATCTGATCGTTCTCTGCCCTACTCCCCGGCACCGCCTTGACCACCTAAATGACCCTTAAAAATTTTTTTTTTTACATTTAATAACCGCAAAAATTTACTTTTTAGTGTTTTGTGGCAAAGGTGAAATGTTTCCCCCATGGCCCTTGCCAGACCGACTACGACAAAACAGAGTTTTCTTGTAGCCTTAAGAATTGAATCCCACAAACTGTATATATTTTTCAATCATCCGAACGATATAAATCCCTATGAATATTATAATGGGGCGATTTTTTTTAAGAGCTTTCAGATTTCATTAAAAAAATATATATAAAATTTTGAGAAATATAAAATTCAATAGATAGATCGATCTACATAACTCAATGTTTAAAGGTAATTTCATGTAAATGTTGCTAGTCAAATGGTTCATACTTTGGGTTGTATTTTGTCATACCCTCTCTGTCTTAACGGCCGGTATCTCACGAAAAAATTCATGAATTTTTGATACCAGTGCTGCCAAAGTTGCGGGTTTGTCCCCATACACATGAGCCTTAACACAGCTCCAAAAAAAAAAAAAAAATAGTTTAAAGGCGTTAAATCACACGATTGATCGGCCCGAAACACGAAAGAAACTGTTCACTGAAATTGCCTCTCAACTGTGCCATTGTGTCGAGTGCTGTGTAGCCTATGGCACCGTCATGTTGAAACCACTTGTCAAGCAAATCCAGCTCTTTCATTTTGAGCAAAAAAAATTTTTTTTTTTTTTTGTGATTATCAAGTCATCGCCATTAACAACAACATTTCTGCGTCTTTGAAATATGATGTCACCGGCCCATAATTCACAATAAATAAAAAACAATTGGACCCCACAAACTGTATATATTCTTGATCAGTGATGAAATCCAAGACGATCTAACCATGTCCATTCGTCCGTTTGTGTAAAACACGATACAGTTTATTTTTGAACCCCGCCCCCTTTAGTGGGCGTTGAAGTTAAATTTTACGTAACAAATTTGTGTAAATTTCTAACAAGCTGTATTACTTAAGCCGACCTTCCTTAAAAATTAAATTTATAAGCTTTTACGATGTTCTCTGCTCTCCCCCTGCCCTAGTCCTCCACCCATCTTCGCCCTCTAAATGACCCTATAAAAAATAATTTTTTTTTTTTGCACTCAAAAAATTTCTTTGTGAATTTTTACGGCAAAAGTGAGTTGTCACCCTCATGGCCCTGTCCAAAGTGGCCCTGTATAGAGTTTTAAAATTGGGCTCAGAAAGGTCTTTAAGGAACTCCGACCCAGAAGATTAAGCATTTTTAAGCTTTTCTTAGTACCTTTTGTGCGGATTGATATAAAATAATAAGACGTATATTGCTTTTTTGCTGATGGTGTCTCAGTCATTCTCCTCGCAACACTTTGGAAACGAACGTATTAAAATTATATTAAATTGAATTAAGATTCAATAGGCTAATTGTTCGAAATTTTTAATTTAAATTTCAAAAAGACATGATAAATAATCCAAGGCATAAAGGCAAGTCAACATCAGTTTTAGTTATTCAACTTACACAGCAGAGCAGAACGGCTGTTTTCGAAAGACGCAACCCTTTCATCATCAGTGCTCATGTGACTTACTTGAATGTGTTAACAGTTCCTATTTACACAAATTTTATTGTGAAAAAGAATACGAAAACTGTATCAAGCTGATGTTAGCATGTCAAATATTTGGAGGGTATTTAGGATTCGACCCAGACGAATATAAAGTTTTTATTTGTTTTTATTCCATATGCCAAGTTGGAGTCTTCACAAAAATTTTTTTTCGATTTGAGCAAAAACGTGATCAAAATGATCATGTTGATGTATTGCTTATTTACACTGTTAGTTAATGAAGCTGGAGCTTTTGCTTTAAAACAATCACAAGATCATCTCCACATAATCTAATTTCCTTTTAAATTAACACCTTAGAAAACCTTACAACATAACAAAATTAATTGAGATTGAACTTAATAAAAAACGTTTATTATACAAAAGTTAATTAAATTTCAGCTAAAACTGTTTATAATGTAACAACATTCCCGCATTATAAATCTTAATAGTGTAACAAAAAATACCCTTTTCAAAATGCACCTTAAAATTGAAACGAAATGCATAAGAAAAATAAAAAAATTTTAAAAACTTTCACTTGTCACGTTGAAAAAAAAAGTAAAATTAAATTAAAATTATTGTACAGAAATCTATACTCGTCATACATTTAGAGACAAGACGTCATACATTCAGTTGAAGCCTCCAAAATACACATGACAACACCCAAGTGCAATAATAAACTAGTTAAATAACGTTGATAATACAGTGAAACTTCGATATAGCGAATTCCAAGAGAATATGAAAATACTTTGTTATAGGCATTGCTTCGCTATAAATATAGACAGCAAAGCCTTGATATAACGAAATATGAAGAAATACGCAAACAATTCGTTATAACTATAGTTTTCTTTATAAAATTTTTCATTATTCAATTTCATGAGATAAATAAAAAATAAAACATGTTGCTATAATGTTATTCTAACTTCTTTGTATAGAGGCTTTTGAACGAGTACTTCGTTGTATGGAGGCTTTAGAAATGCGCTTTTCAATAGATTTAGACTTCGCTGTTTTATAATGGGACTTTACCATTTAGGATATATTCTGATTTCGTTATATTGAGGCATTTGAAGGAATATTTCGTTATAGAGAGGCTTTTTTGCTCAGAATTTGTTCGTTATAGCTATAGTGCATTTTTGTATGAAAAACTTCGCAATAAAGAGGTTTTCTCATTGGAGTCAATAACACATACGTTATATTAAGTTTTTCGTTATATCGAAGTTTAACTGTAATTCACAAAAAATCCAACTCATACATGATTTGGCATGCATCAACTTTTACATATAATAACAGAATTTTTCATTTATTGTTATTGTAAAAAAGTTAAAACTTTAGTCTAATTAAATGTTAGCAGAAACCTTAAGAATTTCGCATTTGAAAAAAAACAGCCCTCGTATTATTATGCACATAGAGCAACTATTAAACAAGATCTTAAAATGTTATTTAACATATTTCTTTGTTGCATTGAATATACGAATTAAAAAATACCGGCCTGCATATAATCTAAAAATAAACATTTCAATTAAACTATTTATCCCGTTTATTACTGAGTTGCTGAGCAGTAAATATTTCAAAATTGTTTCACAATATTTTGCATAAGACTCGTATGTAAAACACAAAAACTGATGTAAAACCTCACGACATAAAAAATTGTTTATTAGCAAATTCAAACACTTTTATCGCATTATTTGAATACCGCATTGTTTTCCGTAACACTTTTTCAACTGCTTGTACGTTCAGATAATTTAACTTACGTTTAATGTTTCCTTATTGTTATTTCTATTAACTATTTCACGTGAAAAGTTGTTGGTAAAACGTTTGCGTTTAGTTGCTTTATGTTTTATACAAATAAAATTAAAAAATTGTGGCACGTCGCATTAAGGGCGAATTGTTTTGTCATACTCACTACCGGTTGGGTAGTAGCAAGTCTTTTTTGCACGACAGATGTAAAACATTTCTTTGTTTTTGTAGTTTCAACGCATATCACACAATATATCCAGCATATTAAAGCAAATAAAAATAGTCCATTGCTATATTAAATTCAAATAAGATTGATAGGCTAATTGTTCGAACATTTCTTTTAAATTAAATTGGGTATCATATTTAACGAAGCCACCTAATAAGTATTGACAAACAAATACACAAATTAGTACTGATGATGAAAGTGTAGCGGCTTTCAAAAACAGCTATTCTGTTCTGCAGTGTAAATTGAATAATTAAATACTGATGTTGACTTTCCTCTGTGCCTAGGAATATTTATTATGTCTGTCTGAATTTATAAAAAAAAAATTATCGAGTAATTTCCCTTTTAATCTTAATTGAATTTAATAAACCAATTTCGTGTTCTGCAAAAATAAAGATACAAATTGATTATTACGGGATTTTAGTTTATTTGTAGAGAGGCATTTCACTGGGACTAATGAAAACCGCCAGAGAACCTTTGACCAACATTTCGAAGAATAACTAAAGATATTATTTGAAACTTTCCTTCAATTAAATGAGAATTGTAAGCGAATCAGATCAGAGTTATAACAAAAACTCTGTAATTCTTTGTACTTTTTTCATTACCCAGTGAAAAAATTTAAAGTAATGCTTAGAAACTACATTTTCTCCATTTTCAAAGTATAATTAAGTGCATATTTTTGAATTATCAAAAAGTGTTTGGTAACAATATCCAATTAATTGATTAAGAAGTAATTTATGTATGTAAATATTTTTATCGAATATTCATATTGCAATTCCCAAATAAAATCTCTTCCATATTCGACTAAGACACTTAATAAGTGGCGACAAACAAAATACACTTGAGTACTGATGATGAAAGTGTAGCAGCTTTCGAAACCAGCTGTTCTGCTCTGCTGTGTAAGTTGAATAATTAAAAATATGATATCGACTTTCCCTTCAGCCTTGGAATATTCTCCATATTCTTTTTGAATATCAACAAATTTTTGAAGAATTTAATATAGAAGTTGTTATACTGACACAAAATAAGCAGTTAAATCCAACTCATACATGATTTGGCATGCAACAACTTTTACATATAATTACAGAATTTTCCATTTTCCTACTTATTAGCAAGTATTATAGTTTTATTATTAAAAAATATTTTTATTAATAAACAAAACAATTGATTGCAAAAATAAATTTATAGAAATTGAAATGAAATAAAATTAAAAATATAAATTAGTGATAATTATTTGTACCACGTAAAGCAACTTTTCCTGACTCCATAAAAGTAGTGAAAAATTATTTATTTGGAATTATTAAAGATGATACACAAAGATTTGATTTATTTAAAAACAGGGATGTTATTCCGATTGCCTGAAAAAAGTACAAATAGAGAAGTTCTTGCAATCACAAGTCCAAGGCGAATTCATACCAGGTGGCCTTAGTTCAGAAATTGGTGATCAGCTGTTACCAAGGCAAAATTATTGAACTGTCAAAGTGCTCTTCTGGTTTTTTCGTTTTTGTGTGCGGCCATTGTTTTTTCCGAAGCATTTCATTTAACAGTTCAATAAATTTTACACAGAGTTGCATAAGTGAGTTCACCTTGTATGAATTCGCCTTGCACAAGTCCATGTAAAAATCATATGAAATAATCTAGATTTGCTTTACTTCCTGAGCACAAGTTTAGGCTCTTGAGTTGAGTTGCTTGGAAGTCCTTTTTTTACTGAGTCACCTTCTTACTTTATCATAATACATTTTCGAATTTGAATTATAGTTGTAAGAGATAAAGAAAGCAACAATAGCTAATAGCTATTTTTTTTTTTTTTGCAAAAAATCCCCTTTATTCTGTAACTACTTGTCAACGTCACTTCAGGACAATATCAAAAATAGCACACCTGCATACTCCTTAGTGGCCAACTACTTCTGATAGACTGTAAGTATTCTTTAAGGCCTTGAATATAGCAACAGACTGTGAGAAATTTCCTATTACTAACGAGTACAGAATTGTTTTATATTTGATATTGCCTTGACGTGAAGATGACAGATACTTGAAGAAGAAGGGGAAATATATTGGAGTGTTGACAACTTTTGTTTTTTTTTTGCTGAGAAGGTACTTGCAAATTTTGTAGTAAATTTTATATATTTGGAAATTGTTGTTTAGCATTCAATTTTCAATTTTAATCTTAGTTTTCCTTTGTAGCAACTCTCTCTGAATATCACGTAACTGATCTTATGGTGTTTTCGCACTGACATGATTTTAATAAATTATGCTACTAAAGTTAAAACCAACTGTTAAAACCGGGTTTTACCATATCAAACTGCTTTTCTTAAAACCAATTTTAAAATCGCGTTTTAATTTGTTTTAAGTAGGTTTTATGAAATGCAACCTTGTTTTTGCCTGTTTTTGGCTGTGCTAAGTTGAGTGCTGCCAAGTTATATGCTAGAAACAGCTGTTACTGTTTATGTTTCTTTCAGAATCCCCTTTTTATATCTAATAACTTGATTTGTAAGAAGTTCTCCACTTTGTATCAGTAGCTCCACAATTCTAAAATATTCATGCACAAAATGTAAAATAATTTCTATTTTAGAACGCGTTGTAAAAATTTCTTCCTTTTTTCTTCAAACAAAAACTTCTGTTGTACAAGTTGTTAATTGTTGTAAAAATAGTAAACAAATACAGCAACAAATTCATACATTTCTATGAACAATTTAATTTATTTTGAACAAATTTATTATACAGACTGTATGTTAAAAGCACAATTTGCAGTGTGAACGCCAAATCAGCTGTTTATGGTTTTAATGCTAAAACCAGGGGGCAAATTACGGCATTCGATATCTATCGAAATTTGAATTTAAATTGTATAGAAATTTCGATCGATATCGAGTGCGGTAATTTGGCCCCAGGTTTTAAATGTCAGTATGAAAACACTATTAGAATAGAAATAATTTTGTAACTGAAAACAGTCGTTTTAGAATTACGGATATTAAGTTGCTTCCCTTCTTATTTGCGAGCTGCGCGTACCATCAATCCAAATGCTATGATTCTAGGAATTGACACCCATCTCAAACAGCTGAGATGATGGTGATGTGTAACCTAGAGAATCATGTCTGCTGAGAACAAATTGAATTCTTAACGTTGCTACGGCTTAACACTGTTCATGATGCATATTAAAGCCAATCTGGTAGCAAAATAACACGTTAATATCATACTATATGTAACGGAATATCGCTGTGCAAATGCAATTATATCCTCTTATAAAACATGGATCCAAATATGCATATTATATGTGTGGGTGTGTGTGTGGCTTAGCAGTTGGAAATGAAAGAGTGTTTTAAAGTTTATTTTATTACATATTGTTCAAGTACACAATTTTCATGACACTTCGTTACTTAAAAATAATACAAACGCCAGTTACAATTGAATAAAGATGAGACATGGAGGCTACACCGACATACATTTATAATTAGTTGCTAATTAAAAATAATTAAATCAAACTGATGTGGAAAACCCACGAGTGAAAGTTTTCACGAGATGTAGGCAAACAGTAGAAAAACAAAATTAAATTTGGCACACATAATCAATTTCAAGCACACGCAATCGTGTGAAACATTAAATTGAGAGAAGAACCAATCATCCGAATGATATAAATCACTGTGAATAATATATTGGGCGATTTTTTAAGAGCTTTCGTATTTGATTGATATAAAAAAAACAACATATAAAATTTTGAGAAATTTATAAAATCTTTTTTTGAGTAGATAGATCGATCTATATAATTCAATGTTTAAAGAGGATTTTATGTAAATGTTGACTACGAGTCAAATGGATCGAATTTTTATCTTAACGGCAGGCATCTCACGAAAAAATTCATGAATTTTTGATGCCTGTGCTGCCAACGTTGCGGGTTTGTTCCCATACACATGAGCCTTAACACAGCTCCCCAAAAATAAAATAGTTTAAAGCCATTAAATCACACGATTTTGGCAGCCAATTGACCGGCCCGAAACACGAAAGAAACTGTTCACTGAAATTGCTTCTCAACTGTGCCATTGTGTCGCGTGCTGTGTGGCATATGGCACCGTCATGTTGAAACCACATGTCAGCCAAGTCCAGCTCTTTAATTTTGAGCAAAAAAAAATTTTTTTTGTGATTATCAAGAGATCGCCATTAACAACAACATTTCTGCGTCTTTGAAAAATGATGTCAGCTCGCCATAATTCACAATAAACAGTGAATTTTTCGGCATGCATTGCCAGTTCCTGCAAGCCTTCGAGCTGATCTTTTTCTTGATCATGTATCCATTCAAACAGCAATAAACACGATGTATTTTCTTAACTCGTCATCAATTTTGATAACAAACTTTAATAATTTGCAAGCTTCCTCGGTTTGTAAATCGATCAATAGTTAAATTACAGACCAAACTGAACATGTTTGACAGTAACATGTTACACCAAAACAGCTGAGTTGCCAAAACGTTGGATTGCCCATTGAGGATGCTGCTGGCTGAAGTAGTAGAGCACGAGACTATGAAGCGGAGGGTCCTGAGTACAACCCCACTCTGAGTCATGAGATATTGTGTTGAATTCTTCTAATCAGCATTACTCCCAATCTCTAAATAACAATGGAACGGATGTGTATATAAGAATCTAAAAGAAGTAGGTTCGCCTACGAGTCTGAGTAAGAAACAATAGATGTAAGGACCCCTAAGTTTTTTTTTTATTTTGGACCAGCACTCAGGGGATGACCCCTATATATGCAATGCATTGCGCCGGAACTGAAAACGAGGGGATAGTATTGAGGGGACAGATTAGGAAAGATGAGAAGATAGACAGTTTTTTTTTTTTGTACTATTTCAACCTGTTATTTCGCCGGCTAATTTTTGCTACAGGGCCGATGAAGGTGGGTGGCGCTGTTACTCTGCTTTTTAGTACATGATAGTGTCGGTCGCTGCCAATTATGTTCAGTGACCAGTGACTATGCCTTCATCATTGAAACAGGCTGACAACAATTAACACAACCACGCACTAATGCTGTTCAGAAGAATTCAACACAATATTTCATGACTCAGCGCGGGCTCGAACTCACGACCCTCCTCTTCATAGTCTCGTGCTCTATTACTTCAGCCAACAGCACTGAAAACAGAAACTGAAGTCAATAGAAAGTTTATAGAACCTACACTGGTTTGGCTTTTACTGCGACTGGATATTGGTGAGGTGTCCTTCAGGAGTTCACGTGGTGGTTTGTGGTTGATACCAATTAGTGGAAGATTTGTCAGATAAGAAGTGATAACCGATATTTACGATTGGGCTTCGGTCCGGCTGATAGTAGCAAAATCTATGTGTTGTTGTGAATCAACAAATGGGGTTCTTTGGGGGGTACTTTCGTGTCTCATAGACCTGACATCTTCTAGATAGAATCGACACTCTAGTATGGAACATTACTCTAGCATGTTCTAGAAATTGCCACCTGGGTGACTCAAGGGTCGCTTAGGTGTGGCCCCTAAGGTGCACGGGGGTGGTTGTGAACACCGAATTTCTTCACAATATGTTGAGAACATCGTCAGATAAGGTCCTTTGGACAGGTGCTGATATAAAAACTTGAACATAGTTGATCAGCATTAGTGCATGATTGTGTTAGTTGTTGTCAAGCTGTTTCAGTGATGAAGGCATAGCACTGCTCACTGAACATAATTGGCAGCGACTGACACGATCATGTACTAAAACAGCAGAATAATAGCAGCATCCTCCTTCGTTGGTCCTGTAGCAGAAATTAATGGGCGAAGTAAAAATGATTGAAAAAGCTGCAAAAAATTCTCTATCTTTCTTATCTTTCTTTATCTGTCCCCTCAATACTATCCCCTTCTTTCTAGTTCCGGCGCAATGCACTGCATATGTAGGGGTCATCCCCTGAGTGCTGGTCCAAGATTTAAAAAAAAAATTTGCTAAAAAAATCACCCGTTACGAGTAAGTGTGCTTCTACAATGTCTATTGAAAAATATTAATTATGCCACATGCGAATATTATTGAGATTTCAGACCATACGCAGATATTTTTTTTGCTTCTTTTTTTAATAAATGCTATAAAGTTAATGTCGAATTTATAACCGTCATCATCTGCATATGAATTTTGAAAAAAAAACGTTCTCGTACTTGTCAACTGCCAGATACCAATCGCGATGTATCGCGATATATCTATTGCTGCTACTTATTTATGCCCTTATTAATTTTTTATTTTTGAAATGTTCCGCACGCAGCTGCAATTCGTACGTACGCTTTTCGCTTCAGCAAGAGCAAACAGTCAGTGTAGTATCTACTGGTGTTTGTTGATGGCCCATTAAATGTGGTTAACACACTGAGGGCAACTTGACTCATAAACACCTAATGTTACAGCTTATGAGTTGAATTCGGTGTACACTTTTAGAATTTTAATAAAGTTGTTAAAATTGTGTGTGTGTGTGTGTGTGTGTGTGTGAGTTATAATGTTCATGTTTATTCAGTGCTTTTTAGATTTTTTTTCTTGTTGTTGTAATTGTTGCTGTTATCGGTTTTGTTGTTGCCATGTGTATACAAACTTGTATCGATATCACATGTGTTTATGAGATGAGCTTAATGAAAATTTTATTCCACAGAAAAGAAAATTGGTATTGAAAAAGGGATCGTTACAATTTTGTTTGCTGGTGTACTTTTCGCCAACATCATTGGAGGAGTTTTAGCGGTCGATTTTGTTGGATATTACAATGTAATAGCGTTAAGATTAGGGCTGTCAAGCGCACTTGGTTAGACCGGACTGTACAGCTTTTTTTAGGGTGTGTACAGTTTCAAGCTAAAATGAAACTTTTACAGCGAAATAGAATTTTTTTTGCAAATACCAGGCAAATTTTTATATTATAAGGACAGTCATAGATACAACACATGATATTACAGATATGCCATGACTTATATTGGCTTTGACGATTTTCTGTTTTATTTGGACCGGCTGACCGGGGTCATCTAGTGGGTACTAGGTGTACCAAAAAATAAAAAGGAAAGTCAAAATCAGTTTGTTAATTATTCAACTTACACAGCAGAGCAGAACAGCCGTTTTCGAAAGCCGCAACGCCTCCGTCATCAGTGCTCATGTGTATTGTGTTTGTCACCACTTATTAGGTGGCTTAGTCCCGGTTTACACTATGCAATTTTTGTCGCAGCAATTCTTGATATTTAGTGAGGAAGAGCGAGAAAGGAATACAAATGGTATATATTCCTATTTCAGGACTCTTACACAAAATAAGAATCGCAGCAAACTGGGACTTAATTGAATATGAAAACAGTTTTCATTTAAACATATTTTATTACGAAATTGCATACGAGAACTGTATCAACCTGCTGTTAACATATTTTTGTTTAAATACCAGCGTTGCCGTTTGATTATTTTTATTTTATTTTTTTGAATTTTATTTATAAAAAATATTTTTACGTATAAAAAAATACTTTTATTCATAAAAAATATTTTTGTTAATAAATATATATTTTTATACCCTCCAAAATAGAATATGGAGGGTATATTCACTTTGTCATTCCGTTTGTAACGCAGCGAAATATCCATCTGAGACCCCACAAAGTATATATATTCTTGATCAGTGATAAAATCTACGACGATCTGGCCACGTCCGTCCATCCGCTTGTAGAAATCTCGATTCAGTCCAAACAAAAAGAGCCAGACTTTTGAAATTGGGTATAAATATATCTTGAAGAATAGCACAGGTTAAGTTTGGAAATGTGCTAAATCGGGCAAGAGGGCAAAAAGTTACCCTAAGAAGAACTAAAACAACCTCTAAAAAACAACATAATTTTTAACGTTGTTTTGTAATTTTGTTAAGAAAATTCTATATTTTTACGTCAAAAAAAATCCAACGTCATAAAATTGGAGCCATAAAATAAAAATAAAAAATAATCTTTGGACCCCGCCCACTTTAGTGGGCGTTATAATATGCAAAAATAGTGTAAACATTTTACAAAGTGTTTTACTTAAGCCTACATTCCTTAAAACTAAAATTTTGAAGCTTTAATGACGAAGCTAAGACGTAACCTGAGTATAATCTGCCCTACCCCCTCCTACCCCTTGGCCACCTAAATGACCCCATCAAAAAAAAATTTTTTTTTTAATTTTGTATATAATTATCCCAAACATTTATTTTTAAAATTTTATGACAAAGCTGATATGTCTCCCCCAGCAGCCCCTGCCAGAGTGACCCCGCCAAAAATACAGTTTTAATACCCTCCAAAAAGAATTGGACCCCATAAAGAATATATATTCTTGATCAGTGATGAAGTCTAGGACGGTCAGGCAATGACCATACGTTTGTCTGTGGAAAACATGATATAGTCTATTTTTGGACCCCAGCCCCTCTAGTGGGCGTTGACGTTCGATATTATATGCAAAAATAGTGTAAATATTGAAAAATTTTGTATTACTTAAGCCTATAAGAAGCTGAGATGTTCTCTGATCTTGCAGAGGTGCAATGTCTCCCCCACGGGCCTTCCCGGAATGAGTCTGTCAAAATAGAGATTTAAAACAGACATGTCTTAAAGGATTAACAGAGATGTCTTAAGGGAACTCTGTCTTACCAAGTTAAACATTTTAAATTTAAATTATGTATGAATTTTTGTTAGTCGAACTTTTTTCTTTATGTAAATTGTTAATTTTTCAACGGGCTTAAGTTCGAATCTGCATGACTGCAAATTATTTTTTGTTATTTTTTTATTAATAAATGAATTTGTTTTTAAATTCTATTTATTATTTTATATTAAGATTGGAATATTAAGAATATTTTCAATAATCATCAAACCAGCAGAACGGATCAGTACTGATTTCGAGGCCGCTACGCCATCTCATCAGCGTTCTTTGTTCAATTTTTCACTTTTTACTTACGAAATATTTGGAGGGTATTTAAAATTCGACCCGGTCGAATATAACGTTTTTACTTGTTTTTTATAAAAAAAAAAATTTATTTATAAAACTGGTTTGTATAAAAAAAAATTACTCATTAAAAAAAATAACGAATATAAAGATTTGTAAAAAATAAATTGATAATTATTAATAACTAAAAATTTATTGTATCGCAGTAGGCAATTTTATAATTAAAATTTAGTTCCTCTTAAAGCCTAGTTGAATTTGTGAAAAATGGTGCGCAACATCAGTTATTTTAGTTTCAGTTTTTTCTTTCTAATTGATATTTTTTCCAGAGTATTTTATTATTTTTAAACAGAGTACTAGTTTAGCAACATTTTTCCACAAATATTTGAATATTCTGTCAGAATTTCATATGAAATTTTAAACAGAGTACTAGGCTTAACTTATTAAAACTGTCAAATAAAAATTAGATTAACTTAACATCAAGAACTTGATTCGCATTTACTGAAAACTGGAAACTATAAGGAAATTCTTGCAATCACAAAAAATAATTAAAAATTATTCAGAATGTTGTTACTCCTGCATCACCAGTTCAGTTAAAAATATGAATGCATTATAACTGCTATTTTAAAGTGCTTTTTTTGTACTCTTGATTGCTTTCCAGTTTAAGCGGATGACAAATAAAGGGAATTTTTTTTTTAAATGTTTGACTTATTTTCACATTTTTTTATTTATTTTGAAATTAAGCTACATATTTTTATATTCTGCAAATTGAAGATTCTTACTTGTGATTTTGCTGCCTTTAAATATTTCAATGTTTCCAATTTTCAGCGAGTTAATATAAATTTTTTGGACATTTCTCCTTCTGTGAAATTGTGAGGATTTTATTGAATATTCGCTGTAATTTTGTTTTTATTTTTTATTTTATTTATTTTTTCTTTTTGTGAATATATATAAATTTAATATCTTTAGTCAGTCACAGGCAAACAACAGTTTATGCCGAAATTTTGCACCATGGAGGAAATTCAGTTTTTCTATAATAAGAAATGTTAAATTAGCGCAAATTGAAGATTTTTCTATCCCTGAAGAGGCTTCGTTTTGTCGGTTGGTTGGTTGATAAACGTGCCTGCCTGTTTCCCACAAGCATTCAAGTAGGACCTCTGAGATCCCGTTTTGAAAGACCACTCCACTCGTCAGTGTCAACTTGTGTAGAACCGAATCCAGATCCCGGATACGGTGATGGATGCTAGGTCCAACCTGTCGCATCGAGGAATCTAATAAAGTCACCTAGACCTATTCCTGATAGCTCCGAGAGGTCGGATATTATACTGTTGCCTAAGATTCTGTGTCTCGTATGGTGCAATGCCAGGCATTCACAAAGGAAGTGATAAACTGTCTCTTCCTTGCCCTGATCCCGGCAGCTGCGACAGAATGCATTATAGGAGAGCCCTAGCCTACCAGCATGTCTGCCTATTGCCCAGTGCCCCGTCACTACTGCGACGAGTCTTGAAACGACCCTACGATTCCTGTTAATCAGCTGTAATGTCCTCCTGTCGTTGTAGCAGGTTACATACTTCTGGCCACCCTACACGTGTCCAGCTTGCGCCATCTGTCTGCAGCTTTCTGCCGGTAATGGCTCTGAATGCCGCTTCTTATAGCGCCATACGGCATGGCTACCGATACAGCGGTGGAGACGTCCATAGCAGATCCAGCCCTAGCTAGCTCGTCCGCCCGTTCGTTTCCAGGGGGGTTGTGTCACTCTGGTATCCCAATCACGGTAGAAGCTCCCTGCATTGAGTTACCAAGGTAGAAGAAGTAGTGATCGACCTCAGAGACAGGAGTGCTGCCTTTTGTTAGTTTAAATTAAATTTTGTGTGCTAATAATCTTTTTCAAATATATGATATGAATCGAATTTCATATCAAACATTTGTAAATCGTTTATTGTTAATTTTTTGCTCTTCACTGTTATGTTTTGAGCCCTGCACAGTGCAAAACTGATGAGATGCGTGCTTATTTATTCGCAAAAGTTGACATGCATGCAGTTTCCTTGTAGCCGTTAAAGTGGTATACGCGAGTCTAGTTGTGACTTTTTATATATACGCTGTAGCTGTTGGCCGCTGGGGGTGGGTGTAAAGGTATGAAAATGGTTGCATATCCTTAGGTCCTTTACTTCGAGTTACATAAATGCTTTTTAATGTACATCTGCTTGTATGTGTGTGTGTGAGTCCATACACAAAGTTTATATTGTTCGGTTAAACCAACATGGCAAGCAGCTTAATGGTAACATGACATGTTAGAATAATATTGAAGAAAAAACAGGAAAAATATATTTGTTCCTGTTAGGACTGGTGCAGTATGCTGAGGAGTAGATGTGGATATTTAAAGTCTGCCAACAAACACTTTGGAAATTTAAAGAGTTTGGAAAATAATAACTAAAAAATTACTAAATTTCAACTAATTATTAGCAGGAATATTTACTAGAACGATAGCAGGATCATGTAAGAGATAAGCAGCCCCCTTCCGTTTTCCCACAATTTCTTCCAATCAGTCATGACTGTGAAATGAATAAGTAAATCTTGTTAAATATAAAATATTAGGCAATTGTTCGAGAAGGCTGGAAACTGTACTCAATTTGGCATTTGTGAGTCCGGGATTTCTAATTTTCATTTGCAAATAAATTTTGCTTCTGCTAATATCAGAAAAATTGTTCTTGTTTTTAGTCTTTTTTATATAAGAAAACTACAAAAACCAAAAAAAAAAAAAAAAATTTTTCTGTTATAAAATTTTTTAAAAAATATTTTCTTTCTTAATTATAATTATAGCCTGGAAAAAGATATCCAGAGGATATCGAATAATAATAAATTTCAATTTCTTTTCTAAAAATGTGACCTAAGCCTTGATAAGAAAATATATATAATTAAAAATTTAAAATAATTCCTCTCTTTCTTATTCTCTTTAGATGTTCTCACGCTTTGCTCTGCTAACAGTCCTGTTAGCATGTTCAACGCAGGCTATACAGATCAAGCCATCATATGGACCGCCATCATCACAACGTCTGCCACATCGTGAATACGGTGTACCCCAGCAAATGCCCTTTCGTGAATATGGCCCACCGTCCCTGAAATATGGACCGCCTAAATTGAATTTAATTAGCGATGGAGGCTCTGGCTCAGGATTGCATGAACAAATAAAAAATCATTATGGAGCGCCTAAGCCTTTCTATGGTCCTCCTCATAAGATTCAACAGCAATACGGTCCTCCACCTCAACTGCATGGCCCTCCATCGAAACTTGGTACCTACGGACCATCTCAGCAAAGTTTACATCAAGGTCCAGGATCTTTATATGGGCCGCCCAAGCCTCAGTTTGGTCCACAATCGACACAAACGTTGCCTCTGTTCCAAGCAGCCGGTCCATTTAAGCCACCTCATCAACCGTCAACCTCGTATGGACCACCACCTTCGGGACCCTTGAATACACCACCTAAGCAAATTTTTGGACCACCACCCTCAAACTACGGCCCACCGCCATTACCGGTTTTCAATCACAAGCCAGATACCACAATTATTGTAACAGGAGCACAAAATTCGCACAGCAATCACCAACAGCAACAACATCAGCAGCAACATCATCAGCAGCAGCAACAACAGCATCAAGTACAAATACAAGTTGATGCTTCGGGACATACTCATTCGGTGGTGGGATCTCAAACACCTTTCCATACCGCCTGCGATGGCTGGAAGCCCATACCTGCCCCAGCTGGATCCTACATAGAAAACAATCACATCGACACCCAATCCGGTTACAGTCAAGTCTCTCAAACGCAATCCCAGGCGCATTCCTCAGCGGCTTCTTCATTCCCTGCCACGCAATATAGTGCAGGTGGAAATGTTGGCACAGGCAGTGGAATTGGTGTCACGGGTCTAGGTTCCACTGGCTTCGGAAGTAGTTCTGGTGCAGGGAGCAATAGTATAGTGGATGGGCTATCTGATGAACAATTAGTAGCGGTGGCCCTACAGACAAGTGGTTTCGATAATGACAATCTGGTGCAGCAGCACAACAAATTGCCGTCAACTGGACCAGCCGGAGATTTCAGTAAAAATGGACTAAATTCCATAGAAGCAGAAGCGTTGCAGGTCCGTATAAAAAGCTTTCACTGTAATTTTATAAACATATAACAACAAATCTCTTTCATTATTATAGCTCTCTTTGGGTTCTATAGATGATTCCTATAGCAAAGCCCCAGTTGACTCCTACGCTCCTGGTTCCAAGTACTCACACAAGTTCCAACAACAATCTAATTCTCACAGTAGCTCTCATGAGACTTTTGGCCTTAGTGGACCGGGAGGGAACTTTAACTCCCCTGCACTACCTAATGGTAAATATGGACCACCTCCACCACCGAGTGGCCGCTATGGTTCACCCTCAGGCCTCTTCGGTCGGCCAGTGCTGCCTAACAACAATTATGGTCCACCACCTCCACCACCACCTCCACATGGTGGTAAATATGGACCACCCCCATCAGCCCCTATAGGTAATTATGGACCACCTCATCTACCGCCATCAGGAAATTACGGACCTCCACCACCCTCTGGTCCAGGTGGTGCACAGTTTGGCCATCATCATGGACAAGCCGGTCTAGCACTTCAACATGGCCAACAATCCGGTCATTTCGGACCAACTCCAGCCCACGGTGGTGTACAACCTAGCAAACCAGTGGCCTATAGACCACCTGTGCCGCAGGGACTCTTCGAAACAATTGGTGCTACTGTACAACACTTGGATAAGTTCGGTGTTAAGCCGCAAATTCAAGCGCCCACTTATATACCGCCAGCAGCCAACGAAATACCACAAACGACTGGTCCTGGTAATTTAAATTCTGAATATGGTGCTCCACATTTAGAACAACAGCAGCAACATCAGCAAATTCCTCAAAATATAATTGAACAACAATTGCCACAACAACGGCCACCCACAGTTTTTGTACAAATTGAACAACAACAGCAACAGCAACAAAGTAGTCACCAACAGCAACAACTGGGCAATGCCCATGCCGAATATGGTGTACCCTTACCACCACCCCCACAAGCCATTCAGTCACCACAAGGAGCACAACAGTCGCATTATCTGGTACCGCCACCACCAGTGCCCGTACAACAACAATATTTGCCTCCCACGGGTGCACAGCAACAACACCAATTTAATGGCGGTGCTTCCTACAGCTCCAGCGCCTCAGCAAGTTTTGATAATTCGGCATATGCATCCACCCAATACAATCAGGAACAGCAGCCACGTTTCCATGACTGCGGCCAAGGTCCCAACTTTATAGGTGGAGGCAACTTCAATTACCAGCAGCAACAACAGCAGCAACAATATTCCCACGGATCCAGCACCTCAATTGCCCAAAGCATTCCCGTAGCTGAACAGCATACACAATTCATCTCGGGACCAGCCACCAGCTATGGACCACCACCATCGGGTGGAAATGAACTAGATCATATTGGTTATGCTTCCGAGAAATCGCAAGTTACCGCTTTGCCCGATGGCACCAATCCAGAAGGCTTACCAGGTCTAGATGGTCTTAATGTACTGTCAGCCCAAAAATCGGAAGCCATTCACTTTAGCTCGCAGGAGACGAGAAACGACAACACTTACCAAGTGCAGTATGGGGAAAACGGCCAACAGAACGCTAATCATGAAGACATCCTATCCGCCGATTTACTGCAAACCATCCTAAATGCTGTGGAACAGCCACAGCAACAACATCAGCCATTGCCAGCAAATCACAAGGCTGAAAATAGATCTGATATTGAAATACACGATGATGCTAATGAGGCGGAGGACGATGCTGAGGAGCCCGGTGTGGCCGTTCAAGAAACTCAAAATATCGAAACGAAGGTGCAACCGAATGATGAGTTATTGGAAACCGTTGCCGATATTCAAGAAATCAAGCCTATTGTGGTCAAGGAAGAGAACGAAGCTAAACATTAAATAAAGAGAAGAGAAGAGAACAAGAAAATGTTGCCTGAGCAACAAAAGAGAGATTTTGCTCTCCTTAGTCATTACTTAATTACTCTTTTATTAAGTCTTTATTTTTTTTATATATATTTTTTGTTGAAAAAGAGGGAGACCGAAATGGGTTAAGCAATTCATTAAAGACATTTCATAAACACAAAAATGTGATAAGCAGACATGTTGAAATTGTGAAGTCCTCTAAGCTGTCGCTCACTTAACCCATTGTGGGTGTAAATTTATTTATTTAAATTTAATTTATCCTTAATTTAAGCTCCTTTTATACACAAGTATTTTTATTTATTTATTTAGGCATAAACATATTTATAAAAGATAATAAAATATTTTCGAGAAATATTTCAAATTCGATTTGAAAGTTGCCATAAAAAATAATAAATTAAATATTCTTTCCATTATCCGGTTTTGAAAAATACTCCTCTTAAACTGTTTATAAAATTGTTCATCGCAGCTCCCTTAGTTGTGTAAATATCTCGAGTTAATGGACAAGGAAATTGTTTGTGTAAATCAATTGATATCCAACGATATATAGTAGGCATATATTGTATGAGAGCCTACGAGGAATTTGTATGTGAGATATAATATTAAAATTTTATCAAATATTATTAAAACATTCACTTGTATTAAACGAGAATTACTTATTTATTTTGAATAAAATCTTATATGTTAAGAAAATATTTGGAAATTTTTTTATTGAAAAAAATATATATAAATTAATTTATACATTCACCGCCATATTCATAGAATGGACTGCCTGTTTTGTAAATAAATCAAAACACTTTCGTTTGATTATTTATAAAGGGTGTTTTTTTTACAGAGTGACACATGTATAAATCATAATAAAACATGGAAATATATTTTTAATATCAATGAAAGAAAATTTATTGGAAAGAAAATTTTATGAAATTACTGTTTAAATATGATTTGTGCCATTTGGCCGCCACAGCTGGCGCGTAGAAGGTGCAATATGGAACAACAATTTTCCACAACTAAGAAAATCTTCTATAAAGTGGAAGGACACAACCCCAGTTGCTGAGAACGGCGGCGAATTAATTGATTAGTATCATCTTCAATGCTTTCCTGTACGGCGGCTATAGTTTCTTCAGGGCGCACTGTTTCGCGTCTCACGGGATGCACGGGATTATCAGTAGCACTAAATGTAGTCCACAAAATGGAAGAAGTGCACGATGAGTTTAACGAATAGAACAATTATTTTGATTGAAAAATATCAACAATTTGCACGCGTTGCTCTGGTGTTGTGACACTCTAAAGAAACACGCTTTATTAAAATAATAAAAAAATCAATTTTGTTTTTGTTTCAATATGAAATCTAAAAAAAAAAACAATTATTTTTATATAATTTCCAAAAAAAATCCCCTAATACTGAGTTCAGTCAAACACATTAATTGAGCTTATCGCAATATATAGCATAATTGAGCTCAATGGTAGGTTAGGTAAAAAGGGCGGCCCGCAGTAAGCGAGAAAACAATTGGAGGCCATAAAAGGCCATTGTGATGCCTAGAGGACTATACCCTACACAATCCATTGTGATGCCTAGAGGACTATACCCTACACAATCCTTTCAAAACGAAGTACTGGTTCCTAAGAACCACCTAGAATTTCTCACAAAACCCGCCAAGACAGCCAGCGGTGCATCCATGAAGCAGTCCAGATCTTGCAGGAAACGAGAGCCTAGATGTCTAAGCCTACGCTCCTGCAGGTCCGGACAGTCACAGAGGAAATGCTGTACTGACTCTTCTTCTTCATCGAAACAGCTCCTGCAGCGACCATCATGAGGAAAGCCCAAACGCCCTAACATGTGCCCAATTGCACAGTGCCCCGATAAGAAAAGCTGTCCAGTCCTAACTCTGCTAAGTGAGGGCCATAGAGTTTTGGCGAGCCTACAGATAGTAATTATTGACCACCAGCTTGTCACCTTCCCCTCTGCCCACTCCTGAATTTTGTGCATCAGTTCAACTGAGGGAATGTCAATATTCCTACGTAAGACGGCTTCATCCAAGACCGAACCTGCTCTTTTTTTTTTAATCTTGGACCAGCACTCGGGGGATGACCCGACCCCTATATATGCAATGCATTGCGCCGGAACTGAAAACGAGGGGATAGTATTGAGGGGACAGATTAGGAAAGATGAGAAGATAGATAGTTGTTTTTGTAGCTATTTTAACCTTTTACTTCGCCGGCTAACTTTTGCTACAGGGCCGACGACGGTGGGTGCTGTTACTTTGATTTTTAGTACATGATAGTGTCAGTCGCTGCCAATTATGTTCAGTGACCAGTGACTATGCCTTCACCATTGAAACAGGCTGGCAACAACTAACACAACCACGCACGAATGCTGATCAGAAGAATTCAACTCAATATTTCATGACTCAGCGCTGGCTCGAACTCACGACCCTTCGCTTCATAGCCTCGTGTTCTACTACTTCAGCCAACAGCACTCTTGCGCATTCCTCCGCGATTTCATTCCCCTGAATGCCTTCATGCTCTGGAACTCAAACTATCTTGACGTCATGTCTTTTAAGTCAAGCCAGAGATTAAATGCATGCCAGTACACATTTCGATTTTATTATCCCCGAGTCCAGTGCTGCCAGACTATCTACAAAAATGAGCTCAATTATACTTATAAAATTCCCATTAACTATTGTTCAATAAATATGGGCAGCACTGCCCAAAGATGCGTTCAGTGAACAAAACACAACTGACTTAACAAAGTTAGTCGAGACTTAGCACCTAAATTGCAGGAAAAGTAAAAAAAAATCATAATCAACATACGTTGAGCTAAATTATTGACTTTTAATGTATTATTAATTAGCAAATTAAAATAAATAAACAAATTAAAAAAAGATCCCAGATTTGAACTTGGGGTCCTAAAGAAAATGAAAAATTTTTACTTCTGTTTGACCAAATTTGGTTCAAGTGTCCTGGAAGATAATTACGGCAATAAAGTTAATATTGACTCAATTAAAAATGCATGTCCGAACACCGTATGAAATGAATTTCAAATCGATTGGGTTCCAAATTGTTCATTGAAAGCTTTCTTGAAATACAATTGAAATACACTTTATTGTTTGACCGAAAAAAAACGCAAATTTAACCCCATAACCCCAAAATTAAAATGTCGAGTAGAAGAACATTTGAATATCAATGCTGAAATAAGCTTTATGATTTGAGAAATATATAAATTATTTCTTAAATAAAATTTTGGGATTTTGCAAGAACATTTTTGCACTTTAATAATAAAAGTTAATAATATTGTCTTAATTTTTTTCTACGCACTCTTAAAAATCTTCAACACGTTTTGAACTGCATAATTTTTTAGCTGCTGTAGCACAAAATAATAAACTATTGAAAGGTGTTGGTATCATAATTTTCATACCACTTGAAGGAAGTTCAAAAACGCAGTTTAATATTTTTTTTATAAAGTTGGCCAGTTCTTTTCTTTCCTAAAAAAAAAAAACTTCTTTTTGTTTTGGCACGGCAATAGAGATGCCTGTCACGTCATTGTTGCACTTAATTGTAGGAAGTTGTAAACGTTTTATAAAGTAATATGAAGCGAAGAATATAAGTGGTGGTAAAAAATTCTGTCAGTCCTTTAGCACACTCAGTCAACCATTCAATCTTGCAATATTTCTTCTAAGCAGTTTGTCAGGCAGTTAGTCAATTGTCTTTTTTATTTTTATTTTTTTTTGCCTGGCCAAACTTCAACACAAGTTTTTTATTCTGCTGCCTGTAAGTGTTTGTTTGCCGTTGCATATATACTGTCTTAAGATTGTTGGTTATGGTTATTTTCCTATATTATTCACTCTTTTAAACTTTATGTAATTTCTTTTCCACACTAAAGAGCTAGATTATAAGTTTTTTAAAAGTTATTTAGTGTATTTGTGAAAGTGGGTTATAACAAATTATATTTGAGATTTAGTGGCATGAAAACTATTTAGAAGTATAAAATGAACTTTTCAGAAAATATCCATATATTCAAAATCTTGTGCAGTTTTATAAGGACTTGCAAGGAAACTTTATGAACTGCACGTTAATGATGACAAATTTGATGACACTAAATTTATGTTTATGCACAAAAAAAAAACCTTAAGAAAGAAACATTGGCTAGAAATAAAAATATAGAAAAAAAATTTCCCTAAAACTGAAATAATTATAAAATACTAGCATTTAATAAAATTAATACTATATTAAATAATATTTCCAATTTCTAATAAATTCCTAAAAAATCAATTGCATATTGCAGATTTGAACCTGAGCCTGACTAAGAAATTGTTATGTTAATTAGGTTCGTAGGCCAAAAAAAGAGCACAATAATGTAATTACATTCATATTTAAACAAAAAGATATTAAAGTAATTTGTTATAATTTAAATATTTTTCCAAAATATTCTGGCACCACTGATTTTGAGTTGGCATCTTTTACAAAAGACTGTTACTAATTTGTTTATTTTTTTTCTCGCTGTTTCTATAGTTGATGTCAAAACACTTTCATTTATTAATATCAATATTTAAGGTCTAGTGACACAGTTAATGCCTGCGCTGTCGGCATTGTTTTATTTAAATCCTCTTACGAATTTTTATTGAAACATATTACATAATCCACAACAGCCTACAGATAAAAATACATTCTGTTCTTTTATTTCCATGACACGGCTGTACGTATTGAATACTCGTACATATAAATAAATATTTTTCGCAATACCTGTTCACACACTATTTCTTGCCAATAAATTTTCGTATGCATTTTAATTTATGGTACGCGTGCACTATATTCTTTGTTGCATTTCATTTATGTTTTATTTCATGCAAAGTTTTTTATTAAAAAGTATATCATATATGCATGTAAATAAATCTACAATATATCTCACGAATATTTAAGATGAACACTAGGCTTGAATCTTAATGGTTCCCTACATTTTGCATTGTAATCATTAAATGTTATAACAGCGTGATATAATAATAATCATAATAATAATAATAATAATAATAATAATAATAATAATAATAATAATAATAACTATAACAATAATGAGAATAAGAATAAGAATACGAATAAAAATAAAAATAGGAATATAAATAAAAATAAGAATAAGAACAAGACCAAGAATAAGAATAAGAACAAAAATAAGAATGAGAATACGAATAAAAATAAGAATAAAAATAAGAACAAGAATAAAAATAATAAGAGTATAAATATGAATTAGAATAAGAAAAAAAACGAAAATAAGACTAAGAATAAGAATAAAAACAAAAATATGAATTAAAATAAGAACAAGAATAAGAATAAAAATATGAATTAGAATAAGAAAAAGAATAAGAATTATGATAAGAATTAGAATATAAATAAGAATAAGAGCAAGAATAAAAATAAGAATACGAATAAGATTAAATATAAGAATAAGAATAAAAATGATAATAAGAATAAAAATATGAATTAGAATAAGAATATCTAAGAACAAGACTAAGAATAAGAACAAAAATAAGAATAAGAATAAATACATGAACTAGAACAAGAATTAGAATAAAAACTAGAATAAGAATAAGAATTAGAATACGATTAAGAATAAAAATAAGAACAAAAATGATAATAAGAATAAAAATATGAATTAGATTAAAAATATCTAAGAACAAGACTAAGAATAAGAAGGCGAATAAGAATAAGAATAAAAATATGAATTGGAACAAGAATAAGAATAAAAATTAGAATAAGAATAAAAATATGAATTAGAATAAGAATATCTAAGAACAAGACTAAGAATAAGAACAAGAATAAGACTAAGAATGAGAATAAGAATTAGAATAATAATCAGAATAAGAATAAGAATTAGAATAAAAATAAGAATAAGAACAAGAATAAGAATAAAAACAAAAATACGAATAAAAATGATAATAAGAATTAAAATAAGAATATTAATATAAGAATAAGAATATCTAAGAACAAAACTAAGAATAAGAAGGAGAATAAGAATAAGAATAAAAATATGAACTGGAACAAGAATAAGAACAAAAATTAAAATAAGAATTAGAATACCATTAAGAATAAAAACAAGAATAAGAATAAAAATGATAATAAGTATAAAAATATGAATTAGAATAAGAATATCTAAGAACAAGAATAAGAATAAGAACAAGAATAAGACTAAGAATATGAATATAAATTAGAATAGAATAAGAACAAGACTAAGAATAAGAAGGATAATAAGACTAAGAATAAGAATAAAATTATATATTAGAATAGAATTAGACTAAGAATAAAAACTAGAATTAGAATAAAAATAAGAATAAAAATAAGAATAAGAACAAGAATTAGAATACGATTAAGAATAAAAATAAGGATACGAATAAAAATGATAATAACAATAAAAATACGAATTAGAATAAGAATATCTAAGAGCTAGACTAAGAATAAGAACAAGAATAAAACTAAGAATAAGAATATAAATTAGAATAAGAATAAGAACAAGAATTAGAATAAAAATATTAATAGGAATGGGAATAAAAATAAGAATAATGCAAACGGGACGAATAATAATATGAATATGAATAAAAATAATAATAATAAGAACAAGAAAAAGAATAGGAATAATACAAAAAGGACGATAGTTATTAATTCACCTTAAAAGTGTGTAACATATTTTTCTTAGTTCTTGATGCAATTGTATTTTGTTGTATACTTGATCTTGATCATCTTGATATGTGACGCGCAAAATAGAAAGGGACCTAAGGGTAAAACCCAGTTTTGTTCAGGAAAGCCATTTTAAAGATTTAAATACGTGTATCTTTGGTGTACCATCACTTCATAAAATGCGCATATCTCTTGGAGGGAACACTTTTGGGGCATGGGATCGGTCTCATTCGATGCTCAGATGTTGTCCACATCAAAAAAAATATAAAGTTAAAATTGATTTATTTTTCCCTTAGGTCCCTTTCTCTATGCGCTGTCACATATATAGAAATTTATATTACTCATAAGTAAAATAATGCCCATATAATTCTAAGAAGAGAACGAAGAATGCCCGCATTGTCTACTTTCGTAAGCAAATTTGCTAAACTTTATTTTCAATTTGGAAAATAACTGTTGAAATCTATGAAATAAATATGATTCTTCTGAGACTAAATTTCAATGGACAATATGTGGCAGTTTTAGCAATACTTATCATCACATCGTTCACTCGGAATAACTTCCTCTGAACTGATATATTAAAAGGAAGTTCAAACAAAAGTCAGCTTAAAAAAAGAAGTACCTTTGACGCTGTAATTTTGTGCAGATTCTTAACAAAATTTCACGCGACTTGTGATTTTCCAATGTTAGAGTCGACTTCAATAAGATCGGCTATTATTTTTTCCAGCCTTCTTATATTTTACTTATTGTGTAAAAAGAAATTGTTTCAGACAAGATTTGTGTAGGGTATCAAAAAATTTTATATAAACCACTCACCAGGATTCTCAAGTGCTATTAAAATTAATTTCTTTATTGAAATAATATAACTTAAGCATGAATGTATGTGTATCTTTTCGTATACATGTTAAGTAAATATATAGATTGTATCTTAACTCCTTGGATATGAGTAAAACAATCACACGGCCATAATTCAGCGGTTTTCATTACGGTATACGATGCTGCAGATGAATGTATTCAGGTATATGAACAAATATTTTTATGTAAATGCTGGAGCATTTAAGTTTTTGTATCGTTTAAGACTATTGAAGTATGCGTAATTGAACAAGTGAAAAATATTATCAGCGTTCACTCGCAGCTGTAGAAAATTTTTAAATTCATAAAGGGAGTTTCAGGCAGTATTTTTGTAATTTTCTAAAATTAAAGTGCACTCTTGAAAACGTCAACTAATTAAAACCGCGCGTGTTGACGTTTAACAAATTGTTGACGTTTATGAATGTAAAATATTTTAATAAAGAACATATAGATATATAGACCAAACATAAAAAATCCAAAAAAGGAACCAAAAAGGCTTTCAGTATAACTAAAACTAAAAAAAATTCTAATAAATCCAAAATATTTGCCTTTTCTTGTAATTTAAGCACTTTCGGTTGTTTTGAGCACATTTTAGTAATCTAATACTTACGAGAACAAATACAATCCAGAAATAACTTTTATTTTCTAAGGAATAAACAACAATCCAGAAATAACTTTTATTTTTAGGGGATAAATAAAAATCCAGAAATAACTTCTATTTCCTAATGAATAAATAACAGTCCAGAAATAACTTTTATTTTCTGAGGAATAAATAAAAATCAAGAAATAACTTTTATTTTCTGAAGAATAAATGAAAATCATAAAATTTTTATTTTCTAATGAATAAATAAAAATCACGAAATAACTTTTATTTTCTGAAGAATAAATAAAAATCAAGAAATAACTTTTATTTTCTGAACATACAAAATGACGATATGTATATAGAGATGCAATTTCTTTTCTACTCTACATACTTATAAGGGGAATCCCAAATTTCCCAACTAATTTCATAAAATAAATGTGTGTGTGTGTGTGTGTGTAGACAAATCTGTGTATTTTAACTGTTGCTAAATTCAAAATTTTGTTTTATTTAAAGTTGACGTTTTAGAGCTTTGTGGTTTGGTTGACGTTTTAGAGTAGACAATGTTAAAAAATAAGGGTTGACCTTTTGGGATGTTGACGTAAACGAGTGTTGACATTTTCCCGAGTGCACTGTACTTGAGCAACTAAGAATTTTAGGCAATTAATTGTGTTGCGTTTGCAATGGAGAAAATAAATTGAGCAATTAACACTTAATTGTTTTAAATATTGAAGCCAATTTCCTATGCCACTGCAGGAAATAATGTTCACTGAAATCAAAAATTCTTTTCAAAACCAAAGTGAAGAAAAATATATAAAAAATCCAAACGAAATGCCTACTGTAATTGACGGTATGGAAACCTTAACCGAATATGCAAGTTAATGAATTAAATTTTTAGAAATTGTATTGGAATGGTGGCAGTGAAGTGGCACAAGTTTTATGAACGTTTTTACAGAAATATGGATGATGAGATGGCGTAGCGGCCTCGAAATCAGTACTGATCCGTTCTGCTGGTTTGATGATTATCGAAAATATTTTTAATATTCCAATCTTAATATAAAAAATAATAAATAGAATTTGAACAAATTCATTTATTAATAAAATAATAAAAAATGGTTTGCAGTCTTGCAGATTCGAACTTAAGCCCGTTGATAAAATTAACAATTCACATAAGAATGTTCGACCAATAAAAATTCATACATAATTTAGAAATATTTTTTTTTAGGGTGCTGTTGGCTGAAGTAGTAGAACACGAGACTATGAGTTCAACCCCGCGCTGAGTCATGAATATTGTGTTGACTTCTTCTGATCAGCATTAGTGCATGATTGTGTTAGTTGTTGCCAGCCTGTTTCAATGATGAAGGCATAGCACTGGTCACTGAGCAATCATTGCCAGCGACAGACACAATCATGTACTAAAAAGAAAAGTAACAGTAGCACCCTCCTTTGTCGGTCCTGTAGCAAAATATTAGCCGGCGTAGTAAAAAGGTTGAAATAGCCACAAAAAGTCTCTAACTTCTCATCTTTCCCCTTAATGCTATCCCCTCCTTTCCAGTTCCGGCACAATGCACTGCATAAATAGGAGTCATCCCCTGAGTGCTGGTCCGAGATTAAAAAAAAAGACCATAAAGAAATATCGTTCGGACCAAATTTCTGAATTGAAAAAATTTTTTTCACTTCAATATATTTAAAAACTTATAAAATTATGACTACGTAGCACATAGTATGTATATGATTTTAAAACACTCCGTGAATACCCTTAATAATTTTTATTATTGTTAATGTATTTGTCTTTCCTTTTGTATTTATTTATTTTTTTGTTTGTTTATTTGCTTTTGCAGTATGAATTAATTAAAAAGTCCTTAATGCCGTATAACAGCATATGATTAAACATTCAATTGTCTGGTTTGTTTAAGCCATACTTATGCTGTCCTCAATATTAATGCAGTCAGACATAAACACGAATTTGTGGGGTGTGTGTTCTTAAAATAAAATGGGAATAAAAATATTTTTTTTTCACTGTTTGTCTATCTCGCAATTAAAGGTTCTAAGAATACTAGGGTATGCAAATAACGAGTAATTTAAAAAAACATCAATTTAAAATAATAACAAGTAAAAACGTTACATTTGACCGGGTCGAATCTTAAATACCCTCCAAATATTTAATAAGTAAATTTAAAATGTTTAACTTGGAGGGACAGAGTTCCTTTATATAATATCGAACGTCAACGCCCACTAAGGGGGTGGGGTCCAAAAATAGACTATATCATGTTTTCCACAGACGAACGTATGGGCATTGCCAGACCGTCTTAGACTTCATCACTGATCAAGAATACATACATATATGTATATACTTTATGGGGTCCAATTCTCTTTGGAGGATATTGAAACTATTTTTGCGCGGTCGCTCTGGCAAGGGCTGTGAGGGAGACATTTCACCTTTGACATAAAATTCTAAAAATAAATGTTTGGGATAGTGAAATACAAAATTTACAAAAAAAATTTTTTTATAGGTTCATTTAGGTGGCAAAGGGGTAGGAGGGGGTAGGCCATACCAGGTTATGTCTCAGCTTCGTTATTAAAGCTTAAAAATTTCCTGTTTTAAGGAATGTAGGATTAAGTAAAACACTTTATAAAATTTTTACACTATTTTTGTATATAATAACGCCCACTAAAGTGGGCGGGGTTCAAAGATTATTTCTTATTTTTATTTTATGGCTCCAAGTTTATGACGTTGGATTTTTTTTTACATAAAAATTAGGGATGTAACGATACGCCGTTTTGCCGATCCGATACTCAAAAAGAAATATCGCCGATACCGATTCCGATACCGATACGCATATTGAACTCAAGTTAAAATTAACAAAACTCGAGTAGAGTAATTCTTTTATTATACAAAATTATAGTGTAAGAGATTATTAATATTTAAAATTGATATTTGAATTCATTCTGAAATTAACAAAAACAGATTATTTTTTTTAACAAAATAATAGTGTAAACGATTTTTAATGAGTCCATTCAAACTGAATGTCATACTGTTTATTTTCTAAAATCATCCAAATTTTCAATACAACGGTTAGTAAAAAGCGTTGAAAATTGAATTGTTTGCTCAAAACAGCTCTAAAAAAATTTAAGAAGTATCGTCGTATCGACATTAAAATATCGCCGATATCGATATATCGGCAAATCAGAAGTATTGCCGATATATCGGAATCGGTATCGGTATCGGTTACATCCCTAATAAAAATATAGCATTTTCTTAACAAAATTCCAAAAAAACGTTAAAAATTATGTTGTTTTTTAGAGGTTGTTTTAGTTCTTCTTAGGGGAACGTTTTTCTCTCTCTTGCCCGATTTAGCCCATTTTCGAACTTAACCTGTTCTATCCTTCAAGATATATTTATGCCAAATTTCAAGAGTCTAGTTTTTTTCGTTTGGACTAAATCGTGATTTCCACAGACGAACGGACGGACGGACATGCCCAGATCGTCTTAGATATCATCACTGATCAAGAATATTTATATATACTTTATGGGTTCTCAGATGGATATTTCGCTGCGTTACAAACGGAATGACAAAGTGAGTATACCCTCCAATACTTTTTAGAGGGTATAAAAAATCAATTTAAAATAAAAGTCTTACCTTCACAAGCAATACGCAGAAGTAGTTCTTGTTACAAGGACGAGATTTACATGCATTATTATACCCTCCAAAAAAAATTGTAGGGTACATTCACTTTCTTATTGCGTATGTAACGCAGACATATATCCCTCTAAGATCCCATAAAGTTTATATATTCTTGATCAGTGAGAAATTCTAAGACGATCTAGTCATGTCCGTCCATCCGTCTGTAGAAATCTTGATTCAGTCTAAACGAAAAGAGCCAGACCCTTAAAACTTAGCATAAATATATCATGAACGATTGCACAGATCAGGTTTGTAAGTGGGCTAAATCGGGCTAGAGGGAAAGAGTTTCCCTTAAGAAGAACTAAACCAGCCTCTAAAAAACAACATCATTTATTAAGTTTTTTGGAATTCTGTTAAGGAAATGACATATTTCTATTTAAAAAAAAAATCCAATGCGTTATACTTGGAGCCAGAAAATTTATAAAATCCATTATGTGACCCCGCCTCCTTTAGTGGGTGTTGAGGTAAGATATTATATTATTTAACAAATTGTAATTTTTACTTTATAGAGAATAAATGAAACTCATAACATAAATTTTGTTTTCTAAACGAAAAATAAAACTCACAAAATATTTATGAAAATGTAATATTTAAAATAAAACTGGCCAACATTTTGGTGCCTGAAATATATAAATAGATAAAAAAAATTATTTGCAGATAAAAATAAGGAAATTTTTGGGTGGAATAGAGAAAAATGTTTGCTGTCAATGCAATGCAAATGATTCAATTTACTTTTAACTAATTAATATTCATAGGCTTCATGTGCGCTGCTCTGCATTTCAAGTCTGTCAGCGAGTATTCAAAGAACCTGCCTCTTGTCGTAGCACTTTGAATAGTTACTGTCTGCTCACTTTTAATAAATGTTATAGATGAAGAAGTCGTTAATTAACAAATATTTACTCTGCAGTCATTTTATATAATTATTTTAAAGATATATACGCAATATCAGGCTTAAAAGTCTTTAAGTTCAAGGTGAACTTAAATTTAAAAAATACAAAAAGAATATAAAATGAAAATAGCAGCCTCGGATGAAAACAAAACAAACACTAAAACAATATATTTGCTTTGCGTTCTTTGTGCTGGCTCTCAAATACAAATACAACCGGGGTTACACATTTGAAAATGCACTTAATTTTGCAATTTTCTTCTTAAATGGCTGATAGCAAAAAGTTACAAAAAAAGAGTGCAGCTAACAAATATTAGCGGTCTAATTTCACAGAAACACTTAGAAAACACACAAACTGATGGCAACACATACACACGCAAGTACATTTGTGCCAGCATTAATATGGGGGGGGGGGGATACAAAATACAAGAACACTTAGAAACCACTTAAAATTCCATGAACGAAATGCATCGACTGCAGTTGGCGCAAAACATTTCATCCTGAACTCTAAATGAACTGTACAGCAAAAAAAAAATACTTTTTCATGTCCATCATCCTTTACAGGTATTTAGAATACGACGATTGGTTTTCCTTTAGTGTTAGTAATTTAAATAGATGTCCTTGTATTTACAAACACTTTGCAGGGCCTTCGTCATTTAAACGCACCGACAATAACTGCAACAACTGCGCCATAAAGTAGATCAGAAAAATTCCATGATATATTCATGACTGAGTGCGGAATTCAACCCGAATTTTCGGCTTCCCAGTCTGTGCCTTAAGCACTTCAGTCAGCATACATTTTTGTATCCGCAATACATCCCGTGATTCCTAAAATTCCTTGTGTCACAATAATTATTTCCGATTAATTGATAGAAAGGGTTGCCAAATTTGAGGTTAGGTAGAAAATTTACTTAAAAACACACCTTTTTTAAGAAAAATTCAAATTTATTGATTCTAATATAAAGTAGAAATATGGAAATTAGTAACTAAATATAAATTCGGGCAAATGTCTACCTCTAGGACATTTGCAGACGACCGCTTTTTTAAAAAATTTGGAACCACATTTTGCAACGAAACTCCACTTATCTCATCAATGTAGCGCCGAATTTCATCTTTCAGACAGTCCCTGAAATCCGATCTCTAAAATGACCACAGAGAAAAGAATCCAGCGGCATTAAATCACAAGAATGAGGCGTCCAACTGACATCGCTAAATCGAGAAATCACGCGACCGGGAAATTTTTCATGCAATAACTGAATTGTTTGGTCGGCTGTATGGGTTTTGGCACCGTCTTGCTGATGATTTTGTGGTCACAAAAAATCGATTATCATGGTTTGGTAGCGTTCATGGTGACGGTGTTTCTTTGCTCATTTAAAAAAAAAATACGGGCTGATGATGTCACCTGACCACATTTCCATTTTCTTTGGATGTAATGGTTTTTTAAGGACTGATTGTGGATTTTGTGAGCTCCACATGCAAAAATTTTGTTTGTTTACATGATCGTCTAATTGAAAATGGACCTCATCAGTAAAGACGATTTTGTTGAAAAATATGTTGTCTTCGTGCAGTTTTGCCAACAGCCTCTTCACAAACGTTTGACGCAAACAATGAGTTGAAGCATGACGATGAAGATCTTTATGCAAAATGGTGCGCAAAGTGCATCTGCTGATGCCCAATTATTGCGAACGTCGCCGAGTTGATGCTTCAGGCTCATTCTCAACACTTTGTTGTACAGTGGTTTTCATTGAGCCATTTCGGCCACTACAAGCGTATTATTTTGGTCTATTGTCAGCAACAGTACAGTGAGCCTCGCATTCAGCGAGCTGCAAACTGAAATAGTACACACGAGACTATGAAGACACGAGACTATGAATATTGTGTCGAATTCTTCTGATCAGCAGTAATAGATGGTTCTGTTAGTTGTTGCCGGTCTGTTTTAGTGATGAACGCGTAGCACTAGTCTCTGAGCATAATTGGTAGCGATGGACACTATCGTGTTCTAATGAACTGCGCCCTTCTTCGTCGACCCTGTAGCGAAAATGTCGCCGGCGAAGACTTAAATAGTTACAAAAAAGTCTCTATCTTCTTCATCTGTCTCAATAATATCCCCTTCTTTCTAGTTCCGGCGCAATGCACTGCATATGTAGCGATCATCCTCCGAATTAAAAAAAATTCGCGCAGCAGCCTCAGAATGAGTCAGATTACGTGGAAAAGCTGCTCGAATTTTACGAAGTGATACACTAAAATTTTCACCATTTTTAATAGTAAATTTTCACAACTAAAAATCTCTGTTCCAGAAAAAAACGGAAAAAATAAATAAAATTTTCCAACTTTTCACTAAATAAATGTCAAAATATGACAGCCCAGTTCTTAGTATTCACCATTTGACAGCCAATTTAGTTCCTAACCTCAAATTTGCCCACCATTTATTTATGTATATAACATTGTGTACTTTAAGTAACTATACAGGGTGTGTCACTAGTCGCCATGTAGCTTAAAATTTTATAAAAAAAATATGTAAAAAGTTCTAGTTCTTTGTTCACTTGTGAATCCCATTCTCTATTTACCAGGTGTAAAAAAATATATGAACGAAAATATTCATTTTTCATGAACAAGTACACAAATTAGTAAGAATTGTTATGAACCATTTAGTTTTAATTGACTTAACATTTTTGATTGTGCCAAGTGAAGAGGGTTTAAAATGTTTTTGCACTTGCAATCCCCTTCTTTATATGGTGTGTATGCCTTCACGGAACCGATTTCTGCATTACTTCGAGAGGCTTCAAGTACTATTATTATTATTATTATTATTATTAATTTTTTTAACCTATCAGAAGTAAATTCCAAGACTAAATTAAGCAAAAGGGCACTGGCTGCAAAGGCCATCAGCTCGCCGACTTCAAGTATTCTTCGTTAATGCTAAAAAAGTATTTCCTTAATTCTAAAGTTACCCTGCAGGAGATCGAACTAGTATCAAATTAGTATTAGACTAGTACAAAAATCACCAGTACTAGTTCCCAACTGTGAACTTTCCTATATCATGTTAATGCTCAAATTAACATTGAGTGTGTTTGGAAAATTACTAGTGCCATTGGTAGTAGATGGAAACTAGGGGGACACTTGTACTATTAGTACTTGATGAGTACTAATATAATTTCTTATAGTCGGATACTAGTACAATCAGTTCTGCATTAAGAACTGGTTTATATATAAAAAATACCCAAATTTATTGGTTTTTTAAACCCAATGAAAGTTGTTAAGTCTTTGTCTTCACAAGCAATTTTTGGTACATCAATTCTTAGTTTATAAGAGGAAATGGAAAGTTCCTTCAGGGCACACTCAATCCACTAGCACCTTGTACAACTTGAGTTACGTTTGGTACTCCACCATATACCAAACACTAATGAACATACAATACATATATCAGTTTTTATTATTTTAAAGAAGATAGCTGATTTTACATATGAACATAAATATTAATAAAAAACACACGTTTAAAAAATTTTTAAATTAGCTTTTAATTTTATTTATTTTTTAAAATGTCACTTTTTTAACACACAAGAAAACTGCGGCTTACTTACATAAATTATCGAATAAATAAACTGATATGCTGGTGGCAAAGTCTTCTAATACTATTCTTTGTTTCAAATTTGAATTTGTTTAAAAATTGTAACAATTAAAAATAAAATAAATGAAAATGCGAATTAGCAATTCGCTTTAAAACATGATCAAAAAATAATGTGAAATTCTACAAGTCAATTCAATCTACAAATGAACTACTTGAAGTACTAGTACTTTTCTCTATATGTTCAATCACCTTTTGAACTAGTGCTTGCAATACTAGTAATCGTACCTGTAGCTTAAAGGCAATTAACAATTATCCTCCTGCAGGGTACTAATTTAAAACATGTGTGTGTGTGTGTGTGTGTGTGTGTGTGTGTAAGTGTTTTGGAGCGTTTGTATTGTGACAAGTGAGTGTACAAATATGTTATTGGAAATATTTTAATTCCCATACCAATACATCTTGTGGCCAAGTGTGTCTGTATGCGTGTTATGTGAGCTTGTTTGTGTTTGATGGCATTTAAGTTTGTTTTTCTGCTCAACTCAACAGTTGCTGGAGTTAGAACTCAGTGTTTATATCCCTATTCTATCACTTGGCCTTAGCCTAGTTTGTATCAGCATTTGCTTTTCCATTTTCATGCACACATATCGACTTCAAGTGTGTGTGTGTGTGTGTGCATTCTGTTAGCTGCTTATGCCAGATAATAAATCTATAAATTTTATATGTTTTCTCAATTGCTGCTGTTGTTGTAGTTGTAGTTTTAAATCTTGTACGTATGTACGGATATGTTTTATTGTACCGTGACTGTTTTATTGCTCAATCTACATGCAGTTGGCCACATTTTCATTTTCTTGCTATTGTTGTTCTTGTTGCAATATTTGTTTTATTGCCGCTGCAAAATCCAAAAGGGACTACTACACTTTCTTCCAAGTGCAAACAACAGTGCATTGAAACGGTTAATCGTTGTGCGATTATTGAAAGAGTTGTTGTGTATTAGGTGTACAATTAATAGGCAAAAGTCTGCGATTTGTGGCTACAATTTGTTCGCGCAATTTGTCGTCTGTTAGGAAATGCTACACGAACAGCACCTAGAAACAAAGCGCAAATGGGCATTTCCAGAAAAAAGTCCACCTTGATCGAAAAATTAAAATTTAACAAACAGATATTTTCCTAATGTATTATAAAAGAGAAACCTCTAAAATAAATTAAATTTAGGAGCTCAAAGCTTTCTTTTGTTGGGATGGTGAAATACTGAGCTACAAGTTTGAAGTTCCCGTTTTTGTAAGTGTTTCTTAACTTCAAGGGCATTTTCTCTTTATAATTAACATTCCTAAAAGCAATTTAATAATAATACTCTTAATGCAAAACTGTTGCTACAAAAATATTCAATCATAAAACAAATGCAAAAAATATATTTAGTATATCGTAGTTTTTATATAATTTTCTAATATTTATGTGTTTTTCGTATTTTTTTAACAAAATAAATATCAAGTGGAAATTTTAGTAACGTAACGCCAGTAACGTAACGCCAGATCTTTTTTCCCTCAAAGAACAAAAGGAAAAAAAATTTTCCATTTAATAACTTGGAAAATTAATGTATATAAGTCCAAGTTCTACCAAAAAAGTTTTGATTAAAAAGACTTGCTCAAAATTCGCAGAGTTAAACAATTTTGTTATCAAAGTCAAATCGCACTTCCGTTTTTTGTAACGTAACGCCAGGTCACTTTTTGGAGTATATCTTGAAATTCTTAGGCTCAACTATTTCCATTTTTTGGCTGAATATAGAGCTATCCAATCTCTTCTCGAATGTGAGAAAAATACTTTTTTAAATTATGGTTTTTAAAGTTTTTTTCAACATATCGTCGTACAAAAGTAACGTAACGCCAAAATGGAAATGCCCAAATGTCAAACCAGCTTAAGCAATATTCTCAATATATATTGTGATATATTTATGGTTATACGATGTAGGCAGCCCGTGAGTTTGGAAAATGAATCCTTATTTGAACAGACCTCGTAGATACAATTTTTTTAATAACGATTTTTGATAAAAAGTTGTGAGCGGTTTTATATCGATTCTTTCTCTTTTTTTTACTTGGACCAACACTCAGGATATGAATCCTACTGAAGCAACGCCTTGTGACGGTACTATGAAATGATGGGGATAGTGTTGAGAGGACAGATGAAGAAAGAAGAAATAAAATAAAGAAAACTTCTGCTTAAAAATATTTATAAATGATTATGATTGAAAACTCTATGTCCAAATACATTAAGAAGACAATCAAACCGCAATACAGAAATGTAAAGGTTGTTACCAAGGGTTTGATATAATTCTCGTATGCAATTGCCTAATCGAAAATTTGTTAATATATTATATTTATTTTAGCGAAAGGTTAATTTTTTAATTAAAAACTCTGTTTATTTCAATATTTGAGTCTGAATGGCTTCTTCTGGGATATAAACAATTTTATATTTTTTTTTTTCAATTCAACACTTAAAAAAAAGATTTTTTTTTATAAAAGATAATTTATCTTTTGCTTAAATAAACACAAAATATTAAAAAAAAAACAATGCCATGTCAATTTGTAAAAAAGTTAATAAAATTTATTTAAACATATGAGTTATCACATTCAAGTAAGCCAGAAAATCAAACATGATTATAGATCATGAGAGTGTAGCGGTTTTCGAAAACAGCTGTTCTGCCCTGTTGTGTACATTTTATCAGATGACTTACCAAGACTTATTAGAATTATATGAAAATAATTCAGTATCACCAAAATTCTTTTAGCTATTCTAATCTCAAGCAAATTTTAAAATCCGCATTCGGTTATTCGACTACAACAAAATTTTACACATAATCAGTTTCTACCGCTCACGAAAACAAATGTTTTTGGGTTGAAGCCTTAATGTGCATAAGCACATGCATACATACATACATATGTCTGTGTATACATAAACACACACACACACATATGCACATTTTATAAACTGTATCCTGGCCACATTCTTTGCATGTGCTTTTACTTGGAACGTGATGCATTTGCAGAATGCACATGCAAACATCTCTGCTGCATTTAACTTCTTACTTTTTGTTATCTCTTTCTGTGTCTGGAGAATTTCGAAAAATATTCTTCATTGAATTCTTATTGTTTTGTCATTTTCATACATTATTTTTCTATTCCTCTTTGTTGCTTTGCAAGTCCTGGCAAGCAGTTAGTAAATTACCGAGGTTTAGCGTTCGACACATGTTTTACTCACGGGATGTTGGCACCACAAATGGCATTTTCTTGGAAGGTTTACAACTTGCAGCTCACAGAGACGCTTGCATACATACAATATATTAAATTAAAATAGTTCAAGTAATTTATTCAATATATGTTTTCCGTTAATTTATTAAGTATATGATTTGCTAAGTGTGGCTGCAGTATGAATTTGGTAAGAAGAATACCTAATAGTGTCTTCACACTGAAAGCTAAAACCTGGTATTAAAACAATAAATAGCTGATTTTGCAAATTGTGGTCTAAACATACAGGCTTAATTGATTTATAGGTTATAAAACAGAAGTTTGAAGGAAAAATTAAAACGTTTTACAAATTATTTTAAATTTTTTGAATGAATATTTTAAGATTATGCAACTACTAATACAAACTGAAGCGCTCCAGTTTAAAAATCAAGTTTTTATATATAAAAATATCTTAAGCAGATTCTGCAAAAAACATTAACAGTAACAGCTGTTTTCAACCTACAACTTGGCAGCACTCCAAAAATAGACAAACAAACAAGTTTGCATTTAGTAAAAATTACTCAAACCACTGTCGAAGTTTTAAGTTTGTTTTAACAATATCATTTTGTATGGTAAAAGCAGGTTTTAACAATAACAACAAAAAGAACTTTTGAAATCAAACATGAAATCAGAAGTCGGAAAACTCAGAAGATATTCTTAGTTCCGGCCTGACTGAAGCCCTGTTTAGGCATTTGTTTGATTCAATAACCATTCTTTTGTAGCAGCGAAGTGGCTTCTAGAAGTCCTCAGCTTCTCTGTAAATTCATTCTTTACGGCAATAATTTTGAAACAGTTTCTTTTAGAACTTTTCATATATTTATGTACTTACCTCTTAAATACACCTTAAATTAATTAATTCATTAAACTGATATTGTATTCTCTTATTACCCGTACCGATTCCCGATGTATTAATTATATTTTATTTATTGGCAACTCTAACAATCATAAACACTTTGATATTCACTTTTGCTCTGCTTTTTTCTCCTATTTTCTTACTTACATACATTCATATGCATATATTTCTTTTTTAGATTCTAAATTTTAGAACCTAAATTGTAGCATTTGACCAAACATCCAACAACAGCACTGTGATGCACTCATTCTCAAAAATAAACACACACATGCCGGCACACAAAACATCAAGCATTAAATCTTAAACAACTCTCAGTACAAATTACCGCTATTAATAACAATAACAACAGAAAGAACTTTTGAGATCAAACTTGAAAACAGATAAAAGAGATGAGAGTGTAGAATGAGTGAGTTGGCATTGCCTATCCAAAAAAAAAAAAAATGAACCATTGCCTTCTAGAAGGCAAAGGTACTCTTTAAATACTCGCCGAGTACATGTGCACCCAAATGAATGTAAGAATTAATATATTAATATTTACTTATTGTATGTACGGATGTATGTATCTACTTTTGTAGAAGAGTATGTATGTTTGTATGTAATATTTTGCATGCCCTTCCGTATTAAGATGGGCACACAATTCTACATACACACATTATAGATTTTATATTTTCAATTACATTTTTTACAAAAACTTTGCAATAACACTTTATTTTGAAATTTCACAAATTGATTTTATTTATTTACATTAATTTACAAATTATAATTTCACTTTTACCTTTAATTCGCACTCCGACTTGAATTAACAAATAATCTGCATGGGACGAGAGCGAATACGGACTAAGTTTAATGAGAATTCCTGTTGTACTAAATTTTTGGTTACTAGCACAGAGTTGCCAGAACTAATAGGATTTGTTTTTTTTAACAGATTATAAGTGAAATTAGGAATTGTGTTCGCCAATGGAGAAATTATGTATAAGCATATGTAAATATGAATATACTTACATACATGTACTTGTCTACTTAGATCTCTTAAGGGGCCTAGACACGGTCAAAATGTTTGCTGTCATCTTCGTGTATGTGTGCTTGCTGGCATGAAGCACTCAGGCTTGTTAACTCGTCAATCATTCATTTCTGATTTGATTTTATGGTGTTCGTATGAAATATTAAAAAATTAAAACTAACGAAAATTTTAAGAAAAATTTCTCTAAATAAAGATATATTAATAGCTATAATAGCAGCGTGTTTGCAAAAAAATGAAAAGCAAAACAGAAAATTTATAACAAAAAAACGCATATGGATCACACGTGTTTTAATTTTTATTCCCCTTTTTTTTACACCTTCTCACTATGAAAAATTACATGAAAATGAAAATTTGTTCGTGCTTGAGATAATACTACAATACATTCACAAGCATGTGACAGCAAGCATGCTAAAAATCGAAATTTTTTGATTTTTCTTCAAGCATCGTCGGTGTCACATATACTAACAGAATGCTTGCCATGCATATTGACCGTGTCTAGGCCCCTTTAAAGAATCGCTAATTAGGGACAACCGTGAAGCAGCTGCAATAGCATTTTAATACAGAAAATTTTCAAAATACGAATAAAAGTTAAGGGGACAGAACACACTTACCTTAAACATCCTAGTGCCAGTATTCGTTTATATAAAATTTTTGTTATAGTGTTTTCGCACTGAAATGTTAAAACCTAGGTTTAGCATTAAAACGATAAACAGCTGGTTTTGCGTTCACACTGCAAACTCACAGTATTGAGACAACCCACGGGTAGGTTAATCTTAGGACTGTATTAATTTTCATCTATGTATGTCTTGAAAGCGGTGCCAAAATGTCCACATAAGGGATTATGACCCGTTAAAATACCTATCAAGTTTCGTCGTTCGGTCTGGCTTAGATTCAACAGCTTCTTTGATGTGTTTCTTGTAGATCATTTTATAGAACTTGGCTTATATTGTATAATCGACGAGTACACGCCTGATCAGAAGGCTAAGGAAGTTATGAACAGAAAAGTTAAGCTACAGAATGGTTACAGGCAAAAGCAAATCTCCTATAGTCTGAGGAGCTCGAGAAAGGTTCAACTTTGCTGTACTTCTTTCGCCAAGTATGTATGCCTACTTTATCATATACACACCTACATATCCACTGCTATCCTATTATTTTCCTCACTTAACTATCTTAAATTTTTTCGTTCCCTCCAAACATTGTACCCAATTAAGTGAAGTCTGGCCTAACTTAAGCTTACAACTAAAATTCAGTAAAAAAATTTAAGTATTATCAAGAAATGTTTAAATTTTAAAAACATAACCGATATGTATTGACAACTACCAGCAAAGCTGGAAAAATAATATAAAAATGCAAGCAACAAACAATATTTGGATTTCAACAACTTTGTTTATGAGATTCCTTTCTAACCAGCATCCGTTAAGCATTCCAACTGATTGAAACATAATGAAATAAGTTCTCGTTAAACAAACTCAGCTTGGAAACATTTTGAGACCGCATATATAAAAATAAATTAAAGTTTTCATTATAGAAAACTACGCAACCCCTTTAAACTAACAAAAAAAAAAACTTTATAGTTTGTTATTCTACAGTTGTGGTGGTATAAGTAGTTGTATGTACGAATGTGTGCATGCACACGCATGTTATTTACCTGATATGCCTTAAAGAGTGTAATAAAAAGCTACATCCGTTACAGTTTATTGCTGATAAGATGATGCGTATCGAATAGTTAAATGAAAAAAGTAAATTATATAATAGAAACTCAAAGATGAAAATGACTATACCAACTACATATAACAATTAAAGCCACCCTAAGAATTTTTCGTAAAAATATGTAACAGCAACAAAAAATATAAGGATCTATTTAAGAAATTTTTCTTTCTAATAGTGTTTTCGCACTAGCATAGTTTTAATAAATTCTGGTTTTAACGTTAAAACCAACTATTGAAACTTGGTTTTACCATACAAAATGATTTTGTTAAAACCAAGTTAAAACCACTTTCGAATTGGTTTTAAGTAAATTTTGTAAAATGCGACCTTGGTTATACCCTCCAAAAAAAAATTGGAGGGTATATACCGTGTGCAACGTAGCTAAATATCCATCTGAGACCCCATAAAGTTTATATATACTGATGAAATCTAAGACGATCTGGCTATGTCTGTCCGTCACGTTTCAGTCCAACGAAAAGAGCCAGGCTCTTGAAATTTGGTACAAATATATCTTGAAGGATAGCACAGCTCAAGTTTGTAAATGGGCTGAATCGGGCCAGAGCGAAAAAAGTTCGCCTAAGAAGAACTAAACCAACCTCTAAAGAACAACATAATTTAAGAAGATGTTTTATTGTAATTTTGTTAAGCATATGATATAGTTTTATGTTAACGAAGGTCCAAAGCATTGAACTTGCAGTCAAAAAATTAGAAAAATCAATTTTTTCGAACCCGTCCCTTTTTTAGTGGGCGTTAAAGTAACATATTACATGGAAAAATAATGTAAATATTTCACAAATTATGCTATTTTAGCACATATTCTTTAAAAATTTAATTTTAAGCTTTTATGACGCATTTTAAAGCTTTTATAAGATGTTCTCTGATCTGCCCTACTCTCCCCCTCCCCATCGCGTTTTAAATGACCATATCGAAAACAATTTTTTTAACACTTAATAACCCTAGAAATTTACCGCCGTATTCATAAAAAATGTTTTAGGTTTATTTGACAAATTTCCCATTGAAATACGTCAAATAAGCGCTTAATAAACCTAAAATATTTTTTATGAATACGGCAGTTACTTTTTAGTTATTTATAGCAAGAATGAGATGTCTCCCCTACAGAGTGACCACGACATAATAGAGTTTTTATATGTTTTAAATATTTGGAGGGTATTTAAAATTCTACCTGGTCGTTCTTAATAATTTTTCCCTGTTTACGTCTGTGCTAAGTTGAATGATTCCCAATTTGTGTTATAAATAATTAAAAACACAAATTCTACTAGTTATGGCAACTCTGTGCTAGCAACGAAATAATTTAGTACACCAGGAATTCTCAGTAAAGTTAGTCCGTATTTGCTTTCGTCCCATGTAGTTTGTGTGTTAATTCAAGTCGAAGTGCGAATTAAAGGTAAAAGTGATGTTATAATTTGTAAATTAAAGTAAATAAATAAAATCAATTTGTGAAATGTCAATATAAAGTGTTATTGTAAATTTTTTGTAAAAAATATACATAATTAAAAATATAGAATCTGTAATGTATGTATGTTTGTAGAATTGTGTGCCCATCTTAATACGGAAGGGCATGCAAAATATTACATACAAACATACACACTCTTCTGCAAAAGTAGATGCATACATACATCCATACATACAGTAAGTAAATATTAATATGTATGTATGTATAACAACCCAGTGCTAAGACGAAAGAGAACGGTTGCCTTCTTGAAGGCCTCTGTACCTTTTCTTTTGCATATATATTCTACACTCATATATCTTTTAATCACGTTGATATTGCGGGTTCGGCCTACCCCTTTATCATATTTTATAGATATTATCAAATGCCTCCTACTCAATCGCTTATATTCCACCGCTTTTGCAAATGACAAAACAAAATATGGGACTCGTTCTCTTCCTCCTTCTCACACAAGATTATTTGGTTTGCATATGTACTTACATATGTTGAATATAGAGAAGCTGTGGCCTTCTGGAAGCCACTTCGCAGCTACAAAAGAATGTTAATTGAATCAAACAAATACCTAAACAGGCCTTTAATAAGGCCGGAACTTAGAATGTCTTCTGAGTTTTCACACTTCTGTTTTCACGTTTGATTTCAAAAGTTCTTTCTGTTGTTATTGTTATTAATAGCGGTAGTTTGTTCTGAGAGTTGTTTAAGATTTTACGCTTGATGTTTTGTGTGTCTGCATGTCTGTATATATTTTTGAGAATGAGTGCTTCACAATGCTGATGATGGGTGTTTGGTCATATGCTAAAATTTTGGTTAAAAAATTTCCAATCGCAAAAATAAATATGTATGTATATGCATATGAATGTATGTCAGTAAGAAAAAAAGCAGAGCAGAGAAAAAAAGCAGAGAAAAGTGATTATGAGATGAGTGTTTATGATTTTAAGAGTTGCCGTTAATTAAAATATAATTAATACATCGGGAATCGGAACGGGTAATATAAATATGTTTAAATCAATTAATTGAAGCTGTATTTAAAAGGTAAGTATTTACATACATAAATAAAAAAAAGACTAACAACAGAAACTGTTTGAAAATCATTGCTGTAAAAAGGAATTTACAAAAATTTTATATAATTTTTATAATGTTTACATACATATCTTCAAATGCACGTGATTTTAAACTGTTTTAGCAACCCACTTCTGATTAAAAAAAAGTATAGCGGTAAACCGTGATAGAAAATGTAACAATAAAAAGAAAATGAAACTATGAAACAATACCTAGAAAAACAAAAGTGTTTACAACATTTTTGAACATATTTGACCCATACTTGGACACTTTTAAAAATACCCTGTAGGAATTCAAACACATTTTTAAGTAACTTAAAACTGGTTTTTAAATAGGCACAACTAGTGTATAAACTTTATAAAAGTGACTTTAACAAAGTCACTTTATACTATAAAGTGACTTTTTTCCTTGTCGTCGACTCATTATATTAACATATGCATGTCATAGGCGATAGTCAATTGGCCATCTCTGCATGACTTTTTAATTGATTACTAATTACTTATTTTTCAACCAATTTGTAGTCAGTTTAATTTAAATTATTTAAAACACTTTTTTATTAATTCATTTATAAATAGTTAAGTTCCAATCAATTTTTTATTAAAAAATAATAAAAAATATATCTTTTTGCAACGTTGATACTGATTTTAAATAAAAATTCAAGCACATTTCATGACTTAATATGAAAATGAAATTCAAAATAATTAGGTTTTTTTGTTTGGTTGATATCTGCATTAGATTTAAACCAATTTGTAGTCAGTTGCAAAATAATTAATTTATAATTAGTGTTTTTATAAACCGATTATTTTATTTCCTAAAGGGTATCTACCTACATACATACATATGTACGTACGTGTTATATCTATATGTTATATGAGTTTGATTGCAAAGGTTTTTAAATATATTCCCCCTTATTCTGTAATTATTTGTCGACGTCAACGTCATGATAATATCAAATAATAAGGCAATTATTTACACCGTTTCTTCACCAATTATCTGCTTTTAACACCCTATTGCTAATTTCTAGCCCTTAGAGAAAAGTTTGAGATCATCAGCAGAATTCAATTGTTCACCACAAACAGTTGCTAAGCATCTAATTTTTGATATTGCCTTGACATTGACGCCGACAAATAGCTACAGAATAAGGGGAATTATTTAATATGAGTAGACTTTTATGCCACTAAGAATCGGCGAAGAGTTTGCATACTATTAAGTTTTTATGAAGCATAAAATACAATTTTTTTGTAAAAATCAGTTATTTTTGTGGTTGGAATAATGAAAAATGGCAAATTACACTGTTATTAATTTAAACAATATTTTTTTTTTAATAAGTCGTCTAAGTGTTGCACCTGCAAATCCAAAAAATATTTTCAAATTCACCAGAGGCCAAATTACAGCACTCGATATCGAACGAAATTTGTATATAAATTATATGGAAATTTCGATTGATATCGAATGCGGTAATTTGGCCCCAGTTCTTAGGAATGACAATGTTATTTTGATTGACGTTTATAGCAGAAAATTGCATAATTTTATTACAGATTTTATTTTTTACACTTCTTTATAGATTGTTAAGAGTGAAAATTTGTTAATATGCAGAATTTTTCGTCGTGTTTCACATAAAAAAATGTTAAATTTTTTGCACTTTTCATTGGAATTTGGTATTATCTATTACGGCATTTGAAAGTAGTGAATTTATTGAGAATTGGTGTACCATCTTTTATGATTATGTTTCATTTATAATTCCAGCAATTAATTTCCTAATAATTTTATTTAATGAAAATTCCTATATTAAGCCTTTATGTTTTTACGCCCTCAAATCATTACTGATGATGAAAATGTAGCGGTTTTCGAAAACAGCTGATCTGCTCTGCTGTGCAATAATTAAAAAAATTATTTTGACTTTCCTTCGTGTTTTAGAATATTTATCATGTCTTTTTGAATTTAAAACAAAAATTTCGAACAATTAGACCATGGTATAATAAAACAAGGTACTGCCACTGTGAGCTATTAAATTTAAAATAATTTTCTGACAATTTTAAGGATTCTGACATTCCCATAAAAATTAAGTTACCATATTACTTTAAGTTACCCGTTTTTTTTCTTTTGATTTGTGTTGTTAAAATTTTTAATTGCATCGGTGTCATAATTAACAATAATTAAAATCCGTTTGCCAATTAATTTATTATAAAAATCTTGTCGTGAACCTTGAATAAACATATTTTTTGTTAAATTGTCTTATTGATCAATGTAATGGTTTCAATGTTTTTGGTTCAATGCAAAGCAACACAATGACTTTTTATTTCTTGTGGAAATGCATAGGAACTGGGATTTTTTATAGTTTTCTATATTCTTTACATTTTATATACCTTTTATTAAATTATATTAGCAAAATATTGCAAAATGTTTATGTTCAAAACCTCAAAATGAAATTTTTCTCTCTGTCAATATGCAAAAACGATTCACAATGAGATTTTGAGCGGGAGATTCTATCTATGTTGTACGTTCAGTATGTTTAAATTTAAAATGAGGTAATACAATGAAATATGTTAAAAGAGAGGGGATAAAATAATAGTTAAATACCATGGTATAATATATTATAATGGTGCTTTGTCCGTGATCTCATGAAAATGTGGCTTGGTACTAAAGAGGCCATTATTTTGGAAATTGCTGAACTGGACACCTTGAAATTTAAATAAGTTAGAGATCAAGGAATGTAGTTTAGTATATACAATTTAATTAACGAAATTGCTAGACAAATGGAAAAACTTATATACATATGTACATATATATGAAATTTTTTATTTGACATATTGTTGTCACAACACTATTTTAAATGAAATTTATTTCTTGGTGGTCAAGCAATGCCTATATGCATTTCGTTGGTGCTTTACCAAATCATGGTTAAAGTCTACTGATGACCACCAACAAATAAATTTCATTTAAAATACATATATGTATATATATATATATATATATATATATATATATATATATATATATATCTATATATATATATATATATATATATATATATATATATATATATATATGTATTACAGATTTTATTTAAAAATTTCCAAATAAACAAATTTTTTTTTTATAATGTGGCAACGTCATATTCAATATGATGTAGAAAAATAAACTTCAAAAATCCTTATTAAAATTTAATAAAAGCAAGTGGCACTACCTTGTATTTATATACCTTGAATTAGACTATAAATCTTAATTGAATTTCATATGGAAATATGAATGTTCGATAAAAGCAATACATACATAAAATATGCTTTCAATATTCAATATTTTTCAAAAAATTTTAATTTTTTCATATCTGGAGCAGCCTTTATGTCTTTTACAATATAAATTTTAGTGCTAATTATTTTATTTTGGAGCTAAAAATATATATAGTGGCAATAATAGCATACGAAACCGCACTAGTTTAAAAATATTCTAATTCATATCAGGAGTAGTTTTCAGTGCTTCTATTTCCTAATAAAGGATGTTTTTTTTATGGAATGACACAATAAAACAAGGAAATATATTAATGTTTAAATATGATTTCTGCCATGTGGCAGCCACGGCTGGAGCATAGAAGTCGCAGTCTGGAACACCAATTTTCAACAAAAAAAAAACATCTTCCATAAGGTAGAAGGACACAACCCCAGTTGCTGAGAACGATTGATTAGGATCAGCTTCCTGTGCAGCGGCTACAGCTTCTTCAGTGCGCACTGTTCGGCGCCTCACGGGATGCATATGTTCAGTAACTGTTAATATATTTGACGAATAGAAGCATTATTTTGAACAATTGAACGCAAATTTCAGCAATTTGAACGCGTTGCTCTGGTTTTGTAACACTCTAAAAAAAAGCACGCTATACTTCCTTGAACACAGAAATAGAATACTGATAGGAAACAAATTGCACTGCGTCAAAAAAATTTGATTGCATGTAATTATTTGACATCCAATTTAAAATTCTCAATTTTATTTTATTTTATTTTTTCCAATTTAAGATAAGGATTTGCTCACACCATTTTACCAAATTATCTTGGCAGCAGTTTGAGTCTCATCATTCACATGAATAGATTTTTCCACAGGATTTAAGTTTAGCACACAAAGATTTGTAGCGGCAAAAACAAACATAAAACTTAAAAAGAAATTGAACAGAATACAAAAAATGTCCTCTAATTCCATTCACCAGCCATTTCATCTTTCATTCCAATCATTTATTTCATCCTTCCGTTCGTTCCGGTAAAGGATAAAGCAGCAAAATAGTCAGTCAGTTATGCAGCGAGCCATTTTGTCTGTCAGTAAACCGTTTGTAGTTTTGCTTTGTTTTTTTAGCTCTTTTCATTCATTTAGCTGCAGTATTTCCTGTTTGTTGTTGAAACGTTTCATTTTTTATTTTTTTTTTGTTGCTCTCTAAAGTTTGATTGTGTATTCAAGCGCTTTTTATTTACGTTATTTTATGCGTTTAATTGCGTATTTTTGCAAGGACGCAAATTTTGTTATTTTTTATGCTTCTGCCTCTGCACAAGTGACACATAATAGTTCTAGTCTATAGCAAATTTGGGTATTTCTTTCCAAAGTTTTCTAAATTTTGTGAAAATTGGTCACATTAAAAATGGTGCAAATAGTATTTCAATATCGATCACATGGGATTATTACCAAAATCTTTCAGAATGATTATCTGTATGAGTTGTTCCGTGCAACATTTGTTATATGCTAATAGGAGTTGTAGAGGAAGGCTAAGTGCAGCGATACACATGAAGAAGAAAAATCCTTGAATTGTGTTTCAAATTGTTCCCTCATCCGCCCTATTCTTCAGATTTAGCGCCGAGTGACTATTTATTGTTCCCATACTTGAAGAAATGGCTGGGCGGAGAGAAATTTGACTCCAACGACTAAACAAAGGAATTTTGTTAATGACCTCGACAAATCGTATGTTTCGGAAGGAGTAAAAAAGAAAGATGGGGAAAACCTTGCACTGAGTGTATATAGAACTCAAAGGATCCAACGATATTCAAAAATAAAATAAGTTTTTATATTAAAATCTCTGTTTCATTCAAAATTGTGCTGTTGGCTGAAGTAGTTAACATGAGACTATGAAGCGGAGAGTCTTGAGTTCAATTCTGCGCTCATTCATGAATATTGTGTCGAATTGTTTCGATCTGCATTCGTGCATGATTGTGTTAGTTGTTGTTAGCCTGTTTCAGTGATGAAGGCATAGCACTGGTCACTGAAAAATTATTTGCAGCGAGTGACACAATCATTTACTAAAAGCAGAGTAACAGCAGCACCTCCTTCGCCGGTTCTGTAGCAAAAATTAACCGGCGAAGTAAAAAGGCTAAAATAGCTACAAAAAATTCTCATTCTCCCGATCTTTCTTCCCTTCTAGTTCTGGCGCAATGCACTGCATATGTAGGGGTCATCCCTGAGCGCTGGTCCTACTCCTAAAAAAAAAGAAAAGAAAATAAAATACCCACCCTCTTAAGGCCGAATAATTAACTTTTTTGTATATTTTTTTAATCTTTTCTTAATAAAATTATGATATATTTTGGCAATTATTTTATATTAACAGAATATAAAATGTGCTGAAAACTGCTTTAAATTTAATAATAAAACAGATTTCCCACTCCTGGAAAAAGCCAACAAATAATTGACGAATGAAAGGGAAAGTGGATTAAATAACTTGTCTAACCTCGAAATAAGTACTGATCCGTGCTGCTGGTTTGATGATTGTAGAAAATATTCTTAATATTCCACTCTTAATATAAATAAATAGAATTTGAACGAATTCATTTATTAAATAAAAAAATAAGTAAAAAATTATAATAATTTGCAGCTTCGCAGATTTGAACTTAGAGCCCGTTGAAAAAATTAACATGCTGTAATATAATTTACATAAGAACTAATAAAATAGAAATTCATACAGAATTGTCTCATTTTAATTAAAAACCTCAATATATTTATGCACTTTGGTCATACAATAGAAACAATGGCCATATATGGTTTTTCATTAAGAGTTCTTTAATTTATTTTAGCATTTTCTCGCGCCACGTGCAATTTTTATCATTTTCCAAACAGATCGTTGTTCAATTTAGCTGTTGGTTCATTGAGACTATTTGTATTTGTCAGTGATTACATGATGCCGTAAAACAATACACTGTGACAATATATCTATTGCTTTACGTATTTTTATTAAAAATACGTTGTCCCTTTCATGGCGAGCAAACAAGCAAAATCGCAGTATATCCTGTTTCTTTACTTTAAAATTTTGTTTATTTTTTTTATTTCACTTTAAATTGGAACACTCATCAAGCGAAACAAACTATTAGGAAACTGCTTCCAGACTGCAAGAGTTACAGTTGCATATTTCGTTTTATCGTTGCATCGCATGTGTAAAACAAAAAGTAAACTTTATAAGATGAACTGACAATATGGCTCATTTCCCTGCCTCTCTATTTACACATTACTTACAGCCTTTTTATTTTAGCTTATGACTTTTTAACAAGACACATATTGAAAAGCATATCGCTTGTAATTAATCTTGTTGACGCTGTTAAACGCCAACAACAACAGCAACAGCATGCATGCATGCCTGTTATTGTTCTCTTTGGCAGTGGCAAGATGCAGGCAATAGTATTACATATTTTGTAAACTGACAAAGTTTGTGTGATTGCTGTCGCTCTTGTCTTTTTTTTATTTTTTTGTTATTGGAAGCCTGGAGGAAAAAACCATTTTTAAACATATTCTTTGGAGAGCTCATCGGATATGTTTGTTTTATTGATGGTGTTGGTTTGGCAGTTGTAGCAGCAAAAGTATCGGTATCAGTCAATGTTGTTATTGAGACTTAAGTTAAAAACAAATAAACAAATTGTTAAGCACAAGAGAAGCACACAAATAACTAGAGTTTGACTAGAACTTTGATGACAAATCATTTGACAAGAGAAGGGAAGCAAAAAAAATTTAAATACTTTGATGTAGTGGACATTACAATGTCCCACATAAGAAGTTGTTGGACTGTTGCATATGTGAAATAAAACAAGTTAAAATGTTATATTCGACCGGGTCGAATCTTAAATACTCTCACAAACATTTATTAAGTAAATTTAAAATTTTTAACTTGGTGGGACAGAGTTCCTTTAAGACATCTCTGTACCCAATTCTAGATCTCTATTTTGACAAAGTCATTCCGGGAAGGGCCGTGGGGGAGATGTTTCACCTCCGCAAAGTCAGAGAACATATCAGCTTCTTATAGGCTTAAGGAATACAAATTGTTCAATATTTACACTATTTTTACATATAATATCGTACGTCAACTCCCATTAAAGGGGGCAGGGTCCAAAAATAGACTATATCATGTTTTTCACAGACGAACGTATGGGCATTGCTAGATCGTCTCAGACTTCATCACTGATCAAGAATATATATACTTTATGGGGTCCAACTATTTTTGGCGGGTATCAAAACTGTATTTTGTCGGGGTCTCTCTGGCAGGGCCGTGGTGGAGACATTTCACCTTTGCAATAAAACTGCAAAAATAAATGTTCGGAATAATTAAATGTAAAATTTATTTATTAATTTTTTTTTTATAGTTTCATTTAGCGGGCAAAGGGGGGAGGGGGGGAGGGGGTAGAGCAGAGGAGCAGCTTCGTCATTAAAGCTTAAAAATTTTATTTTTAAGGAATGTAGGCTTAATTAAAACAATTTGTAAAATTTTTACATTATATTTGCATATCATAACGCCCACTAGAGTGGGCGGAGTCCAATAATTAATTTTTTTGATTTTATGCCTTGAATCTTCTTTGACATAAAAATATATCATTTGCTTCACAAAAAAACTTTAAAAATGATGTTGTTTTTTAGAGGTTGGTTTAGTTCTTCTTAGGGGAACTTTTCCCCCTCTTGCCCGATTTAGCCCATTTCCGAACTTGACCTGTGTTATCCTGCAGGATATATTTATTCTAAATTTCAAGAGTCCAGCTTTTTTCGTTTGGACTGATTCGTGATTTCCACAGACGGATGGATGGACGGACGGACGGACCGACATGCTCAGATCGTCTTAGATTTCATCACTGATCAGGAATATATATACTTTATGGGGTCTCAGATGGATATTTCGCTGCGTTACAAACGGAATGACAAAGTGAATATACCCTCTAGTTCTTTTTTGGAGGGTATAAAAATGATACTCAATTTTCCAGCTCTGGAGCCGAGTTACCGCATTCGATATCGATGGAAATTTCAATACAAATTAAGTGGATATTTCGATTGATAGCGAATGCGGTAACTTGCCTCCTGGAATCGTATTTAAGCCTTTTGCTTATTTTCAATAGCAATCAATTTAGGACTATTTCCAATTCATCAATCCCGAATAGAAGTCTCTAGGTTTTTTTAAGGCAAACACACGGACATGGCATATTCGACCCCGAACATGTATACTTATTCTTGTGGCGTATTAACGTTGGGGAAACTACCTCGAATGACAAACCTTTCCCCAATTGTTTTTTGGTGAAGGGCATACAAATTAAATTGTATATGAAACAAATATTTATGGCTGCAAAAAAAAATAGTTTAGCATCTCTTCCACTTCTGCTAGGAAAATGGCAAAAAAAAAAACAAGAAAAAATTTGTAGTCAAACAAAAAGTTCTTAAAACAAAGAATTTATGCAAATCAACAAGTTCTACTAGATGGATTAAAAGAGATTGTATCCCTATTTATTATTCTGTTGGCTTATATGATTAAAATTCAAATAGTAAAATATGTTATTAAGAACAATAAAAAGCAAAACTTTAAGCTGCTTAATTTACTATGTCAACTTTCAGTTTTTATTATTTCACATTTAATTCTCTGCTTATGTAGAGCTCAACATATTAAACGAGACGACAATACCTTTTTTGTGTAAAGAATATCATTTTGTAAAGGACATCATCCGAGTTAGACGTGCTGATAGTTGCGCACAAGAACAACAGGATTTTGTTTTTTTCCTTTTTAACATATAAAATACCTTCAATGGGAATTTATTTTAGCAAAATATTTTATTACAATCAAGCAAAATAGGTATGAAGCTTAAGATAGTAATTGAAATTTTAGTAAAAATTTATATTAAAATATTTAGTTGAAATCGAAAGGAGTGTAAGGCGACGTATTTTTTTTCACACACACTAATGTCGTATCATTCATACCAAAGGCTGGGGAAATTTAAGGTTAGGACGTAAATTGGCTGTCAAATGATGAAATGCCAAGCAATTAGCTGTCATCATTTGACAGTTATTTAGTGAAAAGTTGCAAAATTTAAACCATGGAACGCTTCACTCTCGAACAAAGAATTTTAGTTGTGAAAAGGTACTATCAAAATGGTGAACATTTTACTGTATCAATTCGTAAAATTAGAGCAACTTTTCCTCATAATCAGGCTTCTTCTGAGACCGCCGCCAATAGATAAAAACAATACACTCGCAGTGGCTGAAGTGCATCAACGTGCATCAACGCGCCGACGTTCCCCTTAGGCTCTTTGCGCAACATTTTGAATAAAGATCTTCATCTTTACTCTTGTAAAGATCAACTCGTTCAAGAACTAAATCCGGCCATTGCGCTGCATGTTTGTAAATTGGGAAAAGTGAACGAAAACAATACATTTTTAAACAGAATCGTTTTTAGTGCTGAGGCGCAATTTTCAATTAGTCTGTTATGTGAATAAAAAAAATTTAAAATTCGCATATAGGGCTCACAAAAGCCACAAATAGACCACGAAAAACCAATACATCCAGAGAAAGTGACCATATGGTCGCGGTTTGTGGCCAGGTGGCATCATCGGCCCGTAGTTTTTCGAAAATGAGTGAGGAAACATCGTCACCGCGAATTGTCTACACTACGAAACCACGATAACCGATTTTTGTGATCACAATTGGCCATCAGTGGCCAATATCAGTGATCAATATTTCAATTTGACGATGTCAATTAGCCGCCTCGTTCTTGTGATTTAACGCCGCTGAATTATCTTCTCAGGGGCCATTTGAAAGATCGGGCTTACGTGAAAGAAACACAAACAACTGACACTCTGAAAGATGAAATTCAGAGATAAGTGAGGTTTTGATGCAAAACATGTTTCAAAATGTTTATGTAAAGAGCGGACGTCTGCCAACGTTCTACTTTACATTTGTAACACGGTTTAGAGCCTTTTTAGTTGAATTTACAATAAAAAGTTACCTTAAAGAATAGTACAGATTCTGTATAGAAATTAGTATGTCTTTATTATACTGCAATGAAAATCAGTTTATTGTGATTATAAATTTAAGAGCAAATAACTTACTTCCTTCTTTTACTGCCAACAAATATTGAGAAGTAAGCCAGTCCATTCATATACATATTATTCTGCACACTCTATTAAAAATTGTACAAAACGAACTTTTAACTTTAACAACATTTAAGAAAAATTCAATGATTAAGTAATTTAAAGTTAAGGCACATGTTTGTCAAAATTAAGACGACTGACTACATGCAACACAAAATTTAGTCAGGAATGTAAAAAAGAATTTTTGAATAAAATATCAAATCTAACGAATAAAAAATTGTAGAACACAAAAATACCAATATCGTACATTGGAATTTAATTTTGAAATTTTCTGCCAAAAGTCTCGTTACCAGCAACAAAGAAAAAAAATTACTAAAATGCAGATATTTATGGATATTAATGAAACAAATAATATTGAAATTGTTTGCCAATCCAAAGGAGAGAAATTCATCTACAGCGTCCGCCAAATAACATTTTTTTTTGAAAATGCTATAAAAAAACTACTGAATATTTTCTAAAATTTCTTTTTTTGTTTTAAAAGTACAATCCTTCCGGTTAATAATGGAAAATAATTTCATTAAAATGGCTGCATAGCCCGCTAACGATCGCCCTTGGCTGTAACGCCCACTCCTTGCTCATTTTCGAAGAAAAATGGTCCAATTATGGCTCTGGACCAAAATCCGCACCAAACAGTGGCTCGTTTTGGGTGCGTCGGCTTTTCAATGTATGCGTGCGGGTTTTCTGTGCCCCAAATGCGACAATTTTGCTTGTTTCCATACCCGCCAAGATCAAAATGAGCTTCATCTGGAAAGATGATTTTTTTTTGCAAAATCGGCATCTTCTGTAAGTCGATCGCAAGCGCACTTAGCGAAGCGAAAACTTATTGGATGGTCAGTTGGCTTCAACTCCTGAACCAATTGGACTTTGTATGGCGTCATACCAAGGTCTTTATGCAAAATTCGTCTCAATGATGTCTCCGAAATGTTCAATTGTTGAGAACGACGGTGAATTGATGTAGATGGCGCTTCACTCACACTCTCTGCTGTATTCTCGGGTGTACGCACTGTTTTTGGCTTTTCACGTTTTGGTTTATCGATGAGGATGTCAGTTTTTTTTAATTTTTTCACAAGATAACGAACATACGGAGCTGACGGTGCTTCTCTTCTTCCAAAATCCGTACGCAATTTTCGCACACATTCTGCAACATTCCCATGATTTTCAAAGTAACGTCGCAATATTTCCCAGCGTTGTTCAAGCGTAGACACAACCATATTCGTTCAGCTTAAGGATAAAACTAGTTATCTGTCCAATCAGACATGAGCTAAGAGTTACCATTCACGAAATAAGCACTAGTTGAAAAGAAAACGTTAGATGGCGGACCCTTTACATAAGTGTATGTGTATTTTAATAATTCTGCTTATTATAAATATTATTAAATGTCACAATGACTAAAATTCATTAAATATCTATGAGTGAGGAAAGATGGGAGGAGAAAAGTAGTTTAAAATTTGTAATAAACACTTCTTCACGTTGTGTATTTGTTAAAACATTAACTTCTGTAAAACAAAAATTGTTTCTCTAACAAAATCTTAATCGAATTTAATATGGCAATAAAAATAAGTTGGATACAAAATACTTCCATAGAAATTTAGAAATGAAACTTTCACGTGTCCTTAACTATAAAAGAATTCAAAGCAAAAAAATTCGCCTTAAGTATAATGGAACCAGAAATTAAAAAAAAAATGGGCTTGAAGAAAATACTAAAAAATTAAACACAGGTTTTGATGCAATTCTCGTATGCAGTTATCTAATAAAATTTTTATAAATAAAAATAAAAGAAGTCATCTAATATGTGAACAACAAACAAACACTCACATCAGTACTGATGACGAAAGTGTAGCTGGTTTCGAAAACAGCTCTTCTGCTCTGCTGTATAAATTTAATAATTAAAAACTGATGTTGACTTTTCTGTGTTTCTTGGAATATTTATCATGTCTAATATTTAAATATTAATTAAATATTTCTCTCCAAATACTTTTAAATATTCTATACTAAAAAAAGTGCACAGTCGATGCGCATTGATGTTGTTTCGTTGCACATTTTAGTAATCAGCAGCTTTCGTAGTTGAAAAAACTGTAAACATTCAGTTACACTATAAGTGTTAAGATGTTTGATGTTATTCATACTCAACTACAAATTCGGTTTTTTAATGAGACAATGCAGCTCGTCATGAAGTCATGAATTCACAGCATTATTTTCTATGTCACAAGTTTTGAGTTAAACAAGTAAAAGTGCTATATTTGGCAGTGCCGAATCTTAAATACCCTTCACAGATGTAATTCTTCTTTATTTCTTGCTAAAATAGGAAGTAGGTTTAAGTAAAAGATGTAACATAGTTTTACTTGACAAGAAAATTTAAATTTTTAAACTTTTTGGTCACTTTCATGTACCATAAAATATATTATTTGTTCAACCCCGGAGTCGAAATTTTGATTTTTTAAGATTTTAATACCAATTTTGTTCTTCCTGAATTATAAAATAGTTTTAATTAGCAAAAACAACAACGTCAATTGCCTATTTGGTTACTTTTATATATATCAATTTCCCAACCCTGGAAACGAAATTTAAATTTTTTTACCAGTGCAACTCTTAATGAGGCATTAAATAGTTTTATTTAAGAAAAACTTAATATTTGTAACCATTTTGGTCACTTTCATGCATTACAATATATTGCATGTACCAAAAAACTTTAAACTTCCCAACCCTGCATTCGAAATTTTGATTTTTTTTGGAAATTTTTGATACTAATTTTGTTCTTCCTAATATATAAAATAGTTTTAGATAGCAAAAAAAATTAAATCAACGTCAATTGCATTTTTGGTGAGTTTTATGTATAAAAAAAATTTCAATTTCCCAACCCTGGAAGCGAAATTTTATTTTTTAATTTTTTATCAATGCAAATCTTCATGAGCTATAAGGTAGTTTTGTTTAAGAAAAAGTGAAATTTTGTAACCAGTTTGGTTATTACATGTACTACAAAATATTGCATGTACCAAAAAAAACTTTAATTTTCCCAACCCTGGAAGCGAAGTTTAAATGTTTAGTTATTTTCACGCTTCATGAGGTATAAAGTAATTTGTTTTTAGAAATATTTCAAATTATTAACCATTTTGGTCACTTGCATGTACTATTAAATATTGCACTTGTCCACGCCTGGATTCGAAATTTTATTTTTTATTTTTGAATTTTTGGCACCAATTTTGTTCTTCCTAAATTATAAGACAGGCTTAGTTAGGAAAAAACAAAAAAAAAAACAACATCAGTTGCGTGTTTGATTACTTTCATGTATAAAAAAATGCAATTTCCCACCCCTGGAACCAAAATTTGAATTAAAAATTTTTTTTTTGGCCAATGCAAATCTTCATGACGTATAAAGAGGTTTTGTAAAAGAAAAACTTGAAATTTTTTACAATTTTAGTTACTACATGTACTACAATATACGGAATAGGCCGAAAAAAATTTTTGTTTCCCATCCCTGGAATTTTTTTTATTTAGTTTTTAATAGACCATTTAGCACGAAATAGGTTTAATTTACAAACAGTAAAAAAAATAATTGAATTTTGGTTTAAATTTTGCGTCGAGAAATAGGTGTAAGTTTCCCAGCTCTGGAACCATACTTCGGATCATTTCAATAGCACTCTATTTAAGTTAATTTCCAATCCATCGGTCCACGAACGAAGTCTCTTCTCTTCTGGGGGCTTGGGAAAACCGATTTCACGTACAGACGGACATCGCTCAATCGTCATCGCTATTCATAAGGATCCAGAATATATATACTTTATGGGGTCCCATGTGCATATCGAAGAAATTACACACAGAATGACAAACCTATATATACCCTTTGACTTTTTTGTGAAGGGTAAAAAAAGAAAAAGTATGAAGATTAGCAGGGCTCACAGAAAAAATTACTGAATTGAATGATTGTGGTGCGAAATAATAATTACTCGACTCCAAACATTTTGTTGCATTTCTAAATCGTCTTGTGAAGCTGAAAATCTCTATAAATCTCTTTAGAGGAAAGAAACGTGTTTTTAACGCGAGAAAATTTTTTTTTTATCTTTTTTATATAAATAGACTTATATAACAGACTCCTTAATAAAACATGTGCTGTAACTGCACTGCTGCAGTATGTGAAGCACTTCTGCTAAACGTTGTGACGCTTATTTCATTACTTCGTTGGTTTTAAGATTAAGTTAAAGATGCACCAAAGAACATAGAATTTATGTGACTGAAAGTAAAAAAGCAAATCCTAAACAATGATAGTTTATTTACAAGTTGAAATATTGAGTTGCTAAATATATGATTAAAATATTTTTAAATAAAATTCATTCAATGAAATTTATTTAATATATTCAGGCATGTCACAGAACGGAATTTTTTTCGGAATGAAACCATTTTTAATATGGTGAACGGAATCAGCTAGACAAAGTAAAAAAGATTTCATTGCGAAAAATAGTTTCCTTCTTTGTTTGCTGAGTAATCAAAATATGGAATCAATTCCGTTCTCGCAGGGAGTCGCAATCTGTGATATATTCGATTGTCTCAGTTAATTTATTATAGTGTTTTCACACTGAAACTTATAACATGATTTTAGCATTACAGCCACAAACAGCTGATTTTGCTTTCACACTGCAAATTGTGATTTTAACATACAGGTTGCACTTGTTCTCTATTTTTAAAACACTTAATTGACAACCTTTATAACAAATTTTTTTTTAAATTATTTTAAATTTTGTGAATGAAGATTTTTATATTATGGAGCTACTTATACAAAGTGAAGAATTTCTTAGAAATCAAGTTGTTGTATAGAAAAAAGGTAAGCAGATTCTTAAAGTTCTATTTATTAACATAAGCATAACCAGCTGTTTCCAATGTATAACTTGGCAGCACTCAACTTATCACAGCCAAAAACAGGGAAAAAACAGGGTTGCATTTCATAAAAACTACTTGAAGCCAACTGGAAAGTGGTCTTAAATTGGTTTTAACAAAATAATTTTGCATTATAAAACCAGGTTTTAACAGTTGGTTTTAACATTAAAACCAGAACTTATTAAAACCATGTCAGTGTGGAAACGCTATTAACCATATTCTAGGCTGGCCACGCGTTAATTATGTGTTTGTGAAGGCATTTCATTGACTCGTACCTCAAATCATGTATTTATTTTTGTAATTCTTTTCAGTTTTACTTACTTTAGCGTTCACTTAATAAACTTGAGTTGTTCAACACACTCTCATATGAAACAATATCTTATCATCATCAGCATAAGTGGTATTCCTATACTCCACTTGCTATTTAAAGTTGATTCATTTTAAAGCGTTGTTTGTTACAGGTGCAAATCACTAAAAACTTTTATGCTGTTAACATATTTGTAAAGTTTTACATGTTTGTAAACTTTTTAGCAAAATCCCCTATTTGTCTATAAACATAAATTTATGAGATATTTTAATATATTGTTGTAACCTGAAGTTTTACATTCGCATACATCTTTATATAGAAAACATGTCGTTAAATATTAATACAGCACATTTTACAACCTTTATAATGACAATACCACACTCTATTGTACGCATCAGGATTTTAATATTGACTGGATTTTTTTGAGGCCAGCAAATAGCTGCTATAAAAAGATCTTTAAATTCTTCAACACGAACATAAAATTATCGTAACATCCGTTATTGAAAGTGTAAAACGTAAGCTACACGATCAATATATTCATTCTGGGCAATACGATAGAAATTTATTACTTTTATATGTGATCTATTGCTGACTTCGTGCTCATGGCAAGCAATTAAATGAAAAATCAGTTAATAATAAAATTTTAAATTTAGAACGACATGATATATATTCCAAAGTATAAGGGAAATTGCTCTTCAGTTTAATTATACAACTTGTACAGCCGAGCAGAACAGCTGTTTTCGAAAGCCGCTGCACTTCCATCATAAGTACTCTGAAATGTTGTTGCTGTGATCTAGGTTTAATCCGATTACCAAAGAATAGGTTATAACAAAAATTTGAAAAGTTATAATAAGACCGCTCGAAAACTTCAAAGAACTTTCTGTCCAGAAACCATTCGAAGGTCGGCAGAAATGTTTCAAGAAACTGGGTCAGTTATGAACAGTAAGACCCACTTGTGTTAACTTCCCGATCGCACCGGCTGTAAACATTTTTGCTGTAAAATAGGGTATGACCGAAAATCCAGAAATACCAATTCGATGTTGTACTCAACGTTGGTTGTGTTAGTTGTTGCCTGCCTGTTTTCAATGATGAAGGCATAGAACATAATTGGCAGCGACTGTACTAAAAGCAGATTAACGAAGCACCTTCATTCGTCGGTCATGTAGCGAAAAATTAGCCGGCGAAGTAAAAAGTTTCAAATTGCTACAAAAACTTCTCTATCTTTTCATCTGTCCCTTCAGTACTAGCGCCTCCTTTCTAGTTCCGGCGCAATGCGCCATCCCCTGACTACTGGTCCAAGATAAAAATAAAAAAAAACTTCAAATTTAAAAGGACTTTGCGTTGAATTTTGATAAAATACCTCCCCCCTTCAGGCGTATAAGATTCGTTTAATGGCTAATGGAGCAAAATGAAGACAGCGCCAAATTTTTAGGAAGTAGGCTTGAATGGCCTCATCAATATGCAAAGTTAATTTTGGTGTTGAAAATTCTCATTCAATTCAAAACATAAAATAAACTCATCCACAGCGAGCATTATTTTGGGTGGCATTATTTTGGGACTTATTTTTTGCAGATGACACCGAAATGATGAACAACAGGTGATACAGAGACACAATAGCGAAGTTGTCGTGGCTTCAATTTCACAGTATGGATCTGGACGAGATGTGGTTTCAGCATGTACTCGTAGGCGCCAACGGTCTTATGCAACAATCAATTTATTGCAGAACAACTTATCTGAAGCAATTGTGATGTCAACTGGCCATCAAGATGATGAGTTCTAACGAAATATGATTTTTATACCCTAAAAAAAAAAGAATTGGAGGGTATATTCACTTTGTCATTCCGAGTGTAACGCAATGAAATATTCCTCTAAGACCCCATAAAATAAATATATTCTTAAGCAGTAATGAAAGCTAAGACGTTTGACTAGAACGTTGACCCGTCCGTCTGTGGAAATCACGTTACCATCCAAACGAACAGACCCTTGAAATTTAGTATAGATAAGTCTTGAAGAATATCACGGCTCTAGCTCTTAAATGGGGTGTATCGGGTCAGAGGGAAAAAATTCCCCTAAGAAGACCTAAAACAACCTCTAAAAACAACAAAATAGTTTTTACAGTTTATTTTTTGTTATATTTTTAAGCCAATGATATGTTTTTATGCCAAAAAAAAGACACAAAGTATTAAATTTAGAGCCATAAAATCAGAAAAATTCATTTTTGAAACCCGCCCCTTTTAGTGGGCGCTGAAGTATCATATTGATGACCATAAAAATGTAATTTTAGTGCTTTATGGCAAAGGTGAGATGTCTTCTCCACGGCCCCTCCCAGAGTGACCTCCTCGGAATAATGTTTTTATTTATTTTGTATTTGGAAGGAGTTTAAGATTCGACCCAGTCGAATAAAATGTTCTTACTTGTTTTATTTAGGTTTTTTTCTTCAAATCTCGGGTAGGTGCAAATAAAACAGATCTGAAGCGTTATTGGTAAAAAGTCAGGGAAAAATTCATGACTGTGCCATTGGAAGGATATTTGATGCGACAGTTAATCGTCTTTACAATCCAATAAAAAAATCTGAAAAAATGTTTATTTTAAAATGAAAGAACGCATTCCTGCAGGGCTACCCTTTATACCCTACATATATTTTTGCATGTGTGTATGTGGAAAAGAAAGTAATTAACTTCTGCTACACAGTAGGTGCTAGAAATCTAATTAAATTTTTATTGGAATCAATGGTTTTTGTAGCGACTTGTTTGCACTTGTTTCATTTGCCAGCCAGACTCACGCAGCAGCCCCTGTTTTTCATATATTTTAAATCAAATATATTTCATGTGTTCCCAAGCCTCGTAGGCATGCTAATAACAATAAACAAATGTCTTCCATGTTAACTTTGCTGAACCATAACCAACTGAGACTTTTAATTTTGTTTTAAGATTAGAACAGAACAGAACAGAACAGAAAAAAGAAAGAAGAAATATTCATGATTTATGGATGGCATATCTTATCTACTTCCTCGAAGCTGGCACATCGTAAACCCTCCATAGACTCTCGCACAACCGTTGCCAGCTACACCGTTTCAACCTTTGCACTCTACTTTATCTTGTTGTCACATGAATTTTATTGTTTCGCAAATAGGTGAGACCTTATTTTGCCATACACTTTTCTTCTTGTTCCTCGCGTGCCTCTGCGGCTGCTGCTGCTGCTGCTGTTTGCCAAATTAAATTGTTTATCTTGTACAAGTGATTGCGGTATGTGGCAGGCTGATGTCATGCGAGTATGGCGCTTAGGAATTATAACAATTCTTTCCTTATTTCGACGTTGTCGTTTATTTATTCAAGCGGCAAATGTTGAAATTGTCAAGCTGTAGAAACAAGTAGATTTGCTATACGCATATGAATATGTTTGGCTTGTGGAATAATTTAAGGTTTTAAATGGGCTTTAAAATATCTATGACGGTGGTTGGCTTGCCTCTTCTTTGGTGCCTTGTTAAGCAGCAGCTATTTAGCTCCACTTGATGAGATAAGAGTTTAACATTTGTAATGATTTTTTTTTTGCTCATAGACTTTTGTCAAATTCCTAACCCTCCGTCTTACACATGTTGCAAGAGTGTTAGACTGGTAACGCATGGCTTGGAGTAGACTAATTAGAAATATCAGTCTATAGAGAAGGAAAACAAATTATTTTTTATTTTCACTTACATTATCATGAATTCAGATTCGGTTATTTAAAAATATTTGCAAAAATTAAGACGAAAAGAGAAATAAAAAACAAAAAAATTTTTGCTAATTTCGTAATTTATTTCGTATTGCCACTGTAATAAATTAGGATATTGGCACGATAACAACATGTGACTTTCTTAAGACCCCCTTTGAGTATTGCTGACATACTACTCGGCGATCCGTGTACTTGGAACAAATATATGAAAGTTTCTGTGCCGTTCAATTTCTACTGAACCCGCTTATTTGGGCATACTTGACTTCTAATTGAAATATTTTATTGTGCAAATATCCAACTGCTTTCTTTGTTTATTAAAGCCTTATTTGACCACTTTTCCATAGCAACTTGGATATTTTCCACAATCATTTTATTATGAAATAGGCCTTAATAGTGTGTTCACACTGAAAGTTAAAGCCTCGTTTTAGTATTAAAACCATAAACAGCTGATTTTGCATTCACACTGCAAATTGTGGTTTTAACATACAGTCTGTATAATAAATTTGTTCAAAATAAATTAAATCGTTCATAGAAATATGTGAATTTACTGCTGTACTTGTTGTCTATTTTTACAACACTTAAATGATAACCTGCACAACAGAAGTTGTTGTTTGAAGGAAACAAGAAAACAATGTGTTCTCAAATAGAAATTATGTTACATTTTATGAATAAATATTTTGAAATTATGGAAGTTCTTATACAGGGTGTCTGGTAGCAGGTTTATATTTACAAACTTAAAGAAAAAGCGTAATAACTAAGACAAAGTTTTATTAAGAGCATTGAACTATAGAATGGAATTACGGATTTTATTTTTTAAAGAGTATGTCATCCAGATGCCTTCCGTCGAGTTGGCCACACTGTTCGAAACGCAGCCTTGTGTTCTGTGCCACACGCTGTTGTAAACTTGCTTCAATTGAGGTTATTTCTCGACCAATATTTTCCTTTACAGCCACAAGAGATTGGGGATTGGCATTATAAACCCTCTCTTTGAGGTAGCCCCATAATAAAAAACGCATGGGAGTTAGATTGGGCGACCTCGGTGGCCATGGGATGTCTCCAAAGCGACTGATCAGTTTTTGGGGGAAAATTTCCTGAAGCAAATGCTGTGTGTGCAGTCGCCCCACCATCCTGTTGAAACCATGTGTGTGTGTCGAGAGTACTATGGATAAGATCACAGGTTTGGTAAAAAGAATTGCATAATCATGCGTCGATAATTTTCACCGTTCTGGAGAATTTTCGAAATAAATGTGCATTACCTCATGCGTGGATAAGGCACACCAAACAGTTACCCTGGGACAATGCAATGGTTTTTGATATTTCAGTAGAGGGTTGCAGGTTCTTAAAGCCCTGTAACGGCAGTTTTGCTTGCTGACGGGGCCGTTTAAGTGCAAATGAGCCGCGTCGCACCCAAAAATGTGATTTACAATACGAAAACGCTGCAACTTCGCTTCACAAAAATTTTTGTCACTTTCTTTCAGTTCTTGAACGATTTGAATTTTAAAAGGACGGAACTTCAGATCCTTTTTTTAAATTTAATGAATAATCGGTCTTGGAAGTCGTAGTGAGGCTGCTCTTTTCCGTATTGAAAGTCGTGGATTTTCACGTAAATTGCTTTCACCCAATTCAATATTTTCGGCAGTCCTTGAAGATCGACGGGCCCTGGCCGTGGGGCATTCATAGCCGAAACAGTTGCGCGAAATATCTGCACCCACAAACGAATTACGTTTACACTCGGTTCATCACTTATTCGCCGAATACCGAACTTTGCACAAAATTGTCGACGAACAATTACGTAAGAATCATTACTCTTAAAAAATGTCTCCACAGCAATGCTCAATCGACCACAGCGACATCGTGACTGATAAATCCGCACCGCACCGTGTATTACTTTTTGAAATAATCGTATTTAAAAATATAAGTTTGCCACCAGACACCCTGTACAAAATGAAGAGCTTCAGGAATATCAAATTTTTATATATGTATAAAGAACTTTAGCGGATTCTGAAAGAAACATAAACAAATAATACCAGCTGTTTCCAACATATAACTTGGCAGCACTCCACTTAGCACAGCCAAAAACAGGCAACAATAAGGTTGCATTTCATAAAATCTTTAAAGCAAATTTCAAAATGGTCTTAAAGTGATTTTAACAAAATCATTTTGTAGGCTAAAACCTGGTTTTAACCTTTGGTTTTAACCTTAAAACCAGAATTTATTAAAATCGTGACAGTGTAAAAATACTATAAGACCTTAGCACACGTTGTGGATTGTATTATTATAAAAATGTTGTTTATAACTTCTTTAATTGTCATTCGTGTTGCACCACTCTGTGGTAATACGCAAATTATGTAATATTAAACAATTTGGTTGTAATGCATATATCAAGTTTTCAACTTTGACCTGTTTCTTACACACTAGACTAGTGCAGCATGTGGTATACGTAATAAATTTACTTGTGCATACAAGATTACAAAACACTCATACGGCACGCATCACATCGTACTTTCATGTACTAGAACGCAATTTACCACTAACAAATTTATGTTATTATTATTTCAATATATTTTGATTGAACACAGATTTATATTAAGCCTTGTGTATCTTTTGACCTTAATTGAAAATTAATTAACAAATCACACCCAATTCTAATTTGAACTTTTGGCTCGTTGAACTACAAAATCTTAAGGATCTTTTAATTATTATGCCTTTAAATGAAATTGTTTAAAGTATATTATATACGTAGACATACCTACTTCTATTAACAAGAATTAAATTGTATAGGAATGTGTAACAATATGATATATGTTTGTAAAACGCACATTAAAGCCATAAATATATGTTCTCGAAATATTATTATTAAATTTGTCCACAGAGAAAATGTAAGTAAATCTATTCATTTATGCTTAATTGATACAAATTGCATTCGTTCATGCATCATATTTTTGTTTGAACCTCTTACTTTATAAATCTAAGGCACAGCTATGCGCCAAATAGTAGGTAATAGAGTTATTTTAGTATTTATATATAGATTTTCTGATAAGCAGTTATTTTTATATCCTCCAAAAAAGAATTGGAGTTTATAAAGTCTGTTTTTATAAGAGCTTGCTGATTTGAAATTTAAATAAAACACATGCCAAATTATGAAATTTTTTATTTGGTAGATAACTTCTTGTCATTTAACATTTAAATATACTTTCGGGCATATGGCCACCACGACTATTTTGCACAAAGGTCATTCTGGAGGTCCAATTTTCGACCACCTTTTCAAGCATTTGAGGGCGTATTTCAGCAATGACACGTTGAATACTGGTTTCCAAAGTGTCAATCGTTGCTGGTTTATCTACGTAAACCAATGACTTCAGGTATCCCCACAAAAAATAATCGAGTGGCGTCAAATCACACGAACGCGGAGGCCAATTCACCGGTCCATTTCTCGAAATAATGTTGTCGTTGAAATGTTCTTTCAATAAGTCCGTTAAGTTTCGCCCGCAGTATGACAAGTGGCACCATCCTGTTGAAACCACATTTCGTTTACATCCATATCTTGAAGTTTTGGCACCAAAAATTCATTGATCATGATTCTGTATCGATTTCCATTCACGGTAACGCTTCGTCCTTCCTCATTTTTAAAGAAATAAGGACCGATGATTCCACCAGCCCATAGACCGCACCAAACAGTACATTTATCGGGATGCATTGGTATTTCTTGAACGGCGTGTGGATTATCTTTGCTCCAAATACGGCAATTTTGCATGTTGACATATCCATTCAACCAAAAATGCGCCTCATCAGTGAAGAGAATTTTGCGGTAAGAAAGCGGATAAACATTTTTAATTGAACAAAATAAATTTCCACGATTTGGAAGCGTTTTTCTGGAGTTAACCAGTTCATGATGATTTGCCAAACAATACCGAGTAGAGACGTCACTTTAAACTGTCAAAACAGCTGTCAGACAACAGAGTGATTCGTATAAAAAAAACATCATAAAAACACCCTTGTCATTCCGTTTGTAACGCAGAGAAATATCCATCTGAGACCCCATAAAGTATATATATTCCTGATCAGTGGAAAAAATCGAAGACGATCTGAGCATGTCCGTCCGTCCGTCTGTGGAAATCACGATTCAGTTCAAACGAAAAGAGTCAGACTTTTGATATTTGGTACAAATATATCTTGAAGGATAGCACAGGTTAAGTTCGGAAGAGGGCTAAATCGAGCAAGAGGGGAAAAAGTTTCCCTAAGAAGAACTAAACCAACCTCCAAAAAACAACATCATTTTTTAAGTTTTTTTTTGTAATTTTTAAATATATCATTATATTTTTATGTCAAAGAAGGTCCAACGCGTTAAACTTGGAGCCATAAAATCAAAAAAATTAATTTTTTGGATCGGCCCCCTTAAGTGGGCGTTATTATATGCAAAAATAGTGTAATAATTTAACAACTTGTTTTAGTTAAGCCTACATTCCTTAAAAATAAAATTTTTAAGCTTTAATGACGAAGCTGACACGTAACCTGGTACTCCTCTCCCCTACCCCCTCCTCACCCTGTACCACCTAAATGAAACTATAAAAAAAATTAATAAATATATTTTACATTTAATTATTCCGAACATTTATTTTTGATGTTTTATGGCAAAGGTGAATTGTCTCCCCTACTGCCCTTGCCAGAGAGATCCCGACAAAATACAGTTTTAATACCCTATTTTCTTGATCAGTGACGGAGTCTGAGACGATCTAGCAAAATCCATACGTTCATCTATGGAAAACATATATAGTATATTTTTGGACCCCGCCCCCTTAAGTGGGAGTTGACGTACGATATTATGTATATGCAAAAAAATATTGAAAAATTTTTATTCCTTTAGCCTATTAGAAGCTGAGATATTCTCTGATCTTGCAGAGGGGAAACGTCTCCCCTACGGCCCTTCCCGCAATTACTCTGTCAAAATAGAAATTTAGAATTGGGTACAGAGATGTCTTAAAGGAACTCTGTCCCACCAAGTTAAACATTTTAAATTTACTTTTTTTCTTTTGGACCAGCATTCAGGTGATGACCCCTACATATGCAGTACATTGCGCCGGAACTAGAAAGGCTGGGATAGTATTGAGGGGATAGATGAAGAAAGATGAGAAAATATAAACTTTTTTGTAGCTATTTCAACCTTTTTACTTCACCGGCTAATTTCAGGGACCGACGAAGGAGGCTGCTGTCCATCTGCTCATTAGTAAATGATAGTGTCATTCACTGCCAGTTATATTCTGTGACCAGTGCTATGCCTTCATCACTGAAACAGGCTGACAACAACCAACACGATCACGCACTAATGCTTCTCAGAAGAATTCGACACAATATTGATGACTCAGTCCGGGCTTGAACTCAGGACCCTCCGCTTCATAGTCTCGTGTTCTACTACTTCAGCCAACAGCACCCACAACTGCTAAGCGTTCGTAACGCGGTTTGTTGTGCTGTTCGATGCTTTTAACCACTACGGGCGTAATAAGAGTTTGATAAAACACTATTATATTAATTTTAAAACTGCTAAAAACTTTTGCATGAATCAATTGATTCTCACAAGATTAGCGGTGATAGATAGAGATTTTCGAGAATCGAGAACATTAACTGATATGATATTCGAAATTCTTTAGAATTTATTCTTTCACATTTCAACAAAATTTTTCATATAGTTTTCTTTTTGGGATTTCTTGAAATCTAACGTTTAGAATCGGTTCCAATTCACAGAAATATGAGTTTGATAAAATTCTGATTCGATGAAGTCGTTTAAAAGTTATAGGAGTTTGACATACTTTCACACATACACATGGGCACAGCAACACCCTCTTAGGAGTAGACAGGAAAGCCTCCTAGGAACTCAAAGCGTTGAGAAAAAACTTTTAAACAATTTTACAAAACAGGACAAAACCAATAACCTCCCGACTTTTAGAATTATAAATTTTTTCCGAATTGTTAATTTTCTCAACGGGCTTAAGTTCGAATCTGCAAGACTGCAAACCATTTTTTATTATATTATTAATAAATGAATTTGTTCAAATTCTATTTTTATTAATTTTTTTATATTAAGATTGGAATATTAAGAATATTTTTCAATAATCATCAAACCAGCAGAACGGATCAGTACTGATTTCGAGGCCGCTACGCCATCTCATCAGCGTTCTTTGTTCAATTTTTCCACTTTTGCAAGTGGTGCTAGTTAGTAGGAATATCAACTATTTTAATATAAAAAAATTAATAAAAATAGAATTTGAACAAATTCATTTATTAATAAAATAATAAAAAATGGTTTGCAGTCTTGCAGATTCGAACTTAAGCCCGTTGAGAAAATTAACAATTTACATAAGAAAGTTCGACTAATAAAAATTCATACATAATTTTTTCCGAATTATCATTTAATGATATCGAATTAAATTCCATTATTGTTCTCTCCCATTTTCTTATTCGTAAAAGAACACAACTATTATATTCCGCATTAATGTGCATGCGTAGGAATAATATTAAACTAGTTAATAATAACTGTATTTATTTCTTGGAATCCTGAAATACTATTAAGGCAAACAAACGTTTTGCATAGAAAATAAGCTTATACAGATAAAAGCGTATTTTAATTGTTACTTCAAAAACACTTAGATGAGTTTAAATCAGTTTCTGTCATAACTCTTGCAGACGTGCATTTGATCCTGCACAGATATGGAAATCACAAACAACAACATTTCGGAGCACACATTCTAGTGTGTTTTTAATATGTTTTTAATATCATGATTTTTTTATATTTAAAATATTATTATTGAACTTTAATATTTAAATAGATATGCTACAACTGTTTTGAATATTGTACGTTTATGTTAGCGTTTGTGACAGTTATTGAGAATTTGTAAAAACTTCTTCTTAATAGGTGGCCATTAATGGATGAGGTATAAAATTTGTTACAAAAGCATTTATATATATTTATATATAGAAAGTTAAAATTTATAAATAACAAGTAAAAACGTTATATTCGACCGGATCGAATCTTAAATACCCTCCAAATATTTAGTAAGTGAATTTAAAATGTTTATCTTGGTAAGACAGAGTTCCTTTAAGACATCTCTGTAGCCAATTTTAAATCTCTATTTTGAGAGGGTCATTCCGGGAAGGGCCGTGGGAGAGACGTTTCACCTCTACAAGATCAGGGAACATCTCAACTTCTTATAGGCTTAAGTAATACAAAATTTTTCAATATTTACACTATTTTTGCATATAATATCGTACGTCAAGGCCCACTAAAGGGGGCTGGGGTCCAAAAATAGACTATATCATGTTTTCCACATATGAACGTATGGGCTTTGCTAGATCGGGTCAGATTTCATCACTGATCAAGAATATATATACTTTATGGGGTCCAATTGTCTTTGGAGGGTACTAAAACTGGATTTTGGTAGGGTCGCTCTGGCAAGGGCTGTGGGGGAGACATTTCACCTTTGTCATAAAACTCTAAAAATAAAATCTTGGGATAATTAAATACAAAATTTGAAACAAAAAAATTTTTTTATAGTGGAAAAATTGAACAAAGAACTCTGATGAGATGGCGTAGCGGCCTCGAAATCAGTACTGATCCGTTCTGCTGGTTTGATGATTATTGAAAATATTCTTAATATTCCAATCTTAATATAAAAAATAATAAATAGAATTTGAACAAATTCATTTATTAATAAAATAATAAAAAATCATTTGCAGTCATGCAGATTCGAACTTAAGTCCAAAAAAAATTAACAATTTACATTACAAAGTTCGACTAATAAAAATTCATACATAATTTAGGTCATTTAGGTGTCAAAGGGAGAGGAGGGGGGGAAAGGGCAGAGCAGTACCAGGTTACGTCTCAGCCTCGTCACTTAGGCTTTAAAATGCCTTTTTTTAATCAAGGCAGGCTTAAGTAAAACAATTAGTTAAATTTTTACATTATTTTTGCATATAATAGCGCCCACTAAAGGGGGCGAGGTCCAAGAATAACTTTTTTTTATTTTATGCCTCCAAGTTTAAAGCGTTGGATCTTCTTTGATATAAAAATATATATTATTTGCTTAACAAAATTGCAAAAAAAAACTTTAAAAATTATGTTCTTTTTTAGAGGTTGGTTTAGTTCTTCTTAGGGGAACTTTTTTCCTTCTTGCCCGATTTATCCCATCTCTGAACTTTACCTGTGATATCCTTTTAGACATATTTATACCAAGTCTCAAGGGACTGGCTCTTTTCGTTTGGACTGATTCGTGATTTCCACAGACGGACGGATGTTCATGGTCAGATCGTCTTGGATTTCATCAATAATCAAGAATATATATATTTTATGGGGTCTCAGATGGATATTTCGCTGCGTTATACTCGGAATGATAAAGTGTATATACCCTTCAATTTTTCTTTGGAGGATATACAAAAGTGTGGTATAAGCCAGCGTTTTAATTCACTGTGAATAGAAAATATAGTAAAATGTCCTTATAGTTTTTAAAGGACACAACCAAAAGCAGTTACATTTTTCGAACTTTATAGTCATCAGCTGTAATAAATTGTCGTATTAAATTCTTTTAAAAACATTTTTTAAATAATTGATAGGCTTATACTCTTTTTTTTTATTTTATTTTTTACAATTTTATGTTTATTATTTGACTTGCAAAAAATATTTTTTTAAGTCAAGATACACGCGTATTTGTCTTAAAAATATATTTTATCAATGTGTTTATAACCGCAATAGAATATTATTAATTATTTGATATTCAAAGAAATAAGGAAAACCATTTCACAAAAACATTTGAGTTCTTAGAATGAAACTGAATATATTTTCAAACAATATATTTTTCCTATACTTTTACATATTTACATGGATATAAAAGAGTTTAAAAAATCATTCCGATCGTTAAACAAGTTCGTACTGCTGCTGCTTGTAGAGTGCGGGGGATGCAGGTTAACAAAAAGGAAACATCAACAAAAAACACTTCATTCAATCGCTTAAACATTTACCCATTCGTTACATTCCATTCACTCAGTCATTCATTCATTCATTCATTCATTTAGTCGTTCCTGCAATACGTGTATATTTTTTGTTTTGCTCCCCAAGAACACTTATTTACATATACGATATTTATGATAATAAATATGGAGGCACATGTATGTACTTGGAAAGGCAAAACTTATAGTTGTGTATGTAAATACAGAAAAAAATATATGAGAAAAACGGAAGTGGAAACGGCAACGGAAACATGTTGTTTTTCTAAAATGTCTTTTTGTGTCATTTTGTTGTTGTTTTTATTTTTAGCTCGTCTTGTACTCATTTCTGGAGGCACAAATAACGTTTAAACTTGCAGTTTTTTACTATTTTATCTTTTATTTATCTTTATTTTTTTTTGTAAATTCCTACCGCCATTATCGTGTAAATGTGTACTAAATACAGATCAAATTATATGTACACGAAGTCTGCGCTCATACAATGTTTTACTGATAAGATGCTGCTTTAAAGGCGAGCGGGATGGGAGGAAAAAGTACAGGGTGTCTGGTAGCAGGTTTATATTTTCAAACTTAAAGAAAATGCGTAATAATTAAGACAAAGTTTTATTAAGAGCATTGAACTATAGAATGGAAATACGGATTATATTTTTTTAAAAGCGTATGTCATACAGATGCCTTCCGTCGAGTTGACCACACTGTTCGAAACGCAGCCTTGTGTTCTGTGCCACACGCTGCTCTAAACTTGCTTCAATTGAGGTTATTTCTCGACCAATATTTTCCTTTACAGCCACAAGAGATTAGGGATTGGCATTATAAACCCTCTCTTTGAGGTAGCCCCATAATAAAAAACCCATGGGAGTTAGTTCGGGCTACCTCGGTGGCCATGGGATGTCTCCAAAGCGACTGATCAGTTTTTGGGGGAAAATTTCCTGAAGCAAATGATGTGCGTGCAGTCGCCCCACCATCCTGTTGAAAGCACGTGTGTATGGGGAGTACGATGGATGAGCTCACAGGTTGGGTAAAAAGAATTGCATAATCATGCGTCGAAAATTTTCACCGTTAACATTCGTCGCCTGTCCTGGAGAATTTTCGAAAAAAGGTGCATTATCTCATGCGTGGATAAGGCACACCAAACAGTTACCCTGGGACAATGCAATGGTTTTTGATATTTCAGTAGAGGGTTGCAGGTTCTTAAAGCCCTGTAACGGCAGTTTTGCTTGCTGACGGGGCCGTTTAAGTGCAAATGAGCCGCGTCGCACCCAAAAATGTGATTTACAATACGAAAACGCTGCAACTTCGCTTCACAAAAATTTTTGTCACTTTCTTTCAGTTCTTGAACGATTTGAATTTTAAAAGGACGGAACTTCAGATCCTTTTTTTAAATTTAATGAATATTCGGTCTTGGAAGTCGCAGTGAGGCTGCTCTTTTCCGTATTGAAAGTCGTGGATTTTCACGTAAATTGCTTTCAACCAATTCAATATTTTCGGCAGTCCTTGAGGATCGACGGGCCCTGGGCCGTGGGGCATTCATAGCCGAAGCAGTTGCGCGGAATATCTGTTTACACTCGGTTCATCACTTATTCGTCGAATACAGAACTTTGAACAAAATTGTCGACGAGCAATTACGTAAGAATCGTTACTTTTAAAAAATTTCTCCACAGCGATGCTCAATCGACCACAGCGACATCGTGACTGATAAATCCGCACCGCACCGTTTATTACTTTTTGAAATAATCGTATTTAAAAATATAAATTTGCCACCAGATACCCTGTACAAAATGAAGAGCACCTAAAAAATTAAATTTTTATATATAAACAACTTAAGCGGATTCTGAAAGAAACATAAACAAATAATACCAGCTGTTTCCAACATATAACTTGGCAGCACTCCACTTAGCACAGCCAAAAACAGGCAACAATAAGGTTGCATTTCATAAAATCTTTAAAACAAATTCCAAAATGGTTTTAAAGTGATTTTAACAAAATCATAACTTTTTAAATGGACATTCAAAGCCGAAGCGGTTGCGCTAAATATCTACACCCAGGAACGAATTAAATGTACACTCGCTCCATCACTTATTCGCCGAATACCGAACTTTGCACAAAATTGTCGGCGAACAATTACGTAAGAATCATTGCTCTTAAAAAAAGTCTCCACAGCGAACGCGCGAATCTCAATCGATCGGCAACAATAAGGTTGCATTTCATAAAATCTTTAAAACAAATTCCAAATGGTTTTAAAGTGATTTTAAAAAAATCATAACTTCTTTACTTTATTTTAATTTATATTGAGCTTGAGGCTTATTTTTATAAATTCCAAAAAATCGATTATTTCAACGGCGTCACCCACCCTCCGCACCGGTTATTACTTTTTGAAATAATTGTATTTAAAAATGTAAATTTGCCACCAGACACTCTGTTTATATATGATAATGCAACAATTCCCTCTTGTGTTATACCCCAATAAATTTTTATATAAATCTTATCCAATTGTCGTTCCTATACAAATGATCACTTGGCACACGTGTAACACTTTTATTCGTTTGATTCAATTTTGGCGGAATATATCCACTTAACTCTCTTCATTAGATTTTCATAAAATTAATTGATTGTTTTGACGATAAAATTTAATACATTTTCCTATATGCACTTTTGTGTGTGTGTGTGTGTGTGCGAGGGTATATGCAAATAAGAACTTTTATCCAACTAAACTTTCACTAACAAAGCAAACACTTTATTAAAATGCAATTTGCGAAAGATTCATATGCCACAAATAAAATCCCATTTATTGTAGTAGCAAAAAAGAAAGAAACAAACAAAAAGAAAAAAAAATCTGACGAATGAATGACAAGTGTTTTGTGGATTTTACCAATTAGAGTGCAATTTCATTTTTGTTGCACTATAAGCAGTCATACACTAACAAAATATTTATTTTTCCGTACACATGAGATCTATGTGATATAAATTGTGGCCTAATGTTAACTGATTTATGCTCTTCACGCAACTTTGAACTCTTTTTAGAATACAATCGTTAATGTACTTTTAATTTATAACCTTCTCTCCAGCCGAATAACAAGGCCATTTAATTCATAAAGAAATTTTTGATGTGTTAACATCTATACGCGTACGTGATAGTAAACTATCAGGTTCAATACATACGCAAGTGTAAGTGTAAGACTTTGTTTGTTCGTTGCTTGGCAGTCGGTATTGAAAGTGATTATTGGGCGATTTTCATGTAATTTTCCCACGCGATTTTCTCCGGAAATTCAGAGCCGATTTTATTAATTTTTGAATTAAAACGCTAGTGCGCGTTTCGACGAAGAGTTTAGGCCAAAAATTAAGGCGATCCGATATCGGCGAGCGGAGATTTAAGTGTTTTAATTCGGAGTATTAATTTGGAGTAGTATTAAAAAAGTGTTTTATGTTGATCTTCGGTTTTGTCTTATGCATAGCAAAGAGAATAGTGACGTGGTTATACGTACATATATAAAAACGAGATAGCAAGACAGCAACGTATGTAGCTTATAACATAACAATGTATGTATGTACATTAGTCTGTTGCTTTGCATTCTCTTTGTTTTTTGTGGGTTTAATATAAAATAAATAAACAAAAAGCTGTTAACACATCGCCCGTGAGTTCGAACACTCATTGATTTTTATTATTTTCTTGTTGACTTAAATGAAAACCTTTAAAACAAAATTGTGTTCATATTCCATTTTTGCCATAAATTTACTTGCAATAACAATAACTTTTCACATCAATTTGAGAAAACTAAATATTTTGTTTAATCGAAGTAAAATGCAAGAAATATATATAAAGGGTGTCTTTGAAAGAATGTCAGAATTTGCAATTCTTTCTTAATAAAACAGACTTCCTTTAGTTACTGAAGACTTATTTATTCGCTTGACGTTCCTTGAAATTTTTTCAAGTGCATAAGTTGCACTTTCATGCCAAACGATCATATCGAAAGTAGTGTTTTTGTTTTGCCACACCTCCACTACAGAAGACAGAAAACAGAAAATAAAAACAACATTGAAATATAAACTTGTTAACAAAAAGACATGATATCTAAAAAGTGGTAAATACTATGAAAAAAATACTAAAATAACAATCTACTAAACGAAAGTACTGTTTTTTGAAACAATTCCTTACTTTAGTAAGGAAAGTAAAAGGATGAGAAAAACGTCCTGTCATGTTAGCACATGCTTAAGCATGTTCCATTTGGTGTTTTTGTTTACTTCGAATACCACACACACATGTACAGTTAAACGTAAGTGTTGAACATAAGAAATAAACGCAACGTATTGCATAAAAAAAAAAATAAAATAAAATAAAAAATATAGTAAATAAATAAATAGAAATAAAAAATGAACAATTTCAAAACATTTTAAACTCGCAATTTGTGTTGGATATAAAACAAATGATATGGCATAAAAGAACCAGCTATTTTATGGCTTCACGCAAAGTTGTTTTTGTGCCATAAAATGTTGCTACCCTTTTATTTTAAAAGATATATAGTGATTTAAGATATTTTTGCGATACTACAGTTTTAGTACTTTTCACATCTCGCTGTGGGACAGTTCCATAAATTAGGCAGGCAGAAGAAACGGTTATCATGAAACATTTAAAAGGCATTTAATGGATTGGAAAAAAGCTGACTTTCTTTGCAGTTTATATTTGCTTTGCTATGAAATTGAATTATTTGTGGCATTTTTAAATAGACGTTCACATCTAGTTTTCTTTTTTAAATCTTTGTATAAAATTAAGTGTTTGTTTGTTATATATTTCCCATTAGCCTTTGACTGCTATACTAGTGAATCAGTTTAGTTGAAATTTTCATACAGGGTGGCTCAGAAAGACCGAATTGGTGTGAATTCCTTATAACTTTTTATTTAAGACATATTTTTTTAATTTTTTCTTAATTTTTAAATACAGTAAATTTCTAGGGAATATTTTTAGATTCGTTATTAAAAATGATATCCCGCAAGTGGTGGCCATTTTTGCTTCGCACAAATGTGCTCTTTCCAACACATTTTCCATGACCTTTCGCAAAACTTCCGGTGTTATATTGTTAATTTCGTCTCGACTATTGGTTTTTAATTCCTCAATAGTCCTAGGCTTATTAACATAAACTTTCCCTTTTAAATAACCCCAAAGGAAACAGTCTGGAGCGGTTAAATCCGGGGAACGCGGAAGCCAATTAAAATTGCTTCTACGCGAAATTATTCTTTCACCAAAGATGTCACGTAAAAGAGCCATTGTGACCCTGGAAGTGTGCGCTGTGGCTCCATCCTGTTGGAAGCATATTTGCGGATGGTTTTCCACGGCTGGCCTTACAAAATTTTCCAACATGACCCGATATCGATCACCATTGATGGAAATGGCGACACCTCGTTCATTTTCAAAAAAAAAATATGGGCCAATGATCCTTTCTGAAGAAACACCGCACCAAACACTACACTTAACTGGGTGTAATTGTCGTTGATGAAGTACTCTCGGGTTTTGCGTAGCCCATATCTTACAGTTTTGCTTGTTAACGAAACCATTTAATTGGAAATGGACTTCGTCACTCATAATAATAAGTTATGAATAAAATTTGGATTCTCTTGTGCTTTTTGCTGGAAATAAATTGCATAGTCAAGTCGTTGCTGGTAATCTGTCGATTTCAATTCTTGGACAAGTTGGATTTTGTATGGAAACATTCTTATGGTGTGCAAAGTTCGCTGCAGCGACCCTCTTGAGATGCCAAGTTGTGTCGAACGTCTCCTGGTTGATGTTTCTGGATCCTCCCGAATACTCTCCTGTACCTTTTGAATATTGTCAAACGTGTGGACGGACAGTTCGTAGTCTGCCGAAACCAGGAAGGTTCCTTACTGCTTCTTGTTGTCGAAAATTTGCAACCAGACGGTTTATTGTTGACTGAGAGGGTGCAACCCGCACATTAAATTGACGACGGTATGCACGCTGAGTCCACACAATGGACCGTTGATTTGTAAAGTAAATTTCAATGATTTGGCCACGTTGTTCAGTTGTGTATTGCTTCATTATAAATTGTCCAAGTCTTCTTTACAAAATACTGGAAAGAAAAGAAAAAAAATTATAATAAAAAAGTTATAAGGAATTCACACCACTTCGGTCTTTCTGAGCCACCCTGTATTACACTTCGCACATTTTAGTCTTAATATTCTCTAGTGTTAATATTTTTTGATTTAATACCACTTGAACTGTTGAACCAATAATATTTAATGTCACGTACAGTGCAACTTTGGTGGCACTTTCCAATTGCTCTGAACGTACCACCTGCCCTATAATTGCTGATAGAGACAACCGTGTAAAAGGAATCGCGACTGGTGAAAATACTACGTATCACAAAATTAGAGCTCTTTTACACTGTGTAACATCGAAAGTTTTATAATTAATTTCTGCAAATTTTTGGAGAAAAATTATTTTAAATATTTATTTTCCATATTTGTATTATAGGTTACATTAATTGATTATGTTATAGTCGGATTACAATAATAATAGCCCTAATTCTATAGCTATTTGTCAATGTCACTTCAAGACAATACCAAAAATAGAACACTTCTGTACTCCTTCTCTTGAGCAATTGATAGAGAGTAGCCACAGGATACCAGCAGTAAAATATAATTGTCGCGTAAAATATAATTGTCGTCTTCAAGCAGTAGGTAAGTGCCCTATTGTTGATATTGTCTTGACGTGACTTACGGAATAAGGGGGAATGATTTATACCACACGTTAAGGAACTATTCTAAGACGTAATCGTTAAAGAGTTGGCTCAGATAGTTTACTCTAGAATATTTCCATAGCCGGTGTTTATAAAACCTCGACTGGGTCTGGCACTGGTACTATGAATACCACTATAGAACAAGTACGTAAAAGTTAGGCCTAGAACCTGTCACCGGGTATCGTAACTATGAAAATTGACCCCCTGCAATGACCAGACCAGATATAAAAGTTACCGGTACTTTTCATATAATGTTGCCGAACTCGAACGGGTGGCTAGTCCCTGAGTCGCAGCAGTCACGTGACGTTTTCTGTGATAGGTAATTTTCCTTCTAGGGCTTCGACAGAAAACTTATTTGTAGATAATTACGGTAAAAAAATACCCGTGTAAAGATAAATTTCGAAATTTATAACCCTAGACACAAACCAATTATGTTAACAGAGCTCTGTTAGCATGCTAACATGGCACTGTTAAACATGAAAAATGAAAGTGGTTGTATTCCAAATGGAATACTTGCCACATTTCTAGATCAACCTGGAAAGAAATTAACGGAACAGACAAGCAGATCCATAGCTTTCATAATATGTATTATTACTTTGGTATAGCTATGCCGATAAGCTTTGATTTTTTGTACAAAATAATTGTAAAATTCTAGAGTGAATAAGCCAAGATCCTGGGAAAATCGGAAATTTCATATTTGTAAACTCGAATATATTTTGTTTAGCATTAAGACGGAAATAGAAAAGAGGGGGGTGTATTAAGAAAACAAATGTAAATTGTTCGTTGACGCTATTTCAATATGTACAGGGTGTTGTTTATAGAGCGACACAAGTTTAAATCATAAAAGAAAATTTTATGAAATTAATATTTAAATATGATATGAAGGCGCAATTTGGAACACTAATTTTCAACAATTAAAAAAATCTTCCACAAGGTGAAGAGAACGAAGTCGAATTAATTGATGCACATGATCAGTAGATGCGATCCTAAAACGATCTATTGTTCTTCGAGTTAGCCGCTCTGAAGAACGATTATATACGCCATAAAATGTAAGAGGTGCACGATGAGTTTGACGAATAGAACAATTATTTTGATTAAAAATTTTAACAATTTGCCCGTGTTGCTCTGGTGTTGCGATACTCTAAAAAAAACACGCTTTACTTCGGTGGCGAAGAGGGCTGCTATTAGTCTGCTCTTTTAGTACATGATAATTTCAATTGCTGTCAGTAATTGTTCAATGGCCAGTACTATGCCTTCGTCACTGAAACAGACCGACAACAACTAAAACACAATGCTGATCAGAAGAATTCGATGCCATATTCATGATAGAGCACGGGGTCGAACTCGGCTCTTTCGTCTTCATAGTGTTGTGTTAACCATTTCAGCCCATATGATGTTGTTCCCATTTCATTAGACATTGGCTGCATTAACTTCAAAGAAACTTGTGTAAATTAAATTTGTTTCCTTATTCCTCTTCTAGTATTTACTTAACCAAATACCCAGCACATGAAATTGCTTGCCACCCTGACTAAAACTAGACAAATATAGTCGTTAAATGCTTTGAGAAACATCGCTGTTATGCTGATGTTTTTATTTAGCTTCGTCCTTATGATATCCTTTTATGAATACTTTTAACACTACAGCCATAAACCTTTTTATAAGTCAACCGCTATAAAATATTCCTTGTTTTGCTGTTCAAACAAACAAAGACTTGCAATCAATTGTTTTAAATTAATACAAAAACGGGTGGCAAATAAATAAATACATAAAGTTAAATTACCATTCATTGGCAATAAAAATATCATAAAGCACACACATAAAAACATTTGCCATCTTCGCTATCAAATTACAATTACTACAATATAATAAAAAGAGCCTCCTTAACTTGGCGTACCTTTAGCAGGGAAAGCATTTGATATTTTATTTGCAGAAATTTTTGGCAATCCTTTTAACTCTTTTATATGCAACAAATATTTAAGGCATCTCTTTTATGAAAATAAAAACTATAGGAAATCTGTATTTTTTAATCTTAATAAGAAATATTCAGTTTCTCCATAAACTTGAATAAAATACAGTTTTTGTAGTTCAACAAAAGTTCTCAATATCCCACAGTGATGTACAGGCTTGTGTCATTTTCGTGAAAATATCCTAATAATGCTTATTGCAACACTTGTTAATAACTTTTTAAAAGAAAATTTAAACTTTCAGCTTCGAAAGAACTTTTTATTTATTTATTATTATATTTTTACTTTTTGCTGATTTTGTAAAACTTTACTTAAGCGTGTATAAAGTATAATAAAACAACCAAAAAGAAAAAAATATTAAGTGTGAAACTAAAAGATAATAAAATAAAATGCAATATAAAGAAATTTTTATACATGCATTTGGAAATTGCTTATGCAAAACTAACTTTACTTCAATCATGATGTTAACAAAATGTGTTGCCAACAACCAGCAAGAGTATTGCAAAAAAAAAATAAAATAAACGAAATTGTTAAAGAAGAAAGTTGACCATTGCCCTAAAGGAAAAACATAAAATTCCAAGAAAATGTTTTGTCAGAATCTGCCTGCAGTTCCTTTCCTCTTTTTTTTTTGCTTGTGGCCTAAAACTTGCAAAAATAGTTGAGGGGATAAGCAGTTATTATCTATAAATATTCCGTTTCAAAATAATGAAGAGATTTGTTTGTGTGTCATTTCTATAGAATCCGTACGGGTGCGTATTTTTCTCGGAAAGATATTAATACAGACTTGGCTTTCAGCATTGTTAGTACATTTTTTTTGTATAATTTACTATTTCGAAATTATTGGGAACGCAAGTGCAAGTCACTATAAAAAGTGCAAGTCATTATAAAAAGTGCAAGTCACTATAAAAAGTGCAAGTCATTATAAAAAGTGCACGGCATTATAAAAAGTGCAAGTCATTATAAAAAGTGCAAATCATTATTAAAAGTGCAAATCATCATAAAAAGTGCAAGTCACCATAAAAAGTGGAAGTCATTATAAAAAGTGCAAGTCATTATAAAAAGTGCAAGGCATTATAAAAAGTGCAAGTCATCATAAAAAGTGCAAATCATCATAAAAAGTGGAAGTCATTATAAAAAGTGCATTATAAAAAGTGCGAATCATCATAAAAAGTGCAAGTCACCATAAAAAGTGCAAGCCATTATAAAAAGTGCAAGTGATCATAAAAAGTGCAAGACATTATAAAAAGTGCAAATTGTTACAAAAATGTGCAAGTCATTATAAAAAGTGCAAGTCATTATAAAAAGTGCAAGTTATTATAAAAAGTGCAAGTCATTATGAAAAGTGCAAGTCATAATAAAAAGTGCAAGTCATTATAAAAAGTGCAAGTCATTATAAAAAGTGCAAGTCATCAGAAAAAGTGCAAGTTATTATAAAAAGTGCAAGTTATTATAAAAAGTGCAAGTTATTATAAAAAGTGCATGTCATTAGATATAAAAAGTGCAAGTCATTATAAAAAGTGCAAGTCATTATAAAAAGTGCAAGCCATCATAAAAAGTGCAAGTTATTATAAAAAGTGCAAGTCATTATAAAAAGTGCAAGTCATCATAAAAAGTGCGAGTTATTATAAAAAGTGCAAGTCATTATAAAAAGTGCAAGTGATCATAAAAAGTGCAATACATTATAAAAAGTGCAAGTCATTCTAAAAAGTGCAAGTTGTTACAAAAAGTGCAAGTCATTATAAAAAGTGCAAGTCATTATAAAAAGTGCAAGTTATTATAAAAAGTGCAAGTCTTTATGAAAAGTGCAAGTCATTATAAAAAGTGCAAATCATTAGATATAAAAGTGCAAATCATTAGATATAAAAAGTGATAGTCATTATAAAAAGTGCAAGTCATTATAAAAAGTGCAAGTCATCATAAAAAGTGCAAGTTATTATCAAAAGTGCAAGTCATTATAAAAAGTGCAAGGCATTATAAAAAGTGCAAGTCATTATAAAAACTGCAAATCATCATAAAAAGTTTATAAAGTAAACAAGTCTTTTTCAAAGTTTAAAAAGTTCTTTGCTATCAGTTTCATAATTTCATAAACCCAAATAAATTTACGACCACCCTTGCCCACTTAACACGATCATTTCCAAAAACGAAAACCACCCTCTGTATTTCCTCGGATTTTAAAATATCTCTACGCCAAATTTCATCTAAATCGGCTGAGCGGTTTGGGCGTGAAAAGCTAACAGACAGACAGACAGTCAGACGGGCGGAGTTACTTTCATATTTATTATATTAAGGATTAGCAAGGATTTATGCACAGTTACGTATCATTTTATTAACAATATAGTTGATGCACATTGACGACATAAGGATTATAAACAACTTTTCACCAAACGTACACGATATCAACATTCTTACGCTCTATAGCACACGATGAGTTGAAGTTGAAATATTTGGCATAACGATCAAAAACGATTAACAAGGAATGCAACATGAAATCACTTTCATTCCTGTCATCTCAATATAATGAAAACTTTAAATAAATTAAAGAAAAATGAAGAGTCCCAGTTCTTTTGTATCTGCTTTTGTTTAAAACATATTCATTCAGATTTATAGTTTTCCTATGCGAGTCAATCATTTTCTTCGCTTCAACTTTTACAATAAAAGAATATAAATTGATTCAATAAGTTCATACCGTTTACGCTCAGGTATATCAGTTGCCTTCATATACGAACGCTTGTATTGCCACGTAATATTGCAATGTTCGTATTGTTGTGTTTTATTTTTCATGCCACGTCTAGCATTTTTGGCATAGAGAATTTATTACATTTTGCTCAAAGCATCACATTCTCTTTCTCGTGATGGAAGTGCACTTTCGTATCCGTCGTTACGAAAATGTGAAATTATACGGAGTGTATGCGTTGGGATAAAGTAAACAGCAAATATGCGAACGAGTATATAAATTTTTAGTGACATTTATTAAATGATACACATGAGTTGTATAATATACTACAGATATAAAAATATGGTATAGGACGATAACAGTGAAGGCGGCAGCAAAACGTATGAAGCATGTATTAACTGGTATTGCGTTTAACAGGTATAGACAATAGCATTGAAAAGGAATTTGAAAACTCGAACTTAATCGAATCATATCGACTATGAATTGCAAACAAAATTTTTAACTAAAATTCAGTTTTCAACTAAAAAGGGCTGCAACTGCAATGCATTATAATTGTAGTATGAAAATTATTATTTAACAGGGTCTAAGTTCGAATCTGCGATTGGTAGATTATTTTTATAACCTCCAAAATAGAATTGGATATATTCACTTTGTTTTTCCGTTTATAACGCAGCGAAATATCCATGTGAGACCTCATAAAGTATACGAGTACGAGTATATTATTGATCAGTGATGAAATCTAAAGCTAAGATCACACTATCGGCGTAATGTACCGATTTTCGTGGGCTCAGTACTAAACCAAAACTGTATTATTTCTCAATTAATTTTTGAATAAGTCTATATGGCTTTATTACCAATACAGTGTGGTGCAATTATTTTCTTATGTTTCAATTAATTGACAAATATGGCAAATTTAGCTTATTACTTATAACTTTATTTCAGTGGCCCGACGAAAATCAGTACATTGCGCCGATAATGTGATCTCAGCTTAAGACGATTCAGTCATGTCCGTCCGTCCGTCTGTGGAAATCACGATTGAGTCCAAACTAAAAGAGTTAGACCCTTGAAACTTGGTATAAATATATCTTGAAGTATAGCACAAGTCAAGTTCGTAAAGAGGCTAAATCGGGCAAGAGGGAAAAAAGTTCCCCTAAGAAGAACTAAACCAACCTTTACAAAACAACATAATTTTTAAAGTTTTTTTGTAATTCTGTTAAGCAAATGACATATTTTTATGTCAAAGAAGATCTAAAGCGTTAAACTTGGAGCCAGAAAAATCATTTTTTTTCTATCCCTCCTCCTTTGGTGGGCGTTGACGTAAGATATTATATGCAAAAATAGTGCAAATATTTAACAAATTGTATCACTTAAGTCTACATTCTTTGAAAATTTAATTTTTAAGCTCTTATGACAACGCTGAGATGTTCTCTACCCATCCCCCCAACTTTGTTCCTAAAAATTACCCTATTAAAAAAAATTTTTGTCTGCACTTAATTTAAGTTTTTACGACAAAGATCTCGGCTCTTCAAGAAGTGACCCTGACAAAATAGAGTTTTAAAATTGGGCCCAAGAATATCTTAAAGGAACTCTGATGCACCAGGTTAAACATTTTTAACTTATTTACTAAATATTTGGAGGGCTTCTTACTTGTTTTGCTTTATTGTGTCAAATTCCAATTTAATTAAGAGTGGAATATTTTGAATATTTTTTATAAAAAACAGATTCATATTCTATTTTAATTTGCAAAGCAGCTCTGAGTCAGTCAACATCCAGCCTCGTTGTCAGTTATTTTTTAAGTGCAGCCAGACCACTGATCGTTTACTGTCTTTCGAGAGTTTTGCGTCTCACTCGTACTAGTTAATTTCAACCCCCCAGGATAACTGTATAGATTTACGGTTCATCTGAGGAATTATTCTTTGGTTTACTACGTTGCTAAAGGGTGTTTTTTATAGAGTGACACAAGTTTAAATCAGCTGTTGGCTGAAGTTATAGAACACGAGACTATGAAGCGGAGGGTCGTGAGTTCGAACCCGCGCTGAGTCATGAAATATTCTGTTGAATTCTTCTGATCAGCATTAGGACGTGGTTGTGTTAGTTGTTGCCAGCCTGTTTCAATGATGAAGGTCACTGATCACTGAACATAATTGGCAGCGACTGACACTATCATGTACTAAAAAAGCAGAGTAACAGCACCCACCTTCGTCGGCCCTGTATCAAAAATTAGCCGGCGAAGTAAAAGGTTGAAAAAGCTACAAAAACAACTGTCTATCTTCTCATCTTTCCTAATCTGTCCCCTCAATACTATCCTCTCGTTTTCAGTTCCGCGCAATGCATTGCATATATATAGGGGTCATCCCTTGAGTGCTGGTCCAAGATAAAAAAACAAGGAAATATATTTTTAATATTAATGAAACGGGTGTTATTGGAAAGAAAATGTTATGAAATTAATGTTTAAATATGATTTCTGCCATGGCTGGCGAGTAGAACGCGCAATCACAAACACCAATTTTCAACAACTAAAAAAGGTCTTCTATAAAGTGGAAGAATACAACCCCCAGCTACTGAGAACGGCGACGATTAGGAACATCTTCAAAGCTTTCGTGTACAGCAGCTACAGCTTCTTCAGTGCATACTGTTCGGCGTGTCACGGGATCCTCAGGATCAGTAACAGCAAATGTGGTCGGAAAATTATCCCTAGAATTAGCCGCTTTGAAGGACGATTATGTACGCCATAAAATAGAAGAAGTTCACGATGAGTTTGACGAATAGAATAATTATTTTGATGAAAAATTTCAACAATTTACACGCGTTGCTCTGGTGTTGTGGCACTCTCAAAAAAGCACGCTGTACTTCCCATGTGAAGGCATAAGTCGAGTCACAGTAACGGATAAAATACGGGTTAACAGCATCGTCGGCATCCATGCAACGATATTTTGTAAATTTATTTTGCAAAGTAATTTTTTGTAAAAATACCTATGTGACCTTTTCCGAGAAAAAGAACCTAGTGTGTGAAAAAAACGCGGTTGGACGTAAGAGTGGATTCTGGTACGTAAAACGGTGTAGAATATGATGAAATGAGTTAGATTTCTGATAAAAATTTTAAACACTAGATCCCTTTTCTGGGACAAGGTCACATATATTCTATTTTATAAAGAGATTGTTGAAATTTTTTGTCGAATTTTACAGAAAATATGTTCCAATTGACTATGAAATAAAATATCCATCAAATGGCGGCCACCACGTCTGTGATGACAGGCCATTTCTTTTTTCATAAAATTTTACAAAACTTTATGTTTTTTGTTTTATATGTTTCATATGAATATGAGAATTTTCTGTATCTCAAATTGGATAATTTTGTGGATTCAAGATGAAATCCATAAGGAAATAATCTTCATTGAAGAATATGACTTTTTTTCGAAAAATTTGTATTGACTTCATTTTTCTCCATGACCCATGGAACGAATTGGGTGCGTTTCCATAAAGTGATATATTTTAATATAACACATAAAAATGTGCTATATCTGAAAAATTTTGGAGTTTCCACCTGCCCAAAAAACTAACACTAAATTCAAAAGATGCAGTTTTACTGAGTCAGTTCGCACTTAAGAGCAAATTCAAGTACTTCAAAACTATTCCATGAGTTTGAAATTTTGCGATATATAAAAACAAACCTTCACAAAATTTTTTTAAAGATCAACCGATCACAGGTTTGAAAACTGATTTTAAAACAATTTATTAAAACTAATAGCATATTTACACCATAAGTGTATTTATTTTCTGCAAATTTGTGTCTGTATTTTCATATAAAATAGAATGAGACGGACGCCTGATGGGCTAAACAAATTTTGGATATAGAATAAAAAAAACCGTTTGACAACTTTTTCAATCGAAAGTAAAAATATTTTTAAGCAGAAAAATTCCTTTAAAAAGAAATCGTGGTGTTACATCGCATTCTCCTTAAAAATATTTCACATACAAAGAATATTTCTATTTATTACAAAAGAAAAATTTTGTAAAGAACAATAGATGTAGAGCACAAAGCAAATTATATTAAACAACAAAAACGTTCACAGCAAAAAACAAACATACACACACAAAAAAGCAGTTGAAAGCATCAGCTTTTCCAACTAAATTCCCGTACCATTCGGTGATTTTCTGGTTTTAATAAACTTCTCGACACGAATATCTTAAACGTGAAAATATTGAAACAAAAGAAATATATTAACCATGTCAACACTCAGTCACTCGTATGTATTTCACGGAAATCCAAACAACATAAGCTGGTTGTATTTGAAGGAGAAGAAGAATATGACTAGAAACAGGTATGAGATGTGAGGGAATGTCACTCACTGCTCAGCCAAGCAGCTTAAGTCATGATTTTATACAACAAAGAAGTAAGAAATTTCTTAATATTGCCCGTGTACAGTATTTGTGACTTCCATAAATTTAAGAGAGCAAAGTTAATAATAAAAATATAATTTTGATTAAATGCTGTCTAAATGTAATTGAATCTTCGCTTAAAGAATGTCCTTGGGCTGCTCACCTTTAAAGTTACACTATGTTATCACTATGTAATTGTTGTTGTCAAATTGTACAAATTGTTGGCAATTGTATGAAAACGGGTTGTCATATGGCGTCATCTATGTTTGCATAACTGACTGCAAACATAGATGACGCCATATGACAACCCCGTTTTCATACAATTGCCAACAATTTGGACAATTTAACAACAAAAATGACATAGTGAAAACCAAGCATTAGCCTCTATGGGTAGAAAAAAATGGTTTGAAAGTAGTGCTAGACCTATTTGCAGCTATCTTGACGCATTGAGTCTAAGTATTTTTTTTTTAAGTAGGACCGGCACTCAGTGGATGACCCCAATATATACAGTGTTTGGGATAGTATTGAAATGACAGATAGAGAAAGATAAGAATATAGAGAATTTTTTGTAGCTATTTTAACCTTCATTTCGCCGGCGAATTTTTTGCTACAGCGGAGACGAAGAAAGGTCCTGTTACTCTGCTCTTTAGTACAACTGACTTCGAAAACGTCGTCGAACAAAGTGCAGTATTTCATAATGTGATTGACACGCTACTAATAATGCCCTCGTCACTGAAACAACAATTAATACAAACAATATTCATGTCTGAGTGCGGAGCCGAACTCGCACTCTTTGGCTTCATGTTGATTGATCTTTCTTATATTCAATTCTTCTTCCAAATCTTTCTTCTTATATTCAATTTTTTTTCTTTCTAAAATATAAAATACGTATGATTAACAAAGAATAAAATCATTTTTATTTAATCAGTGTGATATTTAAAAAAAATTTATATTTTCCAGCTCTAGGTGTGTCCCTTTTGCTTTACTGATTTCTAATATCAATGAATTTCTTTCAAGAACACAAAATTTGTTTAACATAAAGGGTGTTTTTATAAGAGCCTGCTGATTTGAAATTTAAATAAAACACATGCCAAATTATGAAATGGCCAAAAAAAAATTTTTATTTGGTAGATAATTTCTTGTCATTCAACATTTAAATATAATTTCGGGCAAATGGCCACCACGACTATTTCGCACAAAGGTCATTCTGGAGGTCCAATATTCGACCACCTTTCCAAGCATTTGAGGGCGTATTTCAGCAATGACACGTTGAATACTGGTTTCCAAAGCGTCAGTCGTTGCTGGTTTATCCACGTAAACCAATGATTTCAGGTTTTCCCACAAAAAATAATCGAGTGGCGTCAAAGCACACGAACGCGGAGGCCAATTCACCGCTGCATTTCTCGAAATGTTGTTGTCGTTGAAATGTTCTTTCAATAAGTCCATTGTTTCGCCCGCAGTATGACAAGTGGCGCACCATCCTGTTGAAACCACATTTCGTTTACATCCATATCTTGAAGTTTTGGCACCAAAAATTCATTGATCATGATTCTGTATCGATTTCCATTCACGGTAACGCGTCGTCCTTCCTCATTTTTAAAGAAATAAGGACCGATGATTCCACCAGCCCATAGACCGCACCAAACAGTACATTTATCGGGATGCATTGGTAATTCTTGAACGGCGTGTGGATTATCTTTGCTCCAAATACGGGGCAATTTTTCTTGTTGACTTATCCATTCAACCAAAAATCCGCCTCATCACTAAAGAGAATTTTGCGGTAAAAAAGCGGATAAACATTTTTAATTGAACACTGTTTTTGAAAATAAATTTCCACGATTTGGGAGCGTTGTGCTGGAGTTAACCTGTTCATGATGATTTGCCAAACAATACCGAGTAGAGACGTCACTTTAAACTGTCAAAACAGCTGTCAGACAACAGAGTGATTCGTATAAAAAAAAACTTCATAAAAAACACCCTTTATAAAGAAAAAGAAAAACCTTGTTTCAGTTGATTACTTCTGTGAGCCAAAAAAGTTTATATTGCCCAACCCTGGAGCTGTCTTTGTGATTTTTAATATCAATTTAATAGTTTCTGAAGTATAAAAAAGGTTTAATTAACAAAAAAAATAAATAAAATAAGTAAATGAAAAATATAATGAAATAATTAGTTTTTCCAGCTCTGGACTTGCTTTTCTGATTTCTAATATCAATGAATTACCTTCAAATATATCAAAATTTAATTTAACATTTAAAAGAGAAGAAAACATTTGTTTCAGTTGAATGCATTTATGTACCAAAAAATATCTCCAACTCAAAATATGTCCAACTCTGGAAATGTCTTTTTGATTTTAATACAAATTTAATTCTTTCTGAAGTGTAAAAAAGGTTTAATTAGCAAAAATAAAATAATTACTTTCATTCAGTTACTTGTATATTCCAAAACAGTTTATGTTTCCCAGCTCTGCAGGTGCCTCTTTGGCTTTTCTAATTTTTAATATAAAAAACATCAAATATGTTTAATTTGTAAAGAAAATTTTTTTTCATTTGGTTACTTTTATGTACAAACAAAAAGTATTAGGTGTCCAACCCTGGAATAGAGTTTTTGATTTTTAATACCAACTTATTCTTTGTGAAGTATAAAAAAGATTTAATAAACAAAAATAAATGTAAAAAAAAGACAAAAATTAGTTTTAGCTAGTTACTTTTTTATATATATTCCAGCTCTGGAACCGCATTTTGGATTTTGCTGATCGCAATACTGTTTAGGACTATTTCCAATACATCAATCCAAAACCAAAGTCTCTAGCTTTTCTGAGGACTTCTGAAAACCGATTTTACTTACAGACAGACAGACAGACAAACATGTGGAAAGACGCACATCGCTTCTTCGACTTTTTTGTTCATATGAACCCAGAATATAAACATTTTAGGCGATCGCATATTTATGTTGTCAAAATTACACACAGAATGACGAATCTTTCACCATTTTTGTTGAAGGGTATAAAAATGGGGGTATTTTAACAGCTTACACACACACACACGACTTCCTTTATCACATATAAGAAACGTACCATTTAATAGCACATATGAGAATATCGCACAATTGTTATGAAAATTATCATCAAAAATCTTTCACATATGAAAAATACGTTTTAAATGAATTGTGCTTCCTTTTAATAAAACCATTTTTCCAAGTTTTATTTAATACACACACACACACACACATACAGATGTAAAATTTGTATATGAAAGAACAAAAAAAAAAAAAGGCAGCCGACCATTGTTCGTTCATTCATAAAATTTATACCACCAAAGAATAAATACACACTTTATTCTATTAAGTCAAAAACGCAAATATGTAAAAGGTATACACAGCGTTAGCTACAGGTACAGTGATCAACTCAATTAGTGGTACAGTAACCACTTTGAACTTACCCAATAATTTAATTCTCATATTTAAAAAAAACTTAATGGATGAAGTGGCCAGTCTGGCATCAAATTAAAATTTTTTTTTTCAATTCATAAGACCCTTTTAGAATATTATCTACTGTACTTTTAAGCTGTTGCTGCCAACAGGGAGCGCCCTAATGAAAATGAATATTTGCACATTTGTCCCAAAGGCAATAATAACACTTGTTCTTTTATTTATTTCATTTGTTTTTTTTGAGTATGAAAGCTTGTCTTTTGTTTTGTTATCTATTGTTTATTTTCTCTTATTTCTTACCGATTTTTGTTAATAAAATTATTCTTCAGAGTCAACATTAATTTTTGTGGAAAACAAACAAAAACGCACGATAAATATGTTCAAACAATACCCCAAGGCACACCATAAATTTATATATATTTCCTTCTCCCAAATGTATGGCTTAATTTTCTATGTATTCATTATCTACTCTAATGAATTAAAAGGAAATTGAAAATTTAATGCTAGTGAATTAAATTCATAAAGGGAAAATTAATTAAATGCTAAAAATGTAATTACTCTTAGAAGCCAGGCATATAAAACTCATTGTTTCTTTCGAATACTTGGTGTAAATAAATGTTTTAAAAGGGAGTTTTTAATGCACTTTTTTTTAATTTTCAGAGTCTAATTAAATTACGCTGGCTTTAGCTTCCATTAGAAGTGAAATAAATAATTTTTAAATACTAATAGTCTCTAATATTTTTAAGTTTAAGGTCTCTTTATTTTATATTAAAATCTTATTTATTTTTCAATATTTTAACTCTCCTGTGTGTGACTTCTTCAGGAAATTAAAAAAAACAAGTAAAAACGTTATATTCGACCGGGTCGAATCTTAAATACCCTCCAAATATTTAGTAAGTGAATTTAAAATGTTTAACTTAGTGGGACAGAGTTCCTTTATATAATATCGTACGTCAACGCCCACCAAAGGGGGCGGAGTTCAAAAATACACAATATCATGTTTTCCACAGACGAACGCTGACAGTCTTAGACTGCTAGACCGTCTTAGACTTCATCACTGATCAAGAATATACATATTTACTTTATAGGGTCAAATTCTCTTTGAAGGGTATAAAAACTATATTTTTGCGGGGTTACTCTGGCAAGGGCTGTGGGGGAAACATTTCACCTTTGTCATAAAACTCTAAAAATAAATGCTTGGGATAATTATAACCAAAATAAAAGTTTATATATTTTTTATAGGGTCATTTAGGGGGCAAAGGGGGAATGGGGGTAGGACAGAAACAGGCAGTCATAAAACTCTAAAAATAAATGCTTGGGGTGATTACATACAAAATTAAAAAAAAAATTTTTTTTTTTGGTAGGGTCATTTAGGGGGTGAAGGGGGAGGAGGAGGTAGGACAGAGGAGTACCAGGTATCGTCTCAGCTTCGTCATTACAGCTTAAAAATTTTATTTTTAAGGAATGTAGGCTTAAGTAAAACAATTTGTTAAATTTGTATGCTATTTTTGCCTATAATAACGCCCACTAAAGTGGGCGGGGTCCAAAAATAATTTTGTTTTATTTTATGGCTCCAAGTTTAAGGCGTTGGACCGTATTTGACATAAAAATATATCATTTGCTTAACAAAATAACCAAAAAACTTTAAAAATTATGTTGTTTTTCCTGGGTTGGTTTAGTTCTTCTTAGGGGAACTTTTTTCCCTCTTGTTCGATTTAGCCCATCTTCGATCGTCTTAGATTTCATCACTGATCAAGAATATATATACTTAATGGGGTCTGAGATGGATATTTCGATGCGTTACAAACGGAATGACAAAGTGAATATACCCTCCAAATTCTTTTTTGGAGGGTATAAAAACAGTCGAAAAAACTAGAAGAATTAATTTTTAAGTACTTTAACAACTTCTTTCAGAACACTCCAAATAAAATTATTACATCTGCGACTGCACAAAGTGGAAAGCAGACCTGCTACTGATAAATTTTTTAGCTGGCGCTTTCTGTTTCACTACTGACATTTCAAGCGGAGCATGCACATGCATGCTTACAATATTACCAATATTCTTACATTTCTATTAAATCGTGTAAGAAAACAATCAAACTTATTAAAGAAGCCAGCAATATTCTAGTCTAAAAACTATTCAATCGCTGTGTTAAATACTGCTTCAACCTTTTATAAATTCGCATTGATTTTATTTTTATACTTTTTGCAGCTGCTTTAAAAAAAAAAAACTCCTAATAATAAAAGTGTAGAGAAATAATTGAGAAATTTGTCACCAATTTCAATTTGCAATGTTGTTGTTTTATATCCGTTGCATTTCATTTCAATTCGATATTTTTTTTTTTTTTTTTGTTGCTAGTGGAGGTAATTTTGCGAAAAGATATTATAAGTCGGGCTAGGACGGCAAAGAAATTTGCTAAATTTTAATATAATTTATATTCTTGTCTATTTGCTTAGGAATTAATACAAAGACGGATGTTAATGCATTTTCCGTCGACGTTAGGAAAAATTTTAAATTTCTCTATATATTTTCAATATATGGTTGTTTTTGTTGACAGTCATTTATATTGACTTGCACTTTTCATAATGACTTGCATTTTTCATGATGGCTTCCACTTTTCACAATGACTTGCACTTCTTATGACGACTTGCACGTCTTGCACTTTTTATAATGACTTTTATAATAACTTGCACTTTGTATAACGACTTGCACTTTTCATAATGACTTGCACTTTTCATAATGACTTGCACTTTTCATAATGACTTGCAATTTTCATAATGACTTGCACTTTTCATAATGTCTTGAAATTGTTGTGATGACTTGCACTTTTTATGATGACTTGAACTTTTTATCATGACTCGCAATTTTTATAATGACGCACCTTTTATAATGATTTGCACTTTTCATAATGACTTGCAATTTTTATTATGACTTGCACTTTTTATGATATCTTGCACTTTTTATAATGACTTCTATAATAACTTGCACTTTGTATAATGACTTGCACTTTTCATAATGACTTGCACTTTTTATAATGACAGGCACTTTTTATGATGACTTGCACTTTTTATGATATCTTGCACTTGTTATAATGACTTTTATAATAAATTGCACTTTGTATAATGACTTGCAATTTTTATTATGACTTGCACTTTTTGTGATGACTTGCACTTTTTATGATATCTTGCACTTTTTATGATATCTTGCACTTTTTATAATGCACTTTTTATGATGACTTGCATTTTTTATGATATCTTGAATTGAACTTTTTATAATGACTTTTATAATAACTTGCACTTTCTATAATGACTTGCACTTTTTATGATGACTTGCACTTGTTATAATGACTTGCACTTTTCATAATGACTTTTATAATAACTTGCACTTTTTTAATTACCTGCACTTTTTATAATGACTTGCATTTTTTATAAAGACTTGCATTTTTTTATACTGACTTGCACTCTTTACATGACGCACTTTTTATAATGATTTGAACTTTTTACCATGACTTGCACTTCTTGTAATGACTTGCGTTTTTATGATGACTTGCACTTTTTATGATGACTTGCACTTTTTGTAATGACTTACACTTTTTATCAAGGCTTGCACTTTTTAAGTTATTAATAAAGTATTTGTTTTTGGCAATGACTTTATGCGAGTTTAAGGGTGTTCTAAAGCCATATATGAAATTGATAATTAAGAATGTTTTAAACTTAGGGGTAATTTTTTCCCTCTGTGCTATCCCAGAATATATTTGTAGCAAATTTTAATGGTTTAGTTCATTTGAACTGAATCGTGATTTCCATAGACGGACGGACATGGCTAGATCTTCTTACATTTTATCGCTGATCAAGAATATATGGAGTATTAGAGGGATGGCTGACAAAATAAATATTCCTTCGAATTCTGTTTTGGAGGATATAAAATTTTTTTTTTATATATAAAGTGTAATGCTTGGAAAACTATAAATACAATTTTGTTTAATTATAATAACTTCTTAACCAATTAAATGGATGTTGTTGATAATGATTGCGTGAATAAGTCGAAAATGCACACTTATTGACACTTTGGAAGTAGAGAAGAAGTAGTTCCCAAATACTTTTCACTGAGCTAAATCGTATAACTTTGTTTATCACTTCACTTGTAATTTTTAAACTAAATACTGCAGCAACTGCTGTTGAAAGTGTGTATTGAACTTGAGTCGTTTAAGAGCCAGTCGTGGTGGCCACATTGAAAAATCGTCTCTTTTTTGTTTTGACGACATTTCTTTTTATTTTATTTGGGTATAAAAAAATTTTTACAAAATGCCAACATAAAGGCAAAAAAAAAAAAATTTACAAAATGCCAAAATAAAGACTTATCTTAACATCGTGGAAATTGTTTCGAAGAGAAAATAATATAAAAAGTGGAACTTGCAATGGCAAATCTATGGTTAAACCATTGGAATTTATCCAAATGATGCGAATCGCATTCTGCATTCTGTTGGATGTTTTAGTAGGCATTTTTTATTAGCAAATGATGGCTACGTATTTACGTATGTAGCCAAAGAAGACTGTAAAAAATGTATGTGTAAGAGTATGTGTGTATATATGTATTAAGAAGAAGAAAAAATTGTTACAAAACGCAGGACAAACCTTTACTGTCAAATAAACTTTTTAAAATAAAGTAAAATGCTTAGATTGTATGTGTGGCTGGTGTGTTGTGCACTTCACTAAATTGCTTTTTTCCACAATTTGCGGTTTTGTTCGTCTACACACATACACTATTTTATCTTCATGCGAATTTTCCATCTTCGCCATTAAGTTTGTTGCGAATACGAATATAAAATAGTATTGCAGTAGTCATCAATCTTGAATAGTTTTCATTTTGAGTATTTTAGAAGTGTATATACAAACACACATACACCCAAACAAACATACATACATTTATACATTTTACGTGTAGTTGTTTGTGCTTTTGTGTAAGCGTAAGCGCTGTAGGAAAAAATAAAAGGATTTCCATTGATTTCATGGCAAATAAACTATTTTAATACTTTTAAAAGAAAATTATCATAGAAAAGCAATTTTTTCTGCGTAAAATTGGTTTTTTTGTTTAATATTTCGTTTAAATCTCTCTCTATCTCACTCTCTATAAAATGTGTATGAAAATTTTTAAGACGATTGAATGCTCCACTTAAACCCTTTTGAAAGGTAATGCTTTTAGTTTAAATAAGTAAATGAATAATCATTTTGTAATAAATCAATTTACGTAAATGGCAGTGCGTTGTAGAGTTTTTGTTCTAACAATATTTTGCCAGAAATATCGAAATTCATTGCTGACTTAAATTCTTTGTCGGCAACAGTAGGCATTAATGAGAAATAAATAACTTTTTATTTACTTAATTCAAAAGCCTTGTCTTATCCCAAACACATTAAATAAGGTTCATGCATTAGCTAAAATCATCAGGGGCCAAATTACCGCATTCGATATCGATAGAAATTTCCTTACAATTTAAATACAAATTTCGAGTGCCGTAATTTGCCCCCAGCTCATTCGATATCGATCGAAATTTCAATACAATTTAAATACAAAGTGTAGCGGCCTTGGAAAACAGCTGTATTGCTCTGCTATCTAAATTGCATAATTGAAATTAATCTTGACTTTTCCTTGTGCCTTGAAAGATTTATTCTCTCTTTTTGAATTAAAAAAATTTGTTTTGGAACAAGTTTAACCTACAAATCTTAAATGAACTTAAAATAGCAAGAAAAATTATTCTTTTGCACAGTAAAATATAAGCTGGGGAAATTTATTATATGTATTAACACTTTTTAAACAAAATAAATGTATTAAGGTGAAAAGATGAAAAGGTTTGTGGAAGAGAATAACAATTTGCATAGTTTCTCTATTATCTTCCTCAAAGACGTGTTGTATAACAATAGAAAAAAGAAATGAAAATGTTTTGGTAATTAAAATTATTTTCTAATTATTTTCTTTGCTTTAAAATATTTGATATCTAATATTAACCAATTTGCACTTTTTTCACTCATATATAAATTCTAATCTTGATTATAAATTATCGAAATAAAAAAAATTTATTTTAATAAGCAAGGATACAACAGAAAAACAACAATATCTGTCTAACCTAGTGCATTGGTATGCCATCTTAAAATATCATCATTAAATCTAAAAATCTGCATAAATCAATATGACAAATAAACAATTTTATGCATTCGAAATACAATATAAACGGAAAATCATTCATACAGCGTTGCACACATCAAGCAGCTCAAATTGCAAGTGAGAAACGGATGGTAACCATCATATATCAACAATATTACACCTACAAGTGCACACACACACACACACACACGCAAATACTTGATTGTGTTATATTTAACACAAGACACAGTGGAAGGAAGCGTTTATATGGCACAATGTGTTACTTTTCAAGTGCGCATCAGATATACTTATTTGGAAGCAACAGAAAGAAAGTAAATGGCAATTGTGTTTAAAAATTTGAACAAGTAGGTCAAAATTTGAACAGCTAGTTCAAAAATGTATGAAATAAACGTGTGATATTAAAAATATCACATGCGTCCTCTCCACCACGAAATTTTATTTTAAAGACAATATGTTTGTGCACCACTGTGCACAATAGATATGATGTACAAGTACACGGAAGAAACTGATTTGTCGGCTCCCATCGATTTTGGGCGGTTATATATATAAGATATCATAGTTTATTTGAAAAAAAACCAAATAAGAACGTTATATTCGACCGGGTCGAATCTTAAATACCCTGCAAATATTTTTAATATATAAAAACTCTATTTTTATTCATATTAAAATTAAAATTAAAAAAACATTTATTTTAATAGGGTCGTTTCCAATGTTTTGGCACCAGCATGGCTGAGCCACCTTTCCATCCGCATAAAAGTAATTTACGCATTAATATTTTATATCAACGCGCACAAAATGAACCGAGAAAAGTTAAAAATATTGAACCTGCTGGGTCAGAATTCCTTTAAGACATTTCTGTGCCCAATTTTAAAACTCTATACAGGGTCACTCCGGGAGACATCCCAACTTTGTCGAAAAATCTTAAGAAGTAAAAATTTGTGGTAATTAAGTGTAGAAAAAAAATTGTTTTTGATAGGGTCATTTAATGGGTGTAGGTGGGTGGAGGGGTAGGGCAGGGAAATATCAGAGAACGCCTTACCTTCGTCGGAAAGGCTTAAGTAATAAAATTTGTTAGATATTTGCGCTATTTCTTCATTTAATATGTAACTTAAACGCCCACTAAAGGGGGAGTGGTCTAAAAATTAACTGTATCGTGTTTTCCACAGACGGACGGATGGACATGGTTAGACAGTCTTAGATTATATATATCACGGATCCAGAATATACATAATTTATTTGGTTCAATTCTTTTTTGGAGGGTATAAAAACTCTATTTTGTCGGGGTGGCTCTGGCAAGGGTCGTGGGGGAAGACATCTCACCTTTGCCATTAAACACTACAAAGTCAATTTTTAGGTTTCTAAGGTGTAAACAAAAATAATTTTTGATAGGCTCATTTAAGGCGAAAAGGGGGAGCAGGTGGAGGAGGGGGTGGGGTCCAGGATAATCAGCTGATGTGTAAGCTTAGTCATAAAAGCTTAAAAATTTTATTTTTAAGGAATGTAGGCTCAAATAATACAATTTATTAAATTTTTACACTAATTTTTCATATAATAATAACGCCCACTGTAGAGGGCGGAGTCAAAAAATTATTATTTTTTTATTTTATAGCCCAAGTTCAACGCTTTGGATCTTTTTTACATTAAAATATTTAATTTTTTTACAATTACAAAAAAAATTTAAAAATTATATATTATGTATGAATTTTTTGTTTGTCGAACTTTCTTATGTAAATTGTTAATTTTTTCAACGGGCTTAAGTTCGAATCTGCATGACTGCAAATGATTTTTTATTATTTTATTAATAAATGAATTTGTTCAAATTCTATTTATTATATTTTATATTAAGATTGGAATATTAAGAATATTTTCAATAATCATCAAACCAGCAGAACGGATCAGTACTGATTTCGAGGCCGCTACGCCATCTCATCAGCGTTCTTTGTTCAATTTTTCCAATTTTGCAAGTGGTGCTGGTTATTAGGAATATCAACTATTTAACCAATGTTTTTAACGAAAATTGAATATGAGAAGTTCCCACATTAATATTTTTAAGTTATTACCTTTTTGGTTAGTACGAAATTCCCCAACCCTGACGATTAATATTCCAAATATTCCATGTATCTCTTTCGCTTTTTTTAGAGCCATCGGCTGCTGATAGCTAAAGCTTCTTTGTTATTATGTTCTTAATATTCCAATCTTAATATAAAAAATAATAAATAGAATTTGAACAAATTCATTTATTAATAAAATAATAAAAAATCATTTGCAGTCATGCAGACTCGAACTTAAGCCCGTTGAAAAAATTAACAATTTTAAAAATTATGTTGTATTTTAGAGGTTGTTTTAGTTCTTCTTAGGGGAACGTTTTTTCCTTCTGGCCCGATTCAGACCATTTATGAACTTGACCTGTGTTATCGTTTAAAACTTATCTATATTCACAGAGGGGCGGACGGACGGACATGACTAGATCGTCTTATATTGTTTTCACACTTAAATTTTAACTTTGTTTTAGCATAAAAACTATAAACAGCTGATTTTGCGTTCACACTGTAAATTATGATTTTAACATACAGTCTATGCAATAAATTTGTTAAAAATAAATTAAATCGCTCATAGAAATGTGTGAATTTATTGCTGTACTTGTGATCTACATATTTTTACAACACTTAATTGACAAGCTGTACAACAGACGTTTTTGGATGAATAAAAGAAGAAAAAATTTTAGAGTGCGTTCTAAAAAAAAATTATTTTACATTTTGTGAATGAATATTTTAAAATTATAGAACTACTTATACGAAGTGAAGAACTTCTTGGAAATCAAGTTATTATATATAAAGAAACGCATTCTAACAGAAACATTAACAATATCAGCTGTTTCCAATATATGACTTGGCAGCACTCAACCTAGTACAGAGAAAAACAGGCCAAAACAAGGTTGCATTTCATATAACCTGCTTAAAATCAATGCGAAGTTGGTTTTAACAAAATCATTTTGTATGGTAGAATAATATAAATTTTAGTGAGGAGTAGATCTCATAAATTGGTCCTAATGTCCATTTTAGTGGGGATTAGTTGTCATAATTTAATCATAATAAAAGAACGGGGCTGAGTACACGTGTGCCACTAGGCGCAAATTGTGGCTGAGGACGCCCTCTTTCTTGCACAAAAAGCCTCATATCTGAAATACTGGAACTCGAATAATATATATTTTAGTGAGGATTAGATGTCAAAAATTAGTCTTTATATCCATTTTAGTAGGGGTTAGTTGTCATAATTTGGCTATTATAAAAAAACGGGGTTTGTGCAAATATTTTTCTGTGTGTATGATGATAATAAACAAATATGGTTTTGTAAACCCACACACACGCAGACATACAAGCAAATGTTTGTGCATATTTGCGAATGCATATTTATTATTCAATATTTCATATTGTATTATTATTATTATTATTATTATTATTATTATTCTATGATGTGTCATCATAATTTTGTAGATTGTTACTTTCAGTTGGAATAGTCAGATGTGCACTGAGATTTGTATCCTTTCATTTTTGATATCCGACAGTGCATAAGTGCGTGTAGTGACGATAATTATAATGATGATGACGATGGTCCTGATGATGATGCTGATGATGATGATTAAGTGTCAACGGATACAGGAACAAATACATGTTACAATGCGTAGTTCCGTTAGCTGTCACTGTACTGCTGTGCACACATATTCGCTATATTGTTGCCAGCCATCTAACTGAAATAGTAAAATTGTGATGCAACAACAATTGATGTGCCGGCAAACTCCTTCACGAACTCGAATATAACTTTCTGTTATATTCGAATTTGTATATGCGGTTGTTTCAGAAATATTGTCATTGTGTATCTGAATTGATTATGAAAATAATTGCTTATCCATAAAATAAAATCTAACTCAACATTGTTTGCAGATTGGTGCATGTGTGTGTGTGTCACATATGTAGAATGATAATGATTTGTGTTTGATTACGATACATGATTTAATTTAATTAAGAAGATGTATGATTTTTATTTGTTAATATTTTTGTCTTAAAAACAAAACACAAGTTTAAATTCTGAATCATTAAACTTATAATCCTTTATTTTTTTAATTTCTAAAAAGTCCTGTGTTGTTTAATTGCAATTTCCTTGAACAACCATAAGATGATTTTTGTAGAGCAAATCAATACTCTTTTGATTTTAAATTGTGTTTTATTGTCAAATAATTTATTTGTATATTTGACTTAAGAACTCAGTTGTAAGTTTTTTTCGATTTTTTTTATAAATTGATTTTGTTTCCTTTACTTGCAATTCATGGTTTTAATTTTCTATAAACAAACCGTTTTTGTAATTAAGTGAACAAGACAAACATTTGTAGAATGGAGAAGAATTTGCATGCATGCATGCATAACAATTACTTGAGAACTTTTACTATTTACCTGTCAATATATTAGGGAAATTCAGTTTTTAGCTTAATTGTCATTAAAGTACGGATTTAGTGAGACAAATTTATGCTATTAAGCTTCTTGCGTAAAATGTAAAATTCATATATTTTCAAATGTAAAATTCATAAAATTCATTTATGGTGAAATACGAGGGCCAGTCAATACGTCCATGACTTTTTAAATTTCCCGCCTCTTAATTGAAATAGCAACACTGATCGTGTACACAGGCCACTGTCAGTTGACTTCTGTAAAAATTTTAATAACCTCCGTCATTTATTTCGTATTTGGCAGCGTTAAAAAGGGGAAAAACTGAATTTCGTGTGTGTTATTGTTTTGGAAAATACCCCATCACTTAAACCTTGGCCAGGCTTGATAAATATTATGGGGACTCTACACCATCCATTTCCATAGCAAAGAAGTGGTTTATTGAATATCGATGTAACTGCACAAGCACGGAGATGCCGAACGTTCTAGACGTCCAGATGAGGACTCTATATTTCAAATAATAATAAAAAAAATCGCCGATCGGACTCTACACCATCCATTTCCATAGCAAAGAAGTGGTTTATTGAATTTCTATGTAGCTGCACAAGCACGGAGATGCCGAACGTTCTAGACGCCCAGATGATTACTCTATACTCCAAATAATAAAAAAAATAATTCGCCGATCGGACATTGAAGGTGAGAGAAATTGTGGAAGCCATAGGCATCTCATATGGCTCAGTTGTTTAAATTTTGCATGATCACGTAGGTATAAGAAAGCTTTTCGTAATGTGTGTGCCGCCTTTGCGCACAATCAAGGGTGCACACATGCGCAGTTTTCATTACAAATTGCTCCCTCGTCCGCCCTATTCTCCAGATTTAGCCGCGAGTGACTATTTCTGGTTCCCTAGACTGAAAAAATGCCTCGGCGAAAAGAGATATTTGACTTAAACGACTAAACAAAAGTCTATTTTGATGTTCTCGGCAAATCATATATTTCGAAAAAAAAAAACAGTTTTTATTCATGTTGAAAATTAAAATAAATTTTTATATAAAAACCTATTTTTTTATCATATTGAAAATTAAAATAAATTTTTATATAAAAACCTATTTCTTTTATCATATTGAAAAATAAAAGAAATTTTTATATAAAAACATATTTTTTTTCATCATGTTGAAAAATAAAATAAATTTTTATATAAGAACCTGTTTTTTATTCAAAGGGTCATGGACTTATGAACCCACCCTCGTACCCTCAAGAGGACATTTATTGTAGTCGAGGTCTTTGCGTTCCAAAACAATCAATAACAATAGTTTTTTGAAATCACAAATTATCTCCACTTTTCAAATTGCAACATCGATATGCTCTCCCGAAGAAGACGACCATTTAAAAATAAAGAGCGCCAAAGCTGGGTTGGTTTGACCGGATGTTGTGTATACCGCCAATACAAACTCTCAAGGCCTTCACCATTCTAATTGTTCGAAATTTTTGTTTAAATTCAGAAAGACATGGTAAATATACCCAAGCACAAAAGGAAAGTCAACATCTGCTTTCTAATTATTCAACTTACACTGCAGAGCAGAAAAGCTGTTTTCAAAGGCCGCTTCACTTTCATCCTCGGTACTCATGTGTATTATGTTTGTCACCATTAATTAGGTGGCTTCATTGAATATGATAACAATTCTTATTTATAAAAAATTTATTAGAAAATTGCATACGAGAATTGTATCAAACAAATATTAATATGTTTTTATTTAATATCCCTGCTGCCATTTGATTATTTTCTTCATGTAGCATTTTTCTTAATCTTTTGTTCCATTATATCAAAGACACATGTTTTTCTCTAGAATTCTTTTATGCTTAAGTACAAGTGAACGTTTTCATTTTGATGACCTCGACAAATCATATTTTTTCGAAAGTGATACAAAAATTGGAGAAACGTTGGGCTACTACACCAACGGTCTGATTTAGATTTTCGTTACTTCAAGATATTATGAAAAATCGTTGAGAAGGAGATGTAATTGTATTGTATGCCCTGGCAGTTGGCTGATCATTAACTTAAATGAAGTGAGAAGGGACATGTTTCTAATCGATACTTTAATGGCAAACATGATACGAATAGTAGCACAAAAACTGAAGTACAGCAGCCAATCAGAGACTGTATAAAATATATTAAGAGAGTTAAAAGTGATGGCACGGTCTGTGTTGTTAAATAAAGAGACACAAAATGAGTGAGTGCCATTTTTAATTTTCAGTAATTTCAAATTATCCTTGTCATTTGACTACTCTAAAATAAAAAGCTTTGCTTCAATTGTTATTACCCTATTTCATGAGGACAATAAATGAAAGGAATACACAAGTTAAATTTGTTAAATGTGGAAAAGTTCATATGAAGAACTTGCCTGAGGCAAAATTTCCATATGAGTTTGTCAAAGTAATTTTGAAGTACGAAAACAAATAATAGATGTGTGTTTGACTGTTGTTGGTTTCAAATTCGTATATGTGTTTGCATACATAAAAATATAGAAAGGAACATGCATTTTATTTATCCATGTGTGTATGTGTGTGTGCACAATCTACATATAAAGTTTTACTCTAGATTTATTATCTTCTGGTTAGAAAAAGTTCAAGTTATAAAACACAAAAATATGCAATCAAATCAAGACCCAAAGTAACAATTTTATTTGACAATGACTGCATAAACGTACATATTTAACCCATGTCCTGCCATCGGTACAATTTTGTATTGGCATATTTTGGTGTATTCTCTAGGTATTTATTATAAAATTAAAGAGTCCCGATTTTCTCAAATTTTAAAAAATATTTTGTTGGAAAGCTATAAATAATCCATTGGAAGGTAAATATAGATCACACTAAGTGCAATCGAAAGTGCATTCGAAAGTGCATTCGAAAGTGCCCCTCTATCCATCTCCTAAAAATATTTAATTATCAATTGAAACTCCCAGCAGTTATTATATAGTGCGAACTACATTCAAGATATCTAAGAGCATAATAGATTCTGTTAGTGGTAAAGAAAGGTTTTAAAATAAAACCAACATTCACACACTCAACTTTTACTTCATGTCATTTATTCAAGTTATAACGAGTGTAAGAATAATTCTTTTTTTTTTCTTTTTGTATTTATTTAAATCGTTTTCATAGTATATATTGGAATTCGAAATGAAACAACTCTTCATTTTCATATTGTATCTGTTCGAAGAAATAATTTGAACTGGTTTTCTATTATTAGAAGTTCTATTGATGTGTTTTGCAAAATAAAATTTTTAAAACACAACTCAATTATATTTAGTTATAGATATACAAAGCATGTGCTAAAATGCTCTAGTATATCTTTTTTTTATTTTCACAAAACAATTACTTGGAAATTTGTTGTTATTGAAATGAAAGATGTGAAATAAGTTGCTTAAATTTGTTTGCTTCACCAGTTGCACTATAGCAGAACACATACCATAACATTTTACACTCTTGTCGTCTGCTACATCTGTGTCAGAGTATATGAGTTTGTCCTGCGATTAGTTACGTTTAATATATTTATATGTTATGAGCATATTTATTTAGTAGTACTAAATTAAATGAATTTTGTACTGCATCAAATAACTTTTTTATTGTACTTCAAATCACTATTTACGTAAATATATGACTTTAGTTTTATTACATTAAATACAGTGCATGTTTGGACTGAACAACAATTTATCGTATATTTTCATAAAATATATTTCGTTCCATTATTTTTGCCATATGCGCTTATAAAACGAATGTAATTAAAAATTGAAAATTGGTAATATATATTATATATTATCGATTCAGCGGTTTGAGCGTGAAAAGGTAGCAGACAGACAGACAGCCAGACAGAGTTACTTTCATATTTGGTATATTTGTAAGGAATCATAAAAAGTGCAAGTAATAATAAAAAAGTACAAATCATTATGAAAAGTGCAATTCATTTTAAAAAGTGCAAGTCATCATAAAAAGCGGAAGTAATCATAAAAAGTGCAATTCATTATAAAAAGTGCAAGTCATTATAAAAAGTGCAAGGCATTATAAAAAGTGCAACTCATTATAAAAAGTGCAAGTCATTGTGAAAAGTGAAAATCATTAGGAAAAGTGCAAGTCATTATAAAAAGTGCAAGTCATTATAAAAAGTGCTAGTTGTTATAAAAAGTGCAAGTCATTATAAAAGGTGCAAGTCATTAGAAAAAGTGCAAGTCATTATGAAAAGTGCAAGTCATTATAAAAAGTGCAAGTCATCATGAAAAGTGCAAATCATTATTATAAGTGCAAGTCATTATAAAAAGTGCAAGTCATTATAAAAGGTGCAAGTCATTAGAAAAAGTGCAAGTCATTATGAAAAGACCAAGTCATTATAAAAAGTGCAAGTATTTATAAAAAGTGCAAGTTATTATAAAAAGTGCAAGTCATCATGAAAAGTGCCAGTCATTATAAAAGAAGCAAGTCATTATAGAAAGTGCAACCTGTTGTAAAAAGTGCAAGTCATTATAAAAAGTGCAAGTTATTATAAAAACTGCAAGACATTAGGAAAAGTGCAAGTTATTATAAAAAGTGCAAGCTATTATAAAAAGTTCAAGTCATCATAACAAGTGCAAGTATTATAAAAAGTGAAATTCATTATGAAAAATGCAAGTTATTACAAAAAGTGCATGTCAGCCTGAAAAGTGCAAGTCTTTATAAAAAGTGCAAGTCATTATAAAAAGTGCAAGTCATCATAAAAAGTGCAAGTTATTGTTAAAAGTGCAAGTCATTATGAAAAGTGCAAGTATTATAAAAAGTGAAAGTCATTATGAAAAATGCAATTTATTATAAAAAGTGCATGTCAGTCTGAAAAGTGCAAGTCATTATAAAAAGTGCAAGTCATCATAAAAAATGGAAATCATTATAAAAAATACAAGTCATTATCAATGTCCATGATGTGCTTTTTATTTTACTGTATCAAAGTTTAAAACGTTCTCGCTTATCAGTTCAATAATTTCATATGAATGCTGAAGCATTTTCAGAGTATGGAATGTTCGTAAAAAATTATACATGCATTGAATCATCATTTAATTCAAATTGGCGAAAGATCTCAAGCGCCCCTGTGTAGCGTACAACAGCTTTTCAATTGTGCTCATGTGTGTGTGTGTATGCATCCTTGTCAATTGATGTAATTGATTTTTTCTTGTTTTGCCAAATATGTAATACATTTTTTAATTGACAAATTCCATTTATAAATTTTGCATACTAACTAACAAACGAATAAATTCAAAATGCAATATGTAAATTTCTGATTAAATTACGAGGAAAAAGGAATTTGAAATGTGCGCACATCACTGACAGAGATTGAAAGGAAACAGAAATTTTTGAAGACTTTGAAGATGTCAATTGACGATTTGACGCTGTTGGGATTTTACATTTGTTTTTGTTTTTTTTTTGTTAGGTTACGGTAAAGATCGGGACTGAACATTTGTAAAGCAGCAGCATTCGTCAATGTATCGCCGAGATACCATCCGAAATGTGCGAGCAAGATCGAAAGTATCTCAAAATGAGCGACAGCTGCGACCATTCAAATGACATTGTATTGCGTATGAAATGGCAAGATCTAAATAAATAAAAATTGCATCTAATTTAAGCCGAAGAATTTAGAACTCTTTACTGTATTTCCAAGGTAACTGGAGAATTGGCTTGTACACAGCATTTTATTTTATATGATCTATTGTTTGAATGACAATTTCAATAATAATAATTTCCTCCTCAAATGAATGTAACATAAACTGATTTGTACCTATTAATTTTAATATTAAATTTGATAATAAATTAAGCACAATTCTATGTGATGAACTGCTGGGCAAACAGCATTTGTATTGCATTTGTAAACACACACTAAACTTTTGTACACTTTAAGTGATTTATAAATTAAATATTTATCTTTGTTTCGCAAACAGTGTGAAGTATCATTAATTTTTAAAACTTTATCACTTATATGCCATTCGTTGTACAATTAAACTTTTGCTCATTTGGCTATTTCACAAAATATTTTTTGATAGCAGAACTAATCAATCAAATGCTAACAAACAAACAAACAAACAAACAAACAAAACCAGTATGAACGTTGTGTTCGACAGGGTCGAATATTAAATACCCTCCAAATATTTTGTAAATAAATTGAAAGTTTTTAACCTGATAGGTCAAAGTTCCTTCCAGACATTTCTGTGTCTAATTTTAAGATTGTTATTTTGACAGGATCACTCCAGGAAGGGCCGGTGGGGGAGGCATCTCACATTTGTCGTAAAGCCTTATAAGTAAGCAATTAAGTGTAGAAAAATTTTTTTTTTTATGTAGTAAGAATTTTAACGAACATTTATATTGCTATATTAAATTGAATTAAGATTCATAGGCTAATTGTTCGAAATTTGTTTTTAAATCTCAGAAAGACATGATAAATATTTTAAGGCACAAAGGAAAGTCAACATCAGTTTTATTCAACTTACACAGCAGAGCAAAACAGCTGTTTTCGAAAGACGCAACACCTTCATCATCAGTGCTCATGTGTATTGTGTTTGTCACCACTTATTAGGTGGCTTAGTTGAATGTGATAACAGTTCCTATTTACACAAATTTTATTGTGAAAAAGGATACGAGAACTGTATCAACCTGATGTTAACATGTTATTGTTATAATACCCGTGTTACCGTTTGATTATTTTTCTTCATGAAAGAATGATTATTTTTCTTCATGTTCGTTAAAATTCTTACTACATACAAATTTAAGCTATGGCTTGAGCTACCAATAATAAAAAATATTGGAAAAACGTTCACATGTACTTAAGTATAAAATTCAAACCAAATAAGTTTGACTTAGGTATGATGGGACAAAAAATTCAGAAAAATGGGACATGAAGAAAAATAATCAAACGGTAACACGGGTATTATAACAATAACATGTTAACATCAGGTTGATACAGTTCTCGTATTCTTTTTCACAATAAAATTTGTGTAAATAGGAACTGTTATCAAATTCAACTAAGCCACCTAATAAGTGGTGACAAACACAATACACATGAGCACTGCTGATGAAAGGGTTGCGTCTTTCGAAAACAGCTGTTCTGCTCTGCTGTGTAAGTTGAATAAAACTGATGTTGACTTTCCTTTGTGCCTTGGAATATTTATCATGTCTTTCTGAGATTTAAAAACTAATTTTTTTTTTTTTTTTTGGAGAGTCATTTAGAGGGCAAAAGTAGTTGAAGGCTTAGGGCAAGGGAAGATCAGGGAACATCTTACCTTCTTCGTACAAGCTTAAAAATTTAATTTATAAGGAATGTTTACACGCCTACTAAGAGTCCAAAAATGGCCTTTATCGTAATCGATCGGATGGAGGTTTCTGTGATATGGGTCGTAACTTTCGCAAATACTTCCACCTGCCGGATCATAGCACGGTATTTCAGAGTGAGATCGTGGCTATTGCGGAAGGGATAAAATGGTTGAATGAAATTGATAACCGACTACCGGTTCGTATATTCACGGATAGTAGGAAGGTCATCGAGGCCCTGAGAAATCATGTGGTTCAATCTCGGTGTGTACTACAGTGCAAGGATGAGATTAACTCATACACGTAATGTGGGGCATAAAGATAATATGGATCCCAGGACATCAGGGGATACTTGGAAATGTTGAGGCAGATAGGCTAGCAAATATGGCAGCATTAATGGCGAACATCGCACTGGATAGTCCGAAGCCATTTCAGGTTTTTAAGAATGAACTAAAGCGATGGGCTATAGAATTGCATACAAGAGATTGGGAGCACTCTACCATAGGTAGGGTGACTAGAATTCTATGGGGGGGGGGGGACCCAGATGGTAGGAGGACAAAGGAGGTCCTAACATTGAGTAGGCCAGCACTAAGGAGGTTGGTTTATTTAATAACAGGACATACAGAGTTAAGGACTCACCTGGCACGAATGGGTATCGTTGGCGATATAACATGCAGGGCCTGCCAGGAAGAGGACGAGACACTGGAGCACTACTTGTGCTACTGTCCAGCTTTTAGCCAAGTCAGAAGACAAACATTTAATCTGGAGATTATACAGGAGATGGAATTTCTTAGGGGCTCTAATTGGAAGGACTTAATGAAGTACATTGAAGAAACTAGGTTCTTGACGTAATCAAATTCAGAGGTTTCCATGGTATCGGTGGAGGCTCCCTACAGTGGAATGGGAACTCCTTATTATAAAGCGCACCACAGGCCTATGAGGCCTAAGTGTAATCCAGGACGGATTGGGATGCTTATGCCCCTCTTCTAAACCTAACCTAGATGTCATCACTGATCAAGAATACACATATATATTTTATGGAGTCCAATTCTTTTTTGGAGGGTAATAAAAAACTGAGTTTTGTCGGGGTCGCTCTGCCAGGAGCAGGTGGAGGAGACATCTCACCTTTACCATAAAACACTAAGAAGTAAATGTTTGGGGATATATTTTATTAAAGAAAAAAATCTTTTTTATAGTGTCATGTAGGGACAAAAGGGGGATGGGTGAGTTAAGGCAGAAGACGATCAGACAACGTGTCAGTAATTTTTAAGGAATGTAGGCTTGAGTAATACAATTTGTTAAATTTTTACACTATTTTTGCATATAATATCTTCCGTCGAAGCCCACTAACGAAAGCGGTGTCCAAAAATGCATTTTTGTAATTTTCTGGCTTTAAGTTCAAAGCTTTGGACCTTCTTTGACATACAAATACATCATTTGCTTAACCGAATTACAAAAAAAAAATATTAAAAATCATGTTGTTTTTAGAGGTTAGTTTAGTTCTTCCTAAGGGCTACTTTTTTCCCTCTGGCACGATTCAGCCCATTTACGAACTTGGCCTATGCTATTCTTAAAAATTTATTTATACCAAATTTCAATGGTCTGGCTCTCTTCGTTTGGAGTGTAACGTGATTTCCACAGATGGATGGCTAGATCGTCTTAGATTTCACTTCTGATCAAGAATATATATGCTTCATGGGGTTTTAGAGGGATACTTCGCTGTGTTACACAGGGAATTATCAATTGGATACACCCTATAGTGCTTTTTAGTAGGGTGTAAAAACAACACATAATAAAATTGATATCAATAGAACAGTTTTTGGGATATGAGAGGGCATTAGCTCGTGTTATACAAGCATTTACATGTAATTATTTTTTGCTCCCAAGTGCTTAAAAACTTCACATGAAAATTACGAAACACGAAAAAGTTAATATTAATTGATGCACGTGTTCATATCCAGTCAATAAAAAAAATTAGGTTTATATGTGTATGCGTAGGCTTGAAGAAGAGAAAAGCAAAAAGTTTGTAAGCAGAAGCAGTACATAGAAGAAAAAAATAATATCTATGTAAAAATTATACATTTAGTATATTCTGGAAAAAAGCAATATTTTAGTGGCATATGAAATCATGTCCAAGTAAGAAAATCACACGTAAAGGACCATTATATTAAACAGTGCGATCGCCACTGTATTGCATTTTATGGCGTACATAATCATCCTTCAGAGCGGCTAATTCGAAGAACAATAGATCCTTTCCGGACCACAGTTACTGATAATCCCGTACATCCCGTGAGACGCCGAACAGTGCGCACTGAAGAAGCTGTAGCCAAGGGAAGATTGAAGATGCTCCTAATCAATCAATTCGTTAATTGGAACAAAGCTCTTTATGGGATGATGCCCAGAGTGGCCATATTCGTTTTTTAGCAGCAAAATTTTATTTTATTTCTTATGTTTGACTATCAAAGAAAATATTAATTTTATATTAATTAATATTATTAATTAAATTTAATATTAATTAATATTAATTTTATTTAATTTTTTTTTTTGGAATTCTCTATACCAATTTCTTATACCAATAAATTTCTTTCGAAAACATCACGTATGTTAAATACAGTGCAAACTCGCTTAACGCAACTAATAGAAATTTCTGCTGTTGCAAAAACCGAGTCACATTTTCTTAGGACGGTTTGTCTTCTTTTGTTGGTGAAAATTAAAAAAAAATCAATGAGTGTTCGAACTCACGGGCGATGTGTTAACACCTTTTTGTTTATTTATTTTATATTAAGCCCACAAAAAACAAAGAGAATGCAAAGCAACAGACAAATGTACATACATACATTGTTATGTTTGTACATAAGCTACATACGTTGCTGTCTTGCTATCTCATTTTTATATATGTACGTATAACCACGTCACTATTCTCTTTGCTATGCATAAGACAAAACCGAAGATCAACATAAAACACATTTTTAATATTACTCCAAATTAATACTCCGAATTAAAACACTTAAATCTCCGCTCGCCGATATCGGATCGCCTTAATTTTTGGCCTAAACTCTTCGTTGAAACCCGCACTAGCGTTTTAATCCAAAAATTAATAAAATCGGCTATGAATTTTCGGAGAAAATCTCGTGGGAAAATTATATGAAAATCGTCCAATAATCACTTTCAATACCGACTGCCAAGCAACGAACAAACAAAGTCTTACACTTACACTTGCGTATGTATTGAAACTGATAGTTTACTGCCCTAGAGGCGCGCGTATAGATGTTAACACATCAAAAAAATTTTGTGTATTACATTTAAATAAATTAATTTTGAAATAAATTCCTTAATTTTATTTAAGAAAAAAAACAACATAAACAAAGTACTACACTTACATGTTGTAATAAACGAGGAGTTGAATTTATTGAGGGTTACGTTAAGCGAGGTGGCACTGCATGTACAGAAAAAAAATACATTTTGTTAAAACTTGTTTACTTTTACGTACCAAAAAGGGAAGGGGCCGTGGGGGAGACATTCCAGCTTTGCTATAAAACTATAAAAATAAATGCTTGGGATAATTAAATGTAAAATTATTTTATATATATATTTTTTTGGGACGAAGTTCCTTATGGGACGATGCGGAGGGGTACCCCAATCGGGGAAAAACGTCGGTAACATAAGATTTGTTGTTTCTAAATCAATGTTTAAGACGTATGTGTAATACGATTTCATACAAACAAATATTAATCAGACGCAGCCGTGCCGTGACAGAATTCAATTTCGTTTGGGAACAAAATTGATTCTGCATTTTCGTTGGTCGGCGAAAACAAAAAATCATAATAAAAACTGTATAGCCGAATAATTATTTTCTTTGTACCTCGAATAGAACTTAAAATTAATATTTTTATAATAACGAACTTCACACACATCTTTTTTTCTTAAAATTTTCTTTCCAATAAAGCCCGATTCATTGATATTAAAAATATATTTCCTTGTTTTATTAAGATTTAAGCTTGTGTCACTCTATGCAAAACACTCTTTATTATTACCAAGTGCTTTTTAATAAAAAATAAAAAAACGTGATGTCGCAGTGAGGTGAATAGCACAAGAAATTTGTATTTGAAGGAGGCAGTTGAATTGCAGCAAATATTTATGAACATTTGAAAAGACTCTTTATTCAAATTAAATTATTTTCAATTGCTTAAACAAAATTTTAAACGTTTTTTTAAACAAAGTTTGCTGCTTCATTCCGCATATTTACTATAAATAAAATTATAATTTCTCTGTGCATTTTTATTTCATAATAAAATTATTCGTCCGTCTGCATAAACGTACCCGCATTAATAACATCCATTTATAATATTAAAACACATTTTCACTCACTAATTTCCTCTGAGATTTAGTGTTTCTTCATTTTTTAAATGTCGGTATGGAATTTTCTACGCTGGCATGTCTTGTAATCATTTTTGTTGCATATTTTGTTGCATATTTTGTATACCCTCCTCGCTTTTATAAATAGAGCTGATGCACTCGCTTATATGCACTTGTGCATTCTTGTCAAATAATCATTTTTCATGTTTGTTTTTTTTTTTGTCATAATTATTAGGGACACTCAAATGCTTTGATATAAAGTGTGGGCAAATGTGAGGTTAGAACAGCACACTTTTTTTTTGACAAAATTTACTTTCATTGATGCCAATGTAAAGTAGAAATATGAGAATTAATAATGGAATATGGTGTCCACTTTTAGCACGCAGGCAGATTTCCGCTTTTTTCACAAAATTTTGAGCCCCATTTTGAAACAGAATTCGGTTGTCTCATCAATGCAGCGCCGAATTTCATTTTTCAGCACGTCCGTTGTTAGTGGTTCGTTCACTAAAACCCAGTCTCTAAAATGGCCAAACAGCAAATAATCCAGTGGCGTTAAAACTACAAGAATGAGACGGCCAATTAAAAACGCCAAATCGAGATATTACGCTACCGGAAAATTTCTCATGCAATAACTGAATTGTTTGACCTGCTGTATGGCGTCGTCTTGCTGAAACGAAAGGTTATTGAGGTCAACATAAGCCGATTGTGGCCACAAAAATCGGTTTTGTAGCGCAGAGAATTCACAGTGACAGCGTTTCTTCGCTTATTCTCAAAAAACACGGTCCAATGATGCCACCTGACTACAAACAGCACCATACGGTTCCAATTTCTTTGGATGTTATGGCTTTTCGAGGACTCTTTACTGATTCTGTGAGCCCAATATGCGACAACTTTGTTTGTTTACATGACCGTCTAATTGAAAATGGACCTTATCAGTAAAGACGATTTTGTTGAAAAATGTGTTGTTTTCGTTCAAATACAAATATTTTTCCAGGGATGGAAAATTAAACATTTTTTTTTTGCCCATTCCGTATTTTGTAGTACATGTTGTAACTAAAATTGTTAAAAATTTTAATTTTTTCTTTAACAAAACCTCTTAACACGTCATGAAGATTTGCATTGGCCAAAAAATTTAAATTCAAATTTTGCTTCCAGGGGTGGAAAATTGAATATTTTTTTATACGTGAAAGTAATCAAACAGGCAACTGATGTTGTGTTTTTTTGCTAACTAAACCTGTCTTATAATTTAGGAAGAACAAAATTAGTATCAAAACTTCAAAAATAACTTCAAAAATTTCGAATCCGGGGATGGACAAGTGCAATATTTCATAGTACATGAAAGTGACCAAAATGGTTAAAAATTGGAAATTTTTCTTAAAAAAAAACACTTTGTACCTCATGAAGCGTTGCACTGATGAAAAAAAAACAAAAAATTAAAATTTCGCTTCCAGGGTTGGAAAAATGAAAGTTTTTTTTGGTACATGCAATATTTTGTACTACATGTAATAACCAAACTGGTTACAAAATTTGAGTTTTTCTTAAACAAAACTACCTTATAGCTCATGAAGATTTGCATTGATAAAAAAATTTAAAAATTAAAATTTCGCTTCCAGGCTTCGAATATTTAAATATTTTTAAATAACCAAAAGGGCAATTGACGTTGTTGTTTCCCCTAACTAAAACTATTTTATATTTTAGGAAGAACAAAATTGGTATCAAAAATTTCCCAAAAAAATCAAAATTGAACAAATAAAATATTTTATGGTACATGAAAGTGAACTAAAAGTTTAAAAATTTCAATTTTTTTGTCAAGCAAAGCTATGTTACACCTTTTAATTAAACCTACTTCCTCTTTTAGTAAGAAAGAAAGAAGAATTGCATCTGTGAAGGGTATTTAAGATTCGGCACAGCCGAATATAACACTTTTACTTGTTATTGTAAAATTTCACAACTGAAATTTTTTGTTTACGAGCGTAGCGTTCCATGGTTAAAATTTCCCAGCTTTTTACTAAAATAAATGTCAAAAGATGACAGCTTATTTTTTGACATTTCATTATTTGACAGCCAATTTATTTCCTAACCTCAAATTTGCCCATCCTTTACAAATATCCCTTAAAGATAACTGTTTTATAAAATCGAGGATAGAATTTAATATCGTTAATTTTGTGCCCGTATACTTCGCCTGCAATTAAGATTTTAAATACTCTTTCTCAAAATCAAATTATAAATTCTTATTGCAATCAACGTTGCCACCTTTTTATTTGGAATGGTCAGAATATATATATATATATATATATATATATATATATATATATATATTTTTTTTTTCAAAGTTTCATTGGAGTACATCATGAAATTTAAAATTATTCGTATTAAATTTTTACTATTCCCGTGTATTTGCTTCGTAATTTCTTTAAAGACCAATTCTATTCAGTGGGATTTTTTTCCTCTCGCATACACGTACATGTACGACCGTAACAGTCAAAGTATGATTGTGTGTGTTTCTTTTCTCACAGAAACTTTACCTGTACAAAGTTTCCATTTAAATTGATGCAACTTCGATTGACCAGAAAGTTACTCGTAGCTTAGAGTTGGATGACTTCGATGCTGTTGCAGATGTTGGAGTTTTGTTGAAGCAAGTTTCTTTTGAAAAAGGTGACAGTTTTGTTATCAACTTATTTTCATATTAAAAAAAGAAAAACTGTATAAAACTATACGAACGGAATATGAATCAAAATAGTTGGATACACAATAAATTGTATTAACTTTGCGGTTGTAGAAATGCAGTTCAGATTTTAAAGTGTTTTAAACAATTTTTTTTTTAAATAAAAATATAATATGTAATAAAATTCCTGTTTAGCTATAAAGTGGAGGGGGCATTTTTATGGCATTTACGAAAAATTGTGGAAGGGTGTATATCGGTTTGTCATTCCGGGTGTAATTTGCACAATTATAAAATGCAGCCCCATAAAATATATATATATATATATATATATATATATATATATATATATATATATATATATGAATAAGGAAATCAAATAAACCATGTCCATCTGTCTATACCTGAAATCGTGTCTCCAAAGTCCCAGAAAGGCTAGAAACTTCGGCCTTAAATTAATTTTTTGAAAATAGTCCTTAAAGATTGCATTTAAAAATCAGAAAAATTCAAAATGCAGTTCCAGAACTGGAACATTTTAAAAGTAAAAAGCAAAAATTTTCTTTTTCATTATTTCTATTTTATACGTCAGAAATAATTAAATTGATATTCAAAATCAGACAAAATCAAAAAGGCGATTTCAGGGCTGGACAAGAATTTTTTTTGGTACTTGAAAGTAGCCAGAAGCATATTTTTTCTTTCATACACCAAACACATATTTATTGTTTTTCAAAGAAAATCATTAGCATTAGAAATCAGAGCAGACGAGACGGCCCCAGAGCTGGAAAATTTAATTTTTTTTTAATATTTATTTCTTTTCTTTGGTAATCAATTTTACTTAACTTCAATTCGGAAAGACATGAACTATATTCTAAGGCAGAGGAAAAGTCAACTTCAGTTTTAATTATCCAAAATACATAGCAGAGCAAAACAGCTGTTTTGGAAAGCCGCTACACTTTCATAAGTAGTATATTTGGTTATTAATATTTATTAGGTGGCCTAGCTAAATGTGGCAACAGTTTATTTACAAAACATTTTGATTTTAAGAAACTATAGACGAGAATTGCCTCGCAGCTTAACTGATGTTAGCACATTTTAAATATCTGCGTTGCCGTATTTGTTGAGATTCCAGGCGTTTTATTTCGTTCCAATCATAGATTTATTTCCTATGAAATGATCATCAAAAGACTATTTAGAGTGAATAAAAATATTTTAAAATTTAATATGAATTTCAGAAATACGTGATTAATACTACAAGAAGCAAGGAAAAATCGACATTAAATTGGTTTTCAACTACTGTTTGATACAGTAGAATAGCGATATTTTTAAAAGTCGCTATACTTTCATCATCAGTACTCACGTGTATTTTTGTTTGTCGCCACTTATTAAATGGTTTAATTGAATGTGATAACAATTTTTATATATAATAATTGCATGAGGAAGTAGAATACGAGAATTGTTTCAATATTGTACAGATGATGAATTATATAGCAAACAGATAGAAGTATATAGAATTAACAATATGGAAACAAATCAATTTGAAAGTAATTCCAAGGTTCTGTTGGCTGAAGTAGTTAACATGAGACTGTGAAGAGGAGGGTCCAGAGTTCAACTCCGCGCACAGTCATAATATTGTGATGAATTCTTTTGATCAGAATTAGTTCATATTCAATACTATTCCTCCATTTCTACTTCTGACACAATGCACTGCATATGTAGATGTCATCCTCTGAGTACTGGTCCGAGTTGCAAAAAAATAAAAATAGTTTTATTTCTTATTTTGCAGTTCTTTATATTCTGAAAAAAAATTGTTTGTACTTTACCAGGCAGGCATAGCATCCGCTATAAATTCATGGTAATTGGAATGCATTTATCGCATACATGCGACTTTACATTTCAACCAAACGTATAGTCTTATATAATTGCTTTTTTGCTAGGCTCTCTATCTAAACTTCTTTCGAAGAACAGGAAAAAATGTTGCTACTACATTTTAATGATGACAATTCAGCCAGCATCGTTAATGGAAATGTAACAGCTTAAGGCCGTGACAGGCTTTCATCAACCAAAAAATACATTCAACGTAAAACAATCACTTGATGTGGGTTGACATTTGAAAACAACTTAAAGTTATATTTGAAAATGAATCAATTAAAGTTTAATCGATAATGTTACTTAGAACAATTATTGTTGTTTTAAAAACATATACACTTCTTTACACATAGACCTCGTATAAAATGTTTTATTAAGCATTTACCACAATCCGAATGAGTGTTACATTCGAAGATTTCCAGCAAAACCGTTTCATAATACGAACAAAAATAATGTTTACAATCAGTGAAGCAAGAAATTTGTCCTGCATGGAGGGTAAAAGTATATTTCCATTTACAGATTGTAATTCTATTTAATTTAATTGCTGGTAAAGAATCATAATCATCTTGTCATAACAATGCTTTAAAGCGGAATCACACATTATTTCTGAAGATATTTATTTTCGGGAGAATAATATTTTAAATGAGAGTTTCCTGCGGAACAGAAATTTGGAGTATTTTAAAAAATTCAAATATAAATTTATTTTTTCGAATTTTTCTTTAACGATATCCCACGAAAGCGTAAACCGATTTTGACCCGGTTGGCAGAACTCGGGGTGGTTTTTAATTGCCAAGAGACGATTAGATTTTTGTACCGATTGGAGAAGTCATTAAAAATGTATTTAAAAAAATATATTTTAACCCCGGTATTCATAAAATTTAAAATAAGTTTGAAATGTATTTTAATCAAATTTTTTCATACAAAATTTTCTTAAAACAGATTTCAAATACGTTTTATTTTTTATGAATACCGCGGTAAGAGTTTTTTTGATATATCTCGCAATATTCGAAACGGTTTCAATTCACAGGAAATGGAGGCTTGAAAGAAAACATTGAACACTAATTGATCAGATATATAATATCAGAGTTGTCTTTAAAAAATCACTTTTTTCGAATTTTTTCGTTCACGAAAAAAACGCCTCAACCGATTTGGCAGCGATCGACATGATTTTTGATTGTCAAGAGGTGATTAGTATCAGCAAAGTGGTTTAAAAGTTATTCTAAAAAACCAACTTTAGAAAAAAAAAGTTTTTTTTATATATCCGAAAATGTACGGATCCGAGCCGGTTCCAATTCAACGAAATTTTATTTTGAAGAAATCCTTTGAAACCCGACTAGTCGTTCCAAAGTTATAAGCGGGTCAGACACTTATATACACACACACAGGCACAGACACATGCACACATACACACGAACATACCTACATACATACATACAAGGTGGGCAAAAAGAAGTCATCCGATGTTGTTTGGCTCTAATTTTTTTTTCGTTGTGGCTCGCGCAGTGTATGCCTTTGCTCCGTTCTCTTGGAACCACATGTCCTCCAGTCCTAATTCGTTCAATTGCGGCAGAAAAAACTCGGTTAACATGGCCCTATAGCGTGCACCGTCCACTGTTGTGGTTTCACCAGCGGCATCCTCGAAAAAAAAATAATGGCCCGATAACTCGTCCAGCGTGAACAACATACCATGCAGTCACTTTGAGCGGATGTAATGGCTGCTCGTTCATCACTCGTGGATTTTCGGTGCACCCCAAAAGCGATAGTTTTGCTTGTTCACGTACACGCTGAGGTGGAAATGAGCCTCAGCGCTCACTATGATTTTGGTAGTAAAATTGTCCACTTCGTCCTAGACACGATTATTCCGCGTTCTTGGGTAGTGTATCGCTCCATGACTTCTTCACTTGTATTCTACATCTGTCTAGTTCACAAATGTCAAAACAGATTTGACATTGGGCGCCATCTTCCAATAGGGTGCTTTCTTTTGGCCCACCTTGTAAATACATACGTTCATAAAGACATAGTGACTGCTCCTCGGGAGTAGTCATGAGAGCTTTCTAGAAACTCAGAACGTCGAGATCTGGTGAAAACGCGATTTTTTTAAAAATGGAGAAAAATCAGCAACTCCCTGCTATTTTTTTGGAAATATTAAATTTTCTTAGTGGATATTAAAAAAAAAATGCATATACATAAGTGAACAACTGCTTAAAATATTCATGTAAAAATTGGATTATTTTTCTCTCTACACAAAAAACTGTCTCTCCAAGAGTGAATAGTACTAACAAAGGGCATGTTGAAAACAAGTACATATTTAGCGAGGTCCCCCTGTATTTCTATACAAATAATTTCGAATTTAAATACTTCTAACAAAGCACTGAAATTGTAAAGTTTTAGGTCTACAGCAAGTGTGCGCACAATAAAGGTTTTTGTTCGTCACTTTCTATTGAATTGATTATTTATTATGCTTTTTGCTCTCTCGGTCTGTAATTATATTCAATTTATAAGTCCCTTTGAATGTTTTAGAAAACAACGGATAGCAGAACGTTAATTATACAGCAAATATCAATTAGCATGAGCTATAAAAAAGATTTAGCTCTTGGAAAAATATGATTAATTTATTGCCATATAATTAATAGTATTTGCATAATGAAATTTTGCTCAGCAAACGCAGATATTCATTTCTTATTCTTTTGATATGACCACTTTGCCATTAAATAGAGATATAATTTATAATCAGTCACACAAAAGCGCAAATTTAAATCACAGTAAACCAAAAGAAAAATTAAAATAGGCTATAAATTACAAATGCTGGAAAATAAATTACAAATGCCGGAAAAATATGAAAGTTTTCAAAAAATTAAATTATTGATAGCGCTCTGTAAGGCATTAAGTTTTACTCTCGAGTCTTTATAGAGCTGCTGAGCTTGAGATACGAGGGTGGTCTGTGACTTTTGCAATGAAATACAGTTGTTAAGAATAACTTTTACACCGCTTTGCCGATCGACTACAAAGACTAATCAGCTCTTGACAATCAAAAATCACTTCGAGCGCTACCAACAGGCTCTAAATCGGTTAATCGGTTCATGAGATTTTGGGAACGAACAAACTCTAAAAAAAAACTTTTTAAAGAAAACTCTGAAATTATATATCTGATCAATTAATGTACGAACTTAGTCCCGTCACGTTTTAAAGGTCTCTTTCAAACTTAGATTTTCTGTGAATTGAAACTGCTTCGGAATAGTACATTTCGAGATATATGAAAAAAAAAAAAAAGTAAAAGTGCTATATTCGGCTGTGCCGAATTTGAAATACCCTTCACAGATGTATTTCTTCTTTCTTTCTAAAACAGAATATAGATTTTATTCAACAAAAAATCCAACATAAGGAACTTATTTGGTTACACAAAAAATTACGATTTTCCAACCCTGGAATCTGATTTTTAAATTTGTTCACTTTTTACACGAATTTAATTCTTACTAACGTATAAACAAAATTTAATTCACTTAAAAAAAACAAAATTAAGAACTAATTTTGTACTAAAAAAATTTCGATTGTCCAACCCTGGAATAATATTTTTATTTTATTTTTTTTGGTAGTTAATGCCAATTGAATTTTTTCTGAAATTTAATGTAGTCTTAATTCTCTTAAAAAAAATTAAAATTAGCAACTAATTTCGTTACTTTTAAGAACAAAAGAATTTGGAGTTTCCAACCCTGGAATCAAATATAAAATTTTTTTGTTGTTCAGTGCCAATTTAATTATTTCTGTAGTATAAAATAAGTTTAGTTTACTAAAAAAAACTAAATTACGAACTTATATGGCTATTTTTATATAACAAACATTTTTCAATTTTCGAACACTGGAATAGAGTTTTTAATTTTATTTATCTATTATCATTCTTCCTGAAGCATAAAATAGGTTTAATTCAGTGAAAAATACCAAAATTAGGAGCTTTTATGCACTAAAAAAATTTCAATTTCCGAACCCTGGAAGCGAAATTTTAACTTTTTTTTTCTTTTTACCAATGTGACTCTTAATGAGTTATATAATAGTTTTATTTAAGAAAAACTTAAAATTACTAACCATTTTGTTCACGTTCATGTACTACAAAATATGGCAATTGTCCAACACTGGAACCGAAATTTTGATCTTTTTTAATTTTTGTTACCAATTTTGCTCTTCCTGAATTATTAAATAGTTTTAATTACCAAAAAAAAGAGCAACGTCAGTTATTTTTTTGGTGACTTTTATGTATAAAAAATTTCACTTTCCCAACCCTGGAAGCGAAATTGTAATTTTTAATTAATTTTTATTTTTTTTTGAATAATACAACTCTTAATGAGCTATATAGTAGTGCCATTTAAGATAAACTCAAAATATGTAAGTGAATAAAATCACTTTCATGTACTGTAAAACATTGCATGTACAAAAAGAAAAGCAATTTCCCATCCCTGGACATATATTTTTTATTATTTTTTTTTTAGTTTTTAATAAACATGTTATTCTTCCCAAAATATGAATTAGGTTTAATTAACAAACAAACAAATATTTGCATATTGCTAGTTGATTTGCGTCCCGAAATAGGTGTAAGCTTCCCAGCTCTGGAACCTTATATCAGATTCTTCTAAATTTCAATGCCACTATTTTAAAGTTCATTTCCAATCCATCAGGCTCTAGCTTTTCTGGGGGCTTGGGAAACCGGATTTTTTCGTCATCGCTATTCAGAAGGATCCAGAATATATATACTTTATGGGGTCACATTTAATATTGAATAAATTACATAAGGAATGACAAACCTAAATATACCATTTCACTTTTTTGTGAAATGAAAATGCATTTTTTTCAAAAGTGTCTTCTTTTAGAATTAATTTTTAATAGCTTCTCCGATTTATACCAAAAATTGTCAAGCGCTACTAACCGGGTCAAAATCGTTCACCTTTAAGGTCAACCATATTCCATTTTTTTCCTGAGAAGTGCATTCTTAACAGGATTATTGATGGCATAGGAAATAGAAGACTGCTGGAATACGCTATTTTGTCATATGAGATATAGTGAACAGCATTCAATTTTATGGGCTGCACAACAGGCCCGACTAAAATACATATGAAAATAATCAAACGGTAACACGGGTATTAAAACAGTAACATGTTGACATCAGATTGATACAGTTCTCGAATCCTTTTTCACAATAAAATTTTTGTAAATAGGAACTGTTATCAAATTCAACTAAGCCACCTAAAAAGTGGTGACAAACACAATACACATGAGCACTGATGATGAAAGGGTTGCGGCTTTCGAAAACACCTGTTCTGCTCTGCTGTGTAAGTTGAATAAAACTGATGTTGACTTTCCTTTGTGCCTTGGAATATTTATCATGTCTTTCTGAGATTTAAAAACAAATTTCGAACAATTAGTCTATGAATCTTAATTAAAATACATATAAATTTTTGAATTCTACATTTTGAAACGACACTAAAAACCACTAGTTCAAATAACTTTTACAATGTACCTACACATCAATTATTTTAATTCATTTTAGAAGTTGAGTTATATGCCCTCTACCCACTAATTCTATTCATTTTTTTCATATATTTTTTTTCTTTTGCAAAAGGAACTACTGCATTATCATACAACTAATCTTTATTTATGTACATAATGGCTGCTTATTAATAATGCATAAAGAACAAAACGAGCTTAAAAAAAAGAAAAATATTTATGGATGGATGGAGCTCATAACGGTTGGCTAAGTGGAGTATGTCAGAGTGTGCATGAATAAGTAGCCGCAAGCTCTGATGCTCTTTCGTGATGTTTAAGGTGCTATAAATTTAACATGCACTAAATATTCATGTTCAATGGATGTGTGTGGTCGAGGAGCACAAATAGCAAAATATATAATATTTCTCAAGATAATTTCCTTATTTTTCTTCAATAGCTATTTCACATAAACATTCAAGTATATTTGCCAGTGGAAGGCCAATAGAGGAGCTAGAAATAGGAAAAAGTAAACTAGAGGAAAGCACTAGGACAACAAACACTCAGACTCCTGTATGAGGCATGGAGGAGAATATAATATATCTATTTTGACATTTTATAAGAACAGAACAAGCATATTAACTTTATATGATCGATGTATAAAAGCGAACGAGGAAAACGTATATAAATGCGCTAAAGTTTTAAATTATTAGAGCAGTAATAATTTTATAACACACTTTGACGCATACATACTCGTACATATTGGTTTATTAGACATTAACTTTTTTAGCAAAAACTCGAATCAGGGTTCAGTTATTTTTAAGCAATTATCCTATAGCCTCCAAAAAAGAATTGGAGGGTATATTCACTTTGTCATTCCGCATGTAACGCAGCGAAATATCCCTCTAATACCCCATAAAGTATATAAAGTGTGTTTTTATAAGAGCTTGCTGATTTGAAATTTAAATAAAACACATGCCAAATTATGAAATGGCCAAAAAAAAATTTTTATTTGGTAGATAATTTCTTGTCATTTAACATTTAAATATAATTTCGGGCATATGGCCACCACGACTATTTTGCGCAAAAGTCATTCTGGAGGTCCAATTTTCGACCACCTTTTCCAGCATTTGAAGGCGTATTTCTGCAATGACACGTTGAATACTGGTTTCCAAAGCGTCAATCGTTGCTGGTTTATCCACGTAAACCAATGATTTCAGGTATCCCCACAAAAAATAATCGAGTGGCGTCAAATCACACGAACGCGGAGGCCAATTCACCGGTCCATTTCTCGAAATAATGTTGTCGTTGAAATGTTCTTTCAATAAGTCCATTGTTTCGCCCGCAGTATGACAAGTGGCAGCATCCTGTTGAAACCACATTTCGTTTACATCCATGTCTTGAAGTTTTGGCACCAAACATTCATTGATCATGATTCTGTAACGATTTCCATTCACGGTAACGCATCGTCCTTCCTCATTTTTAAAGAAATAAGGACCGATGATTCCACCAGCCCATAGACCGCACCAAACAGTACATTTATCGGGATGCATTGGTAATTCTTGAACGGCGTGTGGATTATCTTTGCCCCAAATACGGCAATTTTGCTTGTTGTCATATCCATTCAACCAAAAATGCACCTCATCACTGAAGAGAATTTTGCGGCAAAAAGCGGATAAACATTTTTAATTGAACACTGTTTTTGAAAATAAATTTCCACGATTTGGAAGCGTTGTTCTGGAGTTAACCTGTTCATGATGATTTGCCAAACAATACTGAGTAGAGACGTCACTTTAAACCGTCAAAACAGCTGTCAGACAACAGAGTGATTTGTATAAAATAAAACTTCATAAAAAAATCACCCTTTATGTATGTATATTCTTGATCAGTGATGAAATCTAATACGATCTATTCAAGTCCGTCTCTTCGTCTGTGGAAATCACGATTCAGTTCAGACGCCTTGACACTTGGTATAAATGTATCTTGAAGAATAGCGCAGGTCAAGTTCTTAAATGGGTAGAATCGGGCCAGAGTGAAAAACTTCTAACCTCTAAAAAAACAACATAATATAATTTTTTTTTGTAATTTTGTTAAGCAAATAATAAGTTTTTATGTCAAAGGAGGTCTCATGAAACCATAAAATCCAAACAATTTAATTTTGGACCCCGCCCCCTTTAGTGGCCGTAATTATATACAAAAGTGGTGTAAAAATTCAACAAGTTATATAACTTAAGCCTACATTTCTTTAAAATTTGAATTTTTAAGCTTTGGTGACGAAGTTGAGATGTAACCTGATCCTCCTCTGCCCTACCGCCCCCCTTACCCCTTTGCACTTAAATGACCTTATAAAAAAAGTATTTTTTTACCCTTAATTATCCCAAGAATTTATTTTAAGTGTTTTACGGCAAAGATTAAATGTCTCCCCCACGGCCCTTGCCACAGCGACCCCGACAAAATACAGTTTTAATTCTCCACAATAATAATTAGACTCCATAAAGTATATATATTCTTGAACAGTGATGAAATCTAAGACGATCTAGCAATCCCCATACATCCGTCTCTGGAAAACACTATGTAGTCTATTTTTGGACTCCGCTCCCTTTAGTGGGCGTTGGAGTTAAATATTATATGAAAAATAGTGTAAATATTTGACAAATTGTATTCTTTAAGCAAAAATTACTTTTTTATTTATTTTTTTTTATCTTGGACCAGCACTCAGGGGATGACCCCTATATGTGCAATGCATTGCGCCGGAACTGAAAACGAGAGAATAGTATTGAGGGGACAGATTAGGAAAGATGAGAAGATAGACAGTTTTTTTGTAGCTATTTCAACTTTTTACTTCGCCTGCTAATTTTTGCTACAGGGACGACGGAGGTGGGTGCTGTTACTCTGCTTTTAGTACATGATAGCGTCAGTCGCTGCCAATTATGTTCAGTGATCAGTGACCTTCATCATTGAAACAGGCTGGCAACAACTAACACAACCACGCACTAAGGCTGATCAGAAGAATTCAACACAATATTTCATGACTCAGTGCGGGCTCGAACTCAGGACCCTCCGCTTCATAGTCTCGTGTTCTACTACTTCAGCCAACAGCACCCACAAAATTGAATCTACGCTTCTACGCTGAAGCTGAGATGTTCTCTTATCTTCCTCTGTCTCAGCTCCCTCCACCTCTTTTTGCACCCTAAATTACCTTTTAAAAAAAATTTTTTTTTCTACCCCCAAAATGTAGTTTTTAAGTTTTTTACGATTTAGGTGAGCTGTCTCCCCCTGAACCCTCCCCGGAGTGACCTTGTATAGAGTTTTAAAATTAGGCACAAAAATGTTTTAAAGGAACTCTGACCCAGCAGGTTAACAATTTTTAGCTTATCTTGGTCCCACGATGATATAAAATATTAATACGTAAATTACTTCTATGCTGACGGAAAGGTGTCTCAGTCATGCTGCTCGGAACACTTTGGAGACGTTCGTATCAAAGTAATTTTTTTTTCATCTTGTTAAATTATGCCAAATACCATAGAAATGTAAATTTTAATACGAATAAAAATAGAGTTTTCATTTACTAAATATTTGTAGGGTATTTAAGATTCGACCCGGTCGAATATAATATTTTTACTTGTTTTAATTATGACCGGCGCTCAGAGGATGAGCCCTACTCATGCGGACATTGTGCTGGAACTAGGAAAATTGGTTGTGGTTGTGCCTACGACCATTCGATTTGAATTTCTGACTGCATACGGGCAGTCCGGGTACAAAACGAATCTAGCCTGTAATACGCAATGCGGTTCACTGGTAAATCCACCACATATGGGTGCTATTTAAGATACTACGTTTTTATTTCTTTGTATTTGGAGTTGCCAACACTTTCCTCTACAAATGACGACAAATTCAAATATTGCGTTAATATCGGAACAGCCTTTTTATGTCCCCCTATTCTGTATCTATTTGTCAACGTCACCTCAAGACTATTAATTACTTTTTATTGTCTCTTATTATTTTCTAGGTCTTAGGGAATAATCGGCGATTGTCAGTAGTAGTCATTTGTTGGCCGCAACGAAAATGTAACTTCGCTATTTTTGATATGCCCCCTTATTCTGTAATTATTTGTCAATGTCACGTCGAGACAATATCAAAAGTAAGAGTTCTGCATAATCTTTTTTCTAGGCTCTTACTCACTTTCGGCAGCTTCTTGTTATTTTCAAGGTCTTAGTGAAAAGCCAAAGGCCTTCAGCAGTATTCAGTTGTAGTCCACAAGAAGAATCTAGCTGCTTGTTTTTGATATTGTCTTGACAAGACGTTGACAAACAGTTACAGAATAAGGGGAGTTGTTTTGACGTAAGGTTGGCAAATAGTTACAGAATAACTGATAATATTATTTTATGATATAGTTTTGAAAACGTTCGGTCATAGCATAAAATAAAGTCAATTTCATCAAATATATGCAATTGCTGTAATTCAATACTTTTGTATACGACACACAGCAGGGAAAGCCATGCTGGATTCTTAAAAAAAAAGAAAACAATTGTATTAAAAAAATGTATAATATTAAAACATGCAGCATCATTTATAATTTAATTTACCTACATTCACATATACTTATAAATCAATATCTTGATATTACAAGTTGAATATTTGTTTATGAAGAATTTTTTCATTTGATGTTCGTAAGTCAATTATATTTTGCATATAAATATTTCGTATCACAAATTCATGTGATGCCGTATGAAAACATTTTTCAATTAATTTCATAAAATGGAATTTAAAACTTTCAATTACAAACAATAAAACAATGCGCACTGCATTTGTGTGTAAAACGAAATTTTTATTTTGAATTCACACATTTTCAGTTGTAAGCCAAAAAGAAAGAAAAAAAATTAAATAAAATAATAATGGTAAAATAAAAAAAAATTAAATTCATTATGGGCAAGCTGAACAAATGAATTTATTTGGGAGAAATCACATGTATTTAACACACACAACGAGTATTTCAATTTAAAAACACACTTTACGCAGTCAAAAGAATAACACTGGTCAACACGAAAAATTACTTTGAAGTCTAACTATTTAATTTCGATGTATTATGGGGGCCATAAGCACAAAAACACTCAACATATAAAATTCTATGGATAAAATTTTTTTTTTTTAATTTTTTTCTAAAATTACGGATTTGCAGAGAGGTCGTTTCATTGCTTTTATCATATCTTGGGAATGGCTTATCCAATTTTGAAAGCGGATTCACCACAAAATTTTCTTTAAGTCATGGTAAGACCATTTTTTCCTATGATCAACGGTTATAGAGTTATTCACATAAAAATGTAAAAAAAATTTTTTGTTTTGCAAAATTGGAAAATATTTATTTATTAAAAATTCATAAAAAATCGGAAATGGCAAAAACTTACCATTTTTATTTTTTGCAAAAATTACGTGTTTTCACTTCATTCACTTAATAGTTAATAAAATTACTGTTTATCCTTGGATTTTCATGAAATAAAACTCGCTTTATTTGGAATGTTCACAGTTTTCCGATTATGTAATAAAAATGGTAAGTTTTTGTCATTTTCGATTTTTTACGAATTTAAAAAAAAAAATTTGAAATTTTTAATACAAAAAATAGATTTTTTTTACATTGCGATGCAAATAACTCCGAAACCAATAAGTATTTAAAAAAAATTAATTAAAGCGACTTAAAGGCAATTTAATTTGGTTTTATATGCTGTTTTGCTGAACAAAATCGGACAGCCCGTTCCAGAGAAATGATAAAATCAATGGATCAGCCTTTTCAAAAGTGGCAAATTTTAGAAAAAAAAAATTTTTTTAAAAAACCTTATCCATAAAATTTTTCGACCATTTTTATAATCAGGGGACCATAGCAAATAAAAAAAAAATAGTGGCGATCAAAGGGCATGCAAAAAGTTCAATTTTGTAGAGCAGTGTAATTAAAATGCGAACGACATGTTTGATAGGCAATGCCGAGCAGTGTTTACCCTTTAGCAAAATAATATATTTAAGCTTGGAAGAAGGATGCTGATACTCTGCTCTGATAGTGTCCACAGCTGTCAGTAATATTCAGCGAGCAGTGCTTTTTCATTGAAATAGGCCGACAACAGCTGACACAATCATACGAAGGAGAAATTTGGTACTATACCTCATCACTGAGTGGGCCCCCATATGAGATATTTTTTAACTAGTTAATTAATTGATTGTTTTCTTCAAGTCCCATTTTCTGAACTTCTTTTTCTATTTTCCTTAAGTAAAAATTTTTTGTTCGAATTGCTTAAGCAGATCTAAACAGATACTAACAGAAGACATAATATGTCTATCATGAGTATCTTTCAAAATTTTTATATTTCAATATTTATAACAAATGAAATATAAAAGTTTTTAAGAAAATTATTCATTTTTCCCCTCGAAATTTTTCCTTTTTCCCTAAAATTGCAATTATGAAAAAATTACCCGTGAATGAATTCACGCTAAAATTAAATTCCCCTAATCGTGACTGATTTTTTTCCCGCGAGTTTTCTCAATTTTCCCTTTAATTTATTCACCTAGTTTTTGTTGGGGAAAGAGTAGAAAATTTAAGTATTTTCTATTATAATTCGAATACTAGAGTTTGCAAATTTTATTTTAGTGGCTAGACCCGTTAATAAGTCTGTGTTCATACGAGTCATGTTTTCTTGACATGATTGCTACTTTGTTGGCGAGAGGGGAGAAGGGAAAAGTAACGAGTACTCATGCGCATGTACTGTCAGTACGTTTTGGTTTCCCATTCGTAAAGCACACAACCATATGTACATGAATACAACTAAAGGGTGTTTTTTTATGAAGCTTTTTTTATACGAATCACTCTGTTGTCTGACAGATGTTTTGACAGTTTAAAGTGACGTCTCTACTCAGTATTGTTTGGCAAATCATCATGAACAGGTTAACTGCAGAACAACGCTTCCAAATCGTGGAAATTTATTTTCAAAAACAGTGTTCAATTAAAAATGTTTATCCGCTTTTTTACCGCAAAATTCTCTTCAGTGATGAGGCGCATTTTTGATAAAGATAATCCACACGCCGTTCAAGAATTACCAATGCATCCCGATAAATGTACTGTTTGGTGCGGTCTATGGGCTGGTGGAATCATCGGTCCTTATTTCTTTAAAAATGAGGAAGGACGACGCGTTACCGTGAATGGAAATCGATACAGAATCATGATCAATGAATTTTTGGTGTCAGAACTTCAAGATGTGGATGTAAACGAAATGTGGTTTCAACAGGATGGTGCCACTTGTTATACTGCGGGCGAAACAATGGACTTATTGAAAAAATATTTCAACGACAACATTATTTCGAGAAATGGACCGGTGAATTGGCCTCCGCGTTCGTGTGATTTGACGCCACTCGATTATTTTTTGTGGGGATACCTGAAATCATTGCTTTACGTGGATAAACCAGCAACGATTGACGCTTTGGAAACCAGTATTCAACGTGTCATTGCTGAAATACGCCCTCAAATGCTGGAAAAGGTGGTCGAAAATTGGACCTCCAGAATGACCTTTGTGCAAAATAGTCGTGGTGGCCATATGCCCGAAATTATATTTAAATGTTAAATGACAAGAAATTATCTACCAAATAAAAAATTTTTTTTGGCCATTTCATAATTTGGCATGTGTTTTATTTAAACTTCAAATCAGCATATCTTATAAAAACACCATATATGTATATGTACATGTCGTCAAAAAGACATGACTTGTGTAAACACGAATGCAAGTTCAAAGAAGAAATAGTAAGAGTCTTGTCAATAAGACATGACTCGTATGAACGCAGACTAAGACACAAACTTATATTTTTTGCAACAAATCAATTCCCTGCGACTTTAAAAAACGTGTTGATCCAATTCTAAAGATTAAGAATATTTTTAATGTTTTTGGCTGGTTTTCAAAATGTATCCAAATTATTTGACTACTAAATATTTAGCCATACTTTTTTTAAATTATTTATTGCATAAACATATATTTTTCAACACAAATTCTTTGATTTTTCATGTTGTTTTCGGCTTCTTCTCTTATTTTGCATTTACTGAGAACTGATAGCGGGAATAACTTATCACGGGAGATTCACGATACTATATATCCCTTCGAGTGGAATAAAAATTTCATGCGAAACAAAAAAAATTCCCCTTGTTATTCACGGTAAGTGTAAATATATTTCTATAGATTTTGCCAGTCTATAGACAACTCTAAGGAAGTCTGCTAACAAACATCTTTAAAATATTGTCATGATTACAAACTACATGACGATCCGATGCAAGTATGTCGCACCATGCCTGATTATTCCACATGCAAACAGTGACTGCCGCACACACATGCATTTATAACAGTAACGAAAGCCAAGCAAAGTCTTTTTAATAGGATGTAAAATGGTCGTAATTAAATTAGTGTATATTTAAATAATTAAAACAAATATATGCCAAATGCAAAGTACATTAACAGTACGACCGACAGAGGGAAAGAGGCAAATGAATATGTTTGACTAGATGCTACGAGTACAGTTAATATTCATTTATGTGCAGATGTATGTGCGTATGTGTGTGTGTGTAAGTGTGCATATGCTAAACACATAAAAGTGTAACTGATTTCCTTTTACATTTAATAGTGCAACTGAGTAGAGGAGATAAATTGCACTAAAGAGTATAAGAATATTGAGTTAAAAAATTAAAATTTTCTAATGACGAGAACCGAAAAAAATATTTTAATTTCACATAAAATTCATTCGTTATTTTAATTTTTTTTTTATCTTGGACCAGCACTCAGGGGATGACCCCTATATATGCAGTGCATTGCGCCGGAACTAGAAAGGAGGGGATAGTATTGAGGGGACATATCAGAGATGAGAAGAATTTTTTGTAGCTTTTTCAACCTTCACACTTTGCCAGCTAATTTGTTTTCCTACAGCACCGACGAAGGAGGGTGTTGTTAATCTGCTTTTGGTACATGATAGTGTCAGTCGTTGAAAATTATGTTCAGTGACCACAAAAAAAAATTGATTATGGTGCGATAGGTGTCTCCATTGATTGTAAATGTTGCGTCGTCCTCATTTTCAAAGATATATGGGCCATTGATGACACCGCTCCTCAAGCCGCACAAAACAGTCACTCGTAATGGGTGTATTGGCTTCGGTGAGACCACGTGTGGGTTTTATGAGCTCCAAATATGGCAATTTTGCTCATTAACGTGCCCATCAAGATGAAAGTAAGCTTCATCTGAAAAGATGATTTGTTTGGCAACATCGATTTCCGAAATATTTTCTTTATTCTGGAAATAAATTACCAAGAAATCCCCACGTAGCTCAAGCCTAAATCGATTCATTTCCTTCAGCGGATATAATATACAGAATTCTGACAATAGAATGACATAAGCAGTATTGCCAGATTCGAAATAAGCGATGATTCAAATTTACACCGCTAGATGGCACATCCAATATTTGCTACGCATTAGATGTCATAGTATTTTCTATACTTTAAGCCGGACTGTGGTTGAAAAAATTTTATAATACAAATTTTTTTTTTTCTGAAACTGTTTTTTTACCAAATTTTATTGTCTTGTCTCCCAAAATTTTGCTTCAAAGTGCAACATATTTTTTTATTTTATTTTATTTTTTTCATATATCTAAATTCTATATTTTACCCTCTTCTCACCAGCAAACTTTTTAAATATATTGGCCTTCACTGTAACAATTTATTAGATTTTTGTCTATAAGACAATAGATTCTCCACATGTCCATGATGTCATTTACACACACTTGCAAAGAAATGAACACAGTCATACTGTATGCATTAATTAAAAAGGATACATTCATTAAATGCATGTGTGTTAGTGAGAAGAAGAATTGTGTACGAATCATTAAATAAGAGAAGACACACGTCTATGTATTTGATTCTTTAAATATTCATATGTTTAATTCACTTATGTCTGTTTTAGAGTTTGCTTCTAAATGAAATTCAAATTTGCTCACACACTCACACACTTGCGTAAAAATACTTATTCTTTTTACACAATTTATATGCGATTACAACTGACAGTGACTTTCTCGGAATTACTACCGCAGTCTCTGCGTGCGACTTGTTTTACAAGCAAAACAATTTATGCATATTATAAACAAATGCCTTTATACGAGGATGATTTCATAAGTATACAAAATAATTTCAGACTACATTTCCGACACCCGTGCAGTCTGAAACTCACGGAATAAAAGTGGGCCAAAATTATTGATAAATTTTTATTTATATAATACTCTGGTTTGATAAAAAAATTTTACAGAAACTGTTGAAAAAGGAGTTTATAGACATAAAATATTTTTATATACTCCAAAAAACAATTGGAGGGTATATTCCTCTGTCATTCCTTTGGTAACGCGGCGAAATATCCATATGAGGCGCCATAAAGTATATATATTTTTGATCAGTGATGAAATCTAAGACAATCTGAGTATGTCCGTCCCTCCGTCTGTGGAAATCACGATTTGGCCCAAACGAAAAGAGCCAGACTCTTGAAATTCAGTATAAATATATCTTGAAGAATAAAACAGGTCAAGTTCGTAAATGGGCTGAATCGGACGGGAGTATTTTTTTTTTGTAATTTTGTTAAGCAATTGATATATTTTTATGTCAGAGAAGGTCCAACGCAATAAACTTGGAATCATAAAATCAAAAAAATTAATTTTTGGACCCCGCCCCATTTAGTGGGCGTTTTTATATGCGAAAATGGTTTAAAAATTTAAAAAATTATTTTGCTTAAGCCTACATTCCTTAAGACTTTTTAAGCTTAAATGACGAAACTGACATGTAAGCTGGTACTCCTCTGCCCTACCACTCCTCTGCCCTACCACCTGCTTTGCCACCTAAGTGAATCTATAAAAAAAATTTACATTTTATTATACCATTATTTTTAGAATTTTATGGCAAAGGTGAAATGTCTCCCCCACAGCCCTTGTCGGAGCGACCCCGCCAAAAAAACAGTTTTAATTCCCTCCAAAAAGAATTGGACCCCATAAAGTATATATTTATTGATCAGTGATGAAGTCTGAGGCAATGTAGCAATGTGAATAAGCCCGTCTGTGGAAAACACGATATAGTCTATTTTTGAACCCCAGCCCCTTTAGTGGGCGTTGATGTACGATATTATATGCAAAAATAGTTTAAATATTGAAAAATTTTGTATTACTTAAGCCTATAAGAAGCTGAGATGTTCCCTGATCTTGTAGAGGTGAAACGTCTCTCCCACGGCCCTTCCCGGAATGACTCTCTCTAAATAGAAATTTAAAATTGGCTACAGAGATGTCTTAAAGGAACTCTGTCCCACCAAGTTAAATGCTTTAAATTTACTTACTAAATATTTGGAGGGTATTTATGATTCAACCCGGTCGAGTCTAACGTTTTTAGTTTTTTAAAATTTTATAATAAATTATTAAAATTATATAAATTAGGCCTTGATAAATTATTAAGTTGAGTTGTCAGTGAATCGCACCACGCATTACAGAGAGAATTCGTTCTTTGGCCGAACGGTTCGTTTGTGGAACAAACTTCCAGCAAAGGTCTTTCCTGTCAGTTTTAACTTGGGGAGGTTCAAATCGAACGTCCACAAACACTACTTCCTCTATCCTCCTTCCCATAACCAACTTTCCTAGTTCTGGCACAATGCATCGCATATGTAGAGATCATCCCCTGAGTGCTGGTCCAAGAAAAAAAAAAAAGAAAAAAAAATTAGCAAATTTCTTATTATATTTTTTGCTTTCCATACGTACTCGTAACATAATTTCTAAAGAAAACTTTTGCTAACGCGTCGCATAAGTTAATGTGTATGGCAGTGTGTCAGTGTGTGAGTCCGGCACAATATTTGTAATTATTTAAATTGTTTACATTAAGTGTATGGGAACAATTTTGTGTAAGTATTTCGATTTCCAAGTACTCAATTTATTAAGTAAATGGATTTAAATGTACATTCAGCTACAAGTCTGTACATTTATGTAAAATAGTTGCAAGTATAGTTGCAATACTTATCGTGTACACCTAAAGTCTTGTGTATTTAGACAAGTGAAATACACAATTTAAAGTGTCTCAAGTCTGCTTTTCATTGTCAGCTATTTTAAGTAATCTAAGTTTATTTATCAATAATTCTGGAAGTATTTATCGTAGAAATAAAACAAAAATATATTTTCAGAATAAAACAAATATATATTCAGAATTAAATTCTTACTACATACAAATTTAAGCTATGGCTTGAGCTAAAAATAAAAAAAAAATTGGAAAAACGTTCACATGTACTTAAGTATAAAATTCAAACCAAAAAACTTTGATTTAGGTATGATGGAACAAAAAATTCAGAAAAATGGGACATGAAGGGAAAAAAATCAAACGGTAACACGGGTATTATAACAATAACATGTTAACATCAGGTTGATACAGTTCTCGGATTCTTTTTCACAATAAAATTTGTGTAAATACGAACTGTTATCACATGCAACTAAGCCAACTAAAAAGTGGTGATAAACACAATACACATGAGCACTGATGATGAAAGGGTTGCGTCTTTCGAAAACAGCTGTTCTGCTCTGTTGTGTAAGTTGAATAACAAAACTGATGTCGACTTGCCTTTGTGCCTTGGAATATTTATCATGTCTTTCTGAGATTTAAAAAAACAAATTTCGAACAATTAACCTATGAATCTTAATTCAATTTAATATATTATATACGTTCGTATTAATAACTGTAAATTACAAAACTATTTAGGTGTTAAATTATAATTTCATCTTTAGTGTTGCATCATCAATGGATTGATAGTCAAGGCTATATTCAAACATAAATTTTAGAAACAGTTTATTGTGTATGATTACAAGCATAGGAAGCAAATTATTATGCAAGAACTAACACACGTATGATTAATGTATTCTGCCTTGTAATTAGCCAACTCTTATACATTCCTGCAGACATACATAATTTAGTGGGTGCTGTTGACTGAAGTAGTAGAACACGAGACTATGAACCGGAGGGTCATGAGTGCGAGTCTGCGCTGAGTCATGAAATATTGTGTTGAATTCTTCTGATCAGCATTAGTGCGTGGTTGTGTTAGTTGTTGCCAGCCTGTTTCAATGATGAAGGCATAGTCACTGGTCACTCAACATAATTGGCAACGGCTGACACTATCATGTACTAAAAACAGAGTAACAGCACCCACCTTCGTCGGCCCTGTAGCAAAAATTAGCCGGCGAAGTAAAAGGTTGAAATAGCTACAAAAAAAACAACTGTCTATCTTCTCATCTTTCCTAATCTGACTCAATACTATCCCCTCGTTTTCAGTTGCGGCGCAATGCATTGCATATATAGGGGTTATCCCCTGAGTGCTGGTCCAAGATAAAAAAAAGAAAAAATAGTTATGTACATTAGGCCGTCTCGAAAAAAAGTTCACCGTACACCACCGAATATAAAGCATTGTTGCAAGGTGGTTTTGAAACAAAAAATTGTATATATTTTTTTTTGCTGAAAGTAGAGGTCGCCAAAATACATTTTTCATTATATCTTCTACATTTATAGTCGGATCTCAAAGAGTGATTTGCCGATGTTTTTGTCTTGAGGAGATCAATGGTTTGCTTTAATAGTCATTGGCCTCAAATCTACCGTTCTTGTATTTACCCACCAGATCTCAGTTCCTACCATTCTAATGTGCCACTCTAATATCAGGAAATTACAGCACGAAAAAAATTACTAAACTTTTGCTAAGGAAGTTTCTCGATAATTCCAACAAAACTATTAAAAAAGAAGAATTAATACTTTTTTGGCCGAACGTAGGAGTAGCCTTTTTATCATATCTTCGATGTTTACAGCTTCTTGTTGTTCGATATAAGCAAAAAGGACATGCTTTAAAATCAAGAAATCCCCAATTTCAATCCGCTTATAAATGGAATAATACCGTTACTACTCTCGTACTTTGTTTTGACATTCGTTTCATAATTTTGTTGTGGCTTTCGAAAACAGCTCTTCTGCTCTGCTGTGTAAGTTGAATAAAACTGATGTTGACTTTCCTTTGTGTGTTGGAATATTTATCATGTCTTTCTGAGATTTAAAATAAAACAAATTTCGAACAATTAGCTTATGAATCTTAATTCAATTTAATAAAATAACTTTTAATTAAGAGTGGGATATTTGGAATATTTTTATAATCATCAAACTAGCAAAACGAACCAGTACTGATTTGGAGACCATATTTCTTCCACTTCTTTTAATTTTTACGGTGAACCGAGTCATATTGAATTTTTCAAATACGATACAAATAACCTATGAAGCTTAATTCAATTTAATATAGAGATATAAATGTTCGTGAAAATACTTACTACATAAAATTTATATCATTATTAAAAATTTTGTTTATTACAATTCAATATTATTTAATAAATTTATTTATTATTATTTCATGATTTTGCAAAACAGCGTGGATAAATAATAATTAATTTGAGGGATGTGGCTGCAACAAGACAGCTTTTACCAATTGGCAATGTTTGGAATTTGCTATTGAAAGACCCTTTACATGTGGTTTTCAGTGGTCATATTCTTGCGGAATTTTTTTTGCTGTACAGGCTTTTGTAAAAGTAAACAGTAAGAAAAAGGACTGACATGTGATTGTCAGAGATCTCAGAAATGTACAACAATGTACACCTTGAATACACTAGAGACATTGACTTTCTTTCATAGTGTACACCTTCTACTTGTGTATAACTATGAGTGTACTCGTGTACATCCCGTGTATATGCTTTTTTAATTTGAAATTGGTGCGTATGTATAATATTTTCAGTGTTTGCTTTTACTGCGCACACACACATTAATTTTATGAAGTTACAAAAAAAATACAATGTTATCATCTCCGCAAATTTGCATACGTACATCAAGTGAATTCAATGTTTTCAATGTCTTCAATGTATACACTTGAGGTTCGATGCACAGTCCTGTACACTCAAGATTTATTTGTGTATAAAGTAAGGCATGTATGCATTTTTCAATGTCATATTTTTCAATGTCGTTGATGTAAACTCGTGTGTACAGAGGATAAAATATGTACACTATTTCGAACTCTGGTGGCTGTGTGCGGGAGATTGTCTTCATGTATCTGATAAATCCGCACTGGAATAGCCACACATGTCTTGGGATATGCCTGATATAAATAAATATGTTCTTAATGAAAATATTATAATATATTAGTCTGACTAATTTAATAACAACTTCAATCTAATAAACAATAGATTTAGTAGGCTGCACGAAATCTATGATGCCTCAACCTGCTTTCAACATCTACTTCAGCCTAGACAAAATCCTTTTTTGTTTTAAATCACTTGTTAAGAGGAGAAAGTTATTCCTATCTTAATTACCAAAATATCGATAAGGCTTAAGTCCTTACAATATGAGCAATATTTTGGTTTTTCATGCTTTAAATCTTTATTTTTTCCTAATTTTAGATAAAGTTCACCGCACAAATCAATGCATGCCACATCACATCATCTGTGAAGATTAAAATCTACATTTAGACAATTTTCAGGCCAAATAAGAAATAGCTAAAATGTTGTACGAATACGAATCACTACAAGCATTAAAATTCTATTCAGCCTTGGTTTTTTGGTTTGATTGAGAATTTCTTTTATTTTCATTCCTTTTTGTATTTGTGATGACTAAATCAAGCGTATCTGCAGTTAACCATAAATTACCATCAAAGGAATAGGAACAAAAAAAAACTAACGAGCATACAAACATTTTGACTTGTAGACCATAAAAATTGAAAAGAGATGACAAAAAGCAAAAAAAAAACCAAATAAAAACAAAGTAAAAGGAAGCTCGGAAAAGAGTTTCCTACTAACGAGAAAGTTACAGCCAAATTTAAAAAAAAAATGCTTTTCTGATTTGTTTTTAAGATTTTCCTATTGCGTTAGTTTTTTATATCCAATAAGAGAGCAACTTTCGAAATATTTGCTGGCAGGTGTAGGAGCATTTTTATATTTTTGTGGTCAATAAAGCAAAGAGTCGATTAAGATTCTTATCATTAGTATTATATACAACAACAATAACAAAAACAATAACAAAGGGCAAATAATAATAATAAAGAAACAAAGTGATTTAGATTTAAGGTAAAACAAACCAAAAATACCAACAAGAATTACACAAGAGTCGGACAAATAAACAGAGAACAATAAAAAAGATTTTGTGACCGGATTCTACCCGTACTAGTCTAAGCAAACGGAGTAAAAATTGTATAAGAAAAATGTATTTAAAAAAATCAGCCACCCCCCTTAAATGGATAAAAGAAAAAACCAACAAAAATAAAATATAATAATAAGTGGCAGTTTCGCACAAAAATTATAAATAAGTCACAGAGATAAAGCCCATTAATATTATTATAAATGGGAAAATGTGTACATTGTGAATTTGACTGTTTGTTCCAGCATCACACGCAACCCGCTTAATCGATACAAATGATTTTGGGAAAAACATAAAGCTAATAGGAGGATGTTTTTAATGCCTTCAAAACGGGGAACCATTTGTATTTTATTACTTTTCCCCTTTTTTTTTGATAAATGTCGTCGTGTGCACACACGGTCTGGACTTGAACAATTATTTTATGTTTATTAACCGCTTATTTGACAAATTTCCGTACAAAATGTGTCAAATAAACAAAAATTTTATTTATGATTAAGGCTGACACTTTATAGTCTCAATTAATGTCGAGTGTACATTTTGAGGCAAAAAATGGAGCAGTAGCTGCTTGCTTTTGGCTGGTTTTTCGTTGGTTTTTTTCTCCTCTTGCACGAATTTGTTATAAAGAGTTTAAGTCATTTGCCGATTCTTATGATACTTTTTTACATCAGATATTTTTTACAATATGTAAGCACAGTCGACTCCGCTTTACTGGATATAGCCAAAACCCAATTTTTTCAGTTATCCGATTTTTTCTCTAAAACGTAGTTCGGATTATTGAAATTTGTTACAGTTACGCGTAATCCGCTTTACTGGATATAACAAAAACCCAATTTTTTCAGTTATCAGATTTTTTTCTCTAAAACGTAGTTCGGATTATTGAAATTTGTTACAGTTACGCGTACTCCGCTTTACTGGATATAACTAAAGCCAAATTTTTTCAGTTATCCGATTTTTTTCTAAAACGTAGTTCGGATTACTGAAATTTGTTACAGTTACGCGTACTGCTTAAAATCTGTAAAACATACACATGCATATGTGCACATTTTATTGTTGACATTTTTCACGAATTCCTCGAAAATGTCTAGCCACTTGCATTGACAATATAATAGGAAAATACAATAAAGTACGTAAGAGCGAAAAGGACAAATACACTTTGCCATTTAATTTTTTAACGGACAAAGCATGTATAATTTTTTCAGCCTTAATTTATGCAATCGATTTCTAATATTTTTTCACTAAAGTGAATTAAGTTTCATACAAAACATAGTTGTGGGCTTGCTTTTGCTTTTCAGTAATACGATATTTTCAGTAAAGCGATGTTTCGCTAAAGCTAAGTGAATAAGACTCGCTGCGTTTAAAATCAGTGCGGGGATTTGTATCGCTTTCAGTAATCCAATTTTTTTCAATAAAACATGTTGCGCTAAAGCGGATTCGCCTGTAGTTGCGTTTAAAATCAGTGCGGCGATTTTTATCGCTTTCAGCAAACCGATTTTTTTTCAATAAAGCGAGTTGCGCTAAAGCGGATTCGCCTGTAGTTGCGTTTTAAATCAGTGCGGCGATTTTTATCGCTTTCAGTAATCCGATTTTTTTCAGTAAAGCGTGTTGCGCTAAAGCCGATTCGACTGTATAGATAAAGGGTTTTTGAACAAGAACTTTATGTTTCAATTGTGGCAACACCAACAACATGATAGTTTTGACAATTAGTTTTTGACACATTCGTAGTAGATGCATCGGCAATTGTTGCAATGAATTAAATTTCGCTCGAAAATTTCATTAAAATAATTTAAATCCACTATGGAAATTGTGGTTCTGTTAAAGTTACATTTCGTAAAATACATTATATTTTCGGACAACGTAATCGCCGTTCTGAGACCTTCTGTCAACAACCAAAATTGCTGCATGTGGGCTTCTGAAAATCCTAGGCCGATTATTGAGAAGCTTTTGCAATGCTCAACGTGTCATTGTATGGTGCGCTATTTGGTCTGGAGGCGTGATTGGGCCGTTTTTTCGATAAAGAGGTCGATCACGCTATTGCGAGATGTTAACAACTCAGTTTTGGCCTATTATTGATGACATGGATATCACTGATTTGCCAGATATAATTTTTCATTCATAATTGCCGAACTTTTCTCTTCGTAATACAATAACAATTTTAATCATCTTTTAAATTTTTTTTTTGTGTTTTAGAAAACAAACCTCTCGTTGGAATACCCTTTATAAATAACTAAATGAATTATCTGCCTGTGGCAGCGCTTAACTAGTTTCCAATTTGGTGAAAATGAAAACCAAGTTTCAGCATATCAATTGTATGAAAAAGTTGAGAATTTGCCAGTTATTTTAAAAAACTGTACTGTTTTCTGCATTAATCCGAAAGATTTATTTAAAACGAAAAACATGTGAAACTTCTGTCAATGTGTAGGTTTGTGTAAATGGCCAAAGATTCCATGCTTATCAGATTCACCAGAAGATTAAGACCAAATTTGAACCCGCACAAGATCATTTCCAAAAACAAAAACCTTTTTAAATCAATGAATTTTTTTTTTAATAAGGGGATGGCCCTCACTCTTGCGCACATTGTGCTGCAAGTAGGAAATTTAGTTGTGGGAAGGAGGATCAAGGATAAGAATTGGAGGGTATATTCACTTTGTCACTCCGTGTGTAATGCAAAGAAATAGCCCTCTAAGACCCCATAATTAAAGAAATAGCCCCCTAAGACCCCATAAAGTATATATATATTCTTGATCAGTGATGAAATCTAAAACGATCTAGCCATGTCCATCCGTCCATCTGTGGAAATCACCATTCAGTCTAAACGAAAAGAATCAGACCCTTGAAATTTGCTATAAATATATCTTGAGGAATAGCACAGGCAAAGTTCGTGAATGGGGTGAGTCGGGCCAGAGGGAAAAAAGTTCCCTTAAGAAAAACTAAATCAACCTCTAAAAAACAACATGATTTTTAGCTTTTTTGGAATTTTGTTAAGCGAATAAAAACTTTTATGTCAAAAAAGAACCAACACGTTAAACTTGGAGCCATAAAATAAAAAAAAAAATTTTTTTGGACCCCGCCCCCATTAGCGGGCGTTATTATATGCAAAAATAATGTAAAAATTTAACAATTGTTTTACTTAAGACTTCGTTCCTTAAAAATAACATTTTTAAGCTTTTGTGACGAAGCTGAGACGCAACCTGATCCTCCTCGGCCCTAACCTCTGCTCCCCCTTTGACCCCCAAATGACCCTATTAAAAAAAAAATTTTCCAAATAATTATCCCAAAAATGTATTTTTAGTGCTTTATGGCGGAGGTGAAATGGCTCCCCCACGATCCTTGCCAGAGAGACTCCGACAAAATACAGTTTTAATATCCTCCAAAAAGAATTGGACGCCATATATCCTAGATCAGTGATGAAGTCTAACACGATCCAGCAATGCCCATACGTTTGCCTGTGGAAAACACGATATAGTCTATTTTTGGACCCCGCCCCCTTTAGTGGGCGTTGAAATAACCTATTACATGGAAAAATAGTGTAAATACTTAACAAATTGTATTCCTGAAATATGCAATCCTTAAAAATTTAATTCTTGAGCTTTTACCACGAAGGCAAGATGTTGTGGGATCTTTCGCTAAACTTAAACGACTTTGTTTATCTCACGCCACCCCTTGGCGTTGATTACTAAGTACTCTCGCCAGGACAGTCCTTAGCAATTTGTAAACTAAATTGTCTCATATGGACAGTTGTGTACAGGCTCCTGGGTTGTTTTAAATTTTTTGTTTATCAACAGCAAAGATGAAAATACAAAAGAATACAATAAAAAAAATTTTAAAACTGATTAAAATGAATTTGAAATTGATTTCTTTTACAGTTCTACAGGCTTCACTAGTTTAATAACATATTTTATTTAGTTTTTATAAATTTTTCATTTGATTGCAATAAAAAACTTTATATTTATTATTTTATTATGTTGAGATAAAATGTTTGTGATAACAAATAAAAATTTATATAAATTAAACTATTTGAAGATAAGATTTTTTTGTGGTTGTAAGCAAATATTTGCTGAGTTCTAATAAAAAATATATTTGGCGCCATATAAAAACAATCTTTAACTCGAATTAAGTAAATTTTCCTAAATTGTGATTCATCGTTTTTTCATTTTTTGACGACCTGAACGTACGGCGTCATTTGTGACGGTGCGACTACAACAGAACTCAGTAGAGCATTTCTTAAACATTGAAAATGACGGTTCAAAGTTGTAAAGTCTCTTCTTAGTTTCAGTGAATGTTTTTTTAAGCAAAAAATAATCTTTATCAAAACACGAAGTTCTGTTCTTTCCGCGTTTATTAAAGTTCTGCAAGTGGTTTGCTTTTTGTCAAAAGCAAACTAAATAAAGCAGTTTGATCAAAATTTAACTATAGTCTGTTAATGTTACTTCGAGAAAAATTTAAATTTTTGGAGTTATCAAACAGCCATCGTATTATATATTTAACTATGAGCCAGTTGGAATAGAAAAGTTTGTTGTGAAAGAAAAAACATATATTTTTATACCCTCCAAAAAAGTATTGGAGCGTATATTCACTTTCTCATTCCGTTTGTAACGTAGCGAAATATCCATCTGAGACCCCATAAAGTATATATATTCTTGATCAGTGATGAAATCTAAGACGATCTAAGCATGTCCGTCCGTTCGTCCGTCTGTAGAAATCACGATTCAGTCCAAAGGAAAAGAGCCAGACCCTTAAAATTTGTTATAGATAAATTTTTGTTATAGATAAATCGGGCAAGAGGGAAAAAAGTTTCCCTAAGAAGAACTAAACCAACCTCTAAAAACAATATAATTTTTGAAGTTTTTCTTTGTAATTTCGCTAAGCAAATGATATATTTTAATGTCAAAAAAGGTCCAACGCGTTAAACTTGGACCCATAAAATAAAAACAAAATAATTTTTGGACCCCGTCCCCTTTAGTGGGCGTTATTATATGCAAAAATAGTGTAAATATTTAACAAATTGTTTTACTTAAGCCTACATTCCTTAAAAATAACACTTTTACGCTCTACTGACGAAGCTCAGACGTAACCTGGTACTCCTCTGACCTACCCCCTCCTCTCCGTTGCCTCCTAAATTACCCTTTAAAAAAAAATTTAAAATAATTTTATGTGTGTGAAGATAAATATGCCGAGTTAAACATGTTTTGACGTAAGCAGTTACGAAGTGAGGTTAAATATGCTATGACGTAACGAAATGGGAATCAGTGAAATTTTTTTTTGTGTGAAAATCCATATTTATATACAAAATGATGATAGGCGTGTCTTCTATTCCATACATCATTTTGTATTTATTGGCAATGCATGCCAACTGCTTATTTGGCCACTGGGAGCAAAATCCCTCCAAGATCATACACACCCTCATGGCCTGTAAATATTTTCACAAAATGCGCAAAAAATTTATTAAACATGGACTTTCACAAAAAAAAACTTCACTGTTTTCGATTTCGTTACGTCATAACATATATAACTTCATAGCTAAATACGTTGTTTCGTAACTGCTTACGTCAAGGCATGTTTAACTCGGCATACATATTTATCTTCACTCACATCATAAATTTTACATTTAATTATCCCAAATATTTATTTTTAGAGTTTTATGGCAAAGATCAAAATACAGTTTTAATGCTCTCCAAAAAGAATTGGGCCCCATAAAGTATATACAGTCGACTCTTGATAATTTGAAACTGAAGAGACCAGAGAAAAAGTTCAAATAATCGAGTTTTCATTTTAACGAGACTTCAAAATATCGAAAAAGAGACAGAAAAAATTCAAATTAACAAGAGTTTTCAAAAAAAAAAAGCAAAACCATTTGCACGCACTAAATTCCGCAAAAGCAAAGCAAAGAAATTTAATTTTTTATGTTAGCAACTGTCGATGTAGTGGTGTATATCAAAATCGTGTCACAGAAACTAATGCAAACGATTTAAATTTCTTTAAAAAACAGAAACAAAATAACATTAGGAGTTCAAATTAGAGAGTGTAGAATAACCGAACTTCAAATTATAGAACGCTGGCGAGCAAGATGTCATTTTTGTAGCACATCGCAAAAAACTAAAATAAATGGTTGTTTAATTTATTTTATATTTTGCATAAAACACAGCAATTAAAATAATTCAAATTATAGCGCGTAGAGCCAAAAAATTCAAATTATAGCGAGTCGGCGATCAAAATGCCATTCAAATAATTTCAAATTATTGAGGGGACCAAATTACATAGATATTTTTCAATTTATTGAGTGTTTTTCAAGGGACTTGGAAAACAGTCCAAATTTCCGCGAGATTCAAATTAACGATTTTCAAATTATCAAGAGTCGACTGTACATATATATATTCTTGATCAGTGATGAAGTCTAAGACGGCCTAGCAATGCCCATACGTTCGTCTGTGGAAAACATGATATAGTAAATTTTTTAACCACGCGCCCTTCAGTGGGCGTTGACGTATGATATTATATAAAGGAACTCTGTCCCACCCAGTTAAGCATTTTAATTTTACTTACTAAATATTTGGAGGGTATTTAAGATTCGATACGGTCGAATATAACGTTTTTACTTGTTTTTATTTTTATAACTTTGATTTTTTTTCTTAAGCACCTTTGAGACATTTCACACGTACATATATTTATTGAACTTATCAGAGCCGTCGTCACATCATAAACACACAGAAATATAACATTATGAGACTATTTCAATTTCAAGTAAAACTCAATACCATTTAGAGACATGCCACCACACAAATGAAAGTGTGTTCTTTTTTGCTTAAAAAAATTTATCGAGACTGCCACCGAGACACGAATAACTGGACATGCTCTACACGTACTTATATAAAAGTTCTTGCATACTAACACATGCACACATGGTTAGCAGCCCATTTAGCATTTAAAAGATGATCACAATCATATCGCGACTCCTTTTTAAAACGTCCACACGAATGCTGGAGCACTGAATCATATTGCCGCCTGCCACATAAATCAGGAATAGTTACATCCATTTTTACAAAAATTTTCTTAAAAAATTTTTTTAAGAAAAAAATTTTTTTTGCCATATTTTTAGGAAAGTGTTACCCCTTTGCTAAAAATCAATTTTTTGGTTGAAACACAATTTTACCCAATTTTGCCCAAAAGGCGTTTATTTCTAATAACTGAGTATTGAAAGGAGTTTCAAATGCGAAGAAGCTTCCGAAAAATCTCAAATCGCATGCATTTAAGAAAAAAAATTGTTTGCCATATTTTTAGGAAAGTGTTACCCCTTTGCTAAAAATCAATTTTTTGGTTGAAACACAATTTTGCCCGAAAGGTGTTTATTTCTAATAACTGAGTATTGAAAGGAGTTTCAAATGCGAAGAAGCTTCCGAAAAATCTCAAATCGCATGCATTTAAAAAAAAACAGTTTTGGGTGATTATTATTTTAGATGCATCGTAGATGGTTCCAATAAAGGAGTAGGTCATTAGTACACAGTTGATTCCATTGTACTGAAAAATTTAATCATCAATTAAGACTGCACAAGATTCTTCCACACTTGCAAATGTTAGCTGGGTTACTCATGCACGTGATAATGTTTATATTGAAAACAAAAAATATTCTTCAAGGACATTTAAGTGTTGAAATAGAATTAATATCCTTGCATGTGTAGTGGAAAATATTGTATTTGATAAAACAATTTGGAAATTGTTTTATTTTTGTGTGCGTGATCTTCTGCTAAGACGAGGGAATAAGAAAAAAAATAAGGAGCTCCTTAACAATAGGACAAGGAACGTGATTTGCAGTAAAGCAACATTTTTTCGCTCAATAAGTTTGACTACAAGTCAAGTCAGTGTTGTGACCAGACTTTTTTTTTTTTTTTTTTCTTTTTTATCTTGGACCAGCACTCAGGGGATGGACCCCTATATATACAATGCATTGCGCCGGAACTGAAAACGAGGGGATAGTAATGAGGGGACAGATTAGGAAAGATGAGAAGATAGACAATTGTTTTTGTAGCTATTTCAACCTTTTACTTCGCCGGCTAATTTTTGCTACAGGGCCGACGAAGGCGGGTGCTGTTACTCTGCTTTTAGTACATGATAGTGTCGGTCGCTGCCAATTATGTTCAGTGACCAGTGACTATGCCTTCATCATTGAAACAGGCTGGCAGCAACTAACACAACCACGCACTAATGCTGATCAGAAGAATTCAACACAATATTTCATGACTCAGCGAGGGCTCGAACTCACGACCCTCCGCTTCATAGTCTCGTGTTCTACTACTTCAGCCAACAGCACCCACAGATTTAAAAATAACTTAAAGCTAAATCACGTTTACAGTGGAGTTAAAAGGAGCTAAAGATTTCATAAACAAACAGAAAATGGAAAACAATATTTATGTATTTTTATTATATGATTTACAATTATTTATTAACATGAGAGTACTGTTGGCTGAAGTAATTAACGTGAGACTACGAGTTCGAACTCCACATGCAATAAATTCTTTTCGCTCAGCAGTCGCTTAGCTCTGCATTTTTGCACTCAAATCTTTAGTACAAACTTCCTTGGTTGACTAATAATTTGATAATTCATGCATAGGAATTAAGTTTTTGTCACATTGACAAAAACTTGTAATTAGTTTTTGAGATTGTAATACAATTTATGTTATATAAGCTATTAATTTTATAAATTTAAAAGTGTTTTAATTTACACAAATAAGAAATTTCTATTCAACCGGGTTGCATCTTAAATAACCCTCAAATATTTACCCGTATATTCATAAAATTTAAAATTGGTTTGAAATGTATTTTATTCAAAATTTTGCATAAAAAATTTTTCTTAAAATAGATTTCAAATATATATTAATTTTTTATGAATATGGGGGTTAATAAATAAAAACTCTATTTTTATAGAGTCTCGTCTTGGTCGTAAAAACTGAAAGAGAAAATTTTTGGGGTAATTAAATATAGAAAAACAAATTATTTTATTTTATTATTATTATTATTTTTTATTTTTTTATACGGTCATTTAGAAGGCAAAGGCGGGTGGCGGCATGGGGCAGGGGAAAATCAGAGAACATATTACCTTCGTAGTAGAAGATTAAAAATTTAATTTTTAAGGAATACAATGGGTGAAATATTTACTCTACTGATCCATGTGAAATGCTATTCGAGCGCCCACTAAAGGAGGCGGGGTTAAAAAAAATAGATTTTTTCTGATTTTCTAGCTTAAGGTTTTGGAGCTTCTTTGACATTAAAATATATCATCTGCCTAACAAAATTACACTAAAACTTTTAATAATTATGTTGTTTTCTAGAGGTTGGTTTAGTTCTTCTTAGGGGAACTTTTTTCCCTCTTGCACGATTTAGCCAATTTCCGAAATTGACCTGTGCTATCCTTCAAGATATATGTATACCAAATTTTATGTGTCTAGATCTTGTCGTTTGGACTGAAACGTGATTTCTAGAGACGGACAGGCGGACGGACACGGCTAGATTGTCTTAGATTTCATTCCTGATCCAGCATATATGTACTTTTTGGGCATTAAAAGGATATTTCGCTGCGTTACACATGAAATGACGAGGCGAATATTCCCTCGAAATCTTTTTTGGAGTGTATGGAAAAAAAAGAAGTAGGATGATGCCTTCATTATTTAACCGAACAATTTCGTCTAAACAAATTTGCTTTTCACTTCCATGTAATTCGAATTGTTTTCATACCTTTTGCTCAACTAAAAACTATTGGCTTAATTCAGAAAAAACCAGTTTATGCTTATAACCTTCTTATTTGACATATTTCTATAAAAAAAACCCCAAATAAGCAGTTTATAAGCCTAAAATACTTTTTTTTGGAAGTTAGGCTTTAAAAACACTAAAGACAGCAGGCTACACGAACACCGACTACAAAAGCCGTTGGCTACAATCGTCGCCTCGTAGTCAGCTACTTAATTATTTTTGAGGCAGCAGCTACATTGTCAACATCTCAGTTTAGTGGTGCCACTTTCAAAAAGCGCTTATTCTAAATCTATTTATAGGCCGAAACAAAATTTATAATAAAAACAATTTGTTTATAGCTCTTTATTGTTTTTGCATTTGTAATAAATACATTTTGATGACCTTTTTTTTGTTATGGCACTAACAAAGTCTTAATAAAACATTTAAATAAAGCAGCTAAGACATAAACTTGAAATTTTAAACTAAAACTAGAAATATGAACACGGCAAAAAAAACATGACTTTTGAGCGGCTTAACTTATTTTCTGTGCTTCCTTAGAATTTAAAAGATAAGTGCTGCAGTTTTGCCTGGAAAATTTGTCAAACATTTATTGAAGTTGGACTTAAAGCAACATCCTAGAGAGCAGTTTGCAATAGAAAGCATGTCCTTTATACAAACTACTACTAATTTCAAACTCAACTAAAGCCGTTACGTTGCCTGTACTTCACTTATTTACTATTATGATGCTTGCGCTGCTTGTAATCTTTAATGACAGATTTTCCATGAAGTTTATTTTATTTCTTCTTTGTCTTCATTTTGAGTTCTAGATTATTTTTATTACTTCCTGGCAGACATGATGTTGCATGTACTCACATACAGGGCATTATTTAGCGTTATTTGTATTTAAGTTTTTTCGTCCTTCGAAATATCTACGTGCTTCATGTCTCTGGGTCATAAAGTTTTTTTCCTTTTTTTTTTTTTTGGAATTGCTTTTAGCTATATTTTGAAGAACTTCAAAGACAAAACAAATATTACCATCTAAGTAGTTTTGCTACACAAAACCAGCAGCAGCAAGAAAATTATTTTGTTTCTTTCGAAATACATATTGTTACGCAGTAAAAGTCTGCTTTTTATACTTCTTTTTTACTTCTTCGTTGTTGTAGTTTACGACTGTTTTTTACTTGTTATTTGTTTAATGTTGAAATAAGTAAATTATTTTATTCTTCGTGTTATATTTATGGTGAAGCAGGATATTGGTCCTTTCGATTGGTGCTTCAAATCATTTGTTTTATGATAATTAAATAAGTTTAAGACACATCTCCAGCATTTTTCTTAGACGTGTTTTCCAGCGAAATCATGTTTCCTTTTATATTAAAACGTACAGAATCCTAATTATTCTGTATGATGTAAAATACTATGAGTTAAGGCATAACACATTCCAAGTAGCCATATAATTAATATATACAAGAATGTGTGTGTCTCTGGCTCTTTGCGTGACATACGAACTAAAAATAATATCAAAATTTTAGTTTTCGTTTTATTTTTGTTGCACTATTTTTGCAAGGAAAAACTAATGCAAGATCTCAAATGACATGTAGAGGCTTCGGAATCAGTAGTGATACGTTCTGTTAGTATGATGATTATAGGAACATTTCCAAATATTATAGGCAAAATAAAAAGGTTTTTTTTAAATAGATTTTATTAAATTCATATTCATATAATTCAAAGACATAATAGGGCCTCAGTGCCTTATAGGCATTAAAGAGGCGAATCGGCAAAAAATTAAGAAAACTTATATAATGAACAATAAAAATAATTTTATATAAAAAATAATTTTTAATTAAAAAAAATTCTAAATAGAAAAATTTTAAATAAAAAATTATTTAAAAAAAAATTATTCTAAATTAAATAATTTTAAATAAAAAAATTATTTAAAATAAAAATCAAATTTAAATATAAAACGATTTTAAATGAAAAATAATTTGAAATAAAAAATTATTTTAAATTATATAATTTTAAATTAAAAAATAATTTAAAATACAAAACAAACTTAAATTAAATAATACATAATAATACATAGTTTTAAATAAAAAATAATTTAAGATAAAAAATAAATTTATAAAAAAAAATTGTATATAAAAATTATTTCAAATAAAAAATTATTTAATATAAAAAACAAATTTAAATAAAAAAATAATTTAAATAAAAATAATTTGCAATAAAAAATAATATTACAATATATAACAAAAAATTTTAATTAAAAAATAATCTTATAAAATATTATTTTAAAAAAATTTGAATTACAAATAAATTTAAATAAAAAATGATTTAAAAAAAAAGTTTTAATAAAAAATAAATTTAAATAAAAAATAGTTTGAATTAAAATATAATTCTAAATACAAAATAGTTTTTAATAAAAGAATATTTTTAAATAAAAAATTAATTTAAATAAGATAAAAATATCCTGTAAATTCGTCGAGATAAACTTGAGCTTGAATAATAATTCTTAAGTTAGTGATAAAATTAATCCCAAAGTTCGAATAAATAATAAAATACTGATCTATGATAATGTTTTTTACATAATTTTATTGCGTGGCCATTTTATAAAAATTAGACATTTCCAACAGCTCAAGTTGTCAAGTTATAAAAATGCTACACATGCAAAATTTTGTCTTGTTTAGTATTTTTACGGCTGTTTAAAATGTTATCCAAATCCTACAACCCAATTACATACATAGAAATTTTTACTTAGTGCAACGAGGGCGTATGATGAATATTATGATATTTAATTTCTATTTACTAATATTACGTATACGCACTCGATTCCGTTTTCTTAGTTCATGGAATGATTATAGATTGTAATCAACATTGACTATGATTTCCTTAGCGCAACAAATCTATTAAGAAAATTTTATTGCCATAAAAATATTGAAATTAATATTTTGAGGTATAAAAATAATTAATATAAAAAAAGAGTATTAAACATTTTAAATTAAAATCAGTGACATTTATGAGACGCTATTTGAGAAACAATTCTAGTCCACTTGATATACTCCCTGTACTGTTTTTAAATAATCTTATGAAAAATAATTTTAAGGCAAAAATTTATAGTTTTGAGCCTTAGGTTTTTTTCACCTTTCAAAGGACTTGATGGTATATGTAGTAGAAACTCTAAATAATTCGCACATTATGTGTTGATATTTATGTAACTTCCATTTTTTAATCTAGCAGCGCAAATCTTGGGGCTAATATTTGTATTATGGAGTCAATAAATAAAGGGTGGTTTATTAAGCACAACCTGTTTCTAAATTTATATAAAGAAAAGTATGTAAATGAGTTATTTTTACTCATTTGACAGTCCTATTGTTGCCATTATGAGTGGAATATTACAATGTTTAAATTTCCGCCATGGCATATTTAGAAATGAATTAACTACGATTTATTTTTTCATCACAATCAAAAAATAATAACAATTTCCTGATCCGTTAACCAAAGGTTAACGAAATATTGAAATATATATATATATATATATATATATATATATATATATATATACATATATATATATATATATATATATATATATATATATATATATATATATATATATATATCTATATACATATATATATTTATATGTATATATCGTAAAGACCTTAAGCTTAAAAAATATTGTGTTATTATATAAAAACTAGGTCGAAAAATTAGTAAGAATCCCACATCCTTCCTTTTTAGTGTAGCAAATTTTTTAATAAGCTCCTTGCGTATTTCTCATTAGATATCAAACAGCTTAACAATAGTATTTTCCAACATCCATTAACTTGTCGTTTAAATTCTTCACAGATTACTTGTCAAATATAAGACAAACAAAATTGTATCACCTGTAGCACGTACAGCCCATCCAGCCGTTAGTAAAACCTTGCAATAGCGAACAACAAAATAAAGTGAAAAATTTCAAACACAAAAAATATTAAAAGTAATTAGCCAAAATATTATGCATAAAACACAGCAAATAAAAGTTAAATATGATATATAAAACACACATATCTGCTACTAGCGGCATCATTAATCATTCTTTTCAGCACCTGCTCAGATGTGCTTGAATATTTAGTACTGCCACAAAAGTATAAAGAACATGAAACAGAAGACAAGCGTTTAACTCCTTCCTCAAATAGTAAATACGAGGTGAACGAAGAATTTAAAATTAAGTCTTCAAATATCTTTGGCAACCAGCGAACGTACAAAATACGAGTATAAAAAAAAATTAAATATATAAAACAAAAACGAGTCTAGACGTAAGATTGAGCAAGTCATTGTGCACATTTAAAATCAACTCGAATAGATTCATCGTACAGCTGGGAATAATTATGTGCAAAAAATAAATAAATAAAAAAATAATCCCTTAAACAACAATCTTGGAAATAGATACAAATAAGGATGGCATTTGCTCATCAGCCAACTAAATACGAACGATTAAAAATGTCAAAATAGAGGAGCACAATCAAACAAAATATCTAGTATGCGTTTGGCAAAGTTCTTAAATAAATGGCGTTTGCTTAACCCATTTCGTCCCAGTGTTCGATTTTTCGAACAGCAAATTTCAAGCATTTAAATTTTTTTTCTCTGTGTAGGAAAGACTAAGAACATATCCTTTTTAATGAAAATTTTTAAAAAATTTTTAATGAAAATTTTTAAAAATATTTTTAATGAAAATTTAAAAAAAAAAATTTTATGAAAATTTAAAAAAAAATTTTAAGGAAATTTTTAAAAAAAATTTTAATGAAAATTTTTTTGGAAAATATTTCCAAAAATTTTTATAGAAATTTTTAATGAAAATTGGTAAAAAAAAAACATTTTTAATGAAAATTGGTAAAAAAAATTTTTAATGACAATTTTTAAAAAAATTCTTCTGGCATCAATTTACCATTTAACTACGAAGTTTTATAAACTTATTCGAAAAAATATCTCTGGGACGATATGGGTTAAAGTCATATTGTGGTTGCTAATAAGTTCAACAAATTTATAAAACTATTTATAAAATGGTTCGTGAATAAGCTGAGAGTATTTTTTCATTAAATTGAAGTGAAAGAGCCAACGAAATGCAGTCCTAGAGGCATACTTAAGCCTCAACAAACAAATCATATGTTAAATAAATTGACTGAGAAAACATGTCAAATAAATGACATTAAATTGTGTATAAGTTTTATATTCTTTTTGTCAAATCCTGTCCAGATGAGTAACGCATAACTATTCTGAATGTTCCAAAGTATTCAACAGAAGCAGCGTCCATAATTTTTATATATTTTTTGCTTTTCAATTCAATTTTGTTTGACTTTTTAAAGTTAAGCAACAACATGCTGAGCTGCCAGAATAAACAAGTCTTACACACATACAAACATACCGTCTATAGAAAGCAATTTATACAAACATTTTGTTTAAATTTCTTATATGTGTGTGTGTCCATGTATGAGTGTGTACATAAAAGCTCATGAAAAGCCATAAAATCTCGTACTTCTCTCGACAGGATACCATTTTTGATAACAGATTTTTTAATAACGTTTCTTCAAGCATTATTGCAGTTTCAACTATAACATGAAATTCTTTTCAGAAATAGTTTAATACAAGTTATTTAAAACAGTAATAAAAATCAATCAACAACATATTACAAGTATTGAAAATGTCTTGTTACACTCTCTTTTGAGAGCAGTGTGTATAAGTTTGTTGATATTAAATTCATGTAAAACATGGCAGATTGTTTAAAAGATGTTTAAGTCTTCTATTTAATATCATTTCTAAAGGTAGTATTTTGAATGGTGGCCCAAATTGAGGTTAGGAAGCAAATTGGCTCGGAAGTGATGAAATGTCAAGAATTAAGCTATTGTCCTTTGACTTTTAATTAGGGAAAAGTTGGGAAATTTAAACCATGGAACGCTTCACTCTTGAACAAAAAATTTTAGTTATGAAAATTTACTATCGAAGTGCTAAATATTTTAATGGATCCATTCGTAAAATTTAAGCAACTTTTCCTCGTAATCAAGCTCCTTCTGAGAACGCTATTTGAATTACTAAATTCGAGGCTCACGTTACTGTTGCTGCCAATAGACCGAAACAATACGCTCGTAGTTGACAAGGTGAAGCAATCATAGACGCTGTACAGGAAAGTGTTGAGAATGAGCCTGGATTAGCAACTCGTCGACGTTTGCAACAATTGGGCATCACCAGAGGCACTTTGCGCAAAATTTTTCATAAGGATCTTTTTTTTTCGGAGTAGGACCAGCACTCATTGGATGACCCCTATATATGCAATGCATTGCGCCGGAACTGAAAACGAGGAGATAGTATTGAGGGGACAGATTAATTAGGAAAGATGAGAAGATAGATAGTTTTTTTTGTAGCTATTTCAACCTTTTACTTCGCCGGCTAATTTTTGCTACAGGGCCGACGAAGGTGGGTGCTGTTACTCTGCTTTTTTAGGACATGATTGTGTCAGTCGCTGCCAATTATGTTCAGTGACCAGTGACTATGCCTTCATCATTGAAACAGGCTGGCAACAACTAACACAACCACGCACTAATGCTGTTCAGAAGAATTCAACACAATATTTCATGACTCAGCGCGGGCTCGAACTCAGGACCCTCCGCTTCATAGTCTCGTGTTCTACTACTTCAGCCAACAGCACCCATATTTCACATTTATAAACTCCAAACCATTCAAGAATTGAAGCCAGTTGACTAGTGATTGCATCGAACATTTGTAAATTGGCTGTTTGGAAAAACTAAACGAAAACAACGCATTTTTCAACAAAATCGTCTTTAGTGATGAGGTCCATTTTCACTTGGGCGGTCATGTAAACAAAAAAATTTTCACATATGAGACTCACAAAATCCACAAATAGACCTCGTAAAACCATAACATCCAAAGAAAGTGGAACCGTATGGTGCTGTTTGTAGTCAGGTGGCATCATTGACCCGTATGAGCGAGGAAACGGCTTCACAGTGAATTATCTGCTCTTTCAAACCATGATAACCGATTTTTCGTGTCAACACAATTGGCCATCAGTGAACTTTGGTTTCACCAAGACAGCGCCACAAGCCACACTACCGCCCAAACAATTCATATTTCCCGATCGTGTTGTTTCCCGATTTGGTGATTTCAATTGGTCGCCTCGTTCTTGTGATTTTACGCTGCTGGATTATTTTCTCTGGAGGAATTTGGGATATCGGGTTTTGGTGAACAAACCACAAGCCACTGACGTCTTAGAGCTGAAATTACGCGCTGCCTTGATGAGATAAATGAAGCGTTGTTGTAGAACGTGTTTCAAAATTTTGTGAAAAGGGTGGACATCTGCCGATGTGCTAAAGGTGGATATTTGCCCGACATTATATTCCATTATTATTTCCCTTACCTCTACTTTACATTGGTATCAATAAAACTGAATTTGTTAGAAAAAATGTGTACTTTTAAGCCAATTTACTTCCTAACCTCAAATTTGCCCACTCGTTATTTTTTTGTAGAAATTTATTCAGCAATAAAATAGCTTGATATAAATACCTCCGAAATTTCAAAGCATTTCAGCCAAAGATGCCGAAAAGTCTGAATGCTGAAACTCCTTTACGTCTCAGTTGACGCCCAGAAATTTTTATACTACGATACCAATGATCCGAAGTACAGACCATATGGCGACTCAGCAATATTTGTGAAATCTCTTAAGTAAACTATTTAAGATAATTGTTTACCCTTATGCATTGTTAACTATGTCTTTATGGATGCATTTTCTTGCCTCTTACAACAAATCATCAGTAGACTTCAAGTTGATAACAAAAATAATAAATCCTCTTAGCTTATACACAAACTTTCACAAACCATCTGAGAATTACAAAAGAAAATGGATAGTAGGCATCGCAAAGGGTGCTGTTGGCAGAAGCTTATACACAAACTTTCACAAACCATTTGAGAATTACATAAGAAAATGTATAGTAAGCACCGCAAAGGCTGCTGTTGTCTGAAGCTTATACACAAACTTTCACAAACCATTTGAGAATTATGTACATAAGAAAATGGGTAGTAGTCACAGCACAGGGTGCTGTTGCCTGAAGTAGTTAACACGAGACTATGAAGCGGAGGATCTTGAGCTCAACCCTGCGCTCAGTCATGAATATTGTGTCAAATTCTTCTAATCAGAATTAGGACAGGTTTGTGTTAGTTGCTGTCAGCCTGTTTTAGTGATGAAGGCATAGCACTGGTCACTGAGTTTAACTGGCAGCGACTGACATTATCAGGTACTAAAAGCGGAGTAACAACAGCACACTCCTTCATCGGTCCTGTAGCAAAAAAAATTGCCGTCGAAGTAAAAAGCTTCAAATAGCTACAACAACAAAAATTCTCTACCTCCCCATCTTTCTTCATCTGTCCCCTCAATACTATCCCCTCCTTTCTAGTTCCGGTGCAATGCACTGCATATCGCACCCTAAATACAAAAGGGGCACAACTCAGAATACTAAAATTTTCAGGAGAGACAAAAAACTATTCATCGTACAGAAGCAACACACTTAACAAAAATAGACATAACTGTATTTTTCCAGTTAAAGAAGATAGTGATGTGAAAGAAATTTTTGCAGTAGTTAGAGATGTGTATTCTGAATTAATTTATGGAAAAAAGTCAGTTTTGGAAAATTTTGAGTTGTGCCCCTTTTGTATTTAGGGTGCGATATGTTGGGGTCATCCCCTGAGTGCTGGTTCAAGTTAAAAAAAAAAAAAAATCTGCTTGATTGAAAGAAATCAAGCACTACGTCCAGCATGTAAACTGCTTCTGTTCAACCCCATAATAAAATCCGTGTTTAACCAGTTGCGGCGCTCTGACTAGACATGAAATATAAGGAAAATTCCAAGGCAGCAAAATAAAATTCTAATACGATAACATATATTTTGAGAAATTAGTTTTCCCCGCATTTTACTAATTATTCCAATTGTCTTGGTCCGAAGGACCAGTAAATAAATTTTGTTATACAACATTTCGGTTATTGATTCTATCTGTCAGTGTGCAACTCATAAATGTATGTAACGGAAAATGTACAGTACGATAATTAGTTTTTTTAATATAAAACTCATTTCATTTAAATACAACACAATTGTACAAACTTTTGAAAGCAAAAGAAAAGTTAACATTAAAAAAAACAGCCAACAAATGATGCGTCTCCTGTTGACAGGTTACTCAACTTTAACTTCAGTAAAAACATAAATTGTTTCAAACCGATGCGAGTCGAAATATAAGTATCGCACTAAACAACAGAAAACAAAAATTTTTAAAACTTTTCTCAATGTGTCTTTTTCTATGTTTGCAACTGCTTGTGCCAAATTCAAACGTTCCATTCAAAAGTTAGAATTGCAACTGGAGAGTAGAAAAACAAAAACAAAACATCAATGAGAAATGTTAGATGACTCTTGGCATGAATGAAATGGATGCTGGTGGAAATGGTGGCAACTATTGTTGTTATTGCCCCTGTTGCTGCCGCCTCCTTGTCTGTAACAACTCCTTCAGGCAATTGACTTTTTGCCAAACTGTACGCACAACTATGGACTACTATGCAACTATTGTTTTCTTCAGCTTTTTTTTACAGATTTTTAAAAACCTTTGTTGGTTTTTTATACCAGAAGTATTTTCAGTTGCAACTGTTGTGCATGCAGGTGTGTGTATGTGTGTGTGTGTGCATGTATTCCTAGTTGACATTTACGGTCTCACCAAACTATGCAATACACTTAAACTTAATTTTCTCTGCTTTGTTTGCATGTCCTTCACAGATATGTGGTACTTTCTTTTTGTGTGTCACTATAAGTTTTGAACATTTTGTTTGAATTTTTCTACGACAAAACGAAAGAGATCGTCTTTTGAAAGGCAGGAAAATGGTAAAACAAATATATTCGTTTGTTTTATTTTGTTGTACGAAATACTGCATTTTAAAGTTGCAGTAGAACTAAATTGTATGCATCCGAAAAAATAAAATATTGTTAAGCAATTTTTCGCTTGAAACGTTTGAAAAAATAATCCTGAAAAGTTTTGGCCTGCAATATTTTACCAGCAAACAAATGCATCTGCTATAGAACAGTGCTTCAGCTATGAAAATAAAACTGCTGAAACAGTGGGAGACGACATGGTCAGGCTGAAGTTGGTAACATGCGAAATTGAAATTTTTTTGTTTTACTCAAAACATCAGGAACCAGCAATTCCATTTCATTCTAAATTTTCCCATAGTCTTTCTTTTCACATCGATTTAGAAGAAATTCAGCTTAAACAATATTTTTTATGTGACACATAAATTCGAATGAATTTGAAAAATTCAATCAGTAAATCTCTAAGTAATCGTATTCAGTGTTAAGTGTAAATGATTATAGTGAGTTTGATTTTACAGCCTGGCAGGATGTATCCTTTTTCTATAAAATTATTGAAATTTATTCACTGTTTTAGTAGAATCAGCAGTTAGGGAATGATACGTTCATACGCAGTGCCTTCAGACGGATTCAGATTGAGGGTACTATTGACTGAAGTATAGGGTATTTTTTTATAAAGTGACACAAGCTTAAATCATAACAAAACAAGGAAAAATATAGTTTTAATATCAATTAAAGGGGCGTTATTGGAAAGAAAATTTTATGAAATTAATGTTTAAATATGATTTCTGTCATGTGGCCGCAACTGAAAAAATTGTCCATAAAGTGGAGGGACACAACCTCCAGTTGCTGAGAACGGCAACGAGTTGATTGATTAGGAGCATCTTGAATACTTTCCCGTACAGCGACTACAGCTTCTTTAGTGCGCACTGTTCGGCGTCTCACGGGTTTATCAGTAACAGTAAATGTGACCCGAAAACGACTTATTGTTCTTTGAATTAGCCGTTCTGAAGGACGATTATGTACGCCAAAAAATGGAAGAAGTGCACGATGAGTTTGACGAATAGAACAATTATTTTGATTAAAAATTTCAACAATTTGCTAGCGTTGCTCTGGTGTTGTGTCAGTCGAAAAAAAACACTCGACTCCATACTCAGTCAGGAATATTCACCCATATCGTGGTTGACGTTTTTCGCCATCAAATTCGACAATATGCAATAGAATAAAGGAAAATTTTTTTGTCTTTTTGTGTTTAAGCTATTACAAATTGTCGAAATTGATGGCGAAAAACGCCAAACACGATAAGGCTGATTGCATCAAATTCTTCTAATAAGTATTACTGCATGGTTGTGTTAGTTGTTGTCTGGGTACTGAACATAATTGGCAGGGACTGACACTATGTGACACTGTTTGGCACTCGTCGGCCCTGTAGCAAAAAATTAGCTGGTGGAGTAAAAGTTTCTAATAGCTACAAAAAAAATCCTCTATTCGTCTGTCCCCTCACTACTATCCCCTCCTTTCTAGTTCCGGCGCAATGCACTGCGTATATGGGCAGTCATCCAGCCATGAGGGCTGGTCCGAGTTGAAAAAAAGGAGGGGATAGTATTGAGAGGACAGATGTTGAAAGATTAGAAGATAGAGAATTTGTTGTAACTATTTGAATCGTTACCTCGCCAATGATTTTTTTTGGCTGCAGGACCTACGAGTTAGAATGTAGTAACTCTGCTCTTTTTAGTAAATGACAGCGTCAATCATTTTCAGTGACACGCCACTACGCAATAATGCTGATTAGAAAAATTTGATTCTATAATCATGACTGAGTCCGGAATCAAACTCGGTATACTGGGCTTAGTAGTCTGGCATTTCGTACTTCAGCCAACAGCAGCCTCCCTAATGTGCAGTAAAATTTTTTCTTCAATAGAATTTTTGGGTTGTAGTAGAATAGGATCTTTTTTACTTGCCAGAACTTTTATTTATAAAAAATTATATATTTTTAAAAAGGTATTGATTCGCAGGACCTCGAAAGACAACTGATAAATCAATTTTTAAACAATAAGTCATTTGATCTTATTTCATCCCAAACGAAGTTCCGTCTTAATTTGGAAGAGATAAGGTCCAATGATGCCTTGTCGTGGCCTGCTTTTATTTGCCTCTTTAGTATAACTTTAGCTCTTCTGAAAATTCTATGGCGATACTTAAGTTGTTTAATTAAAACACATGATCCACGCAAGAATTTTTATGATATAAGGAAGAAAATTCAAGTTAATTTGTCAAGATTCAATTTTTTTTAGTAGAAGCAGCACTCGATATGTGACCCGCCCACATATGAGGTGCATTGCGCCGAAACTGGAAGAAGGGTATAGTATTGAGGACAGACGAAGAAAGATGAGTAGATAGAAAATTTTTGTAGTGAAGGGAGATGCTGTTACTCTGCTATTGCTACATGTTAGTGTCACTAATGCTAGAAACACAACTGCGACGAAAGACGAATTTTTGGTCGCGAATATTCGTCGCCAAAAATAAAACACATTGGTGTATTTGAAAATGCACTCAATCGTAGTGTTGGTCGAAATTCGTCATACTCAGCGAAAGTTGAAATAGGTTTATTTCTAATTGTTTCGTCAGCGCACGACGAACAAAACAGTATCAGGTGCCCAGGTTTCAAATACTCAAACTGTTTTTTTTATAGAAAAACATAGTTCACTACTGTAATGCTGCATGTAGCACGAAAATTTTCAGTGCATACTAAAAATGCATTCTCCAATTCACAACAAATTATTATTCGGACGACTTTTTATTAACTTTGAACACTTTTTATAATATAGTATTTCTTCCTATATCCCACTATTTCATATGGTCACCCCATCAGCTGTTAAATGAAAAGAATAATTTATTTACAGAAAAAAAATTTCAGAAAATAATTACAAAAAGGAATTTGTTCTGGAAAATATGGACACCACCATGGGTAATTATTGAATGACTAAACAATCTGGTATCAGCAGATTACAAGGATTTGTAAAAAAATTTAAAATTTTGTATGTTCATTATTTTAATTTATTCGTCGTTATTTTGTTTTATACAACGAATTTATATAGCGAATTTTTACTAACGAATTCGTCGCACTGAACGAAATTCGTCGTTCGTCGCAGTTGTGTTCCTAGCATAACTGCCAGTATTTGTACAGTGAACATGCATGAACTACTGCTGATTAGAGAAATTCGGCATCGTATTCATGACTGAGTGCGTAATCGAAATCAGACTTTCGTCTTCAAATTCTCATGTTAATCACTTCAGCCAACAGTTTTCGCAACATATTTAATTCCTATTTAATTCCTAGGACTGTAAGACCTTTATTGACAACAATGATCTTATTATCATACTTTAAGGCGGATTCACACATGCATTCTGAAGAAAATTATTTTCCGGAGAACAATATTTTTAATGAGAGTTTACTGCGGAACGATTCACTCATTTCAAAAAATTTGTTAAGAAAATCAAAGCTGCCATATTTTGCATTTTCTTTGGACGATATATTTATTGTTCTTAATTTTAAAATATATTTCTTTATATTTATATTAATTATTTTATATCGGAAATTGTCACACACAACCACGTTACAACTTCACAGCATGAAATGACTATGGAAATTTTAAGATGGGGCAACTCAATTCAAGCTTTATTTAGTTTATTGGCATCTTATTTCAAGTTGGATCGAAAAAAATATAAAATTAAACCAATTCAAGCTGATAGGTTTCCGGAAAAAATAGTTTGTCTCCCTCAAAAAATAATTTGTCTCCGTCAAAGTTTATATAATAAAAATTTTGTCCGAAACAAAATTTTCTGCAAAATACATGGGTGAATGCGTCTTTAGTTTTTAAGAAAGTTGCTTTTGTACTGAAAAATAATTTATCACAATACATAACGATAACAGCAAAAGTCGGTATTCCTTTTTAATTTTTAATGATTTAATTTTCGTACTAATTTTTATTAATTCTTGTTTTAATTAATTTTATTATTTTCCTGCTTTAATTAATTAACACGATAAAATGGCTTATAAGAACTTTGAAGGCGCATAGTATGTCATTAGCCATTTTAAGCAAATTTGCGCACGTATGTATTACACGTAATTATTTAAATAAATTCTTTGAATTTTTCCTTACCTGTTCACTGTACACCGATGTCCTAGTTAATCTAGTGTTGGGTAGGTGGACAAACTGAAAGCGGTATCATTGCAGTTCACGAGGCATGTAGCGACAAATAAACTCTATGGCATAAAAAAGTTCTTTTGATTAAGATTTTATTTTTTTTTCAGGCCAACTCTTTGGAATACACAATTTGTAAGAGAAAGAAAAAAAATGTCACTCAGCTCTTGTATTATTGTGTGACAATCTTCTTGACATTTTAAAATAATATTCTTATAGAAAAACAAAACAATAATATTTTCATTCATTCATTTTCATGATTGCATCCATATTTCTGTTCAATCATACGTGATATTACCCATGAATTGTCAAAATCTTTTGTTTCCTTCGCTCTAAGTAATGTTGCTTTTTAGTAGATATAAAAAAAATAAAAGTATAACAAAATAACAATTCCATTAAATTACTGTAGAAGGTGTATCCTGTAAAATTAAAATAAAATCGAAAAAGTGTTTACCAAACTTTGTCCAATTCTCTGGCAGGATCTTCTAGTTTAATGGTGTGAATAAGATATATTCTGTGCTGGCATTCGTTTCTCAATTATTTCAACAATAAGAAGAAAAAAAATTTTAAAAACTATTAAAAAACTTTGACTATTGCATGCTACAGCTGTCGTTGTTGTTGAGACGAAAGCGATTTTGTATTGAATATATTTCAGTTTGTCCCATTGTTTTGCATATTCAGTGCAAAATCTGTTTGTTTGTTTTCCTTTTTCCACTTTAGTATTTGGTCAGGTGTAAAGTTGGGATAAAAGACTAAAAAGTTTGTTGGAAAATACACACACACATGCATTCATACAAAGATATTTACTTACATAAGACAAAAAAAACAAAATTTGGGCAACATTAAATACATTGAAAATTTGCTAATTGTAAAGGTCATTTAAGCAAAAATTTGAGCGAACTTTATGGAAAGTATTTTAGGTGAAGTGAAGTGATATGAACTGATAATAATAAAAATCGTGTTAGAATCTTAAATGGCAATATTAAATTCAGGCTATAACAGAATATTACTAATATTTTTATTATCATACAATAGGTATTGCATTGCATGATTGCATATCGAAAAGACTATTTCAAAAATAAATACAAGTCGCTCTATTTGGTGGAATAAAAAGTAACTTTATAAGACTTAATACGACAGTAAATGGAATAATAAGTTTTAATTTTGATTCTCTTTAAAAGTTGCCTTCAAAGTACTTAAAGTGCCTACAAACGCTAAAAAAGCATGTCAATCACTTGGTTGTGGCGTGCAGTCGTTGATTTTCGGGTACACGTACGTGCATGCCTGCAATGACTGATAAAAATCAAAAACTTTTTTATTTAAAAGTTAATACTTTAATAGTCTTGAGTTCGATTTGAGAAGAAAATGTCAATTACAATTCCATTCAGTTTGGAAAATAGGTACAGGGTGTCCACCGGGAAGGTATACTACTTTGTTTTGCCGCCATTTTGTTAAACATTATTCTTGACAGTTCATATCAGTCGTGCAGTCGTGAAGAGAGACACGTGCCAAATTTATTATGAAAAAATATTCGATGCCACATCGCATACAGCCAGGATTACAATGGAATTACTATGAGACCTCTTTCCACAACAAGTTATTTCAGGAAATGGTGATCTTAATTGGCCGCCACGGTTGCCTGATTTGACTGCTCCAGGCTTTTTTTTTGTCTTGAAGTGACATTGACAAATAGTTACTGAATAAGGGAGAATATATAAATAAAATATTCTACTCGTAATAAAATTAGAATTTGAACAAATACGAATAAAAATTTAATCCTAAAAATTTATTCTATCCCATGTGCAAAACGTTGGATCATAATTTTCTCTCTAAATAAAGTTTTCGAGTTTTCGCGAATTTCATCTACAGAATCTATTCCGTGCTATGAGGCAATATATTAAAAAAAAGGACTTTTTCACATAATCTCGCTATTTTTATATATACATTCAGATCTCGTTTTATGCGGTAGATGCGTTCCCAAAAAATTCGCATAAATCAAATTCGCATAAACCGATACTCTAGCTTCATATAAAAACTAATGATTCGTTCCAAAATTCTGAAAATTCGCATATATTAAAATTTTAGTTAATAAATCAAAACAAAATCGCATTAAAGAAATCAACAAATATGTATTTAGTAACAATTTTAACGAACATTTATATTGCTATATTAAATTAAATTAAGATTCATAGGCTAATTGTTCGAAATTTGTTTTTAAATCTCCGAAAGACATTATAAATATTCCAAGGCACAAAGGAAAGTCAACATCAGTTTTATTCAACTGACACAGCAGAGCAGAACAGCTGTTTTCGAAAGACGCAACACCTTCATCATCAGTGCTCATGTGTTTTGTGTTTGTCAACACTTTTTAGGTGGCTTAGTTGAATTTGATAACAGTTCCTATTTACACAAATTTTATTGTGAAAAAGGTTACGAGAACTGTATCAACCTGATGTTAACATGTTATTGTTATAATACCCGTGTTACCGTTTGATTATTTTTCTTCATGTCCCATTTTTCTGAATTTTTTGTTCCATCATACCTAAGTCAAACTTTTTTGGCTTGAATTTTATACCATTTTTCCTTTACACCATAAAAGTGTTAAGGCGGATTCACCCATATTTTCCGAACAAAAGTTTTGTCCGGACAAAATTTATTTTACTGAGAGTTTTCTGCAGCACGATTCACTCATTTCGATAAATTTGTCCGGAAAATCAAAGTTGCCATTCATATAAAAAATGAGTTTTGCAAAATGGTAGTACTGCAGCGATTTTTTATGTTTTGCTTTATTTTCTTGATATTTTAGATATTTGGATATTCCATATTTTAAACTATTTTTCAAGAATTTGTGATAATAATAGTGAACGAGAAAAGTAAATTGCTTTACCTTATGGCCATTAAATTGCATAAAGCATTGTTAATAGCAAAATAGATATAAAAAAGAAACAAATAGATGATATTAGTTCTCAAAATTTATTTTTTTAGTCTCACACACAATTTAATATATCAAACACAAAATGACACCTCAACTTTGTGTGAAAAAGTTTAACGTATTGGCAACTCAGTTCAATTTTGTCCGGACAAAATATAAAATTAAACCAATTCAAGCTGAGAGTTGTTCGTAAAAAATATTTTCTCTCCCTCAAGAAGAGAGACGTCAAACTACATATAAAAAAAATTTGTCCGGACAAAAATTTTGTTCGGAAAACATGGGTGAATCCGCCTTAAGAAGGGAAATCCCCAGTTTGATCTTTCAATAATAACACACACACACACAACAATCATACACACGTATCGTCTACGCATAAAAAAGCACAAAATGAAACCAACTATAACGACTATATAAGTTATGCAAACTTGGCTTAATTTAAACAGGGTAAAAAAGCCTAAAAACATCTAAAATTTCAAAACCTGTTCAAATTCTAGAAAAAATTGTTCATTTAAAAATTGCATAAATTCGAATCCGCATTAAAAAGATCCGCATAAAACGAGACCCGAGTGTATATCGCTCTTTAAATTGTATATAAATAATTGCTTTATACATATATGAAATGTCTTGTGATGGTGGTTTGTGGTATTCGTTGTCAGCCCGTTAATGCCGATAGACACGGCAAAAATAGTTGCTTTCAAACTCGTGACGTCATTCATACGCAGTATGAAAATTGATTTTACATCAAACATCGTCCATGAACTAATAAATTTTCCTTTATACCATAAAAGTGCTAGTCGAGTTTCTAAAAAATGTGTCTGAACCAAGGTATATAAATACAAGGTAGTGCCACTTGCTTTTATTAAATTTTAATAAGGATTTTTGAAGTTTATTTTTCTACATCATATTGAATATGACGTTGCCACATTATAAAAAAAAATTTTGTTTATTTGGAAATTTTTAAATAAAATCTGTAATACATATATATATATATATATATATATATATATATATATATATGTATATATATATATATATATATATATATATAGATATGTATATATATATATATATATATATATATATATATATATATATATATATACATAGCAATGTATATATACATATACATATATCAAGCAATGTCTCTATGCATTTCATTGGTGCTTTACCAAATCATCAGTAGACTTTAACCTTGATTTGGTAAAGCACCAACGAAATGCATATAGGCATTGCTTGACCACCAACAAATAAATTTCATTTAAAATAGTGTTGTGACAACAATATGTCAAATAAAAAATTTCATATATATGTATATAAGTTTTTCCATTTGTCTAGCAATTTCGTTAATTAAATTGTATATACTAAACATCATTCCTTGATCTCTAACTTATTTAAATTTCAAGGTGTCCAGTTCAGCAATTTCCAAAATAATGGCCTTTTTAGTACCAAGCCACATTTTCATGAGATCACGGACAAAGCACCATTATAATATATTATACCATGGTATTTAGTAACTATTATTTTATCTCTCTTTTAACATATTTCATTGTATTACCTCATTTTAAATTTAAACATACTGAACGTACAACATTAATAGAATATCCCGCTCAAAATCTCATTCTGAATCGTTTTTGCATATTGACCGAGAGAAAAATTTCATTTTGAGGTTTTGAACATAAACATTTTGCAATATTTTGCTAAAATAATTTAATAAAAGCTATATAAAATGTAAAGAATATAGAAAACTACGAAAAATCCCAGTTTCTATACATTTCCACAAGAAATAAAGTCATTGTGTTGCTTTGCATTGAAGCAAAAATATTGAAACCATTACATTGATCAATAAGGCAACTTAACAAAATCACGACAAGATTTTTATAATAAATTAATTGGCAAACGGATTTTAATTATTGTTAATTATGACATCGATGCAATTAAAAATTTTAACAACTCAAATGAAAAGAAAAAAAACGGGTAACTTAAAATGATATGGTAACTTAATTTTTATGGGAATGTCAGAATCCTTAAAATTGTCAGAAAATTATTTTAAATTTAATAGCTCACAGTGGCAGTACCTTGTTTTATTATACCATGGTCTGAACACATTTACTATTTTCAAAAACTTAATTTGATTAGGTTCACCGTGCATGACATGTCAATTTGTTTATTATTCAATTTATTTATTAATAAATTTTTATTTTCCAAAACGAAAGAATAAATTATATTCCATTCAAAAATTTAAAGGTAAATCTGAAAATATGCATTATTCAATACACTTTATTGACTTTTATTAATTTATCCAAAAGATTTCCAGTCATTATGCCAAAACCTAAGTTTCCTATGCACGACTATCATCTCCACAAGTCGTTGAAAACATGTGCCAAAGCGGTTTTGATTTCTATTGCCTCAGGTGTGGCCTATTATACATTTCAACATTTACCACTTAGAGCCAGCTATGCTAATTTCTATTCGTAAGTACAAACTAGTAACTGAGCTTTATGATTTAAAAACCAAATTTTTTCAAACATACAGGACCTATGATCCCATAGCTTCATTTAATCGCATGCGAGATGGCGGATATTTAAACTCTTGCCCACCGGAAAAGAAAAAGTGATAAATTTCCTAAAAAAAAATTGTAGGAATTTTTACTATATTTCATGTGATATGAAAACGTTCGGATTATCTTTCGGCTGGCTAATTTTGAGCAGTTTTATTTCACATGGAATAGAGTACAGTTCCATGTGTGTGTGTGTGTGTAATGTTCCAATAAATAATTCTATGAGATTATGATATAAATAATTATAAATAATTCTATGATGATTATCCCTGGGGCAAAACAAGAACAAATTGTTGATTGCTTTGAATTTGGTGACATGATCTGCATGATTAGGACTTAAGGCCCAACTATAATATGATAATATGAATTAAGGCCCAACTATAATATGAATAAGCAAACTTAAGCAACTGTGCGATAACATACAATACGTAGATATGTGTGCAACTATAATGTACTTAAGAGAAACTTGAGAGAAACTTTTCGTCAAGTTTCGTCAAATGCCATTTGTTTAAGTTAAGAGCCAAACTGAACGCACATTCCGTACTGAATTGCTTATTCATATTATAGTTGGGCCTTTAGAATGTTAAATTTTGTTTTCTTCCAAAAACATCATAAAAAATGGAATATTCAATTAAATGTAATTTTTATTTGTTTTCCAGTATTTCGAAAGTTATCTTGCTGTATTTAATGCATTAAAATGATTTTTGAAACTTACTTTAGATTACAATTATAATTGATATTACAAAACTTTGAGTCACTACTTAATTATTGAAATCTGTCTGTAGGAAAAAGCATCACGATACAATATCATTGGCTCCAAACAATCCTCGTTTTGTGGCAAAAGAACTGTAAAAAGCCATAGCAATGCCTGACATATGGCCTGACATGCAACTGTTCTACACTAAACGTACACACATACTTATGTGCTAGGGATGTGCTATTATTCGTATTCGAATTCCTAAATATTAAGAAAAATTTTTCTTTCTCGAACATTTTATAAACAAAAAAAAAAAAAAAAAGCTATATTCGGCCCTTTATCGACGTATGGCTGTAGTACACACATACATTCATATCTAACACTTGAACTATGTCTCTGATTTTTCTAATTATCAATACTAAATTATTTCAAAAATATCAAATATTTTTGATTACCAAACCCTACAAGAAATGGGTGACCAAAACTAATACACACATACAATTTGTACTAATACATATGCAACAATATTTCGTATTACCGAACATATGACTGTCACTCTTGATGGAGACAAATATCATCAGTGACAAATGTCTATGTAGTAGTTTAACTTTTGACATTTGTCATTCCAGTTTTCATTTTATATCTGTGTCAGCCGAAGTATAATAAAAATTAAATAGTTTTTATTTTTAAATGCATTTAATATTCAATTTAGTTAAATAATATATGTAAGTATAGTGATCTATTCATTATTATACATATTTGCTATATTAAATTAAATTAACGCATAGGATTATAGTTCAACTATGTGATAAACGTTTCAAATCACAAGGTAAAGTCAACAGCAGTTATCAAAAAATCTGGTTGCAACAGGAAGCGTTGGTGAAGAGCAGGAAATCTTTAATTCCAACAAGTTGGAAGCAATTGTAAGTACATAAAAATCTTCCTTGTTTTCCATTTGTACTGAAATATTTGATATTTACTAGGTCGCATCAAAAACACGGGTGATGGAACATTACAACAAAACAGTGGATAGAAGCTGCCATGATTTTTAATTTGGTCTGTACATAAATAAATATGTATGTAATATTTTTTTTAAATATTTAATAAAAATAAAGAATTGAATTGGAATAAAGGTGTTTTATTTCATAAATTTGAAAGGTATCAATTTCATGGGTGACTATCACTAGTGCCACCATATTCTATCATGGGTGACTGTCACCAGTGCCACTATATTCTATCAAGGGTGACTGTCACCAGTGCCAGCATATTCTATCATGGGTGATTGTCAGCAGTGCCAACATACCCTAACACCAGTGCCATACATTTATATATAGTAATAACATTAGAGTGAGTAGTTCGGATATATGTTTTGTGGGCGATAAAATTCATAGGTTAGAGAGGAATGCAAAATCACACGTACACAAAGGTTTCTATCACTTTTCTCACATTGGCCTTAATAAAGTGATAGAAACTTTGTTCTACGTGCTGATAGAAACGTCTTCACTAGTGACAGGCATATTACCGGTAAAATGACCGACACTGTTCTTGTAGGGAAGAAAACAAAATCATGGGCCAAATTACCGCATTCGATATCAATTGAAATTTCAATACAATTTATACACAAATTTCGATCGATATCGAATGCCGTAATTTGGCACCAGTTTTTGCATAAAAATTCCAAGAAAAAAATTTTACTTTCCAACTCTGGAGCAGTATTTTTGGCTTGTTTTTATTTCTAATAGCAATGAATTTTCTTCAAACACATCAAATATATTTAATCGGGTCTGTTCTATAAATCGAATCCGAGTACATTTTTTGTTTTAAAACGAATCCAAATTTTTTCGTATTTTCTAGCTAGAACTCACACACAAACCTACTCGAAAGTAAATAGAATGCATTTTTATTCTAATAAATAACTGAATAAACATGAAAAAACAAACAGCATTTAAAAATTGGAAGTCTGCTTTTATTATTTTTATAGAAATGACATTCAGTTTAATACATTTAAGCATAAAAAATTCATTTTATAAAAACTTACATTTTTTCATATTTTTGCTCCAAGTATGAAGAAAAATGTTTGGAAGAATAAAAAAAACTTTTACCGGTCAAGTTTTTAGAGCTGTGCAACAAAAAACACTTTTGAATTAAGATTTTTATAGGCTAAAAAAAAATTCTGCACTTAATTACCCCACTAATTTACTCTTTAAGTTTTTAGTGAGTTGTGTTCCGCGGGTGAATCTGCCAAAATATAATTCTAAAATGTCTTAAAGGATCTGTGATCCAGCATTTTAAACATGTTTAATTTATTTATGTACCAAATATTTGAAGGGTATTTAAGATTCGACGCGGTCGAATATAACGTTCTTAGTTGTTTTGATTTTTTTTTGGTTTTTAATACCAATTTAATTTATTCTGAAGTATTAAATAATAATTTAATTTGCACCAACAATAACATGACGCTGATTTGAGTGTAAAATTTTCCATACTTCATAATTCATAAATGCCTTTAAATTTTAAATACAATATTCATAATCGTATTCACGAATATTATTTCAAATATTCGTATCAAGAATTTACATGCAGCACATCACTAATAAAAAAACATATGCATTCATGTACAGACAGTCCTTATAGTTCAAGTTTAAAGCTACACGCAAACATGTATTCGTTTTGCAATGTCAAAACGTAAATTTGAGAAGAAGAAAACAAAAAAAAGCAAAAAGAATAACAAAAAACAAGCAGATACAACTTGGGTTCATGGATTCCATATCATGTTAAGTAGTATATGACTTGTTTAGTTTCTAAGAAAAAGAAAGAAAAAAAAAATTGGAATTTTTAGCAAGTGCTTGTGCATTTCAGCATTATGAACATCATTATCAGCAACTATTTCCTCATCGTTTAAGCGGCTGAAATTGTCAACGTATCCATCATCAACTGCAGCAACAACCACTACATTGTCATCATCATCTAAATGTTGGCACTCAACTCAAGTGAACCGACATTAGCATCATTAGTAGTTTAGTGTTTATGCTCGTAGATATTTACGCTTCTAAAAGTGTTCAAGATGAGTTTTTCAAAACCAACAACGACACAAGCATATGCTGACAACTTGTATGTGGAGTGTTTTGTAAAAATCACATGCTGGCAATTGTGTTAGATGTTTGGCGATTTTATGTCATTTTTAGCAAATTCAAGCAGAACTAATTTTCCAAATATCGCTGCTAAATATATAAATTATTTCGTATCAAACTTCAATAGCAAATGCAATTTTTGATTCTCTTTAAATACATCATACATTCATACTATTTTCCCACAATCACGGCCTTGTAGCTTTAATGAGCATTAAAAAATAGTTTAAAAAATAATAATGTATATAACAAATAATATTAAATAAAACAAGTAAAAACGTTATATTCGATCGGGTCGAATCTTAAATACCCTCCAAACATTTAGTAATTAAATTTAAAATGTTTAACTTGGTGGGACAGAGTTCCTTTAAGACATCTCTGTACTCAATTTTAAATCTCTATTTTGACAAAGTCATTCCGGGAAGGTCCGTAGGGGAGACGTTTCAGCTCTGCAATATCAGAGAACATCTCAGCTTCTTATAGGCTTAAGGAACAAAAATTGTTCAATATTTACACTATTTTTTCATATAATATCGTACGTCAACGCCCACTAAAAAGGGCGGGGTTCAAAAATTATTTTTTTTAATTGTATGGCTCCAAGTTTAACGCGTTCGACCTTCTTCAATATAAAAATATATCATTTGCTTAAAAAAATTACGAAAAAGAAACTTTAAAAATTGTGTTGTTTTTTAGAGGTTGGTTTAGCTCTTCTTAGGGGAACTTTTTTCCCTCTCGCCCGATTTAACCCATTTCCGAACTTGATCTGTGCTTTCCTTCAGGATATATATTTATACCAAATTTCAAGAGTCTGGACGGATGGGCGGAGATGATCAGATCGTCTTAGATTTCATCACTGATCGAGAATATATATACTTTATGGGGTCTCAGATGGATACTTCGCTGCGTTACAAACGGAATGACAAAGTGAATATACCCTCCACATTCTAAAAAAATAATTTTAAATAAAAAATATTTTAAAATAAAAATTATTTTAAATAAAAAATAATTTTAAATAAAAAATAATTTCCAATAAAAAATGGTTTTAAATAAAAAATAATCCTAAATAAAAATTATTTTAAATAAGAAAAATTTGAATTGCAAACAAATTTAACTAAGAAGTGATTTTAAATAAAAAAAGTTATTAAATTAAAAATAAATTTAAAAAAAAAAATTATTTCAAATAAAAAATAATTTCAAATAAAAATGATATCAAATAAAAAATAATTTCAAATAAAAAATAGTTTTAAATAAAAAAATTGTTTTAAATAAAACATAAACTTAAATAAAAATCAATTTAAAATAAAAACTAATCTGTAAATTCGTCGACATGAACTTGAGCTTAAATAATAATTCTTAAGTTAGTGATAAACAGACTCGCAAAGTTCGAATAAATAATAAAATACACATCTATGATATTGTCTTTTACGTAATTTTATTGCGTGGCCTTTTTATAAAAATTAGACATTTTCAACAGCTCAAATTGTCAAGTTATAAAAATGCTTCACATGCAAAATTTTGTCTTGTTTAGTATTTTTACGACTGTTTAAAATGTTATCCAAATCCTACAACCCAATTACATAGAAATGTTTACTTAATGCAACGAGGGCGTATGATGAATATTATTAATTTTCATTTCCATCTAATAATATTACGTATACGCACTCGATTCCGTTTTCTTAGTTCATGGACGGATAATAGATTGTAATCAACATTGACTATGACTTTCTTAGCGCAACAAATCTATTAAGAAAATTTTATTGCCATAAAAATATTGAAATTAATATTTTGAGGTATGAAAACAATTAATATAAAAAAAGAGTATTAAAAATTTTAAATTAAAATCAGTGAAGTTGCTATTTGATGACAAGAGAGTAGAGGTAAACGTGACATTTATGAGACTCTATTTGAGAAACAATTCTAGTCCACTTGATATACTCCCTGTACCGTTTTTAAATAATCTTATGAAAAATTATTTTAAGGCAAAAATTTATTATTTTGAGCCTTAGGTTTATTTCGCCTTTCAAAGGACATGATGGTACATATATGTAGTAGAAACTCTAAATAATGCGCACATTATGGTTAATATTTATGTTACTTCCATTTCTTAATGTAGCAGCGCAAATTTTGAGTCTAATTTTTGTATTATGGAGTCAATAAATAAAGGGTGGTTTATTAAGCGCTTCCTTTTTTAAATTTATATAAAGAAAAGTATGTAAATGAGTTAATTTTACTCATTTGACAGACCTATTGGAGCCATAATGCGTGGTATATAACAATGTTTAAATGTCCATTTAGAAATGGCATATTTAGAAATGACTTAATTACGATTTATTTTTTTATCATAGATCAAAAGCATTCCCGCATAATTTATGTTTAATTAATTTAATGCGTATTTCTGTTTAATAGGTATTAAATTTAATTTGTTGCTCTTTGGGCTTGAGATATTTTTTATACAGGGTTTCCACCGGGAAGTTATACTACTCTGTTGTTTATAATGATTAAATAAAAGAGAATGGATCTTATATTGATAAATGGTTTTATTTAATGTCGGCAATTATGCATAGAATACAATATCAGATAAATGTCCGAATCTGTTAGCCTCACAAATACGAGCACTTTTAAGCACATTTTTCATTACATTCTCACACATTTCACGGGGTATTTCATTAATTTCATTACGAATATTTTGTTTGAGTTGCTCAAGCGTTTCTGATTTGTTTGCATAAAACTTGCTATTCAGATATCCCCACAAAAAGTAGTCCGGAGCAGTCAAATCAGGCCACCGTGGAGGCCAATGAACATCACCATTTCTTGAAATACAACTTGTTGTGGAAAGAGGGCTCGCAGTAATTGGCTGTATGCTTTGTGGCATCGAATATTTTTCCATAATAAATTTGCCACGTGTCTACTTCACGACTACCAAATATAAACTGTCAAGACTATTGTTTACCAAAATGGTGGCAAAACAAAGTAGTATACCTTCCTGGCGGACTCCCTGTACATAAAGGAGCTTTAGTATACGTGGCTGCCTGTAACCCACAAGCACTCAAGTAGGATCTCTGAGATCCCGTTTTGAAAGTAGCTTTACTTTTCTTTTTTTTTTTTTTTTTGTTATTTATTTTGTAAGTGGTATCCGTAATGAGAGAGGTTTCTGTGGTAGACTTTAGTCTTTGTCTTTATTAGAAATACTAGAAAACCTGTTGTATCATACGCGTTGCATGTAACGGCAATTTAGAAACGCATAGGATCCACAGAAAGCAAAAATTTTTTTAAATGCTGGTATTCTCTCTATGAGCAAGCAAATAAAGTTGGAAAACAAAAGTTTTTCAAAATAAATTCATGATGTAAATCTGGTATAAATAAATAAATGTTTTTTTTTCAATCTGTTCATTCAATATTTTTATATATTTCGTTTTATTGAAACGAATGCATTTTACCTTTTGTATTGCATATTAAAATTTAATAACTTGTTTGTTTGTAAGAATTGATTTAATTCCTTATCGCAGGTTCCCTTTTCAATAATTTTCCTTTTCAATTATCTGCTTATTTCTCGTTTTGAGGCGAAGCAAAATGATAAAAGTAAAACTTTATTTCGCATCGAATTCTCTTTAAAATAAGTCAGCTTAAGCAGAATTATTTTACTTAATATTCTTCTTTTAACTGCACTTCTTTGAAATCCTTTTTCAACTTTTCAAATAAAGTTGAAGCTTGGGAATTATTTTAATTTATTTTTACATAACAGTGGATGTAAAAGAGTTTGTATGAGTTCATATGAAATAAAAACTTATTTCTTTGGTATGTACCGAACAGACTCTTAATGAGAGTAATATATGAAATTATAGAACTTTAAGATGATAATATTGTTTGATATGTACAAGTACTGCAACTTATCACTCAGAGAAATTTATCAGGCGAATAGTCATGAAATTCATTAAACTTTACTGCCCATTAAAATTTTGAAACTTATCCATATTTGACTTTGTCCTATTTATCTATTTTTTGGTGTTTTTTAATTAAAGTTCTTTGGAATAGGATTATCTTATATAAAAACTGTCGATAAAATAAAAATTTATAAATTGTTTTTGTATCAAATGTGTTTATACAAAAGAAATAACGCTTTCGGCGTTGTGAAATAGTAGGCAGTAAAATTATTAATGTGTGCAACAAATTCTCTTCAGTGTAGATGGTAGTCAAGGGTTAAGTGCAGACGTAGAGGGCCGAATTACAATCTACAAGCTAATTATTTTTACTTGCTATTGAAGATATACAATTTTTGAGGCTGATTTGAAAATAAGCAAATTTAGGCTATTATTCTTAAAAAGACTGGTATGTTATTCTTAGATGTGCGGGTAATTAGGCAAGGACAGCCGAATATAACACTTTTAATTATTTTTTAGGTCATCTGCGCCAAATTTTCTGCAACGCAAAAGAAAAAATTGTTTGCTAAAGAATATATGAAATGAATACAAGCCAATTTCAGTTTGAGACTATTTCAATAAAAATTGCTTATGGCAGAAAAAAAAACTAGTCAACCACACACATACATATAAAAGGCAAGAGGCATGCGCACTGCATATTCTCTCGAAATTTAATGCAATCCACGACTTTGCAGCTCTCTCAAACATTTTGAGGCAACAGGGACTGCGCTATTCGTAAATCTTTGTATTGACCAATTTTCTTACACATTTATTACCACGAAAAACCAGTCTATTTGCCAAGAAATTTGACTATATATTTCGTGTTAAATTAAAATCTTCATACTTGATTCAATTGCCTACACAGAATTGAAATTTCCACATTCCAATAATTAAAAATATGATAAAACAACGAGGAAAATAAGTTTCCTGTAAATCTGTTTTATGTCTTATATCCTTTCCGGATATTGGGTTAAAGCTGTTGCTGCCATTCTTCCTTTTTTCCATGCAGCAGATGCATGTTCTAATATTTGGCTCCAATTTTCTAAAAGTATTTTTGTTTTTTATTTCCCATATTTGAATTTATTTGCACAAGATTTTATACTCAATATAATTGATAATTCAATTTTGTTTGTTGAATGTTAAGAAGCTAAAGGGTTCATTATATTCTTTAACTTTAATAAGAATTTTATTACAGAGAAATTTTGCATTTTAATTTTATATTTTATTTAATTTTAGTTTTTACACACATACTAACATAAACATATGTATGCATTGGAATTAAATTGATTAAGTATTTTAAATATTTAGTTGCGAAAGTACGTAATAATTTATTGAATTAAGATTAAGTTGATTTATAATTTATAAAAAGTAAATTATTATGAAATGTTGATGAGTTTTTTTTTGTAAATCTTTTAATTCTTTTACATAAATAAATGGGCTAAATAAAACTATTTATAGAATATTCCTATATGATTTGAATAAACTATCTGATTTTGTATTTTAGTCAAAAGGATGTCATCTTTAAGAAAAATTAATATTTTTGAAACAGCAATATTTTCATATAAAATGTTTCTAAAATTGTTATGGTATTAACATATCTTCTAATTCTAATAGTTTATATCTGACAAAAATTAGATATTAATATAAGCTAAGTCTGCTAAAACGTTAAATCTCATTCAAATCGGAACCACTAAATAATACAAATGAAAAAAAAAATCATCAAATCATATAAAATAATTAATTTCCTGAAGGAGTCACAATAATTTACAACTATATTTTTCTAAGTTCATCCTAATGTTTGTATATAAAAAATATATACTACAAACTGATTTCATATTTTTGAATCTAGGAAAATCAATTTTATTTAAATTATTTATAAACACACAAAAATAACAACTATTCAATTCACAAGGCTTGAGGTATTGTTTAAAGTTGGATTCGAAAAGAACATTTGTACACAAAAAACAAAATTATTATTTAAATATTTCTAAACAATTTTCCTATTCAGAGATATTTTGTGAAATAAATTTTTCAAACACAACTTCTAAAGGCCAGCACATGGAGCAAAAATATAAAAAATTGTGCCCCATTAAACCAACATAAGCAGTAAAACTTTCGTAATAGGATCCCACTTACGTTGTTATTATAAACTTTATTTTACTCTGGACAAGTAGTTGCAGACAAAAGTTTGTACCTCGTACACGTGAACAAAAACACAATTTCAATTAATTATGTCCTTAATAAGATGCCTTCTGGCATTTAAAGCCATTTATATCATGAATAATCACAAACTTAATGATAAAGGCCATTGTCAAGAGTATTAATAGCACAAAGGACATTTAATTTTACATGTGAACTCAACAAATGTGTAGTATGATGATAACGGCGGCGTGGATAAAAGAAACGAAAAAATTAACAATTGCTTTAGAGTAGTTGAGAGTAAGTGTATTTAACAGGTAACCTGCCTGCCACAAACTGCTGCACAAAAACTTATTATATTACAAGTAAGTGGCAACGTGGTGCCTTAATATAATCAACTTCATTGAATACCGGGAAGCATAGAATTCTAAGTGGCAGAGTTAAATATTTGCAATTTAATTAAATTAAACTCAAGGAATGTGATATTTGTGTACTTAATGGCTAAAGGTTTTGTGAGGGCATAAATGCGTATCAGGGTATTCCAGTAGTTACACGATTAATTTCCAGTCGATTAACTGCTCTATAAAATTAAAATTCATTATTTTGAATTGTTTAATTTTTGTATATGCGCCTGTGTATTAATACACCCAATTCACACGATGAATTTTATGACGTCTAATTTTACAAATTCCCTTTTGAAATTGGTTGCAAAAATTCTTTTGCGTTCATACGATGAATTTGTTTTTCATGTCTATTTTTATTTTATGTGATTGTTTCTCAGGTATATGGCCTCAAAATAAAAACAGAACAAAACGTAAAAAAGAAAAACAGCCATGAAATCAGAAATCAAGTCATATATTTCTACCCCTCTTTCTTCTCTGCACCGTTGGCTATGCAACCAAAAATGACGTCGAAAATTGGAGGTCATAAAATTCATCGTGTGAATTGGCTGATACTATAGTTTTTCATATTGTTATTTTTGTATATCTTTTTTAAGACAAATTTTCTGAAGCAATTTTTTTTTATAATGTTTCAGAACAAATTTTTACATTGTAAAATTAAATTTATATTAGTTATTCTTTAAGATATTAACAAACTGTTAACGTAATATTGAATTCCAATAAGTCAAATGTTTAATAATTTTAAAAATTGTTAATTTTATTTTATTTTATTGATAAAATTAACAATTTACATAAGAAATTGATAAAATTAACAATTTACATAAGAAAGTTCGACTAATAAAAACTCATACATAATTTTAAATAATTTTAAAAATATAATAAAGTAAATGAATAAAGAATTTTTTATTCAGACTCAAGTTCAAATCTGCAAACTGTAAATTATTTTCTTGTTTAAATTTTTATTAAATTCAAATTATTTTATTAAGAGTGGAGTATTTAGAATATTTTTATAATCATCAAACTAGCAGAATGGATCACTTATGATTTCTAAGCTGCTACGCCATCTTATCAGCGTTCTTTCCTCAACTTTTTCCATTTTTGACGGTGGTACCAGTCATTTGGAATATCAATTATATAACCAGAAAAATTTAATATAAGAACTAATTATATTCAATTAGAACAGAACTTTCCAACCCTGACGACTATTATTCCAAATATTCCATTTTCTAGTTGCTTTTAATAAAAAATTCTTAAAATTAATACTATGTTCATATATACGTTTTCAATTAAAACAATATTCAGTTAATTGACAATATCTTTTTGGTGTTCATACATACTCAATATTGCTACGACAATAAGCACTTGACAACTGAAAAAAAAAACTGAAAAAAAATTATTTCAATATTCATATGACTCAGCGCGGGGTTGAACTCAGGACCCTCCGTTTCACAGTCTCGTGTTCTACTACTTCAGCCAACAGCATTAGTCAAATTTCGACAAAGTGTATTCAATAAGTACTTTCATTGTAAAAGCTTTCACTTTTGCAAAAGCTTTTCACTGAACACAATTTTATTGAAACAATTGTCTCTTAATTGCCAATAAGTTAATTGTAATTTTTATATGTATGAAAATTTAGTATTAATAATGGCCTTGATTGTTATAATTTGAATATTGCTATATATGTGAACACCATATAAGTCTGAACAAAAATGCGTATCTTAATAATAAAATTAATAAGTTCGAAAAATAAAAATTTATATTCATGTATAACATTTTTCATTGAGAAAATATATTTAACTTAAATTATTATTTTTGTATACCACGAAATTTTCCAGCCCTGATGACTATTATTCAAAATATTCCATTTTTTCTTTGGTTTTTTTTTCACAGCCAAATATATAAATAACTATTTAAAAAATATCAATTCAAGAGATCTCTCATATAAACGAATTCCTTTTGTGCTAAATATATATCGAGAATTGTTGTTTTTGTTATGTTAGTGGTTTTTATTTTTTGCTAATAAATTCTCAAAATAATGAATAGATGTACAGTCGACTCTTGATAATTTGAAACTCGTTAATTTGAATCTCGCGGTAATTTGAACTGTTTTCCAAGTCCTTTGAAAAACACTCAATAAATTGAAAAATATCTATGTAATTTGGTCCCCTCAATAATTTGAAATTATTTGAATGGCATTTTGATCGCCGACTCGCTATAATTTGAATTTTTGGGCTCTACGCGCTATAATTTGAATTATTTTAATTGCTGTGTTTTATGCAAAATATAAAATAAATAAAACAACCATTTATTTTAGTTTTTTGCGATGTGCTACAAAAATGACATCTTGCTCGCCAACGTTCTATAATTTGAAGTTCGGTTATTCTACACTGTTTAATTTGAACTCCAAATGTGATTTTGTTTCTGTTTTTTAAAGAAATTTAAATCGTTTGCATTAGTTTCTGTGCCGCGATTTTAGTATACTCCACTACATCGACAGTTGCTAACATAACAAATTAAATTTCTTTGCGGAATTTAGTGCGTGCAAATGGTTTTGCTTTTTTTATGAAAACTCTTGTTAATTTGAAGTTTTTTCTGTCTCTCTTTCGATATTTTGAAGTCTCGTTAAAGTGAAAACACGATTACTTGAACTTTTTCTCTGGCCCCTTCAGTTTCAAATTATCAAGAGTCGACTGCATTTCCATTTTGTGTTAATCGGCTCTTAGCTTACTAAAATATAATCTCGATTAATTGAATACCCTACTGTGTATGTATGTTGGAGCCTGAAAACTCTCAAGATTAATTTCAATTTAACAGCACCACCAAGATTAAGTGTGTGGAAGGAAACTGGTTGTGGGTGCTTTATAAGAAAAGCCACTTGCACACTCGGATATTTATGTGCATATTGTATATTATAAGTTCACAGGCATATATATGTATATATATATATATATATATATATATATATATATATATATACATATGTACTTATTTATGTACTCATACCCAGAGGGAAGGAGAACGTGTAGAAATGCCTTCTAGAGGGCCTCTATACTACTTCTCTTGGTTGTGCAACACCTTTTCACTCTATGCCATACTCATATCTTCTTTTACACATGATGTCATTGTGGAGAAGGCCTTCTATTCCCGCTTCATTCCTATGGCTCTTATAAAGGTTTCCCTAGAATAAAGATCTGCTTTTGGATGCATATATGCATAATATACAAAGATATCAGTTTGTATTAAAAACACTTAAAAAGAATAAGATCAGGGCGAATCTGAAATATCCTCCAAATATTTAGCAAATAAAAATTCTATTTTTATTCTTTTTAAAAATAAATTTTTTATATTATTTGGCTTAAGTAAAAAAAGAAGAAAAGAATTCAACTAAGCCACCTAATAAGTGGTGACAAACACAATACACATGAGCACTGATGATGAAAGGGTTGCGTCTTTTGAAAACAGCTGTTCTGTTCTGCTGTGTAAGTTGAATAAAACTGATGTTGACTTTCCTTTGTGCCTTGGAATATTTATTATGTCTTTCTGAGATTTAAAAACAAATTTCGAACAGTTGGCTTATGAATCTTAATACAATTTAATATAGAAAAAAAGAATTATTTTAATACGGCAGTTTCCAATGTTTCTAACACATTGGAGCTTGGCTGCGACACCATTCCATTAAGATAAAATCATATACACTGATCAATAATGTATATACTTCGTCCAAATTAAATGATTATTTAATACTTCAGCATGAATTAAATTGGTATTATAAATCAAACAAAATCCAAACAAGTAGGAACATTATATTCCACCGGGTCGATTCCTAACCACCCTCCAAATATTTAGTAAGTGAATTAAAAATGTTTAACCTGCTGGATCAGAGTTCTTTTAAGATATTCTTGGGCCAAATTTTAAAACCATTTTTTGACAGGGCCACTCCGGGAAGGACCGTGGTAGAGTGATTTCACCTCCGCTGTAAAAACTTAAGAAGTAATTTTTTGGGGTTATTAAGTGTAGAAAAAAATTGTTTACAATTGTTTTTTTCAACGGGCTTAAGTTCGAATCTGCATGACTGCAAATGATTTTTTATTATTTTATTAATAAATGAATTTGTTCAAATTCTATTTTTAATTTTTTATATTAATTATTGGAATATTAAGACCTTTTTCAATAATCATCAAACCAGCAGAACGGATCAGTACTGATTTCGAGGCCGCTACGCCATCTCATCAGCGTTCTTTGTGCAATTTTTCCACTTTTGCAAGTGGTGCTAGTTAGTAGGAATATCAACTATTTAACCAATATTTTAACGAAAATTGAATATGAGAAGTTCCCACATTCATATTTTTAAGTTATTACCTTTTTTTTTGGTTAGTACGAAATTCCCCAACCCTGACGATTAATATTCCCAATATTCCATGTATCAAAAAAGTTTCTTGATAGAGCCAGTTAGAGCGTAAAGGTAGGTGGAGAGCAAGATCAGAGAACATTTCCCAAAATCTTTAAAATTTAATTTTTAAGGAATGTAGGCTTAAGGAATATAATTTTTAAAATATTTACACAGTTGTTCCATGTAGTATGTCACTTCAACGCCCTCTTGACATTTGCGTAACAGAATTACAAAAAAAATATAAAATTAAATTATGTTGCTTTTTAGAGGTTGGTTTAGTTCTTCTTAGGGGAACGTTTTTCCCTCTGGCTTGATTCAGCCCATTTATAAACTTGACCTGAGTTATGCTTCAGGATATATTTGTATCAAATTTCAAGGGTCTGTCTCTTTTCGTTTGGATGGTTAAATCATCTTATATTTCATCACTGATCGAGAATATTTATACTTTCATGCTTAAGCAGGCCTTTAATAAGGCCTGCAGTAAGAAGGTCCTATACCCACTGCTTGTATGTGAAAAAATTTATTATTGAGCTTTAATTTTATGAATCCTATATTTGTATGTGGATATACACGTATTACTATCGTTATACAGGTGGTTTTATTACTTCCATGTAAATGTCGCTATAGGCTTATGAGCTATAAATATGTAAAGAGTCGAGATTAAATTAATTTATTATGAAATATTTTTAATCATATTACTAGCAACATTATGTGGATGCTTAATTACATTTTAAAAAAAATATTTTCCTTAAAATACTTCTCATTTGACAGATTAACCAAGAAATTCTCTAACTTCTAAGGCCATTTAATGTAAGTTATTATTTTCAAGCAGAGTTGCTATTTTCAATGCTAATAAAAGTTCAAACCCGCTTTATTTATAAAAAAAAGTATGCAGTTGAGGCTCATTTTATTTTTGCAGGAATATACCTTTTCCGTTAAAGAAAAGCAGACTGTGTTATATTCTTTATTCTTGATTTATCTCTCACATGTGTTTGTTTTGGTATCATTAGAAATTTCACTTATTTATTTCCGCATTCTCTTGTCTTGTTCTTATAAATGGAGTTGGTTATGCTGGCATCTGTCTATTTATTGCCTTAACTTGAACAGTTCATTCTAGAAAGTATTCAGCATATTATATTGCAAACAACAGCCTCCACTTGTAACACATAAATAAATTTCAAAAATTCAACTCACTTATGCATAAAACATGCCAACATTACAACGGAAAACAACGTATTAACCAAATGCCAACACATCTTCCTAAATGTTTGCTTGCACACGCTCTCAAATAATGTATGAGTATGTGTGTGTGTGTGTACCTATTGTTGTATAAGTGAAAAAAAAAACATACTCGTATATCCATCAGGGTTGCTGATGATAGAGTGTTCGGCTGGCTGTTCGTGCTGTATTTATTCCTAGCACGACCATGCCAACCACACCAACAGGCCATTGTAAACCGATCAGCCAAGCATGGGAGTGACCTATTGTGTTGGACATGTAAATACGTTGCTGTGTTCCTTTTTGCTGCTGGCATGTGAGTGGGTGTTTGGCGATTTGGCTTCCTTTACTTTATCCAATTTGTTATGATAAATAGAGTAGCAGCGGAGTTTTTGTTCTTTAATTCTAAATAAAATGAGTGAGGATTTTTGTTATAGTTATTTTTAATATTCATTTTGTAAATATTTGTATATTATATTCAAGTTATTTGAAAAAATTTCAAGTTCAATAGACTTGATGATATAAAATATTTATTTGATTGTTGTGATTACATTTAAAATATTAAACAATTGTTATTTAAAATAAAAGCAAGTTAAACAATTCATGATAGACATTAATTTATACGACTCGATTTGAATCTAAACTTTAGTATTTTTTTCTAGTATTAGAAAAAAAAATATATTAAAACTTATTTAATTAAAACTGTTTGGGATATATAACCTTTATACAGTTGGAGCCTTTAAAACAGATAAATAATAATAATAATAATAATAATAAAAGCAAGTTCTTCTAGTGCTTGGGCAGCAAGCAAACAGTTTACAAATACCCCGATTTTGTTATTTTGTTTGTTTATTTTTTAAGAAATACTAGGCAATAAACTCTTTTAAAAAAATAAATTTTTTACAAATCATAATTTGCCATAAAGGCGACGAACAGGTTTACCGGAATAATCGGAATTATATCCTTTAATAATGGACTTGAGGCCTTTTTTTATAAAAAAAATGAAAAATATGGAAGCTGGCCATCCCCGAAATTTCCCTCTAATTTTAAACACTAAAATGGTCTTATTTTAATTTTAAAACTGCTATAACTGTCGAAGGGATCAGCGGATTCCCATGTGGCATAGGGTGATTGCTGTAGTTCCTCTATACCTATAAAACAATAATTAATTAATTACATATATAATTTTGAAGTGTTTTGAAAAATGCACTTTTTTCGAAATTTTCGTTCACGATATCTCGCTACTGCATTAACCGATTTTGATCCGGTTGGTAGCGCTCGACGTAATTTTCAATTGTCAAGAGCTGATAAGTTCTTGGAATCGTTTAAAAGTTATTTAAAAAAAAAAAAATTTTTTTTTAGTTTGTGTGATGTTTCTCGAAATCTACTGGCCCAACCGGTTCCAATTCACAGGAAATGGAAATTTTAAGGAAACCTTTGAAATGCGACTAGCTTGGCTCAAACACTAATTGATCACATATATAATTTCAGAGTTCTCGTTAAAAAATCACTTTTTTCGAATTTTGTCCATAAGTTCGTAATTGGACTGTAGCGGACCAGAGGAGGAAAAGTTCCCCTACAAGGGGAACCTCTGAAAAACAAAATAATTTTTAAAATTCTTTTTATGTCCCAAAACGTTCAAAGCGTTAAACTAGGAGCCGTAAAATCAGAAAAATCTATTTTTGTAACCCGCCCCCTTTAGTGGGCGTTGAAGTAACATATTACGTGAAAAAAACTATGTAAATATTTAAAAACTGGTATTCTTTAAGCCTACATTTCTTAAAAGTTTAATTTTTAAGCTTTTAAGACAAAGTTGAGATATTCTCTGATCTTCCCTTACCCTAACCCTCCATCCACCTTTGGCCCCTAAATGACCCTATAAAAAAAATTTTTTTTTTTCTCTAGACTTAATTACTCCAAAATTTTACTTTTTAGTGTTTTATAGCCAGAGGGAGATGTCTCCCCCCACGGCCCTTCCCTGGGTAACCCTGTGAAAATGGAGTTTTAAAATTGGGCACAGAATTGTCTTAAGGGAACTCTAACGCAGCAGGTTAAATATTTTTAATTTATTTCCATCCCTTGGTAAAAAATATTAACTGCAAAAATTACGTAAATTGTTTTTATGCTGAGCAAAAGCTGTCTCAGCCATGCTGCTCCCATTTGGAGGACGTTTAAGATTCGACGCGGTGGAATATAATGTTTTTACTTTCTTTCTATTAGGATACACTACGATACAGCAGATATAGAGCGGTCAGCAGTTAACTTTGCCAGTAATCCACAAAGTCCCCTACTCTTTTAAAACAAAGAAAAAAAATTTTATTCAGTAGATCCTAACGAGTTTATCCAAAAATGTCATCACATTTTGGTAGAGCCAACAATAATAGAGTGTGTGCTTGTAGGACACACTGATTTTTGGTCTAATGCAGTATTTGTGTAAAAGAACATAAACTTTATTAGTTGCTGCAATCATACATAATATTACGTCTGCAGTACACACCATGTCCATTTCTATGCACACACACACACAAACACACACACACACACACACACACACACACACACATGGCAATGATTACGAAAATATTTTGTCCTCCTTCTTACAACTCGCTCATTCGCATACAATAGAAGTTTTGGTTAGCAACCATCTGCCGGCTGGATTTTTCGGTCCTGCTACATAAAAATAATGACCATATGAATGTCTTACATGCATAACATTTTCGGTTGTTCTTTTGTGTATTTTTGTAATTTTAAGTATGCAAAAAATGTTTCTTTTGTTCTGGACTATTTAAATGTCCCTTTTCATTGTCATTTTACCAAATTGTCTTAGCAATGTAAGGATAAGGGATGGGGGGGAGAGAAAAAGGACGACATGACAGCTATAACTAGAAAACTTAATTTTAATTTAACAAAAGATGACCATTAAGTTTTGTCATTTGTTGTAAATAATTGCAAAACGAAAAGTTTTCAAATTCCTTTTTTTTTTGGTTCTATACCGTTTTCATGTTCTCTTAATTTCAACTTTAAGTGTAAATATTTAAATTCTTGCATACTTAGTTAAATTTTATTTGCATCTCAGGCATTTAATTAAATTGACTTTAAAATATTTTGACTAAGTTTTTTTTTTTGTTTGACTATGTTTTTTTAATCAGCATGTGGATCTCTTTTGTATTTTTATGGAGTTTTTTATTTTTATAAAACTACTGTCCAACAAGATGAATTGAAAATGATTTCCTATCTATTGCTTTTATTTTACCAAGGCATGAAGTTGAAAGTTCTTTGGAAATAGGAAGTTTTGGTGAATATGGATTTTAAATTAAACTGTCAATTTGTTCACATTGCTTCGAAATTTTTAATAGAGTTTGAGCATTTTAGAAAATTAATATTTTTATTGGTGATCAATATTTTTATCAGAAATTTATAAAATCTTACCATCATTATGTAATTAAAGTCAGCACTTTTCTTAGTAATTAATTAATATTGACCACTAGTAAAAAAGTAATACTTTTTTGCTGTCGAGTTGATGTGACACCGATGTCGTCATTCAGAATAGGAAAAATTGTCTTTACGTGGCGTTGACAAATAGTTACAGAACAAAAGCGATTAAACGATGTCTGTAGCGAAATCAGTTTTTTGAAGTCCCAGTGTCTACACTCTTAAATGGATGTATTAGAAATATTTCTATTTGCTATTGAAAATCATTACATTCCAAAAAACGGTTCCAGAGCTGGAAAATTAAAACTTATTTTCGGTATATGAAAGTAAACAACTGAAACAAATTGTTAGTTTTTTTTGTTAATTACACTTATTTTACACCTCAGAAAGAAGTAAATTCTTGTTGAAAATCAAACAAAATCAAAAAGACCATTCCAGGGTTGGGAATAATTTTTTTTACATAAAATAACCAACAAAAATTAGATATGTTAGATATGTGCGAATGTCTTGATTATTTCGTATCTGGCGATTATAAATGATTAAAATCACGCGTGCTTGCGTGAGCGTGATTAAAAAGTTTAAAACCGTGCGTGATAGTACGTGATTTTTAAAACGTATAATATTCACTTACCCAAAAACAGGCGATAATTTTTTTCGAAATTTTTAACACTAATGAAAATATGTATTTACATACACATACACATTATTTCATACACGAGAACAATTTTACTGTGAGGGCGAGCAATTTTGAAAAAAAATGCGTGAAAGTGCGTGATTAAAAATAATGTTTTCGTGAGCGTGCATGATCGTGAGTGCCTTAAATATTGCGGTGCATGAGGGCGCGTGAAAAGAAATTTTTGTTTCGTGATCGTGCATGATTGTGAGCATAATATTACTCACGCGCACATCTCTAACGAAAACAAATTCAATCTCTTTCTTTATAACTCAAACATTTTTGAAGGTTTTGAAAGAAACTCATTGATATTAGAAACCAGAAAGGACAAAAGGACTCCTCCAGAGTTGGAAATTTGATTGTTTCTCTTTTTTTTAAATACTAAAGCAACCAAATAAAACTAATTTTGTTCTTTGTTAATTAAACATATATTAAATTTTAGAAGGCAATAAATTAGTATTGAAAATCAGAAAGGTCAAAAAGATGGTTCCGGATTAGAAATGAATGTGGGTATATATTCCAGACAGATTTCAGTGGAAGTTATATAAATTCGGCATAGCCGAATTTAGCGCTCTTACTTGTTTATTAATATTAATAAATATTTATTTGTACAAGAATAAATTTTAAATCTAAAAATTATGTATGAATTTTTATTAGTCGAACTTTCTTATGTAAATTGTTAATTTTTTCAACGGGCTTAAGTTCGAATCTACATGACTGCAAACCATTTTTTATTATTTTATTAATAAATGAATTTGTTCAAATTCTATTTATTATTTGGATTAAGATTGGATTGGATATGAGAAGTCCCACATTCATATTTTTAAGTTATTTCCTTTTTGGTTAGTACGAAATTCCCCAACCCTGACGATTAATATTCCCAATATTCCATGTATCTCTTTCGCTTTTTTTTAAATCGTTAAATTTTACTCCAGTGCCCATTGGGCATTATTGAGGAAAAAACGACTTTTTCATTATGATTTCGTTATTTTTTTCAATGTTTCCCAAATTTTATCTTGAGAAGAAATAAAATATATTTGCTGCGATGCATAAATCTTTACTTTGTGATCACCGATATATGCCAGCTGATAAAAATTATAAAATTTACAGAAGCCATGAACTTCTGTCACAAAAATAATATTTGATTTTAAAATTTTTTAAAGAAAAAAATTTTATTTAGTGATAGTATTCAGTAGTTTATTTTTTATTACTAATTTTTATTATTTATCTTTTGAATACTGAAATTGCACTATCCAGCATCCTGTTAAATCATGTGTAGCTAAACAGTTTGTGTTGGTAAAATGTTGTTTCGCGATCTGCCAACTCATTATGTGTGCCCTGGCACTCATATCACACTTATTTACACCTCGTACGACTACAATTAATTTCAGCTTTCTCCGTGCACTTCCAAAGTAGGCGGCAGTTTGAGTGTGCTGATGATGATGTCCATTAAAATCAAGAGAATAGAAAATACAGTTGATGGTATTTAATCTGTTTAACTGCAACTTATGTAACATTTGCACCCTCAATTGCAAATGACAGCCGAGTAAACAGTTATAATAACATTTCAGTGCTAGATATCAAGTGAAAAGAGAAACAACAAATAAAACTACAAAACAACAATACATCAGCAAGTAACCGTTACCAATGCAAAAATATATATGGAGAAGAGAACAATATTTTTCAGCTGTATTTAGCCGAGCGGAAATAGTTGAGAAAACATGTCGTCACTAATTTGCTAACAATTTGAAGTTTCGTAATAAAGTCAACTGTTGTGAACACTAAAAATACTATACGCAATAGCTGAGGGGATGCAGTAAAGCATTTCTGACAATTGCGGATGTTAACGAAACTTTCATAGAAAAAAATTTTACGTAGCTTTAAGGCATTAAACAGAAAATTGCTCTTGGTAGAAAATAAAATGATGGCCGAATGAACAAAAAAAATTTTATAGTTTTGCAAGAATAATATTCTTTGTCTATTGTTCGGCTAAAGGCCATGTTTTTATGAAATTAATAAAAATTAATAAACATTTGCAAGAATTTTATAATTATTGAACAACGTATAAAACAACTTATAATTATTGAACAACAACTTATTGCGAGCAGTCGTAAAAGGCTCCAAAAGTGTAGACACTCGAGGCTCGATTACTCAGACGCAAGTTTACGCTATGACCCAGAGTGGCCATATTCGTTTTATTAGCAGCTAAATTTGATTTTATTTCTTATGTTTGACTATCAAAGAAAATATTAATTTTATATTAATTTTCCAAAACAGTTATTTCTTCTCTGATTTCTTATACCAATAAATTTCTTTCGAAAACATCACGTATGTTAAATACAGGGCAACCTCGCTTAACGCAACTGATAGAAATTTCGGCTGTTGAAAAAACCGAGTCACATTTTTTTAGGACGATTTTTCTTCTCTTGTTGGTGAAAATTAAAAAAAAACCAATTTGTGTATTACATTTAAATAAATTAATTTTGAAATAAATTCCTTAATTTTATTAACAAAAAAACAACATAAACACAGAACTACACTTACATGTTGTAATAAACGAGGAGTTGAATTTATTGCGGGTTACGTTAAGCGAGGTGGCACTGTATGTACAGAAAAAGAAAACATTTTGTTAAAACTTGTTTACTGTTACGTACCAAAAAGGGAAGGGGCCGTGGGGGAGGCATTCCAGCTTTGCTATAAAACTATAAAAATAAAAGCTTGGGATAATTAAATGTAAAATTATTTTATATATATTTTTTTTGGAACGAAGTTCCTTATGGGACGATGCGGAGGGGTACCCTAACCGGGAAAAAACGTCCGTAACGTAAGATATTTTGTTTCTAAATCAATGTTTGAGACGTATGAGTAATACGATTACATACAAACAAATATTAATCATACGCAGCCGTGCCATGACAGAATTCAATTTTGTTTGGGAACAAAATTGATTCTGTATTAAATTTGAATTAAGATTCTATAGGCTAATTGTTCGAAATTTTAATTTAAATCTCAGAAAGACATGATAAATATTCCAAGGCACAAAGGCAAGTCAACATCAGTTTTATTCAACTTACACAGCAGAGCAGAACAGCTGTTTTCGAAAGACGCAACCCTTTCATCATCAGTGCTCATGTGTATTGTGTTTGTCACCACTTATTAGGTGGCTTAGTTGAATGTGATAACAGTTCCTATTTACACAAATTTTATTGTGAAAAAGAATACGGGAACTGTATCAACCTGATGTTAACATGTTATTGTTATAATACCCGTGTTACCGTTTGATTATTTTTCATCATGTCCCATTTTTTCTGAATTTTTTGTTCCATCATACCTAAGTCAAACTTTTTTGGTTTGGATTTTATACTTAAGTACATGTGAACGTTTTTCCAATTTTTATTATTGGGTAGCTCAAGCCATAGCTTAAATTTGTATGTAGTAATAATTTTAACGAACATTTTATATTGCTATATTAAATTTGAATTAAGATTCTATAGGCTAATTGTTCGAAATTTTAAGTTACATGTTAACATCAGGTTGATACAGTTCCCGTATTCTTTTTCACAATAAAATTTGTGTAAATAGGAACTGTTATCACATTCAACTAAGCCACCTAATAAGTGGTGACAAACACAATACACATGAGCACTGATGATGAAAGGGTTGCGTCTTTCGAAAACAGCTGTTCTGCTCTGCTGTGTAAGTTGAATAAAACTGATGTTGACTTGCCTTTGTGCCTTGGAATATTTATCATGTCTTTCTGAGATTTAAATTAAAATTTCGAACAATTAGCCTATAGAATCTTAATTCAAATTTAATATAGCAATATAAAATGTTCGTTAAAATTATTACTACATAAAATTGATTCTGTATTTTCGTTGGTCGGCAAAAAAAAATCATAATAAAAAATGTATAGCTGAATAATTATTTTCTTTGTACCTCGAATAGAACTTAAAATTAATATTTTTATAATAAGGAACTTCACACACATCTTCTTTTCATAAAATGTTCTTTCCAATAAAGCCCGTTTCATTGATATTAAAAATATATTTCCTTGTTTTATTAAGATTTAAGCTTGTGTCACTCTATAGAAAACACTCTTTATTATTACCAAGTGCTTTTTAATAAAAAATAAAAAAAAACGTGATGATTCTGTTCGTTGGTCGCGAAACAAGAGGAATAGTAAAAAATGTATACACGAATAATTATTTTCTTTATACCTCGAATAGAACTAAAAATTAATATATGTGACCCGTTCCACGAAAAGGAAAGGGACCTCTGCGCCGAAAAGAAGTTATTGAGAAAAACGCGTTTAAAAAAAGCGCTTCGTTTTTCCGTGTTTTGCGCATGGTTTTGCAACTCTTCCTTTAACCTGATCATCTGGCGATGTATTTCGACTCTCTGGTACTTTGTACATCAGATTTGTAAATCAGACAAAGGTGAAAAGCAGCAAAATACAGAAGAACCACCAGAAAAGCGTGTTAGGAATAAAAAAGAGTAAAATTTTGATATTTTTGTAATCTTGTACCTTTGATATTGAACTTTTTCTAAATTTCAAATATTATATATATTATCTGTTTATATCACATTTTTAAATTTTTTCATTAATTATGTTCATCTTTACAGGTGATTTGTAAAAAAACTAAAATACATAAAAACTTGCGGTTTGCGGCATTTGAAAGAGCATTTTTTTCCTATAAGAATCACTCAAAAAGTAAAAAAAAAAAAATTCGGCGCTGAGATCAGTTTTCGTGGAGCAGGTCACATATTTATAATAAGCAGCTTCGTTCCTATCCGGTGACCCACGACACCACATATATTTTTTTTGTTATAGGTTAATTTAGGGGGCAAATGGGGACGAGGTGGTAGTGCAGCGGAGTACCAGGTTAGGTCTCAGGTTCGTCATTAAAGCTTAAATATATAATTTTTAAGGAATGTAGGCTTAAGTAAAACAAATTGTTAAATTTGTAAACTAATTTTGCATATAATAACGCCCACTAAAGGGGAAGGGTCCAAAAATTAATTTTTTTTTTATTTTAGGACTCCAAGTTTAACGTTTTGGACCTTCTTTGACATAAAAAAATAGCATTTGCTTAACAAAATTACAAAAAAGCTTTAAAAATTATGTTGTTTTTTAGAGGTTGGTTTAGTTCTTCTTAGGTGAACTTTTTTCAGCCCATTTCCAAACTTGATCTGTGTTATCCTTTAAGATATATTTATACCAAATTTCAAGAGTCAGGCTCTTTTCATTTGGACTGAGTCGTGATTTCCACAAACGGACGGACGGACATGCTCAGATCGTCTTAGATTTCATCACTGATCAAGAATATATATACTTTATGGGCTCTCAGATGTGTTACATACGGAATGACAAAGTGAATATACCCCCCCATTTCTTTGTTGTAGGGTATAAAAACATCGAAATAATGAAAACTTATTAATAGAAAAAAATAGCTTTATTTTTGGTTTAAAATTTTTGTAGCTCTTTTTAACTCTATATCAATCGCGCTTGAGCCTTAGATTATTCTAAAATCTGGTCACACTGTCCCAGATCCCTCATTTTATTCTTATAAATAATAATTCAAGTTATATATTCGCAAATTCCTAAAAGAAATTTTAGGAAACAGCAGAAAAAATTATTCGACAAACAACAAACACGTTCCTAATACATTTAAAAAAAATGTTTTTGCATGTCAAGCAAATCATTGCAACAGAGATGTGAATCATTTCTTAACAGCATCAGCTTCATGTTGATTTAGTCTCCCACGTTTGCAACAAATTTAAACTATAATTGTCAGCTCGTTGCATATATTAAGAATTGTTTTTAATTTGTTTTTGTTATAGTGTTTTATTTAATTTCTGCTCTCAAATCAAGTTTTATTCATGTCCTGTTTCCTGTTTTTTTTTTTTGCTTCAGTGTATTGGGAGCGTTTCAATACTCACATTAAAATTTCAATTCCAGTTCCTTTTTTCGCCGAGTTTGAATTTTAGTTTGTTTATGTTTTTTTAATTTCATTCCATTTGCAACTGCGTGTGCATTATGCATGAGTGTCGAAATGTTTGTGTGCAAGTGTCTTTATAGCAGCCCAGTCTTCGCAGCCTGTTCTAGTCCTTTAAGCAGTCTTTGTTTATATATTTCGTTGGAGTTTTGCCATTCAGCCGGTATTACTGACATACTGACAGTTAAACGTTTTAGTTTTCATTTGTGTTGTTATTTTGGTACAGAAAGCATTTAGGTGTGAGCGTGTGTATCGGGTGCGTTTAAAAATGCATGCACTTGTGTGTCCCGTGTCCTCATTCCGCAGCTTTTCTGTTTTTCACAGTTTCATTTAGCTTTTTTGGTCCTTTTTGTTTTTTGTTTGGTTTTTTTTTTTTTTGTTAGTATAGAAAATTAAAACATTTCTGCAGTAATGGGAACCAAGTGCAATGACTCCATGGGGATGGTATTGTTTTTTCTATCTTCTTTTTTTTTTTTTTTTTTGTTTTTGCTTACATTTTGTATGGGTTGTAGTAGTCGTTTTTGTTTTTCTCTTAATTTTCTCTCTATCTTCAGTGTCGTTGGGTTTTTCAGTTATTATTTTGCACTGCTACGCTCAACTTTTCCTTGGTGGCTGTTGTTGGCATTGCGTTGTTGCTCTTTTCCATTGTTTTATTGTAAATTTTCACATTCCAGTATTTAGTTTTAATTTTTTCTTTTTTTTCCCCCCAAATATATATATATTTCTAGTGCAAGCATTAGTACATCGCTCTTGTTCATTGAAACCTCAACCTCAGAGAATGTATTACTTTGGAGTTTTGCTTATTTAATATTTGAAATAGAAAGTTTTCAAATCACGTTTCGTTTCCTTCTATTTGCGTATAATTGTACATGTATTTATTGCAATGTTTAAAAGAATTGTTTCTCTTTTTTGATATATTAGTTAAAATATATAGCTTGCAGATTATCCACAAATACTTCAATTTACACTATCCAACAAATGGAAAAAAGTTTCTGGCCTTGGATAAGCAGAACATTTTTTTTTTATTTTTTTTTTATTCATTGTGTTTACCTAACTTTACAAAATCATTAGCATTTCAAATTCTATGGATAAAATTTTTTTTTATATTTGTTGAATATAAAATTTATCATAACCTTGAAATGACATATTCGATTTTGTTTAGCCATATGCAAAAGGGGAAAAAACAAATTATTCAGCTTTAACTTGTTCGAACATAATTTTTATACCCTCCAAAAAAGAATTGAAGGGAGAAATATCCATATGAGACCCCATAAAGTATATATATTCTTGATCAGTGATGAAATCTAAGACGATCTAGCCATAACCGTCTGTGGAATTAAGATTCAGTTCAAATGAAAAAAGCCAGTCCCTTGAACCTTGGTTTAAATAAATCTTAAAGTATAGAAAAGCTCAAGTCTGTAAATGGGCTAAATCGGCCCAGAGAGAAAAATGATCCCCCAAGAAGAACTAAAGCCACCTCTTAAAAAAACATACTTTTTAAAGTTTTTTTTTTGTAATTTTGCTAAGAAAATTATATATTTTTATGTTAAGTAGGGTCCAACGCGTTAAACTGGGAGACATAAAACCAAAAAATTTAATTTTTGGACCCCGGACCCTTTAGTAGGCGTTATTATATGCAAAAATTTTGTAAAAATTTAACAAATTGTTTTGCTTAAGTATTCATTCCTTAAAGACAAAATGTTGAAACTGAGATGTAACCTAATATTCCTCTGCCCTACCCCTTCTCCACCCTACCTCCTCCTCCACCTTTGCCACCTAAATGACCCTATAAAAAAAAAATTAAATAAATTTTACATTTTATTATTCCGAACATTTATTTTTGGAGTTTTATGGCAAAGGTGAAATGTCTCCCCCACGGCCCTTGCCAGAGCGACCCTGACAAAATAGAGTTTTAATACCGTCCAAAAAGAATTTTACCACATAAAGTATACATATTCTTGATCAGTGATGAAGTCTAAAACGATCCAGCTATGCCCATACGTCCGTCTGTGAAAAACAGTATATAATAAATTTTTGGACCTCGCCCCCTTTAGTGGGCGTTGAAGTTACATATTATATGAAAAAATAGCGTCAATATTTATAAAATGGTATTCCTTAAGCCTAGATTCCTTAAAAATTGTATTTATAAGCTCTTACGGCGAAGATAATATGTTCTCTTATCTTCGCAAGCCCTATTTCTCCACCGCCCCCTTTGTCCCTATCAGTGGGTGCTGTTGGCTAAAGTAGTAGAACACGAGACCATGAAGCGGAGGCTCCTGAGTTCGAGCCCGCGCTGAGTCATGAAATATTGTGTTGAATTCTTCTGATCAGCATTAGTGCGTGGTTGTGTTAGTTGTTGCCAGCCTGTTTCAATAATGAAGGCATAGTCACTGGTCACTGAACATAATTGGCAGCGACTGACACTATCATATACTAAAAGCAGAGTAACAGCACCCACCTTCGTCGGCCCTGTAGCAAAAATTAGCCGGCGAAGTAAAGGTTGAAATAGCTACAAAAAAAATTGTCTATCTTCTCATCTGTTCCGGCGCAATGCATTGCATATATAGGGGTCATTCCCCTGAGTGCTGGTCCAAGATAAAAAAATCTACACTTAACTACCCCGAAAAACTAGTTTTTAAATTTTTACGATTCAGGTGAGATCTCCCCCCACCGCCTTTCTCGTAGTGACCCTGTATAGATTTTGAAAATTGGGAACAGAAATGTCTTAAGGGAACTGAGACCCAGAAGGTTAAACACTTTTAAATTATATCGGGTGTCTCAGTCATGCTCCTCCCAACTTATTGGAAACGACTGTATTAAAACAAATATTTTTCCAGTTTACTTGTCAAATTTTAATAAAATGGAGTTTTTATTTACTAAATATTCGGAGGGTATTTAAAATTTAACCCAACCGAATATAACGTTTTTACTTTTTTTTCGTGATCCCTACTGGTTAACATATGTCTCCGACCACTGGAAACTTCAACTTAATCTTTTAGGAATATAATAGTAATTATGAAAATGTTTCTTAAGTTGACTTTGAGCGCTTGTTACGTATTTTGCCACAGAAATATTTATTGAAATAACTTGATTTCGATTTCCTGTATTAAAATGATACATCAGCAGTGAGATAGAAAAAAGTCACTCCCCATTGTTCCCCATATATTGACTATTATGCTGAGATATATATATAAACAGAATACATAAAATTTAAGATTTCGAAAGATTAAATTGTCTTAAGAGTCTGACATAAATGTCTGGCATAATAGAGAGTCGAAATTGTTGAAAATTTTAATAAGAGAACTTTTTTATTAAAAAATTCTTTTATTTTTTTTTTTCTTTCTTTCTTTCTATTTTGCTTAATGAATTTTGTACGAAAAACAAAATTAACATTTTTAAATTAGTCGACGAACAAAGTTTCACAGTGCGGTTATTTATTGTTCAATGCAATTTTACTTAATGACCAAGCAATTAAGCCAGAAAAGTTGTTTCATTTGTAAAAACAGGTTATTAAGAGAATAGAATGTTGCCTAAACGTTTCATGACTTTTGTTAGACCATCATTAAAATTTATGATTAAAAAGGATGACTTGCACTTAACAATTAAATGCATAATGTCCAAAACAAAACCATATCAAGCTATAATAATTATTCTAATCCCAATTACTATTTGTGTAATTAGCACACGAACAACATTCACAAATATTATGCGACTATTTACATTCTGAACATGTACACGATCTAGTGTACACCTGCACATGAATGGGAAAGTTTTCAACGTCGGAATGTGTGTGTTTATTTGCAAAATAAAATTTTTGGTAAAAAGCTCTGCCAAACATGCCAGAATTGCTTACCAAAATCAAACAAAGAATTCACGTAAAGCAAATAACCGCAAATATAATGCAAAAACCAGCGCGATGCACAGTGACTCGTTTTTTAATATTATAAAATGGGCAATAAATATTTTTTGTTTAAGACAGCATTTTTTTTTTTTGTTTTTGGTGCTGCTTAAATATTTTCCCTATCTCTTAAATTTTTATAAAATTTTTATTTCAATTAAAAACATCTTTAACCAAAACTATTCTCTTTCAGATCCTAATCTAATGTGTCTTCGTGCCGAATTAATTGAATCTGAGGTCTTCATCCCGCAGTCAGTCAGTTTTACAATTGGCAAGATAAAATTTTGTGCATTTAGCGTGGGTAAGTTCTTTTTTAAATGTTCTTTTTTGTCATAAGATTATTATTTATGCATCATTATGCGAAGGCTGAGGTATATCTTGAATAGCTCGTGCTTCAGCAGGGATATTCTCTTTGGTACACAGATTTATTGGTTTTTTTGGTGGTTTTGAATCGAGAAAAGTAAAATAACACGAACTCCGATTATATTGATCGCAAAATGCAGGAGATGCTCTGCCAAATTGGCGAATAAACTCTCTTTCAAATTTCCACAATTTGGAAGTATTTTTCGAGCTCTAAACGATTCCTTATCATTGAATAGAATTGTCAATGCAGTTGGACATTCTCGGCTGTCGAACTATAGTTATCGATATTGCTAATTCCCCATACTTTTTAATAACGTGCCGGTGATACTTGATTAATAAACTAATTTTTGCAATAGGTAATAATTCGTTTCATAATTTTTTTTTTTTTGCCATATTTTTTTAGCAAAATGGGCCATTGTGCGACGATTCAACAAATGTAACCTAAGTAATTTGTGGTATCTGGTAATCACAATGGTGACAATATATACTTACGCACACACACACACACACAAATAAAATTACTTTCATTACCAAATTAATACAAATGCAACAGTGGCTGCATGGTGAGAACCTTAATGTTGTTGAAGGGATGCCATGAAATATTTGCGTGCCTCATGTATAATAATAGAAGTGGCATTTAAGTATGTTACGAGGACAAGTAGCTAAAATTATTTAAAGCAAGTCAACACAGTTTCGCAGTTGTCGATATCGATAATTTTTCCCAGTTGTCTCTTTACTATTTACAAAAATGCAAAATGTTTAGCAAACTAACTCCTTGCATATTATTTTCTTCACTACTTTTCATTTTCATATCCCTTCAAAGCTTTCAAATCATAGATAATTATAAAAGTGGTATTAGTGTGAGAAGTTATTAACAAACACAAGTATCTTCATTAGTGACGTTAACAGCAAAAGTAAACTTCAGTGAAATTTTATACACTCACTGCACTATTATATCGTCAGACAATTTTAAGCGAAAGTACGAGTAATCATTTTGCAATCACTAACACGTATTAATGTGTGTCCCATATTCACTTGCACGTTTGTACTCAAACACTTTGTATGTGTTTGTGAGCTTTTTTTCTCTTTCTTTTTAGTATGACATGCATAATTTGAGTTACAACATTAAGAAAACTGACATTAAATATGACTGTAACGGAAGTTATAGTTTTCTGGATGTGTAACAAACTAAAAGCCGAAGAGGAAGTCCCGTATCTTCACTTCCAACTAAAGCATGCACTTTTGCAAATGATTAAGCTCTCTGAAGCAGAAATGTACAGCTGCTTATTTTAAGGGGAACGTCTAGTAAAAACATCTTTATATACATTTTAATTCAAATAAATGTTGTTTTGGTATTTTACATATGTTTAGCTTTGTAATGGGTGATTTTTTAAGAGCTTTCAGATTTTACTTAAGAAAACACACATAAAATGTAAAAAAAAATTTTTGAAATGTTTATTCTATCCCCCTTATTCATATTATGCGAGTCTAATAACAGCGTAATAAAACAAAATTACATATGAAACTTGCTCTATTACACTCTTATAAGCCTCTAATAATTTTTATGAATAAGGGGCTGCAGATATATTTAGGAAATCGGTGTTTAACACGATTTTTTTAATTTTATTCGTGCTATGTCTTTTTCCAAAATTTACAAAAAAAAATTTTCAAAATTGATGATTGAGGGGTTTAGCTAGTTCCTAATTTGCATTTCATAGTTGGAAAAAAGCCAGCCAATTGTAGTATAATATGATAAGGATATAAAAAAGGAATAAGTGATTATTGAGTTCTTGTTATAAATTGTATTTCAACAAGCTCTTTATTTTCTAAAATAAAATTAAAAAAATATTTAGATGAAGATGATTTAAATTTTTATTACATTACGAAGAGAAAAGTTCGGCAATTATAAATAAAAAATGATATCTGACACATGTCCACTATGTCAGTGATAGCCACGTCATCAATAATAGGGAAAAATTGAGTTGTTACATCTCACTATAACGTGATCCATTGACCGTTACCGCATTTCCAAACGCATCTTCGGAAAAGAAACGGCCCAATCATGCCTCCAGACCACATAGTGCACCGTACACAGTGACCCGTTGAGCGCGCAAAGGCTTCTCAATAATCGCTCTAAGATTTTCAGAAATCCAAATGCGGCAGTTTTGCTTGTTGACAGACGATCTCAAAAGGATGATTATGCTGTCCGCACAGTGGTTTAACAGAACCACAATTTTCCTAGTGGATTTCAATTATTTCAATGCAATTTTCCTGCGAAATTTAATTCATTGTAACAGTTGCCAATGCATCATCTACTACGAGTACGTCAAAAAATTAACTGTCAAAACTGTCATGTTGTTTTTGTTGCCACAATTGAAAACAAAGTTATTGTTGAACCACCCTTTAGCTTTGATATTTGTTAAGCTTCTTTGTTAAGTTATTCTAGGAAATGTTGGGTAAAGGTTGCCTGATGATCTGCATTAGTTCTAGTGAATTGTTCAAAGGAAGTACCTAAGCCCATCAATAATCAATTTTAAACTCGTTCTGTAAATTTGGAAAAAGAATCAGCACCCATAACATTAAAAAATTAGTATGAAAACTTTATTTCAATGGCTAGAATGATCTATATAATTGAATGTTTAAGGATGATTTCATATAAATATTGACCTTAAATTATTCATATGCTGGATCCATTCTTGGCATACTCTCTTCAACATATCACGAAACTATTATTCATATTGGCTTCCAGCGAGTCAACCGTTGCGGAGCTTGTCTCTATAGATTTGAGAGTTCACAAAGTCCTACAGAAAATAGTCTAATAGGGTTAAATTGCACGATCTAAGCGGCCAATTGAACGGCGCCATATTTGTTCGTTTGCAAGTGCATTAATGATTATATTATAGACCAAACTGAACATGTTTAACAGCAATATGTTACACGAAAACAGCTGAGCTGTCATGTCATGTACTAAAAGCAGAGTAACAGCACCCATCTTCGTCGGCCCTGTAGCAAAAATTAGCCGGCGAAGTAAAAGGTTGAAATAGCTACAAAAACAACTGTCTATCTTCTCATCTTTCCTAATCTGTCCCCTCAATACTATCCCCTCGTTTTCAGTTCCGGCGCAATGCATTGCATATATAGGGGTCATCCCCTGAGTGCTGGTCCAAGATAAAAAAAAACGAGGGTTGCCAAAAAGACAGTTGCTAAGAAATCACTCTTTCGAAAATATGTATATGGTGCATCCAATATTATCGCGATCAATAGTGAGTGACTCACGGCACATGAATTGAGAACACACACACAGTGGTTGCCACGTTGCGTATGAGTGATAAGATGTTCTCCATGAAATATTACGTATACGCATGAATAACATGAACGAGAGTGCAACTCGTTTCAATTCTGTTCCTCTCTTCCCAAATTCCAGTTCAACCCTGCAAAACTAGCATAGAAATTTAGTGTGTAAAATGTACTCGTAAATATCATTTCTGTTTGTCTGTTTGTCATAAGGATTTCTTTTATTTGTGTAAAGTTTCAAACGTACAGTTAAAAATTTTTAAGTAAATGCACATTAAAGATGTCATGAAGTATGTTTTGGGGGAAAAAAAAACTTTTATATGGTTTAAGATAAATTTTGCATAATAAAAATTGCAACATTTGAAAGACTTGTGTTATTTTAAGTAAATTATGTTCAAGCTGATATTTGCCAAATTCAAAACCTACATCTTTTTAAACAAATTCTGACATTTGTAAAAATATATATTCTAAACTCCTTTATAGTTAGACATTTTCTCTTTATTATAATACAACTACAAGCATGCATGTATGACATGCTGAATGTAATATGTTGCCTCACACGCAATACAAGTTAACTCCTTTACTTAAATTTCGTAGCATTTGCCGTCATACGTTTTGTGCAAAACAAAACTCGTAAGAAAATAAAATATACACAACGAAACCGGAATGAATGAGCAAACTGTGTGCTAAATTGTTAAAATCATTAAATATTAATTAAAAATGCAAGACAAGTTAAATGCATAAATGTGTTTTTGCTGTTCTGCTCACTGCTGCCGAAGCATTTCTTTGCTACTGCACTACGATGATAATGATGATGATGACGATAACGAGCACTCGGGCAATAATATTTTCGATGGCATTTAAAAGTCATGTTGTTGAAACTAAAACGCATAAAAGTTTGGAAAAAAAATATAATATCAAATATAAACTGCAAAAAGTTGAAAGTTGTAAAGTTTTAGAACAGAATATTTAAGGAAACAACTTGTACTTTTAAGTAAAATTAAAAGGAATAAGTTTAAATTTAAATAAAATGAATGATGGAAAATGTTAACGACAAACTTTCAAAGGAAAGGCACTCTTTTAACATTAAAAAAAAAACTATAGACATTTAAGCGCACTAGTTTCCGTATGGTACCACAGATTGCCACAGTAAATACGACTAAGTACTTTTCCACCGCGCTCTGATATATGAGTATGATATCTTGAAAAAATTCCATAATTACATCTGCAATCACATAAATATGTAACTCAAATATTGTGGAATAAAATTTTTCTACAAAGTTTACAACAAGAGAAAATTTTCTTCTCCCATACGTTCTTCGTCAAGGAGTCCTTAACCGTGTGCCCTTGTTGTTACAACAACATACATACCAAAATGTAAAAGCACAACATATGCCATGTGCCTACAAATGAATATGTTGTCCTGTAAATATGCCTAAAATCCACCTACCAAGACAGATTACGCATATCTTATTTCAAAATAACGTATTACTACGCCTGACGTCATTAAGGAGTACAATTGCGTGTATGTTATCAAACTCGAATTTTCGCAAAGATCTTTCAACTCTCAGCGCGGCTGATGGCAGGTTCACTATCCTATTCCAATAGAGGCATTCTGGCGGGTCTGCGTTGGCTCCCATTGGATATTATAGCCAAACACCTGGCTTTATTTTCTGCAAGCAGGCTGAATATCGTGGATTGACAAGGATTGGCTATGTAAGGATTCTGATGAAACATTTGGAAATCTATGACAAAGTTGCCTATTGTATACGACAACCTTTATTTCGTGCACAACTTCATTGCACTCTGTATGTCGCCGTTCTCAGCAACTGGGGTTGTGTAGTTCCACTTTATGGAAGATTGTGTCTTCCACGCGCCATAGCACTTGCAGTTTTTATCATTACTTGCAATTTTCGTAATGACTTGCATTTTTTAAGATGACTTGCACTTTTTATGATGACTTGCATTTTTTATGATGACTTACACTTTTTATGATGACTTGCACTTTTTATAATGACTTGCATTTTTATGATGACTTGCACTTTTTATCATGACTTGCAATTTTCATAATTACTTGCATTTTTTATGATGACTTGCACTTTTTATGGTGACTTGCACTTTTTATAATGACTTGCACTTTTTATAATGACTTGCAATTTTTATGACGACTTACATTTTTTATGATGACTTGCACTTTTCACAATGACTTGCACTTTTCACAATGACTTGCACTTTTTATAATGTCTTGCACTTTTTATAATGACTTGGACTTTTTATGAGTTGCATTTTTCATAATGACTTGCACTTTTTATAATGACTTGCATATTTAGGATGACTTGCACTTTTTATGATGACTTGCACTTTTTATGATGACTTGCACTTTTTATGATGACTTGCACTTTTTATGATGACTTGCACTTTTTATGATGACTTGCACTTTTTATGATGACTTGCACTTTTTATAATGTCTCACACTTTTTATGATGACTTGCATATTTTATGATGACTTGCACTTTTTATTTTGTTTTTGGAAATGCTCGTGTTGAGTGGTCAAGGATGGTCGAAAATTTGTATAGACATATGAAATTATTAAACTGATAACTAAGAACGCTTTAAACTTTGATCCAGTAAAACTACAAGACATCATTGGCATACACATTAGCTGAAATTTCACATATTCTTCGCGAACAAAGTCGCGGATAAAAACTAGTACTAAATAATAATTCCAAAAAAGGTAAATAATTTACTTACGCTTTTACTAATGATTGATGAGCTGCTGCTTACCTGAATACTTTTACTTTAATGTCAACAACAATTTTTCTTTTTCATGCTTAATTAACGATTTCGCAATCAGTAGATATAATTAACATTGTTTATATACCCCACACACATATGTATATGTGCGAAAGAAATAATACCACGGCATGCACACCAGCACAAACACAGCCAGCAAATAAAAAGAAAAACCAGAAAGACCTAATTGAAAATGCAAAAAATTGCTAGTCAGCTTTAGAGTTTTAAATCATTCTGATGCTTACTGTAGCTCTATTATACAAGTTTGCCAAGCCAAAATCAATCAATAGCCAGTGTACAAACGTATTTGCCATCAATGACTTTGACTGCAAAATCAATCTCATCAGTAGCTTCATCAGATGTTTAAGAAAAAAAAAAGAAAAAACAAATAAATCGTTTGAAGGTTTAAAGCATTCAATTATTTTCAATTTGTTGTTACGTGGTCTAAATGACACAACCGTATCATACTGAACTTGAACCACACTAATCAACGACAACAACGACAATAGCAACAGCAACTATTACTAAAACATTTATACTCAGAAACGAGACATCAAAAGTACAATATACTGCCAATAACAGGAATAAAGAGGAAAAGAAAAAATGTATTATGGAAACATGGAAACATTTATACTAAATACGAGTACACATGAGTAATTGTATACACGTCAAATATTGAAGGGTATTTATTTAGGAGGAGAAATTCATTCAGAGTGCCAATTCAACTGAAGGAATTAATTTATTTGCTTTGGCGAAGCTTAACAATGTGACATGCTCTACTCATTTCGTTAATTTTTGCTTGCCAAAGAAAATGTATGGCTTATAATTCGACAAGACATGTTAGAGATCATGTGATAAAAGCAAATGTCTACAAATTTGATATATCACTTAAAAATAAGTTCTCTACAGAGTGTTTTTTATTTAACGGAATTATTTTCAACGTCTGTAAGTGAAATTAGTTTTCGAAGACCCAGACAAAATAATGACTGATATATTTTAAATAACCTTAAATAGATTGTTATTGAAAATCAGCAAAATCAAAACTACACTTCCAGAGTTGGAAAGTTTAAACTTATATTTGTTATATAAAAGTTAAAAGCTAAAGCAAATTTTTGTTAATTAAATTTCTGGCATACTTCATATAAAATTAAGATGGCATGAAGAATCAGACAAAATTGGACAATTGAAACTTTAACACAAATAGATTGTTTTCTTACAAATTTAAAACATATAATTTTTTTTTTTAAATTCATTAGTGTTACAAATCAGAAAAATGAAAAACATAGCTCCAGAGCTGGAAATTTAATTTTTTAATTTTTTTTTCTTAATTAAATAATTCAGGTAAAATTAAGTTGGCATTAAGAATTAAACACAATCCTATATACGATTTCAGGGTTGGACAATTGAAACTTCAACACAAATGAATATTTTTTTATAAACTAAACAGCTCCAGAGTTGGAAAATGTAAACTTCTATTTGGTATATAAAAGTTTGATGCTAAAACTGATTTTTTTTTCTCAATTGAATAATTCAGGAAAAATTAAGTTGGCTTTAGGAATCAAACAAAATCCAATTGCAGGGTTGGATAATTGAAACTTGTTTTGGAACAACCACAAAGAAATGTTTTTCTTTTTCCTTATAAATTAACACACATTTGATATATTTGAAAGAAACTAATTACTATTAGAAATCAGAAAAGCCAGAAAACAGCTCCTGAGCTGGAAAATTTCAAAGTAAATAATTAAAATAATATTTGTCTTTTTTGTTAATCAAAGATATTTTATATTTGAGAAAGAAAAAATTAGTATTGGAGATATTTCCAGGCTTGGAATGAATGCACGTTTGCCGGTGAAGGGTATATAAGATTCGCTATAGCCAGACATATGCCAAAGCCCATTTTTTAAAGAAAGATGAGAAGATAGATTATATAAAGCAATGAGCTCTTTAGTAAATGATAGTGTCAATAGCTGCCATTAATACTCTGTGATCAGTGCTATCCCTTTATCATTGAAACACGACGGCAGCAACTAACACAAGCAGGCATTAATACAGATCTGATAAATTCAATACCCGTGATTTTCGGCTTCATAGTCTGGCTGGGAGGCTGCTGGCTAAAGTAGTTAACACAAGACTATGAAGCAAAGGGTCCTGAGTTCAACGCCGCTCTCAGTCATAAATGTTGTGTCGAATTCTTCTGATCAGCAGTAGTGCATGGATGTATTACTTGTTGTTATCAGCCTGTTTCAGTGATGAACGCGTAGCTCTGATCACTGAACATAAGAGGCAGCGGCTGACACAATTATAGCAGAGGAACAGCACTCTCCTTCGCCAGCCTTGTAGCGAAAAATTTACCGGCGAAGTAAAAAAAAATCAACGAGCCACAAAAAATTCTCAGCTTTCTGTATCTGTCCCCTCAATACCATCCCCTACCTTTTAGATCCGGCGCAACACACCGCATATGCAGGGGTCATTCCCTGAGTGCTGGTCCGAGTTGAAAAAAAAACTGCTTCTGTTATAAGCACCCTATAAAAACATCCACTACTAGACTGTAATAAACATATCAAGTTTTAGATCATATACAAACTTGAAAAAAATATATTTTTTAAGATGAACATTTTTGTTGCAAATATCCGTAGGCGTAATATGGTATTTAAGTGATATAACAAATAGAACATAAAATGTGTAGAAAAGATGAGAAGCAAACTATTGTAGTGTTTGAGTATATCAATTTGAAATTTAATACAACCATCATCGTATTAATATCCAGTTCAGTTTTCTTTATATTATTTTTGCTTTTTACATTTTGGTACATGCACCTACAACTTGTGGTTGAAAAGGTGAACCATCTCTATAAATAGAGACGAGAAATAAGAAAAATTAAACTAGAAAGTAAAGCGATAGCATCATCATCATCTATTTGAAAACCAAACATAAACAAACACGTGCCATGTACCATATGCAGCATGTAGTGTCATGTTCGCTCTCTGTCCAGCATCCGATGTTACCACATCATTATTTTATTTTAATAAAAAGCAAAATATTTATCTATTCTTTTTTTATTTTTCCTCTTTTTTTTATAAAGACATCAGTAGCAACAGACTTAGAAGGAATGAGATAATATAAATGTCTTTGTGATATATTTATCCTAACACTTAAGTTTGGTAAGCCACCGTACGTGTAAACATGAGTGTGAGTGCACACATGACACTTAATGAATATATGTATGTATGCATATATGCATGTACATATATATTTAAATGGCAGAAGCTGTATAAAGACATCCTAAACTCCTTAACCAAAAGATTTGTAAAGTTTTGTTTTTGACATTTCCAAGTTAAACTGTATTCTTGGCATAATCCTTTGCCTTGGCCAACTGAATTTTCTTAGCACAAATACAAGTGTAAAGTGTGTATGAGTGCATATGTATACATATAGTATAGGTATGTATGTATGAAACTTTCAAATTGTCTAAGATGGCGAGTGAGCAAAATCTTTTAAAAATAAATTTACAGTAAAGCCTTTTTAAATTTACTAAAGGCAAACACGGTAGTATAAAATATGGTTAAATAATATTAAATAGATAAATCTGTTGACAGAATATACCAGAAATGAATTAAAGTAAAAAGTAACACAAAATAGAAAATAAAATTAAAAAAAAATAAAAATTATGTGTCTTAATATAAGAAAACCAACTCAGGCTTATCACAAGTAAAATTTCACATGGAAATTTCAGTTCACACTGTTGATAACATGAATAAATTGTAAAATTTTGTAAATTGCATTCCGAAATTTTCACAAGTGGAATTCATGATAAGTATTTAGCCTTATATATATGTATATATACATATATAAATATATATATATATATATATATATATATATATATGTATATATATGTATATATATGTATATATATATATATATATATATATATATATATATATATGTATATATATGTATATATATGTATATATATATATATATATATATATATATATATATATATATACATATATACATATCTACATATATACATATATATATATATATATATATATATATATATATATGTATATATGTATATATATATATATATATATATATATATATATATATGTATATATATATATATATATGTATATATATATTTATATATATATATATATATATATATATATTTATATATATATATATATATATATATATATATATATTTAACTCGGTACATACGCAGTACATTGCGTCGGAAATAGAAAGGAGGGGTTAGTGTTGAGAAAGTAAATTAAGAAAGATGAGAAGATAGAGAATTGTTTGTAGCTATTCAAACTTTTCCTTGGCCGGCTAATTTTTTGCTACAGGACCGATGAAGGAAGATGCTGTTCTTCTGCTCTTTAGTACATGATAGTATCCGTCCCTGCCAGTTAAGTTCAGTGACTCGTGTTTTGGCTTTATTACTGAAACAGGCTGACAACAACTAACTCAACCATGCAGTATTACTAATCAGAAGGACTCCACACCATATTCATGAATAAGCGCGGTGTCGAACTCAGGACTTTCTCCTTTATAAGCCCGTTTTAACTACTTGAACAAAACAACACCCTCACTCACCCATGAGGCGTATGAGTATTATAAAATTAAGTAGTGCCACGAATATTAATCATACGCTCCGCTTCATATTTAATATTAGTATAAAATAAAAATAATTATCTAAACTAGTATAACGTATTATTAATAATATATTAATATAGTAAATTAATGTCGGCTGAACTGTCACTATTTGAATCACTAATATTTTAAAGTTTGAAATTCACTCTATTACTCAATATATTAAATGATAAACAATTTTTAAATCAAGGCAGTACAATTATTTTATTTTTATTCAATTTAAACTTGCATATCTTTCCTCTTGCACATCACTTCACTGTAATTCAAACTTAATGTTTTTTTTATGTGCATCATCTGGCATTCTTATGCGTTTACTGAAACCATTTATTTGCAACATTGTCAATCATTCAACAATTCAACGAATACATATTTTTTTTTTGTTCACTTCTCTCGTTCTTAAAACGTCTTTCAGAAAGTCTTTTCATTTAAACTGTCTTTTGGAAACAGAAATTACATTGCAATTGTGTTTTTCGCTGGCTGACAGGTAGACTTTGTGGATAAGAATGCTTTTGTTGTCAAATTGAAAATTTGCTTTTATGTGTGTATATTTTTAGCTTGTATATAATTTTTTTTCTCTGCGTATTGTGGCTTCAATTGTTGAGGAATAGTGTTGTGCAACTAAATAGAAGAATAGATTGTGTTGCTTAAAATGAACATTTTATTAACTATACGGAGCTGTTATAATGCCTAAAAACATTTCATAACAAAATATTACTTCATGTATACGTACCAAGAATAACTTTGTTTACACTGAAGCAAGGTTTTCTCATACACGCAATCAAAACAGAAGATAAATTTGTTCTTCTTTTAATACATACATACTTAGGTATGTATCTACTAGCTTTTACCCGCAACTTTGTCGGCGAAGAATATGTGAAACTGCAGCTAATGTGTATGTTCTGTCAATGATGTGTTGTATTTGTTTCTGTATCAAAGTTTAAAACGTTCTTAATTATCAGTTTAATAATTTCATATGTCTATACAAATTTTCGACCACCCTTGACCACGCCAAAAACAGAAACCACCATATGTTATTCCTCGGATCTTAAAATATCTCTATGCCAAATTTCATCTAAATCGATTCAAAGGTTTGATCATGAAAAAGTAACTAACAGACAGAGTTACTTTCATACGAGTATACGAGTATTATATTATATTCATAAGGAAAAAACTTCAAGCTAGTATACGAAGTGCAAGTCATCATAAAAAGTGCAAGTCATTATAGAAAGGGCAACTCATTATAAAAAGTGTATGTCAACATAAAAAGTGAAAGTCAACGTAAAAAGTGCAAATCATCAAAAAAAGTGCAAGACATCATAAAAAATGCAAGTCGTTATAAAAAGTGAAATTCATCATAGAAAGTGCAAGTCATCATAAAAAGTGTAAGTCATTATAAAAAGTGCAAGTCATTATAAAAAGTGCAAATCATTATAAAAAGTGCAAGTCATTATAAAAAGTACAAGTCATCATAAAATGTGTAAGTCATTATAAAAAGTGCATCATAAAAAGTGCATCATGAAAAGTGCAATTCATCATAAAAAGTGCAAGTCATTATAAAAACTGCAAATCATTATAAAAAGAGCAAGCCTTCATAAAAAGTGAAGGTCTTCATAAAAGTGTAAGTCATCATAAAATGTGCAAGTCATTATAAAAAGTGCATCATAAAAACTGCAAGTCATTATAAAAAGTGCAAGTCATCATAAAAAGTGCAAGTCGTCATAACAGATACAAGTCATTATAAAAAGTACAAGTCATCATAAAAAGTGCAAGTCATCATAAAAAGTGCAAGTCATTATAAAAAGTGCAAATCGTTATAAAAAGTGCAAGTCATCATAAAAAGTGAAAGTCGTCATAACAGATACAAGTCATTATAAAAAGTACAAGTCGTCATAAAAAGTGCAACTCATTATAAAAAGCGCAAATCATTATAAAAAGTGCAAGTCATTATAAAAAGTGCAACTCATTATAAAATGTGCAAGTCATCATAAAAAGTGCAAGTCATTATAAAATGTGCAAATCGTTATAAAAAGTGCAAGTCATCATAAAAAGTGCAACTAATTGTAAAAAAATGCAAGTCATTATAAAAAGTACAAGTCATCATAAAATGTGTAAGTTATTATAAAAAGTGCATCATAAAAAGTACAAGTCATAATAACAGGTGCAAGGCATTATAAAAAGTGCAAGCCATCACAAAATGTGCATGTCATTATAAAAACTGCAAGTCATTATAAAAACTGCAAGTCTTCATAAAAAGTGCAAGTCATTATAAAAAGTGCAAGCCATTATAAAAAGCGGAAGCGCTCACTGTATCAAATTTTAAAGCGTGGTTAGTTATCAGTTTCATATATTTACTTTAATATATGTCGCGTTAAATACTACCGTGCGTGAGCGGGCGTGAAAAAAATTTAGTTTCGTGATCGTGCGTGATTATGGGCTTAACTTTACTTCCTAGGTACAACCACAGATTTAGCATTATTCTATTTCTTCCTGCCCAAATATGTATATCCCCATTTCTCTAGTTGTATATGGATGGGAATCAATTTTACTAAACAAAAAAAACCGTTTATTAAAAATTTGGCTTCAATTGCAAATAACTTTTACATTTACATTCACTCTGCCTGCTGCTGCCTAATTCTTCTCCAAATTCTATTAAAACATATTTTAAGATGTTAACAAAACACTTGCTAGTTATCGATTTGAGGTTATTATTACACAAACTGGGGCTCTTGTTATACTCGATATTATAAATTCTATTCTTATGTTGCTAAGCTTTCAACAACAATTTGTTTTCTTTCCGTATTTGATACTTAAGCCAGCCATTCTTATATGCTCAGTAGCATGTAGTACCAGGATTACAACATTCTTCAATATCCTTCTGATTCTGTTTAAACATCTAATCTTTAAAATTAAAACTTAGTGCCAAAAATAACAATTTTGTTTAATGAAATGCAAGAGAAACTAATAAATTTAAATTTGATTTGCAAAAGTTAAGACAGAAGAACTAAAACTTCTTTAATATTCCATCTAGTTACTGATGCAAACAATGTTGTAAATCATAATAAGTGAAACTTAGTACCCAACGAGATATGAACGAATACAAACATAAGAAAACATTCGATGAGTCCTTGCAGCTGCAGCGACTACAAAGTCGTATACATTTACCGACCAAGGAATACAATCAAGTATGCAGGTTTGTTTGCTTTTGTATGAGGACGCGTATGTATGTGCGTGTGTGTGTTTGTGTGTGTATTAATGTAAAAACATTTCTTGGTAAGATATTGTGGTAAACAAATTAGAAATGTTGCACCAACCTAAATCATAAATTTTCTTATGGTAATGAAGAGTAAACAAGAAATGCACTGAAATTACAATCAATACTTGTACAAACACATGCACTCACACACACACACTTACATACATACATACATACATGTGTATACACCGTGAAGGAAACTTGGAGTTAAGTATACCCATGTCAATATTTTTGTCAACAATTAGGGTGTCGACGACAACTGCTCTTGTTGACCTCAGAGATACCGTCAATAGTAAGTCAGTACAATCTTACTATTGACATTTTCGCCATATGGTCCCATAAGAAGTACCTTGTCAGTATTGGCGCAGTCTACTGGTAGATTTCGTAGGACAGGCCTGTGTTAAATGTAGATAGCACTAGTTGGGGTATAATTTGTCAGTAGTACTGGTGACATCGTCAATAGAGAATCAGTATAATTTTACTATTGACATTTCCTGAAGGGCAGTAATTGACACACTCACATACATACATACATTTAGCATACAATACAACAATACATATGCACGAATTATGAAATTATGAATCTGAGCTTTACCAGAAGCTAAATCACAACTTTTGCACTTCACAATCATTTGAAATTTCTATGAAATATCATTCAAACTCCCAGTTTGCATTTGGCTTAAATTGCATCAATATTATATTATAAGTATCTAAAAAATGTGTGTCTGTTTTTCTTTTAGGTTTTAGCTTTTGACAAAAAAAAAGAATACTTTAAGAAAATTTTACTTGCAAAAATAACCAATTTTATTACAAATATCTCAACTTTGTGTCATGCAGTCCCCGCACAGTAAAAGTAATTAAGAAAATCATTTGTATCTCATAAAGAGATAACAAGACCTTGTTCATGCACATACACATACCCATACACACACAGTGCAGTGCAGTGCTGACATTTTCTCTATTTAAATGTTCCATCTACCGCCAAGAAACAAACACGTAAAGACAAACAATCACGTATGTGTAATTTACTTAGGAAAACACTCAAATGCCTTCACAAAATTTCCTAAAACACATATTGATTTTATACATTTGCAAGTTTGCGTTGCCTCATATATAAGTATGTATGTGTGTGTGTGTGTGTGTCTATAGAGAAAACGTAAAACAAACAATTGTCCTTAGAACAACATGAATTACAAATAGTACGTTTTGTTTTTCTTCCAACAAAATGAACTTGAGTTACATATTCAGGCTGTTCTTTTCCGCTTTCCTACACACACACACTCTCAATGAAACAGGCACTGAAAAGTGGGTCTGAATTAAAAGTTAAGCTGTAAATATACCAAGTCCATTGTAGTTTTTTCAAGAAAAAAGAATAGTCAAACAATCAAAAGGAAATATGAAAGCGAAAGGAATAAGAAAAGGATCGTTGTCCTGTTTCAAAAGCATTCGGGCATGCGCCTTCATAAAAATCAAATATTGAGCGTAACTTGAAATTTAAACAATTCTTTCTATAGCATATTTTATTTGTTAAATAAACAAGTATTTGCTTAGATCCAAATTATTTAAGAAAAAACCTCTCGCTTATGCATGCCATCAAATAGTTGATCAGTGAGACCTCATCTACACTCTACATATTGTATACGCAATAACCATTTCTTACTCTGCTTTAGCCATTAAGGCAATAAAAAAGAGAAATTGAAATTCTAAATTAGCAAAAAACTACAGATGGGTAATTCGGACCATGATGACTTGCGCCAATTAAGTGAGAGGTACACAACAAATTCTCTATCTTCTCATTTCTCTTCATCTGTACTCGCCACACGTTCACCTTCTTTCAACATTATCCCCTCGTTTTGTAGCTTTCTTCTTCTCTCTTCTCAACACCATCACCTCTTTTCATAGTTCCGGCACAATGCATTGCATGAGTACGGTCGGTCTAAGTAAAAACACAACTTTTTTATATGTGAAACGATTCAACCTAAAAGCCATCCTTGTAACTTTTCTTTAATTTTAATTGCAAAGCTATCGTAATGTGGTTTGCTCTATGCTTTTAGGCTGTTCGAGCTCAATAGTCTAATAAGAGCTTGATAAAATGCTATTCTTTTAATTTTACAAATGCAAAAACTTCTGAACGGATTCCCACGTGATAAGCAGAGTCTTATAACAAAATCATGAACACTAATTGTTCAGATATATAATTTTGTTTTTACAAAAAATTCTCTTTTTCAAAAAAACATGTAAGAACGTTGCCCTCCAAATTTGTAGTAAATAAAAACCCTTATCAAAATTTAAATTTTTCAGATCAGAGAACATATTACCTTCGCCGTAAAAGCTTATAAATGAAATTTTTAAAGAGTATAGGCTTAAGGAATACAGGTCACGTCTCAGCTTCTTTAGAAAAGGTTAAAAATATTATTTTTAAGGAATGTAGACTTAAGTAATACAATTTGTTAAATATTTACACTATTTTTGCATATAAAGGGTGTTTTCATAACAGCTTGCTGATTTGAAATTTAAATAAAACACATGCCAAATTATGAAATAGCCAAAAAAAATTTTTTTATTTGGTAGATAATTTCTTGTCATTTAACATTTAAATATAATTTCGGGCATATGGCCACCACGACTATTTTGCACAAAGGTCATTCTGGAGGTCCAATTTTCGACCACCTTTTCAAGCATTTGAGGGCGTGTTTCAGCAATGACACGTTGAATACAGGTTTCCAAAGCGTCAATCGTTGCTGGTTTATCCACGTAAACCAATGATTTCAGGTATCCCCACAAAAAATAATCGAGTGGCGGCAAATCACACGAACGCGGAGGCCAATTCACCGATCCATTTCTGGAAATAATGTTGTCGTTGAAATGTTCTTTCAATAGGTCCACTGTTTCGCCCGCAGTATGACAAGTGGCACCATCCTGTTGAAACCACATTTCGTTTACATCCATATCTTGAAGTTTTGGCACCAAAAATTCATTGATCATGATTCTGTATCGATTTCCATTCACGGTAACGCGTCGTCCTTCCTCATTTTTAAAGAAATAAGGACCGATGATTCCACCAGCCCATAGACCGCACCAAACAGTACATTTATCGGAATGCATTGGTAATTCTTGAACGGCGTGTGGATTATCTTTGCTCCAAATACGGCAATTTTGCTTGTTGAAATATCCATTTAACCAAAAATGCGCCGCATCAGTGAAGATAATTTTGCGGTAAAAAAGCGGATAAACATTTTTAATTGAACACTGTTTTTGAAAATAAATTTCCACGATTTGGAAGCGTTGTTCTGGAGTTAACCTGTTCATGATGATTTGCCAAGCAATACTGAGTAGAGACGTCACTTTAAACTGTCAAAACAGCTGTCAGACAACAGAGTGATTCGTATAAAAAAAAACATCATAAAAAAACACCCTTTAATAGCGCCCACTAAAGGGGTGGGATCTAAAGATTAAATTTTTTTTATTTTATGGCTCCACGTTTAATGCGTTGGAGCTTCCTTGATAAAAATATATCATTTGAATATACCCCCCAATTCTTTTTTAGAGGGTATAAAAACACTCCACCTTGTTATCTTGCCCCATTAAAAAAAAACAACAACTCACCTCAATTAGAAATATTTTCTATAAGTTTTATATTCTATAACTATATGTGAACGTCGCGTCAGGACAATATCAAAAACAGAACAGTTAGATTCTCATATCGGTTAATAACTGATTACTGCGGTCTTTGACTATTCTCTAAGGTGTAGAAAATATAAAGAGGCTGTTTAAAGCAATTCACTTTCGAGGACGTGACGTTGGCAAATAGTTATAGAATAAGAGGGATTAAATTTTATACAACATATTTTCTCAACAAACCATTACCGATTTGTCTTAGTTAAATAGTTATAAATCTAGGCAATATATTGAATCAGTATATTTGTACTAATAAAGAAAGCTGTCATAGAGGATTCACAAATAAATATTAAATTTTCAATACAACAAAATAACTGACCCTCTTTTATGAATTACAATGTAATTTTTGAATAGTAAACAGTTTATCGCTAAAGTGTTACAAGTCGTTGGATGAAAGTAACATTTTGTTTCATATACTCATTTTTTAAAAAAAGAAAAATATTGTTCAAAATAGAAGACCATTTCCAGAATTGCATGAAAAAAAATTTAATGTTCTTAAAAATGAGTAAAACATGTGGCACGTAAAACTCTAGTTGAATTGCAACTAAAACAATTTCCGTGATTCACTTTGGGTTGTCGCTTCTTTCCTGCCAACTAAGGTTGAGGTTTTCAGTTCTTCTTGCTCTTCTTTTCACATATGTACATAACAAACACACACAGCACAGTCGCATATCAACACTCGCACATATTCTCAAATACTATAAATTCATGTATTTAAATACACAAGCCCATGTTCTGAATTTATACGCCAGCACTCACATAAATACACCAACACTCGCATAAATAAATTTTAAAGTTTCATTCTCGTTCGCACTTAAACCATTGGAAAGTCGTGGCAGTGCAACAACATTTCCAGCAGGTGTCATTTTGCGTTTAGTTGTTAGATTTTCTGCTTCTTTCCTTTCTATTTTCTAATGTTCACGGGTACGACGTGACTGTCGTTAGTTTCATTATGTGCATTTAGTTGGTTAATATTTGTAGCGTAATATTAGGGCTTCAATTTTTTCTTTTTGTTTTTCATTTTCGTTTTTTTTTTGGTTTATAATTTTCTTTGGTTGTGTGCATGTGTATGTGAGTATTGCACACATTTTCAGCAAATTTTTTTTAAACTCTTTCATTTTATTATTCACGCTTTTAATGTAAATATTTTCAGCAGAACCTTAAAAGAGTTTGTTGTTAATAAGCTCGGAAGTGCCTTTCGTGGTTATTAGATTTTTCAACAGAATAATGAAAATATTATTATTAACTTCACTATTTCATAGGACAGGCACTTGAAAATGTTTCCTTTTTGTATACAAAAAATAAATGATCTGGATATATTTCAAAAAGTGTATATTTGATATTTTTTTGATTTCTGTATCCAAAAGGATTAATTGTTTATATCGACAACCGCAAAAATGTTATAGTTCTGGTTCCTTTATTTCTCGGTTCTTGCGCTTAAGTAGTTTATAAATTAATAGAGGCATACATTTTTCATTAAATAATTAATTGTTCATGACTTTTTCGTTGTTCCAGTAATAAAACTTATTTCACTGCGTATTGGCCTAAGATGACTTAATTCATTATTCCTTTTTGTCGCAGATTCCAAAAAGAAATATTCCATGTGTAATAAAAATCAAAATCTTTATTATTTCAATGCCTGATTTTTTAAATGTATTTCAAATATAATCACATCCATATTGTACGTGATTGGCGCCAAATCAAACAATTTGCCCAAATTAAATAATTTACGAAATGCTTTTCCAACCATTTTTCATATGACCAAATTATCTCAAATGACTTAATCTGCTGCAAATTATTTCGAAATTTATCTGTGCAACACTGCGTGGCTATTATTCTTACAAATGCAACCTTGGGGCATCCATTATTGGTGAGTTACAAATTCGAAAAAGTGACATTTATGAACGAATAAAAATGGCGCTGATATTATTTGTCGCATATAATTTACTAAAAACTCAATGTTATTTTGCACTTTTTAATTTTTTAATTTTACTATATAAACTTATTATTATAAATTTTTTTTTGTGGTAAAAAAATAACAAATAGTTCAAACATCAAATTCATTTCGGAAATTCGAACACAAAATTACTTATAACATAATGTAAACACTTCAACATAATTTCCTCAAATCAATTTAATTTGCTCATAATGGAAACGTACTACACTTTAGTATAAAAGAATTCAAACCAAAAAAGTTTGGCTAAATAAACTCAAAAAGTATGAGATGAAGAAATAATCAAAAAGTGTGTTACCATAAGTTTGCTGCAGTTCTCATATGCAATTTCCTAATAAAATTTGTGTTTGTGGGTGCTGTTGGCTGAAATAGTAGAACACGAGACTATGAAGCGGAGGGTCCTGGGTTTGAGCCCGCGCTGAGTCATAAAATATTGTGTTGAATTCTTCTTATCAGCATTAGGGCGTGGTTGTGTTAGTTGTTGCCAGCCTGTTTCAATGATGAAGGCATAGTCACTGGTCACTGAACATAATTGGTCGGCGGCACCCACCTTCGTCGACCCTGTAGCAAAAATTAGCTGGCGAAGTAAAAAAAAAAAAAGGTTGAAATAGCTACAAAAAAACTGTCTATCTTTCCTAATCTGTCCCTTCAATACTATCCCCTCGTTTTCAGTTCCGGCGCAATGCATTACATATATAGGTGTCATCCCCTAAGTGCTGGTCCAAGATAAAAAAAAATTATTTTTATAAATAATAACTGTTATGGTATTCACCAACGAAAATAGACATGAGTCTGATGATGAAATTGTAGTGAATTTCGAAAACTGCTGTTCTTCTCTGCTATATAAGTTGGATAATTGAAACTGATTTTAACTTTCTCTTGTGCCTTGGTAAACATGAAAGCTTGCAACTACTTGAGGCCTCAAGTACAGGAAGCGACTGTTAGAAATACTCAATTGCTAAGGAAAAAGAACGCAAAAGTGTCCTATTTTTGGCATTGTTTTGATGTGACGTGGATAAATAGTTACAGAATAAAAGAAATTATTTAAATTAAACTCTATTCCATATAATATTAGTGGTATTTTTGAATAACTCATTTGCCAAGGGTTTTGTATATGTGAGAGCTCAATCTGATCTATACAGAATGCAGTCTTTTAAATATTTACCCTATTCAGAATCTCACTGTTATTCAACACATGTCTTTAACATGAGTGTAGAACATTTGTACATTCATTCATTTGCTGCCACAAGAATATTGTTTTACAGCAGAAGAAATTCGTACATAAACGCAACTACGCAAACAATTTCAGTAGCAAACATAGTGTCGAATTCATCTGATCATCATTAGTGTAGTGTAGTTGTCTGAGTTCTAGTCAGCCTGTTTCAGTGATGAAGGTATGGCGCTGATCACTGAACATAATGGGCAGCGACTGACACTACTACAAAAAATTCACTATCTTCTTATCTTTCATCTGACCTCGCAATAGTATCGCTTCCTGCTTATTTCCTGCGTAATGCACTGTCATATGTAGTGGTCATGCCTTCAGTGTTAATCCTACTCATGAACAAGTAAAAACGTTATATTCGACCGGGTCGAATCTTAAATACCCTCCAAATAATTACTAAGTAAAATTAAACTGCTGTATTCACAAAAATTAATGTGTACTTCAAGTGTGCTTTAAAGTACAAATTTCATAGAAAATTTGTTTTAAAGTATTGAATACTGCCGAAAATGTTTAACTTGGTGGGACAGAGTTCCTTTATATAATATCGTACGTCACTGAAGCGGGCAGGGTCCGAAAATAGACTACCACGCATTTCTAATTTTTCCATTGTTAAAAAATCGCGGATGCGTCTTTTGTGAACACCTGTTTCTATATGAAGGAGCTGCCAGATCGAAACAAAATTTAACTTAACATGTGTGCATAGCAGAGATGGAAGTTTCCAAAACACTTAACTTTTTTTCTGTTTATACCGCGCTTTTTGTGCTAGGCTAAGAATTTTCCGAACCGCCTTCGTACATTATGTTTTCCACGGACGAACGTATGGGCATTGCTAGACCGTCTTAGACTTCATCACTGATCAGGAATATGTATACTTTATGTGATCTAATTCTTTTTCGAGAGCATTAAATATGTATTTTTTGGGGTCTCTCTGGCAATTGCCGTAGGGTAAACATTTCACCTTTGCCATAAGACTCAAAATATAAATATTTGGCATAATTAAATGTAGAATTTATTATGTGAGTGAAGGGTGCTGTTGACTGAAGTAGTAGAACACGAGACTATGCAGTGGAGGGTCCTGAGTTCGAGCCCGCGCGGAGCCACGAAATATTGTGTTGAATTCTTCTGATGAGCATTAGTGCGTGGTTGTGTTAGTTGTTGACAGCCTGTTTCAATGATGAAGGCATAGTCACTGTACACTGAACATAATTGGCAGCGACTGACACCATCATGTTCTAAAAAAGCAGAGTAACACCACCCACCTTCTAGGCCCTGTAGCAAAAATTAGCCGGCGATGTAAAAGGTTGAAATAGCTACAAAAAACTGTCTATCTTCTCATCTATCCTAATCTGTCCCCTCAATACTATCCCCTCGATTTCAGTTCCAGCGCAATACATTGCACATATAGGGGTCATCCCCTGAGTGCTGGTCCAAAATAAAAAAATAAAAAAAGATAAATATGCCTAGTTAAACATGTTTTGACGTAAGCAGTTACGAAACAACGTATTAAGCTGCGAAGTTAAATATGTTATAACGTTACGAAATGGCAAACAGTGAAGTTTTTTTTTATGAAAATCCATATTTAATAAAATTTTTGAGCATTTTGTGAAAATATTTACAGGCCATGAGAGTGTGTGTGATCTTGGAGGGATTTTGGCCCAAGTGGCCAAATAAGGAGATGGCATGCATTGCCAATTTTTATTACTATTTTTTTATAGCTCCAAGTTTAACGCGTTAAACCTGCTTTGACATAAAAATATATCATTTGCTTAACACAATTACGAAAAAAAACTTTAAAAATTCTTCTTAGGGGAACTTTTTCCCCTCTGGCCCGATTCAGCCCATTTACGAGCTTGACCTGTGCTATCCTTCAAGGTACATTTGTAGCCAATTTCAAGAGTTTGACTCTTTTTATTTGGACTTAATCGTGATTTCCACAGACGAACGGACGGACGTGCTCAGATCGTCTTAGATTTCATCACTTGGCAAGAATACTCGTATGTATACTTTATGGGGTCTCAGGTGGATATTTCGCTGCGTTACAAACGGAGTGACAAAGTGAATATACCCTCCAATTCTTTTTTGGAGGATATAAAAACAAGAATAACCATGACAATGACAATATTGTACAATATTGCCAATACATTTAACAGCATGTTGCAATTTTTTTGGATGTACAATAAAAATCAAAAGTCTGTGATTTTTCCAAATATATTGTGACATCTTCGAACAAGAGATACACACGATATTATTGTACAATACGAAGAATTGCACAATTATATTGCAAGTGAGTGGACTGCTCAAGAATCCCGACGCGGGATTTTGGAATATTTTATATTCTTATTCTTTGTTTTTAAATAATAAATAGTCTAAGAAAGAAACAACCACTATTTAAGTTTTGCAACAAAACTGTTTTGCTGGGATAACAGAATTGCTGCCAAGCACATGTAGGAGTGTGTGATTGAGTGTTGGTGCAGGACATTGTTGCGTAAAATCCAATACGGAAATTGTGGTTTACACAAAGTTACAATTGCAAATGCCATACCATAAAGTTATGCAGACCCATACAGTCAAGTATTCACACACAAGCAGACATAACAAGCACTTGCACTGGCAACACATGCACACATACATACACACATCGACATGCATACAAGCACAAATGAAAGTTTAAGCTTTTGCATATTTAATGATTGCGTGTATAAATCTATTTTTTTTCTTTCTTTTCTGAAATCATACAAAAGATCGGGAGTGTGTTCAACTATAATGGTTACAGAATAGCTTAATATATTTCTTGTGCAACAAAACGAATATAAACACTTCAACAATAATATGAAAGAAAAAAAAGAATTAAAAAAACCAGCAACATATGAGAACAACAAAAGTAAATTCATTAAAAACTTTCCTTTTGCTTTATAACAAAAAATACATTTTATGTTCTAATGAATGAGGAACATTCATTTACTAAATAGCAGTCAGCGTTTATAACGCTGAAAGTCACAATTCTTCAACAAAATTTTATGCAACTTTATAATGCTACAAGCTGAACAATGTGGCGAAACATTAACTGCAACAACGTGCACCCATTTGCACAATAGTTGTGCTAAAACTTGTGTGAACAATTCAAATAATTTGTTTTTTTTTTCTTCTGCTTCTGCACTGAGCAAATAATAATGCGTGTCATAAAAAATTATTTTTAAATATTAAAGATAAGAAGGTGTAAAAACTAGTTTTGCGTGGTGCAATCATATGGAACAAAAAAGTTTAAATTTTTGTTTACTGGATACTAAGCAGATTACACTGTACAATAAATTGGCTATATTTTTCTTAATGCCAATTCGAACTATGGAAAAAATCTCGCTTGTGCATATTTTTATTTCCATGGGTCAACTCATAAAACGTGTTAAAGTGTTAACACAGTTACGGTGTACCTCTATTCTGCATCTCTTTTTTATGCAGTGCATTGCGCTGAAACTCGATAGGAGGGTATAGTATATATATTGAGAGGACAGATGAGGAAATATAAAAAGATAGAAAACATTTTTTGCTTTCCAACTTTTCCTTCGCTGGGTAATTTTTTTACTACAGGGCCGACGAAGGATGGTACTGTTCATCCTTTAGTAAATATAGTGTCAGGCGCTGCCAATAAAGTTCAGTGCCCACTGCTATGCTTTCATCACTGAAACAGGCTATAGACAACAACTAACACAATCAAGCACTAATGCTGATCAAAAGAATTTGGCACAATATTCATGACTGAGCACGGAGTCAAACTCAGGGCCCGCCGCTTTATAGTCTCGTATTAACTACTTCAGCCAAGAGCAACCCCATCTTGTGGAAAAATAGCCACCGAAATCTGTTGGAGAATAAGGGTCATTCTTCGAGTAGTTTGTTTAACATTGATCTGCAACAAATGATTTTTAAGTATTTTCAACAGCGCACAGTGGGTCAAATTAAAAAAAAGTGGTAATTAGTATGGAATATTTTTTTTTGATGAAATAGAATTTGAAGAGGAGTATTACGGCCACACCAATTTGTTCTATTGCCTTAGCAGCTGTCGTTCACACAAAGAAGAGTTGCTAACAAAAACATAGTTCCCTTTATTCTGTAATTATTTGTCAATGTCATGTTAAAAGAATATCAAAACTAGAGCCCTTAGCTACTCCTTGCAAACCATAATTAGCTATTTCTGAGAGCCCGCAATTACTCTCTAAGGCCTTGAATATAGAAACAGGCTGTCGGGAATTGTCAATTACAAAAGTGTACTATTTTTGCTATTGTCCGGAATTACAGAATAAAGGGGAGTATTACATAGTTCAAAAATCTAGTGGTGAATGCTTCGAACCTCTTTATGGAAATTTTTTTTAATCTCTTATGTTAAAGCCACGTACCACATCATTTTATGTCCTTACTGTTCTGAGTTAGCAAACAGCCTTAAGGGATTTGTCTGGCCGGTTTCTTCATCTGCACCACGGTTCGTTGAGGATTGTAGTTCTGTCTGGTCTACTAAGTTTTAGTGGTTTTGTTTCGAAAGCCAGACATACGCGCAGTATGAAAAAGTCCTGGAATATGAGTATAAAATGAAGTCCCGCAGAGTTAACTCGAAGAAATATGAAAATTTTTTAACAATCTCTTCCTACGATCATAATGATAATGATACGACATTGTAATGTGTCAAGTAATTAACAACTTTTCATAAATTTTTTTAATAGTTTGTGAAACTTTTATTTAGTTCTTCACACTAACATTCATAATTACAGACATCCACTAAATTTTCCTGACAATTTACCTGGTTTATGCAACAAAATAAGGCATTTCATTCGTGGTGGCGGAAAAAGGTGAATGTTAAACTGAAAATCTTGTTATATGATTTTTCTTTCTATTCTTATTATTCCTGTTTGCTGATGAGGATGATGAGGATGCTTTGTAAATTTCAAGCGAAAGTTTTGCTATTGCAATACTGCTGCTGTTGCAGATGCAGCTACAATTTGTTATTGTGTAAATTGCTTGGCCTGAATGCATAATACGAATTGTTGTTTGTTGAAAGGATATATAATATTTAACAGCACATTTATTCAGTCATCTAAACACTCACCCGCATTATATTTATACGAAATTACCAGAACCAACAAATGTTTGAATTTCAAAACTACAAGAAGATGAAAGCCAGAGTTTAAACAAAAAACTTATTAATTTGTTAATTGTTTTCTTAAACAGCAGTAAATTTATTATAATGGAATGCAGTTTATTATTAGCGTAGAAATTCAAGTATGTGCAGTGGCCTAGGGAAATTCAATTTTTGAAAACAAAAGAAAATTATTTCGAAAGTCTTATGTATTAAAAAGCCAGGCTGGTATATCAGTCGAAAACTGATGCACTAAAGGAAAACTGCACCATTTCTTGCAATAATTTTGAAACTTACTTCAGTTTAATTTTTCATTTATATTATTATTAAATATTCACAAAATTATTTGTACCAGAGTGGCAACTTTTTCTTACCAAGTCCTAGATTGTTTATTAACCCAGGAGTCACCTGATATATTCAAGCATTCATGTTTCATTTATATATTTCTGCAAATGCTGGCATTGTTATGGTTTCTATTCTCATTTGAATACATTTCTTTAATTTAGTTTTATTTTTTATGGTTCTTTATTTATTTTCTTAAGACATGAGTAGAAATAAAAATAACACAGAAATATGTATGTTTGGGTAAATTTTTTGTACTAAACTTTCATTAGAGACTTCGTAGTAAATCTTTTAGTATTAAATAAATACTACCAAAAGTAAAAATTTGTTTTTATTCATATTTCTATTAGAATAGGACTTTCATTAAAATTTTAAATATGCATGTACTTATAATATAAATTATAATATATATTATTTGCAAATCGCATTGACTCTCAGAAATTATTGTCATTTTCTGACGAGCACTTCAAGTTATAAAAATTAAAAGAATTTTATAATTGCACAATATATTATTAATTCACCATCTGCAATACTTTTTGCTTTACGATTAATTCAACTGTTGACTTGCACTTTTTACAATGACTTGCTCTGTTTTATAACGACTTGCACTTTTTATAATGGCTTGCATTTTTTAAAATGACTTGCACTTTTTATAATGACTTGCACTTTTTAAAATGACTTGAATTTTTTATGATAACTTGCACTTTTTATAATGACTTGCATTTTTTATGATGACGTGCACTTTTTATAATGACTTGCACTTTTTATCATGACTTACACTTTTTATGATGAATTGGACTTTTTATAATGACCTGCACTTTTTATCATGACTTGCACTTTTTATAATGACTTGCACTCCTTATAATGACCTGCATTTTTTATGATGACTTCCACTGTTTATGATGACTTGCACTTTTTATAATGAGTTGCACTTTTTATAATTAATTGCACTTTTTCTGATGACTTGCACTTTTTATGATGACATGCACTTTTTATAATAACATGCACTTTTTATGTTGACCTTCACCTTGCACTTTTTATTATGAATTGCACTTTTTATAATGACTTGCATTTTTTATGCTAACTTGCACTTTTTATAATGACTTGCACTTTTTATGATGACTTGCACTTTTTATAATGACCTGCACCTTTTATGATGACTTGCACTTTTTGTAATGACTTGCATTTTTTTATGTTGACTTCCACTTTTTATAATGACTTGCACTTTTTATAATGACTTACACTTTTTATAATCAATTGCACTTTTTCAGATGACTTGCACTTTTTATGATGACTTGCACCTTTTATTATGACTTGCACTCCTTAAGATGACTTGCCCTTTTTATGATGACTTGCACCTTTAATGATGACTTGCACTTTTTATAGTGACTTGCACTTTTTATGATAACTTGCACTTTTTATAAAGACTTGGGCTTTTTTCCCTAATATAATATGCCATATGAAAGTCATTCTGTCTGTTAGTTACCTTTTCATGCTCAAACTGCTGAACCGATTTAAATGAAATTTGTCATAAAGATATTTTAAGATCCGAGGAATAACATAAGGTGCTTTCTGTTTTTGAAGTTGACAAGGGTGGTCGAAAATTTGTATCGCCATATGAAATGAAACTTAGAACGTTTTAATGTTTGATACAGTAAAAATACAACACATCATTGTCTTAACGTACACATTAGCTGCAGTTTCACATCTTCTAGTTAAATATAAAACACATAATTTCGATAAAATTTGAACTTTTCTATTATGTAGAAAATGCAATTTTGTTTAAATAATACAGTTTTCGACCTCTTTTTCGCTCATTTAGGAAGATAACTTCACAGAATTTTCCAAAATCGAATGATCTTGGTGTTTAATTAATGGCATCAAAATACAAAATTACACGTTCTGGCAACTTATCAAGCAATAAAGCAAAAATCAGTCATGTTCGAAATTTGGTGGTTTAGACATGTCCACTTTTCGAATATTACTGTACAACGCATTTTCAAGACTATACATTAATAGTGCAGCATAGCAATTTGCCGAAAATGTTCCTTCTGTTAGTTAGTTGCCGATATCATGGCCTTTTTAATTGTTGCGCTGTGTGACCGAAGCAGAAAAAGTGGACAATAATATCTGCAGTACATCTCTTCGGTATTTTGGGGCAATTTTTTTACGAGAGACCAAACAATATCAATCATAAAAATAAAAGTAATTATTAATAGCTAAAAAAAAACTAACCTATTTACATCTCAAATAATTTTTTTTTTATTTAAACACAACTAGACAAAAATAAAATTTAATGTCATAATAATTCGTAATCGCTAAGCACGAACAACCTGCGTCAAACTTAATAAAAATTTTTTTTTGTGTCTTGATGGTGACAAACTATAACTCACATGAGGGAAAAAATAGCAGCCAATTTCTTAGAAAAGGTAAAAAACAAACAGCCGTATGCCTTACCAAAACTTGGCAGGAAGTTAGCTCAACTGAAGATGGTTAGAATGAAATCTTGTGCTAACAAAATAAAGTAATCATCTCATGCCATCATAAATACAACATCACGTCTAGTATGTCTGCAGAGAAACTGGTTGCAGCATGCTGCGACAACTCATACAAAACGATGCGTTAACTTTGCAGTCTACCCGCAAACCTAATGCTTAACCCTACAAAAGGTGAAAAATACAAGCTGTAATTTATCATGAAAAGTTGCTTGAATAAAACTTTGTCAAATTTTCAACATACATTTTAATATTTTCATTCGACGCACTCGCGTGCACACACCAACACACGTCACATATTCATGGCCACCTTCTTTGAGACAAACACACCGGGCGAAAATTTATTACACGTTATGAACATGGCTGCATTTCCGTTTTGCTTTGAGGTTCTGGCTCATGTTACACATTACTTACTAGTAAACTCCTCACTAACACACATGCAGCTATAATAATAGTATAGTAACTGTAACTGCACATGTGTATATCGGTATGTGCACAGCAAACTGCTAATGTTGTCAGAAACTGTTATATGTGATTTAGGATATTTAATCAGCTGTTCGGTGTAACCGATTAATTACTCATATTTAGCGATTAACTCGTCCTAATTTTTATGTCATTATTTCACAAATTTATTCGACCTCTTTTTGTTGTCTTTACTAATAAATATAATTAATATGAAAATAACTCTGTCGGTCTGTCTGTTACCTTCTCATGCTTAAGCTACTGAACCGGTTTGAATGAAATTTGGCATAGAGATAGTTAAAGTTCTAGGGAATAACATAGGGTGGGTTTTGTTTTTGGAAATGATGCTATTAAGTGGTTAACCGTGGTCGAAAACTTTCTATGAACATATTAAACTTTGATACAGTTGACTTCACAATGAGGGTCAAGGGTGGTTTAAATTTTCTAGGGATGTATGAAATTATGAAACTGATAACTAAGAACATTTCAAACTTTGATCCAGTAAAAATACATCTTTGACATAACATTCACATAAGCTAAAGTTTCGCATATTCTTCGCGGGTATGAGTGCTTGCGCTTTTTACAATGAGTTGCACTTTTTATAATGACTTGCATTTTTGATGATGACTTGCACTTTTTATGATGACTTGCACTTTTTATGATGACTTTCACTTTTTATGATGACTTTCACTTTTTATGATGACTTGCACTTTTTATGATGACTTGCACTTTTCATAATGACTTGCACTTTTTAATATTATTTGCACTTTTTTACTTGCACATTTTATAATGACTTGCAATTTTTATTATAACCTGCACTTTTCATAATGACTTGCACTTTTCATAATGACTTGCACTTCTTATAATGACTTACACTTTTTATGATGACTTGCATTTTTTATAATGACTTGCACTTTTCATAATGACTTGCACTTTTTAATATTATTTGCACTTTTTATGATGACTTGCATTTTTGATGATGACTTGCACTTTTTAAAATGACTTGCACATTTTATAATGGCTTGCAATTTTTATTATGACTTGCACTTTTCATAATGACTTGCACTTTTTACAATGACTTGCAATTTTTATTATAACCTGCACTTTTCATAATGACTTGCACTTTTCATAATGACTTGCACTTCTTATAATGACTTACACTTTTTATGATGACTTGCATTTTTTATAATGCACTTTTTATGATGACTTGCACTTTTTATGATGACCTGCACTTTTTATAATGAATTGCACTTTTTATAATGATTTGCACTTTTTATGATGACTTGCACTTTTTGTAATTACTTGCACTTTTATAATGACTTTCACTTTTTATAATGACTTGCACATTTTATAATGGCTTGCAATTTTTATTATGAATTGCACTTTTACTAACGACTTGCACTTTTTATAATGACTTGCTCTTTTTATGATGACATGCACTTTTATGACGACTTGCACTTTTTACAATGACTTGCACTTTTTATAATGACTTGATCTTTTTATAACGGCTTGCACTTTTTTCCTTATTAATATAATAAATATGAAAGTAAGTCTGTCTCTCTGTCTGTCTATTTGTTACTTTTTCATGCTCAAATCGCTGATTTGATATAGATGAAACTTGGCATAGAGATATTTTAAGATCCGACGAATAACTTTGGGTGCTTTTTTTTAAATTATCCTATTGAGTGGTCAATTGTAGTCGGAGAAGCGATAGCACTGGTCACTGAACGTTCCTGGCAGCGAATAGCACTTTCATGTATTAAAGAGCTTTACTTTAATATGAATACCAACATATTTATACTAAGAATATTTCTTCAACAAAAATTACACAAAACCAACAACAACAAAAATTCAAAAACAAAAAAAAACCAAACAAAAATTAAAGAGCAGTGCAGCAGCACTCTACTTCTTCGGCCCAGTAGCAAAAAATTAACCGACAAAGCGAGGATTATTTATTTATTTATTAATGATTTTTCTTATACAACAAGACACGTGATCTTATAAATTACAATATTAGAATCAGACAAGTCAATACAAAATTAAAAAATAGCTATAAAAAAGACTCTATTTTCGTTGACTTCTGTAATGCCTGGTGTAGTTCGAGAATTGTTCATCAAAATAATGAATAGTTTTTACACATTTTTTTTTATTGAAATTAAATAATTTTAAAAACTAATCGATTATTCACTCGATTAATTGTTTAAAATAAATACCTGCTTGAATGAATAACCTAATGAGCTTGTATATTTTCTGATTCGTGTTACTGTTTAATGTTTTCGGATTTAAATGACAAACTTCTTTGAACAATATAATATTTTGATGAAAAACATTTAATATTGCTGGCTGTTCTTGTTGCTTTCCCGCAGCAAAACTACACAACTTTCTATTAACAAGTAGAAAGACAAAGTGTGACATAAAAACCAACTGTGTGACAAACTCACTAATTTTCTGTGTAACATGTAACAGCGACACTATTATTAACAATAATGTTATGGCAAGTGAAAAATTTTGTGATTGTAAGTGTGTTGTTTCAGAAAATGGGGGAACAACTTATTTTGAGGATTATATCACTGATAGTAAATCCATATGTATTTAATGGAATTGTTTCTGTTACAATGTAATTATATGAAGAGTGAAGAGTTTTATTAATTTAAAGAACATAATAAATAACAAAAATGATCCAAAGAATTAATGTTATTGGTATGTTTATTTTTATTGTATTTGTAATTATAAATTGTACTGTAAAATTATTCATTGTAACTCCATACAAAACCAGATGAAATATTCCCGCATATCCTGTAACTATTTGTAAACGTGTCATCAAGGCAATTGTCTTTATTCTGTAACTTTTTGTCAACGTGACGTTAAGACAATCCCTCTTATTCTCTAACTATTAGTCGACGTGACGTCAAGACAATATCAAAAAAAGATCAGTTACATTCTCGTTGCGGGCAACAGCTGATTACTACTGACAATCGCTGATTTTTGTCTAAGGCTTAAAAAATAATAAGAGAAAATAAAAATAATTAAATGCCGAGAAAAAAGATTATGCAAATGTTTTAGTTTTGATATTGTCTTGAAGTGACGTTGCCAAATAGTTACAGCATAAGGGAGAATATCAATGATAGGACTGCTTCAGCCAATAGCGTGAATACTGAATACTGAGCGGCTGAATAAACTAGCCGCCTTTTTAATAGAGATAAAATGGTTTGGGTGGGCGTTAACGTAAATGACCTTGTACAAAAAATTTTTTTACACTTAATATTTTGGTTTTACACTTTTTTATTTCAAATTCAACTCTGTGGAATATAATGTTCTTTCTTGTTTTTAATTAATATCCTTGCCAGCGATATTTTTTAACAATTAATTAAAACTGCCAGCAATACGATTTTTACACAGTTCCGCTATCCGGATGGCTACAACATCCAGTCAGAATTTGAAGCTTAAACTGCTTTATTATTACGCATGTAATAAAGAAAGTGTTCACATACTTCTTTGAAAATCTGAGACCCTTTTAAAATAAATTTTATGAAACAAATATTTACCATATTTTGAAACTGTTGACACAGTGAAATATTTAAATATTATTTAAATCCAATTAAAATAGCAAACACGGAATTGGCAGTCGAACAAGAAAACTCTTCAATATATAGTTGTTTTCACACATTTAGAAATACGAAGGAAAAAATTGCAAAAAAGAAATTGTTAAAAAGTCTCAATTGGTTAATTTCCGTTTTCCAGTCACGTAATGACGAAGAAAATAACTTCTATTCAAAGGAGTGCAAAAAAAACAGCATCAATCCAAAGAGAAATAAACGAAAGAAATAATACTTGAATAAGAAAAAAAAACACACACACATTTTTCGTTTCACATGATCATGCCAGAAGAAAATGTATGTTTAGGAATTTGTGTCTGGCTGCAAGAATAAATTTTTTCCAAAAGTCCAAAAACTTTACAGAAAACTTCAATATTTGTTTGATTTGCTTTCTTTGACCCTTACCCAACAAGCCACTTCCGGTTTAAGAAGTTTTTCTGAGACACACACACACACATACATTCTTTCCCTTACTTTTTCGTCCACAGTTTTGATTTATTTGTTTGTATTGCACTCTTGTCTTTTTTTTTTTTTGTTAAGTAATCTGTGTTTGTGTATAAACTTCTATCATGTTGCCTGTCTTCTTTAACAACATCCTCAATTACTCAACCGTTAAGTCTCAATTGTTACTCTAGTTTTCTCACTGGGCGAAAAGCTGGTACATATTTATTTTTCTTTTCTGTGTGTTATTTTGAGATAGAAAACGTACACCATAGAGGAAGCGACAAAGTTCCTTGGCAAATACCTTCTCTGTAGTTTGTAGTTTCAGTATTAAATTATATTTACAAAATTTCTGCTTTTAATCAATTTTTGGTGAAAATCTTCCCAAAAGTTAATGTTTTCATTACTACTTATTCGTAGTTTTATTTAAGTTTGTGTTAAGTGTAAGTACAACTATTTATTGGTTTTCTTTTTACCCTCCGGCTTGAAACTTCCTCCCACTCACTGCTGAAAAGGTGGGACAACATATAAAAAATATAGACAAGATATTTCCTGAATTTATGTTTTGCTTGTGTATGTATTTTATTGTCATGTAGACAACGTAATAGCATATTTTCAAGAGAAGCATAGGACACTGGCAAAAATAGAAGCCTTCTGAAGTCGCACAAACAGTCTGGTGCAAGATAATAGGTACAGCATTCTTAAACTACTCTAGAAGAAAGCGAAAAAAAAATTTCACTGTAATATAATTTATTTTATTCGCATCGTAATACAAATTTGGAATTAATACTAAAACAAGAAAGAACGTTATATTCGACCGGGTTGAATCTTAAATACCCTCCAAGTATTTAGTAAATAAAAAATCTATTTTGTCGAGGACACTCTGGGAAGGGCCGTGGGGGGAGACAACTCACCTTTGTGGGTGCTGTTGGCTGAAGTAGTAGAACACGAGACTGAAGAGGAGGGTCGTGAGTTCGAGCCCGCACTGAGTCATGAAATATTGTGTTGAATTCTTCTGATCAGCATTAGGGCGTGATTTTGTGAGTTGTTGCCAGCCTGTTTCAAGGATGAAGGCATAGTCACAGGTCACAGAACATAATTGGCAGCGGCTGACACTATCATGTACTAAAAACAGAGTAACAGCACCCACCTTCGTCGGCCCTGTAGCAAAAATTAACCGACGAAGTAAAAAGTTGAAATAGCTACAAAAACAACTGTCTATCTTTCCATCTTTCCTAATCTGTCCCCTCAATACTATCCCCTCGTTTTCAGTTCCGGAGCAATGCATTGCATATATAGGGGTCATTCCCTGAGCGCTGCTTTTTTTTTTTTTTTTGAGGAGTAGGATAAAAAAACACTAAAAAACTCAATTTTATGCTAGAGTTAATGTCGACGCCGTTGTTGAAATAGATTGAACTTTTACGGCGTTGCAACGCGTTGAGATTAACTGCTCTCATACAATTTCATACGATTCGATTTTTTTGACATTTGACGCCGTCGACGACGTCGACATCAACTCTAGCATTAGGGATTATTAAGTGTAAAAAAAATTTTATTGACAGGTTCACTTAGGGGTCAAAGCTAGGGTTAGGGAAGGACAGAATAAGATTAGAGAACATTTCAGCTTCGTCATAAAAGCTTTTAAATTTAATTTTTAAGGAATGTAGATTTAAGGAATATAATTTGTTAAATATTTCTACTCTTCTTCCATATAATATGTTACTTCAACGCCCACTAAAAGGGGTGGAATCCAAAAATGGATTTTTCTGATTTTCTGTCTACATATTCAACGTTTTGGATCTTCTTTGACATAAAAATATATCATTTGCTTAACAAAATTACGAAAAAAAAACTTTAAAAATTATTTTGTTTTTTATAGGTTAGTTTAGTTCTTCTTAGGGGAACTTTTTACCCTCTAGCCCGATTCAGCACATTTACGAACATGACCTGTGCTATTTTTCAAAATGTGTTTATACCAAATTTCAGGAATCTTGCTCGTTTCCTTTGGACTAAATCGTGATTTCCATAGACGGACAGACGTACATGGCTAGATCGTCCTAGATTTCATCAGTGATCAAGAATATTTATACTTTATGGGGTCTTAGAGGGATATTTCGCGGCATTACAATATTCACTGTTTGGTGTGGATGCAGGACGGACGAAGTCATCGGTTCATATTTCTTAGAGAACTACATTGGCCAGGCCATTACTGTCAATGGCGAACGGTATAGGTCAATGATTAGCAACTTCCTTTGATATGAATTAGATAATCTGGATATCAGCGACACGTGATTTCGACAGGACGGCGATACGCGGAGCTCATCTTACATTGGATGTTCTACAAGGACGACTTTAGGGGATGGTTGAGGTTGTGTGTACTAACCACTGAGATCTTGCGATTTGAATCCGTTTGACGTTTTCTTATCTGGTCTTAAGTCGAGGGTACTGTTGGCTTAAGTATTTAACACGAGACTATGAAGGGGAGGGTGCACAGAGTTCAACTCCGCGTTCAGTTATGAATATTGTGTCGAATTCTTGTGATCAGAATTAGGGCATGTTTGTGTCTGCAGTTGTTGTGTGTAGCCTGTTTCAGTGTAGTGAAGGCATACCACTGACCACTGGACATAACTGGCAGCACTTGACACTGTGGTGTACTAATCATCAGAGCAGCATCATCCTCCTTAGACGGCTCTACAGCAAAAAAATTAACCGACGATGTAAAAGGTTGGCATAGCTACTATCTTCCTATTTTTCTTCATCTGTCCTCTCAATACTATTTCCTCGTCTTTATTTCAGGCGCAATGCACAGCATAAATTTAAGAAGAAAAAAAGTTTAATAACTGAATTTTTCGAAAATTTCTCAGCAGAATCTCTCTCTCTCTCTCTCTCTCTCTGTCACATTGGAACCCCACAAAAGCATGACGTGAGAAAAGGCTGTTCTGCAGCTACCAAAACCTACTTTTAGAAATTATTAACTTATCAACGTTATTTGAACTGACTTTAGCAAAGGTCTTTGATAAAATAGAATTTTAGAAACTGCCAATTTACTTCCCATATTTATTACCCTATCACCATGTCGGAGTTCTTGGTCGATTTTCAATTCACTGGATACTTATAACATTAAATATGAGCAGAACATACCAGCAGAATCTAATCTTTTACTTATTAAATAATTTCGCTTAATTAAAATTGCATCAGCTTACGAACTTAAAACAGCACATCACACAAATACACATTTAAAGCGCCATCACATGTGCATAGACACACATGCATAGCTCAAGATATAAAATACAAACATTTTCTACTCTTATTTGTAGTTCAAGTCAAAGTTTATTGCCATCATCAGAAGTGGCATTAACACCAGGTGCATTCTTTCATTTACTATTTCCTACATGCTGCTGACATTTTACTTATTTCAACGTTGTTTTGCTTTCAAGTCTAACGTTTCTTTAAAGGAAAATAAAAAAAAAATACTACTGACATTTTCCTACTTGAAATGTATGAACAGCAGAATCATGAATAAGAAAAACTTTTGTGAAATGCGAAAAAGAAATTACAGTAAGTAATGGAACAAAAACGGGGCTATAAAGACTTGAAGGCGTCTTAGGCGTCATCATCGTCAACACAATAATTTTCAACGTTAGTTTTTCACGTAGATTATTATTTCTTTTGATAGTGTTAACACTTTGTAAGTAAGCCAACAATGCGACAGAGCAAATGGCAAAATAGCATGCCTATCGCGTAATTAGCACAAACGAAATACTTATACACCAGCCAGTGTTGCCAGAATTCTTGAGGGATTAATTGTGCGAAATATAATAAATTTTCATGACAAAATCTTTATCTAATGTTTAAAGAATTTAAAACAATTTTTAACATAAATATGTATTAATCATTTACTTGAAAACTTTATATAAGACAGTGTTCAGGCATACACCTTCATTGTGTTTACCGCAATTAATGCCATTATTGAGCACAATTATGCATGTAAAATGTAACTAACTCAATTAACACTTTTTTTATTATTTTATTTCAATCATCGTTATAGTTAAAAAAAAGTTACAATTTCTTTTTATATTGAAAAAATTTTGAGTTTTAACTTCAAATAAAGTATTGCAGCAAATACAGGCCTGTTTTAAGAAATTACATACAGATTTTGAATCTGATACAGTTTAGGGGAAAAGATAGAAGAAAACAAAAAGTTAAGAATTTTTAAAATTGGTAGCTTCACTTAATTGTTACAAAAGCAAGTAATATTTAGACTTGTGTCGAACTCTTTCATTCTCTCGTTTTTGTAAAGAACCTTTAAATTATATTGCTTTGATTAAAGGTTCTTGTCAAAAACGAGCGAATGAAAGTGTTTGACACGTCTAGTAGAATTGCTAATGCGGCTCTGCTAAAAAGTGTGTTTAGTGAGCAAAACACTACTCACTGAACAAAGTTAGTGGAGACTTAGCACCTAAAATGTGGAAACTATAGGCGAAATATGTCGAGCCATGTTGAAGTTAAATTATTGACTTTAAATTAGTTGTTATTTAGAAAATGGCAAGAAAAAATACAAAAAAAGGTCCCAGATGTGAACTTGAGGTCCTCAAGAATATGAAAAAGTATTATTTTTAGTTGTCATACATTAATTGAATTTATGAAATTTTGTATAAGCGAACAGGAAAATAATTATGGCAATAAAGTGAATATTCACTCAATTAAGAATGGCATGTCTGAACAAGATATAAGACACATTTTGAGAAAATTTTTAAACTCTTATGAAATTTAAATGAAATTTGTTTTTATTTTATTTAAATAAAATTTATTTCTTGATGGTTAAGCAATATCTTATAAGCATTTCATTGGTGCTTTACCCAAATCATCAGTAGACTTCAACTTCAATATTCGGTCGCCTGTACATCGGATACTGTACATCATCGATAGTATTCACAATTAGTACTAAAACCGCTGCCGACAACGAATTTCTTTACAATTTACACGACACTCAAATAACCTTACTTACTGATCATAATCGCCCTTATCGTGAATAACAAGTGGAATTTTTCTTCACGTGAAATTTTTATTCTACCCGAAGGGAAAAATGGTATCGTGTATATGCCATGAGAAATTATTCCAGCTATCAGTTCTCAGTGAATGTAAAAAAGAGAAGATGCCGAAAACAACATGATATATTAAAGAAATTTGTGTTGAAAAATTTACATTCATGTAATAATTTAAAAAATTTTAAAAAAGTATATCTAAATAATTAATCCCCCTTATTCTATTTGTCAACGTCAACGTCACGTCAAGACAATATGAAAGTTAGAACACTTCTATACTCATTCTCTTCCACAATTGTCAATTTCTCACAACTTTTTGCTATATTCAACGACATAGACAGTAGTAAGAGGCTGTCAGAAGTAGTTAATTGTTGCACAGAAAGGGTATGTAAGTGTCCTATTTTTGATATTGTATGGACGTGACGTTGACAAATAGAATAAGGGGGAATAATTAAAGTAAGTAAAATAATTTGGATACATTTTCGAAACCGAACGAAACATATTCCTAAATTTTGGAATTGTTTCTTATTAATAGATCTTGCCCCTAAAATAAAGTTTTTAAACTCTAATATTGGAATTATAACAGAAAATACTTACATTTTCTACTCTATTCCCCAACTAAGTGAATAAACTAAATGGAAAAGTAAAAAAATTCGCGGGAAAAAAGTCATTGGCGATAAAGGGAATTTAATTTTAAATGAAATCATTCACGGGGCATATTTTCATGATTGGAATTTTAGGAAAAACGGAAACATATCGAGGGAAAAATCATTCACAATAGGAGTGATTCTCTCCTGGGTAGAATCTGCAGATGGGTATTTCGCTGCGTTACACACGGAATGGCAAAGTGAATATACCCTCCTATTCCTTTTTTGGAGGGTATAAAATATCTTTTAAAAGAAACTACGATATTCGAACTATAGTATAAGAGAATGAAATAAATTCTTTAGATTTAGTACCAATTACAATTCGTTTTTAAACAATGAAATAATTTTGATAATCAGAATATGACAAATAGGGTGCACACTAATGTTGTTTAGACAACCAATTTAAATTTTTTTGCATGGCAGCTTTTCATCAATTTCTTTAACTTTTAATCAATTTCACAGGTATTTGTGGGAACATTTAATTAATTCATTTTATTTAATTATTCAAAAGTGTCTGGTTGCTTATGGAAACCTTTTTTGCTGTTACTTGTTTTCTTAGAAAGTTAGAAACATTTTATATATTTTCAAAAACCAACAAACAACCAGCACTAATTTATTTATTTAATTAATTTTTTTCATGTCGTTCGTTTATAGCCATTCCTAAAACTGGCAGTAAAAGGATATAAATAATAAAAATATTTAAATATTTTGTAAATGTGATATTTTTCGCCTTCAATTTGTATTAGATTAAAGACAAAATTTTGAATTTGTTTCTTTAATCTATTAAAATTCTTAGAATTTTCGCCAACCGTAATCACGCTGAATATATATATATATATATATATATATATATATATATATATATATATATATATATATTTTTTTTTTATCTTGGACCAGCACTCAGGGGATGACCCCTATATATGCAATGCAATGCGCCGGAACTGAAAACGAGGGGATAGTATTGAGAGGACAGATTAGGAAAGATGAGAAGATAGACAGTTGTTTTTGTAGCTATTTCAACCTTTTACTTCGCCGGCTAATTTTTGCTACAGGGCCGACGAAGGTGGACCATAACAGAGAAAAAGACCTTAAAGTGACTTGCTCTCTGAAAATCTTTTTATTTTTACGAAAATCTAGCATTTCCTATAATTTGGACCATGTTTCAAAATCGGATTGCTTGCATCTAAATTCATAGGTGAAACTTCTTTGGCAAACAAATTTTTAAATCTTGTTTATATTTATGCCAATCTAAAACTTTACATTTCCGAAACACTTTGAGGAAGGAGAAAAAAGGAAGATATGTTAGGAATTTAATTATAATTAAATTAATTAAATATAATTAATTAGTTATAATTAAATTAACTATCGAATATTTATACAAATTATAGATTTAATTTTTTTAATATATTTCTTTGATATTTAAATTATTTTTTTAATTTAAATTTAGATAAGAGGATCTATGAAATGCTTTTATTTTATATTTTATGAAAAATAATATATTAAGTTCTTAAATAATGAGTGGCAAATTAAAATGTCACACGTTATGTATTTGTAAATATGGAATTTCCTAACTCAACATGAAATTAATATTGTAAATTAACGAAAAGATAATAAATACATTTCTTACTCTGAACAACTGCTTATAGTATTGGACGGTTGACAAATTTATCACAAAATATTTATTTATAAATTTAACTCACTGTTACCGCACTGTATGCATTCAAATAAATTTAAAAAAAAGAATTTGCGTTTACTGTAGTACAAGACGTTATGCCACAGAATTGCTATCTCAAGTTCTAATATTTAACTACTCATCGAGTACATCACCAATAGAGTGTATTTTTACTCGATCTCCCTTTCTCTATGAATCTTTCTCACTCGCTTGCTCCCTACTCTCGCTTCATGACTATGTGCTTCATACTACGTTCGCCCTTCCTCACTCTCTCTCTCTCTCAATCGTTCTCATTTGCTTTCTCCCTCCTTTTGGACAAAAACGTCCCACATTTGCATGTGGCGTTTCATCCGTAAATGTTTTTTCCTCATGCGCTTAAAAAATTTCCCTTCAAAAATTAAACAATTTTTTTTTTCTAAAAATGAAATAATTTTTATTTTCTTAGCGAATTTCGTGGCTTATATTACAAATGAGTTCGTTCCGAAAAATAGTTTGTTTTTCGCTGACCAACCAAAATGCAAAATCAATTCAGTTCAAAAACGAAATTGAATTCTGTCACGGTACGGCTGCGTATGATTAATATTTTTTGGTATGGATTCGTATTACTCATACGCAGGTATCGGCAAACACATACATCTTCATTGTAAGTTTGATGAGTGAGAGAAAATAACATTTTTCTCCATACACTTTTTTCATAAACACAACAACGACAATAGCAACAACAGCAAGGTATTTTTTCATAAACATACAACAACGACAATAACAACATCTCCATTGAAGGTTCGTACGAGAATGAGAGTAACTATATTTACTCAGTAAAAGTATGTGTGTGACTCTCAAAAGTAAATTTTATTCTCACGTGCAACCCGCCGCCGACTTCTGCTCATACGTCTTAAACACATATTAAGAAAAAAAAGTAACACATTTTCGTTTCATCCGTAAAAATTTTACCGTCATGCTCGTAAAGAAATTTCACTTCAAAAATTAAAAAAAAAAATTTTTTCAAAAAATTAAATAATTTTTGATATTAATAGCGAATTGCGTGGCTTATATTACAAATGAGTTCGTTCTGAAAAATTGTTTGGTTGTTCGCTGACCAACCAAAATGCAGAATCAATCTGGTCGCAAACGAAATTGAGTTCTATAACGGTACGGGTGCGTATGATTATTATTTGCTTACATAGATTCGTATTACTCATACGTCGTAAACATAATTAGAAACAAAAATATCCCACATTTTACCCTCATGCTCGCAAAGAAATTTCACTTCAAAAATAATATAATTTGTCTATAACTAATGCATGTCTATATTAAAGAATTTTTCCAGCAACACGCGCATTCAGTTGTGGTCAAATTTTAATTTTCTTTTTGTTTAATGGTGAAATTTTCTCACTCGTATTTGTGGTACGGCCGGGGTATGGAGTGCTGTGGTAGTTGCCTTTCACTCGTTGCCCGTTTTATTCACTAATAGCTGTTGATTTTGGTGCTTGCTGATGCCTTTTGCTTCTGCCGATTCTTTCGGTTTCGCTCGTCTAACAACATTTGGCATATTGCTATTGTGGGCCACTTTAGTTGTTGCAATTCTCGTTGTTATTGTTTTGTTATCTAATGCTGTAGGAATACAAGCAAATTGAGTGAGAGTATATTTGCATTTTTTTTTCTTTTTCATTAAATAAACTTTGCCGAAAATTTAACAGCCAGCCAGCCAGCCATACAAACTAAGTAACAAACGAATAAATGAACGAAAAAAGTAATTTCAAGTTTTATGTCATGTTTTGCATACACAACACAGAACTGAGAAGGATAAAAGTGCACAACATGCAACCAAAACCGAGCAGCAGCCAACAAAAAATATAATATGACTTTTAGCATTTTTATTGCAGATATTTTTTTTATTGTTCAAGTTCTTTCAGTAGCGAGAGTATATTTGTTGTTTCAATATAAAATTGCAATTGTTTTAATGCAGTTTTTCTCTTCTTTTTATATGTGAATGGCTTTAATTTTTGTCTGTTGCTACTACCGCAATTATTATTTCCTTCTAATGAAGATGCTGATTTTAATAATATAAACGAATGTGTCTGTGCCGCTGGCTGTTTTTTGGTATTTGTGTAATTTTGGCATCATATTTACTTTTTTTATGTATTAGAACCACAAAGCAAACAAAAAAAAAAAGATTCTTACTTGCGGCTAAAACCTAATTAAAGGACGTTTCCTTTTTATGGTAAGGACAACAGTTAAAATGGCTGTTCACAGATGAGAGTGACCTAAAGGTTGCCATATGGACTCTATAGTTTCGTACGGGAAGAAGGATATACTAAAGATTCTCCTTTGCATCTGTTAATGAGATATAACGTCAGATGTTCCCCACTAGACATGATGTCACTAAACGGAGGATCATGTACTCCTTCACTATCAAAAAGACAGCAAGATTAAGATCAAGTAGAAATTATTATAAATATGCAAATGCCGTGATTTTTTCATTTCACGCGTGAATCGTGATAATAGATTATTAAAATCATGCGTGAGCATGATTCAGAAATTTGGGACCGTGCGTGATATATAATACGTATAATATCCAAGCACTCAAAACATATATCCAAGCACAAAAAACGTATCTTGTTTTTTCATCTTTCGAATTTTTAATACTAAGGAAAATATGTATGTACACACATACATGCATGTCTATGTAAAATTGTTGAAATTTTAATCAAAATAATTGTTCTACAAGTCAAACTCATCGTGCACTTCTTCCATTTTATGGCGTACATAATCGTCCTTCAGAGCGGCTTATTCATAGAACAATAGCTCGTTTTCGGACCACATTTGCTGTTACTGATAATGTGAGTCCCGCGAGACGCCGAACAGTGCATACCAAAGAAGCTGTCGCCGCTGTACAGGAAAGCATTGAAGATGATCCTAATCAATCAATTCGTCGCCGTTCTCAGCAACTGGGGGTTATGTCCTTCCACTTTATGGAAGATTTTTTTAGTTGTTGAAAATTGGCGTTCCTGATTGCGCCTTCTACGCGCCTGTCGTGGCGGCCACATGGCAGAAATCACATTTAAACATTAATTTCATAAAATTTTCTTTCCAATAAAGCCCGTTTCATTGATATTAAAAATATATTTCCTTGTTTTATTATGATTTAAACTTGTGACACTCTATAAAAAAACACCCTTTCATGTATATGTTCACAATTTTACTGTGAGTGTGCGGGATTTTATAAAATCGTTACCATCTTGCGTCAAAGTACGTGATTAAAAATAAACCGTTCGTGAGCGTGCGTGATCGTGCGCTCCTTAAATTTTGCCGTGCGTGAGCGTGCGTGAAAAAAGCGTCAAAGTACGTGGTTAAAAATAATCTGTTCGCGATCGTGCGTGATCGTGAGTTTAATTTTACTCATGGACACATCTCTGGAAATTATCAGTCAGTCATGTCACAGAGATTCCTGAGAAAATGATAAACGAAACGATTTTTTGAAAAGAAATAATTTTGAATATCATAAGCGGAATTAGATAATGAAATTAGAAAAGATTTCATTAAGAAACTTTTTTTTTCCATCTTATTTTCTAAGGAATCAAAATGGGAGTCACATCCAAATCCGGCCAGAATCGGATTCTATATATAATATGGCTGAGTGTTACAAAATTTTTTATTTTTCGCATACATTTGAAAAATATTCACATAAAATAAAACACCATAAATTGTTCAGATACTTGTGGTGTTTTTTACTAAGTCTGTGGTGTTCAGACGATGCATGTCTTATTGGCATGATTTTTACCTTTCTTCTTTGTACTTTCATTGGCGTTCACACAATGCATGTCTTGTTGAATTTTATTGGCAACTATCTTCAGACTTAAAATTACAAATGCGAAAGCAAAACGTACTGACCGTACATGCCAATGACTACTGATTACTTTTCTCCTCATCCTTCTCGCCATAAAGCAGCAATCATGTCAATAAGACGTCCATTCTCTGAACACAGACTGAGTTGAAATTCCTTTCCCATCTTTAAAATATTAACTTTGTTATGTATCGCTGTGGGATTATATTTGAACTCAAGGTAAAAATGCAGTAAACATGTGGCGAAATCGCCTAGCATTTTTTGAAATTTTCCTAAAATTGTTGATCACATGCACACAATTGCAATTCTGTATTTTTATGTAATTTCAGATCAAAATAATAATAGAACAAGAAATACCATTTCGATATATTAACAAATTAAGTGGTTCTTATTTCGTATTTGTTAAGCAATTCAAATCAATTAAAACTGAAAAAAAGAACCCGTAACTCACATGAAATAACATTTCATTTACAAAATTGTAATTGTCTAAACACTCGAGAAATTCTCTCTTGAAACCTTAAAATCATTTATTTAATTCAAATATTTTTATCTTTATTTGTTTGCACAGAAGTTTATGGTATATTTTTGGACAACCAGCAACAACAATGAACGTTTGGCTTGATGTTGCTGCAATGCAAACTTTAGCGATTGTTTAAATTTGTTTTTCAAAAATTTTCAGCTTCATTTTCTTGAAAAAGAAGCAACGAAAAGACCAAAAATGAATGAGAAAAGTTGTTTCTTAGTTCGTTAGTTAGTTTACGTTTGTTTGTTTGTTTATTTCTGTGTTGCTGCCGTAACTGGCGATGATGATATGCGATGCTGTTGCTGCTGTTGTTATTGTTATTGTTGTTGTTGCTAATGCTGTTGATTTTATTTTCTCTTGTTTTTTTTTGCCGTTTTAAATTCTTAATTGTTTTTCATTTTCAAGTATTTCCCAAAAATATTTTCCCTTATAAACGTGATAGTTTTTAAAAAGTATCCAAATACTAAATTGCCATAAACAACAGTAAACAATTCACAGGCAGTACAGTGGAGCAATATAAGAAATGTATGACACGCACAAAACCATGATTTTAATGAAACATTAATTTTATTAGAATGATTAGAGCCTGTCTTAACAGCATCCGAATTGGTTGCAGCAATAACTTGTTGATAGTAGGCCCGGTCTTTGACGTAACTCCACAAAAAAAGTCCAACTCCTCAAAAATGACTCATCATTTTATTATAGCCAAAATGAGAAATTATTCATTCTGCAAACTTGTCATGTGATAAAGTCAAAATTGTTGGTCTTGTGTGGCTCCTGTACCATCGCCAGTTCTTGATCTTGAATCGCTGGGTAAAACAATAAGCCATAAGGTCATAAGGTAAAGTAAACAAAGTAGCCGTGTAGTATACAGCTAATTTCCAAAGCCTTGTTCGACACAATTCTTCTCCCAAAAGTTTTTTTATTGCATATAAAAACTATCCTATAGTATCCTCTTTCCACTGGACAAACCATCACTGACTTATTGTCATAAAATTTTTTTTTCACTCAGTTTCACTGTTTCATTTATTAAATAGAACAACCTTCACGGTAAAGTTGTTCTGTTCTGTTATGTTGTCATCTATTCTTATAGTTTCTTTACAGAAAGCAGAATTAAAATTTAAAACTAAAAACAATAATTGCATTAGTTTCTTTCGAAAAGTTTTTAGAACGAAACTAAATAATATTTTTAAAATTTTTTAGTTAAAGTTACAGAAAGGAAATATATGGTATTATAAGATATATCGGGTGTTTTTTTAGATGCTTGAGAATTTATAATAATACTAGACAGAAATATTGTTAAAACTTTTTTTTTTTAATTATAAAAACGTTTAATTTTTAAATATGATTTTCCTTATATTAGAGATGTGCGCGTGAGTAAAATTATTCTCATGACCACGCAACTTAAGTTTTTTCATGCACGCTCTTGCACGGCAACACTTAAGGTGTTTACACACGCTTACGTACGGATCATTTTCAATCACGTTCTTTTACTCACGATGGAAATAATTTTGTAAAATCGCGCACGCTCACAGTAAAATCTCTATAGCACATTCATACATATTTTCCTTAGTATTAAAAACTGGAAAAAGTTATCTTCTCTTTGTGAGTGCGTGAATATTATGCGTATTAAAAATCACGCACGATCCAAAATTTTTAAGCCACGCTCACGCATGCACGTGTGATATAAATAACTTATAATGGCGATTCACGCGTAAATTACGTGATATGAAAAAATCAAGGCATTTGCACGTCTCTGCTAGACTTGTGTCCAACTAGCTCATTCGCTCAGTTTTGACAAGAACCTCTGATCGAACCCATTTAAATTACATAGGTTTGATCATAGGTTCTTGTCAAAACTGAGCGAATGAGATAGTTGGACATAAGTCTAATCCCTGCCTTATATGCCCGCTACTGATATGATTCATATGGTCCATTCGGTCAGTTAAATTTTTAACTACTTTTTTTCTAATAAATCTTTAATTTAAGATTCGACCCGGTGGAATATAACGTTCTTTTTTTTTTTTTTTTTTTTTAGGAGTAGGACCAGCACTCAGGGGATGTCCCCTATGTATGCAATGCATTGCGCTGGAACTGAAAACGATGGGATAGTATTGAGGGGACAGATTAGGAAAGATGAGAAGATAGACAGTTGTTTTTTTTTTGTAGTTATTTCAACCTTTTACTTCGCCGGCTAATTTTTGCTACAGGGCCGACGAAGGTGGGTGCTGTTACTCTGCTTTTAGTACATGATTGGGTCAGTCGCTGCCAGTAATTGTCCAGTGATCAGTACTATGCCTTCATCACTGAAAACAGGCTGGCAACAACTAACACAACCACGCACTAATGCTGATCAGAAGAATTCAACACAATATTTTATGACTCAGCTGGGGCTCGAACTCATAGTCTCGTGTTCTACTACTTCAGCCAACAGCACCCACATATAACGTTCTTACTTGTTCAAATTAAATTTGTTCGATTTGAAAGCCCTCCTTCAATCTTTCTAAGCAACACCATCTGAGTCGATATCGTATCATGCAGCTAAAAAAACACCCAATATGTATAAAATAAGATATATATACATATATTTCTTATTTCAAACTTATGTGTATATTCGAATCTCCCAGATCTTCGATTTGCGGCAGCGGGTAAAAAATACTATTGTAAAATATATTTTAATACGCACATCTAAAATTTATCTGATTTGAATTTGGTTTACTTTTTTCCATTCTTCATGTAAAAATCTTTGCTCAAGTTGTGTTTTACGAAAAAATAAAATGAAATGCATATTCTATTTTTTTTACTTAATTACTTTTACTTTGTACCATTTCATTTGTAAGTTAGCAGATGTCTGTTTTATTGCTGGCCTTTTTGAATTTTTCGGTGCAACATACAAAGTTTTTAGAACATAACGAAAGTTTTTCTTTTGCAAAGTTTAATTAAATACAAAACATACATAGAGGAAAAAGTTTTCTTTCTCTCAAGCAGCTTAACTCAATCTATGCTGCATTGCTCTTTGGAAAAAAGTTAATTTTAAAATAATGTTTGGGGCTAAAATTTCCTTTTGTCAAACAGCGTTCTTAATATATGCTGCTGCAGCAATTTATGAAAATTTTGGAAACTTCTCTTTTTCCTTAAATTTATATATTTGTTGTTGTAGGTTAAGCCAATATATATGGCCATATTTGGTTGCCGGAAATGCCAACTCATCTGCAGATCTTTAAAGTGTTTGATAACTTTTCATATTTCTGAAGTTATAAATAAACTATTTAATAAAAAAAGTTGTAATAACTATAATAATGATAAAAATAATAATTTCAAAAAACTGTTAATTTTATCAACGGGCTTAAGTTCGAATCTGCAAGACTGCAAACCATTTTTTATTATTTTTATTAATAAATGAATTTGTTCAAATTCTATTTTATTAATTTATATTAAGATTGGAATATTAAGAATATTTTTCAATAATCATCAAACCAGCAGAACGGATCAGTACTGATTTCGAGGCCGCTACGCCATCTCATCAGCGTTCTTTGTTCAATTTTTCCACTTTTGCAAGTGGTGCTGGTTAGTAGGAATATCAACTATTTAACCAATATTTTAACGAAAATTGAATATGAGAAGTTATCACATTCTTAATGAAAAATATTCTTAATATTCCAATCTTAATATAAATTAATAAAATAGAATTTGAACAAATTCATTTATTAATAAAAATAATAAAAAATGGTTTGCAGTCTTGCAGATTCGAACTTAAGCCCGTTGATAAAATTAACAATTTACATAAGAAAGTTCGACTAATAAAAATTCATACATAATTTAAAAAATTTTAAAAAACTTAAGAAAGCAGCACAACAATTAACTGTTTGATACAACCTTAAAAATTAATAATGCACTTGGATCGAACTCTTTCAGTTGTTTGTTTCAAACAACAAGCTGTAATCAAATGGTTTGATCATTGGTTGTTGCCTAGACTTCGAACTCATTTATTCGCTCGCTTTTGACAAGAACCTATGATCAAACGGATTTAAATTACATTGGTTTGATCATAGGTTCATATTAGACTTGTGTCCAGCTCGCTCATTCTCTCAGTTTTGACAAGAACCTCTGATCAAACTTATGTAATTTAAATGGGTTTGATCATAGGCTCTTGTCAAAAACGAGCGAATTAACGAGTTAGACAGAAGTCTAGTTCATATCAAAAACGAGTCGATGAACGAATACGACACCAGTCTACTTTAGACTTCAAACGAACTCGTTCATTCGCTCGTTTTTGATAAGAACTTTTGATCAAACGTACGTAGTTTCTAATGGGTTTGATCATACGTTGTTGTCAAAATCGAGGGAATAAAGGAGGTCGATACAAGCCTAGTCTAGTTTAAATAGGTTCACCAAATCAAATTTGTTTTGAACTCACCCGTGCGTTTTTGACAAGAACCCAGATAGAATATATTGATTGGATCATTGGCTTCTTGTCTAAGATCAACAAACGAACAAGCTGTATTATTTTTTCTTTGCACATCAATAAATAAAGATATTGCTGGGTACTTCCTTCTTTTATATAAGAATAAACTTTAACATTTTCATATAGCAATAAGTTATGACTCTATTATTATTATTTATTTCGGTTTCTTCTTCTTCTTTTAAACACTTTCTGCATAAGATATTAAGGCAAATATGTAAATATTTTTATTGCTTTTCCTATTTTATGCATTTTAGAATTGAGCAATAAAATATATTGTTCTCATTTTAGAACAACAGACTTAATTTCCCACTTAACGCATAAAATTATTATACATCATCGTCATCATCGCATCATATAGTACTGCTCGCACGATCCAATTATGAGATAAAACTCAAGCCAGAAAAAAAGCCAAACAAAGAACCAGCCAACCAACTAGCTATAAAATGGTGCAACAAAATACAAAAAATTGTCACTTGGAGAAAAATATATAGTCTTATGTATGAATGAACATAAATTTATAAACGTACTATTTATTTGCATAACTAGTCGAGATGTGGCACTAAAGTCGTAGCTGCAACAGATAAGAGTGTACATTTCTGTTTGCATAGCAAAAATTTTTTCATATTTCTTAGTGCTTTTTATAAAAATAAAATTTGCATTTTTGCTTAAATAAAAGTGAAGGTACATATTGCAAAACCGTTAACAAAATATACATGCTCTTACACTTTTATATATACATATTTTTAAATGGCCAAAATGTGCGAGTGGGTATGTAGCAGTACGTGTGTTTAAATAAATTACTAACCCGAGGCAATGCGTTAAATTGCTATAATATACTTGAGTTGACTTTTTGTAGTTAAAGAAACAACCATGTACTATGGAAACCAAAAGCGAACTAAAAGTTTTATACTTGACCTCAATAAGTAGCCGCAATATGCGATAGACACATGCTAAAAGGATCAAAATATCTAGGTTTGTTTGTAATAGCACACCTCAAACTTTTGATTTCGTACTACACTTGTGTCCAACTCACTCATTCGCTCAGTTTTGACAAGAACCTATGATCAAACTCAATTAAATTACATTGGCTTGATCTAGACTTGTATCGAACTCGTTCATTCGCTCGTTTTTGACAAGAAGCTTTGATCAAGCCGACGTAGTTTAAATGGGTTTGATCATAGGCTCTTGTCAAAAACGAGCGAATGAACGAGTTCGACTTAAGTCTAGCTTGATCAAAGGTTCTTGTCAAAAAGAAGCGAATGAACTAGACTTTTGTATTACAGGATGTTAATTTTCCCAACAGGCTATAGGTTCAAATCTGCGAAAGTGCAAATTATTTTTTATTTATTTCTATTTTAATTTTAATAAATGAACGTGATTACATTCTTTTTATTATTTTTGAGAGTGGAATATTAAGAATATTTTTCATAGTCATTAAACCAGCCTAGACTTTTGTCGAACTCTTTCATTTGCTCGTTTTTGACAAGAGCCTATGATCAACCCCATTTAAATTACATTGGTTTGATTAAAGGTTCTTGTCAAAAACGAGCGATTGAAAGAGTTCGACAAAATGTAGAATGTAGCCTTGCGTCCAACTAGCCCATTCGCTCAGTTTTGACAAGAACCTCCAATCAAACCCATTTAAATTACATAGGTTTCATCAAAGGTTTTTGTCAAAACTGAGCGAATGAGCTAGTTTGACACAAGTCTAGTAGAATGAACGACTTCAACACAAGTCCATTTCGTACTAGAGTTGTGTCGAACTCGTCCATCCGATCGTTTTTGACAAGAACCTATGATCAAACCCATTCAAATTACATTGTTGTGATCATATGTTCTTGTCAAAAACGAGCGAATGAACAAGTTCGATACAAGTCTGTTCCGTACCATGAATTTTGCGCTATCACTAAGGCTCAAACTTGCTGTCATTAGTTAATTAATAGTAATCATAAGTTAGGTTAGGTTAGAAGGGCTGCCCGCAGTAAGCCAGAAAAACACTCGGAGGCATTAGTAATCATATATTCACAGTGTATTCTTTAACTAAAAATCTTAATGTGGAAAAAAATTGGTAACCCTATTTGGTTTCAATATTGGGTAAAATTTTTAAATTACATGATCAGCTGCTAGTGAGAATTATCTAACAACAAGCAGAGTAGTTTGTCTTAATAAAATTCAGTCACCAATAATATATCAGCAGATATATTATTGCTGACTTTAATTTATTTTTAACACCAATTGATCTTCAAACATCTTATCGGATGTTTCAACATTATTCTTAAATAGATAGTCGTGATTGCAAATTTTTAAGTCAATATCTCCACTAAAATTTGTATATAAAAAGAATATATCAGTTGAAAAATAATATGGTTTTGTTTGTGTAATTTTCACTTCATTTTTGGCAGTTTATGTATAAGCTAAGAGTTTTTGTTATTTTGGAATTAGGTTAAAGTCTACTGATGATTTGGTGTGAGAATCAATGAAATGCAGGCATATAGACATACTTGACCACATAACAAACAAAAAGCACTAATTTAATTGAGACAATATATCGAATAAACGATTTTAAAAATAATAGATTTAAATTATGTATGCATTTTTATTAGTCGGACTTTCTTATGAAAATTGTTAATTTTTTCAACGGGCTTAAGTTCGAATCTGCATGACTGCAAATGATTTTTTATTATTTTATTAATAAATGAATTTGTTCAAATTCTATTTATTATTTGTATTAAGATTGGAATATTAAGAATATTTTCAATAATCATCAAACCAGCAGAACGGATCAGTACTGATTTCGAGTCCGCTACGCCATCTCATCAGCGTTCTTTGTTCAATTTTTCCACTTTTGCAAGTGGTGCTGGTTAGTAGGAATATCAACTATTTAACCAATGTTTTTAACGAAAATTGAATATGAGCAGTTCCCACATTCATATTTTTAAGTTATTACCTTTTTGGTTAGTACGAAATTCCCCAACCCTGACGATTAATATTCCCAATATTCCATAATAGATTTATATATGTATAAAGTTTTTTTATTTAGTTTATTTGCCTCCCCTTAATGTTTTGACTAACTACTTAATTTACTTAATACTTTCACCATATAGTCTGCGCTGCAGTTTCTGCCCAATTTTTTTCAACTTTTTTCATTTTTCTCTTGATCTTCCCCTTTTCCTTCGCACAAATTCTGAGAATGAATTTGTTTTAAGGAATAATATAATACAGAGAATTATGAATGCAATTATAGTATCTCGAATAATATACAAACAAAGAAACAAACAAACAGAAATTCACAGAGTACGAGTATAAAAAATCAAAACTTCTACGAACATTTTAAGAAGCCAAGCATACGCACAGTGGAACCAGCCAAGCGTACAAAGTAATTGTAATAATATTTTTGATATAAGAAACATAATTTTTGATCACTCTTTATATATTCACAAGATGAATATGACTTTTAGCAATTTGATGTCAAAATTAAATTTGGTATCGATAATGTAGCAAAGGCTCTTCACGTATCAGCTCAATTATTTATTACGCTCTCCAAAAAAGAAATGGAGGGTGAGTAACGCAGTGAAATAAGATGATAAGCATTCTTGATCAGTGATGAAATCTAAGACGGTCTTGCCATGTCTGGAAAAGGTGCCACCACATTTTTTTTATCGGTCCCACTGCATGTACGTTGCAAATATTTTTATGTAAAGAAGTAAGACGACAATATTAATATGCTTCTGTTGTTTTTCTGAATGATGTTCTATTGCGCTGCTATTGCCTCTGATACACTTCACAGCAAGAAGTTCATGCAATGTTGGGATTTACATACACAAAACAAAAAGAACAACTAAAGATATAAATCAAGATGGCAGCAAAACGGAAATGCTCTAACGTCTCAATGGAAAGAAAACTGTTGAGCAAAGAAATAAATAAAAATCAAATAAACAAAAAGGGAATAAAATGAAGTAGAAAAATATGATAAATGCATTTATCATCACGTTCTTAAATGCAAGTATCATTAAATATTTTTTTTTGTAAATTTTTGCATGTTTCAAAAAATGGGGGAAATATAAATGGATTTTATTAAAACAATTTTATTTAAACTAGCTAAGTCTGGGTTTTATTTCACTAAACCTTTGCTTGCACACAACATACGTGCAGTTGAACAAGCACATTCGAGTGCATGCAAATAATTATGAAGATATCAAAAAGAAGTTGGGCACTTGCGGCATGTACTCAAGCATACAATTCAAAACGTTTTTAAACATATTTCTTAAACTTGTAGGATCTTAATTTAAAATATTTAATAAGAAAATACTTTTAACCAATTAATCTTCGTTAATTGTAACTATTTGCATTGAACTGCAGACAGATGGCGCAATGTATAGCATGTTTTTTATAGAGTGTCACAACTTGGAGTTGGCATCACTGATTTATTTGAGCACCCATCTAACAGCTGATAGTTGCTTTTTGTTTGGTTTGCTTTGAAATTTCATTGCAAATAATTAAAATAATTGTTGTATTCGTCAATCCAACAAACAATTGATTTACTCAGAGAAACTTTTGATGACAAAATATTTTCACGTAATGGCCCAATTGATTCGGCACCAAGATCGTGTGGTTTAAACCCATTAGATTATGTATTTATTTATTTTTTTTTTTATTGTTATGATAAGTCACGTGTCTACGTCGATAAACCACAAACAATTGAACACCTGGAAATCAGCATTCGATGAGTTATCGGCGAAATATCGCCGCAAGTGCTGCGAAAAGTTGTTGGAAATTGGTGTTTCAGATTGCGCCTTGTACGCGCCAGCAGAAATCATATATAAACATTCATCCGTATTATGTACTTCGCAGTCGAATTTGTAAATACGACGAATTGTAATAGTATAAAAAAAGCAATTAAAGTTATTCTTTATTCTATGACAATTCGTTGTAGTATCAAATTCGACTTCGACATACATAATATGTGTGAATGATTTCATAAAATTGTCTTTCCAATAAAGCCATCATACATTCATTGATATTAAAAATATATTTCCTTGTTTTATTATGATTTAAACTTGTGTCACTCTATAAAAAACACCCTTCACTAGACACGTGCAAGGTTATTTGGAAAATATGGCCTCAATGGCAGTCGTGGCGGAATAACCCTGCCCTAATAATAAGTTCTATCGCAGTTGTCATGAACAAAGACAGCTCGAGACTGAAGTTCTTAGGCTGTCATGTACTTTTTCGACCTCTCAGTGTTATCGGCTATCGATCTAAGTAACGTAATCAGATACTGCAATGCGACGGGTTGAATGACTCCCTCCTGGGATGCCCATACCCCAAAATTTCTCGTACAGAATATACAATATGGCATGAGTTGTATGGCACTTTGCGTCGTCCTGTTAAAACCACACTATGTTAATATCGTTAATATGGACCGATGATGCAGCCAGTCCAAAATACCGAATAGTGTTCTTTCGGGATGCATTGCACACTCTTGGATCTCATGAGGAGTGATATCGTCCCAAATTCTATAATTGTATTCGTTCATGTACCCATTCATCCAGAAATGGGCATGGTCGTGAATATGATTTTTCGATAAAAAAAAAATCATCTATACGTTGCCCGCACAGAATATGAAGATCTGATAAAACGATTTTATTACGTGCACGGGCGTTTGAATTCTACATCCGTCTAGGTGATTAAGTAAAACAGACTGAATGAATTATAGTCGGTGGACGGCTACATCTGTCCCTACTGGAACACCCTACATATATATATGTATGTGTGTATGTATGCACTAATACATCAGAAAATTATCTTGCATTTAGTAAACTTCCCCCTTTGCGTATGTGATATTCTAAATTAAAATCTTACAGCACTTGGCTAGCAGTAAAATTATGTTTTCTACAAATTGCGGGGACTACTTAAACCAACTATCGGAATTTGAGGAAAGAAGTAAAGGTTATGCTAATATAATATTATGCGATAAATACAACCGCAAAGACGGTGGATAATGGATAATTTAAAATATATAAAATCCATTTAAAATAGCACAAGAACTTTCTCCATTGAACGTGAAATGGCAACTTGAAGCTGTAGCAATATTTTACCAAGAATATTAAAGACATTCACACGTATTGAAAGAAACTTGATACCGATATAATATTGCACGGTTGCACAAACATAAAAGCAAACGAACTTTGTCTGTGCCCCAAGTAGAAGTGCAGCTGTAAGCATAAAGACATATTCATTTCGCAGCAAAGCTAGCAACAGGATTTAATAATAAAAAAAAAGTAAATAAATAAAATGAAAAACTGGAATGCATACATACACATACACAAAAAAAAAGTTGCAGCTTTTTAGCAACGAATATGGGATACAAAGCCACACACACACCATCACCGCTGTGATAATATTTTTATTTCACAATTCTACATAAGGATTATCTAGGTTGGATCTCGGAGCAACTTAAGAGTGTATTGCGTATATCAATGCATTTCTTGTGCAGCTTTAACCATCTTCATTTCACAAACATATACGCAAAAAATTGCATAAAATTCTACCTTAACGTAGATTCTCAGGAGTCTACCTGTGAGATATGCAAAATAAATGGTACAAGTACTTGTATTCTGCACATGGAACTTTGTTCACAAACACATGCACACATACACATATGCAGATGTACATGCATAAGCATTCATGTACGTACATAAATTATTTAGAGTCGTTAAGGTAAATATTTTAGTTCAAAGGATGTCTTAAAGAGATCTGAGATTTGTAGCTTATGTATATCTAGTAGAATTGTCAGCCGATTAAGCATAATTCGATTAATCGGTCAAACAAAATGCAACTGTTATTCGAATACTTTTACCAACACAATTTTCCAATAACAAATAAATCGATTACTTAAATCGAACAATTGTTTTTAAAAATTTGTATGAAAACATAGAATTCGATTTATTGCCTTACGTTTCTGATGATTTTATACAAAATAGAGAAAAGTGGAAAAATATTGTATAAAAAAAATTATTGATACAAATTTGTTTACTGAGTAAAATATATCACTAGATAGTTTATTGCAAAATTAAAATTTTTAAGTTGCTTAAACAGAAGTGATCAGTCATACCATTTGCATTAGTACAAGAAAGTTCGGCGTTAAATATCAAACTCAACTGATATTAGCAAAATATACAATCGTATTTCAAACCCCACGCGTCACACGAAAAAATCACGACATTTGCACATGTCTAGTTTTTATAAAATTTTTTGTTTATAAATGTATTATTTATTTAATTTAAAGTTTTTTTTTTGTTTTTTAATCATTTTTATTTTTCTATAAAAATATTGACCATTTTATTATTAAATTTTTTATTGTATATGAATTGCATTTTTTGTTAACACAAAATTTTTTATTATAACTGTTTTATTCGTTATTCTGAACGAATAATTGTTTAGATTTAAACGTTTGATCAAATACAAAAATAATAATTTCAATTAATTAAGAAAAGTTGGGAGACGAATAATTGGCAACACTAATATCTACTATGCATACTACCACTTGTGTAGCGTACTTCACAATGTATCGTATGCGTACTGTAATAAACTAAAATCAGTAACATACCGATCAATCACAACATTTGAATGACACAAATTTAAATGTCTTATTAGTTGAGTGAACTCATTCTATTGCCCAAGAATAATCTAGAAATACTCAGCAAAATTTGTGAAAGTACTATAATAAGCCATAGAAAATAATTAATAAAACAGACACTTGATTTAGGCCCAAATATTTTTTTATTTAACATTTCAATATTTATACTCTCTTTCCTTCTATTTTTAATATAAATTTTAAACATATTGAAAGGCAAAACAATGCATGAATTTTTATACATTTGTTCGACAAACAAATTGTGTACGAAACGAAATGCATTTATTTTCATTTTTTAGAAATATGTTTTAATTTTTCTATACATTTTACAGACCCAAAGTGATTTACAAAATTCGTTCGCCTAGTGTGGAATATTTTTGAAAACAAAAGTGTTTTACTCATAATTTGTTTTTGATTTTTAACATGTTATTAAAATTGTCTTTTCAAATACAACAACTCTTGTGAATCGAGCAAATGTTTGAGAAGTCGCACTACCTAACAACACAATTTATCCTTCACAGACAACCCACTTTTTTAGTATTAGAAAGATTTTAATGGATGGATAGCAGTTAAAAATTGTTTCTTTAATTATGATAAATATTCTTAATTGAATTTATTGCAGTATTTTGTGTGCTTACATGCATACATATGCACAAATGTATGTACATATGTATCTAATGTTAAAAGAAGACATGTCTTATATTGCGGTAAAATATCATCCCATAACCGACAAAAAGTAAAAAGTATTTATTTAAATATTTATGATTTAAATAGAAGCAGAGGCTAAAGGCATCATTTGTCTGTACTTTCTGTTGCTCTTCTGTTCTGCTACTAAACTTCAACAGTTTTTTTCTGTAGTAAATTATTAGCTATTTCAATCACCTAAAAGCAAAGACAAAACCCATTAGTGTTGGAAAATCCTATTTAACACCTACTGACCACTGTTAACTATTAAACCGTTGTAGTAGGTAAAATTTTGATGAAGAGAAAATTTATATTCTGAAAAATAGCAACAATCTTGTACAGATAGTCTTGCAAGACCATTTCCACAAGATTATGAATAGGGTTAGCATAAAAACGTGTTTGGGTTTCTGCTATAATTTTTATAACCATAACAAAAAATACCATGGTAAGCAAACATTTTCAAAACGTGAACAAGCAATAAAATTACGGTCTGAAGTTTAAACAACTTTTGACAATTTGAAAATAAATTAACGTTCTAAATACAACCCTGTAAAGAAAAAAGTTATCTGAAGAGTTGCATTGACGTCTTTAATATTCAATGCATTTAGTAATCAGCTGCTTTCTCATACCGTTTTCAGCAAGGCGAATTCGCTACTAGTAGTGAATTCGCTTTGGTTTTTGGTTTGTGTATTGAGAAATAATCAACACTTTCTGTTTCTTCTATAAAAAAATATAATAAAATTTAAACAAAATGCCGTTTATGAAAGGAAAAGCACCCATACGTCGCACGATACAGTATTTAAGTTCCGGAAAATTAATACTGAAGGATAAACTACAAATATTTAGTGTCAATTACAATACCTATGGAGAACATCACGTTGGCGCAAGGTAAGTGGACGAATACGTAACAAATTTTTTAAATTCATTTTTATGATAAACATACATGTATGCTTTTTTAGGGACTTCGTGTTTTGGAATATACCTCAAGTGCAGTATAAAAATCCTAATGTGCAAGTCATCACATTCAAAAATATGACTCCCTCACCATTTGTTAGATGTTACTTTGAAGATGGAAGTGATATGTTGATTGATATTGACAGTAAAAATAGGCATGAAATTATGGATCATTTAATGGACGTTGTTGGTAAAACAAAGTAAGTAGAACATGAGAAATGATGAATTTGGATGTCTGCGGACCTGTTGGTAATATAAAGTGAAATTCTTCGACAATCTTTTGACAAAAAAGAAACGTAGCTTACTCCTATCATGGAACTGGTATGGCCATATAATGAAATTCATACATACATATGTATTCTTTTTTAGGCAACAATTGGATGCTGAGGCTAGATTAGCTGAAAGTAAGGATAATCCTGCCAATTTTGGGTATGGTTGCGAGCGCCATTGTATATGCGAAATTCCTGGCCAAGTACCATGTCCTGGTACTGTACCTTTGCCTCAACATATGCGCGGGAAATATAGATTTACACAAAAACAATGAAAAAATAAAAACGACCTTAAAATGAAGTTTATTTTCTATAAATTAAAATTAAGTTTTAGAGATGAAAATGAAATTAATTAAATTGAAATAAAATTTAAAATTGGTGCTAAAAAACCTAAAAAACATAATCTTATTCATAATTTTATCTTCTTTTGGGTCTCTGATGTCTGCTGTAAGGTCCAGAATTAATCTTATGATATGTTCTTCTTTGTGAAGACGACGTTGTAGCATTTGCATCACGATCCTTATTAAATTGGTACTTTTGAATTAAAGGTACTTCGCAGGCCAATGATTGATTGAATTCTAAGTCTTCTGTTTGGGTTTCTAAGACTTTTAGCTTTTGCTCAATAGCTTTAATGGCTTCTTCTTTGCTAACTTTACCTTCCTTTTTGCCCGTCCCCAAAGCGGGAATTTCAATTTTTGGTTTGGGTCGTTCCAATTCGTCCTTAAATATATTAAATTGCAGTTTTTACTATATTGATATAAAACTTAAGACATAATCATTATTACATAATTAACATTTTTAGCTAATCTGACAGCTATAGGACGGTTTAATACCATATGGCCATTTAATTTTTCCAATGCTCTTATTGCTCCATCTGTCTGAAAATAACAAAGAAGTTTTACAAAATTATGTTTTACACAAGCAACAATTCTCATTAAACCGTTCATATTCTTGGTTCTATTTTAAAAGCATAGAAACATAGAAAGTTGACTTAGATTCACTATAAACTAAATAGACTCATATATTTAAAACAATTAATTCTCGGTAGTCAACATACGAACGGGGGCCTGGTAGATTTTAATTAATAATTGGCGACAATGCGTGGTAGTTTCGCACAGAACACTTTTACGATTTAGCTTGTTGTCTTCTGTGACTATGTTTGCAATAAAACCGCTACTTACCTTAGAAAATGTCACAAATGCATAGCCTCTTGACTGACCCTGTAGCGGGCCTCCTTTATGGAACAGCATATCGAATTTTTCAATGGCACCGCATTTTTGCACAATTTTCAAAAGTTGAAACCCATAGTTTTGAAAAGGAATAAAATAAGTTTTTAAAAATTAGCATTTATTATAAATTATACATAAACAAACATCTCAATCAACTTACTCGTTAAGCCTGGGATCTAAATTTCCCACCCAAATACGTCGTTCTTCCATAACTCCAGATGTGAAAGTAGAAGCCTTCAAAAAATAAAAGAATTTTATAAGATGACGTTGTGTATTCCTAGTATTTACCATAAATTTAGAGAATTTTAATTTTTATATAAACAATGCGAAAACGTTGATAAATCAATTCACTTGTTCTTGTTATGCGCTAGTGATGTGCGAATATTCGGATATTGATATATTTAGACTTCATATATAGACATTCGAACTCGACATTTAGACGAATGCATATCAAATATAATAAAGAATATGTAATAATAATATTAAAAATAATTGTAGTTAAAACTTAAAAAGAAATAGTTAATATATTGTAATTCTAAATTGATTACATATGTTAAAATATCCTAACATATGTAAAAATCGAATATTCGATTTCGCGAATATAAAGAATTAACATCCAGCGCAACACTATAATATACCAGTCTCTTGATGTTGCCAGATTGTCGTAAGAGTATACTCGAGTATAATTATGATATTTTGCAAGGCTGAGTATCTATACTCGAGTAATTAAACGGCAGGCATATTTTGAATTCTCATTGTCTTGTCCACGGTTATCTCACTTCTACTTATGATTTATGCAAGGTTTAATTTGTACCTTTAAACATTTTCCACCGTATCATACCTGTTTACATATTTGGCATCAATTATATATTTTGCTAACGTATTACCGAGGTTTGTTTACAATGCTGAGAATGGAAAATGTTTACGCAAACAAAACAATTGTTGTTTTCGTAGGTAGTTGGGTCATGCAGCCACAAGACTACAAAAATAACCTACAATTATAGAAATAGAACATTTTAGTGTTGTGCTAAAGTTTGATTGTAAACAAATGTTTCGTGTTATATCTTAGAGACAAAATCTTAAGTATGTATATTGCAGGCGCTTATTGTGCTAGCCACGGATCAAAAACTCTGGAGCTAAACATAGGAAGTAAGCAAATCGACTTAAAACGTCTTCTGACAAATTCAATACATGATAGTACGTTTCTATATACGTGATTTAATATGTTTCAAATTAAGGCGAAATTTGTCTGTGCAACATTGCGCTGCTGTTATTCCTAAAAATTCATCCTTGGTACATCTATTATTAGTGATATTCAAATCCCAAAAAGTGACATTTAAATACGAATAAAATGGGGTTTCTTTTATCTGTTGAATAAAATTTACGAAAAGCTCAATTTTATTTTACATTTTTATGGCTTTTCTCTTTGTTTTGGCATTTCAAGTTAACATTTCTTAAAACAAATAATACAAATGTCAGATTGGCTTCAAAAATTCGAGCACAAAATTACTTACAACATAATGGAAACATTTCGTCATCATTTGCTCAAATCCACTTAATATGCTCATAGTGGAAACATATATATAAGCCGCTTGTGGCATGTTGAATATGCTACCGAACAAGGCAAAATAATACCAGGTGAACTCAAAGGCGAATTCCCTGCAAGTTGATATGTCAAACTCGTTTGGAAGTATATAGAAAAAAATGTTGACAGGCGAACTTGCTGAAAGTTAAAGCAGCGTAAAGTAGCAAAAAATCCAGAAAACAGCTTTTGAGTTCACCATATATGAGTTCGCTTTGGTACCGAATGTATTCTTGCTGCAAGCCGCTTGTTAAAGGAGGAGAAAACGCCGCCACATATTACGCAACTGGCGTGAACATCCTCAAACATCTGGCACTTTGATTATATGACAATCATAACAAACAGTCAAGGCAGATTTACCAGGTACTCTCAGTACCGCAGCTGTATATTGAAATTTGTTGAGCTACTGTCAAAAGTTTATATACAAGCCACATAAAATGTTTTTTTTTCTTAAATCTTCCTTGTTAATGATGCTTCTTCTTCCTTGATTTTGACATTAGCTCTTCATTTTCTACCAACAAAATACGTGTGGTTTTTGGTGTTGTTTGATTGTTGTACTAGTAAGAGTACCTGGTAAATCTGCCTTGCAAACAGTCAAGTATTTGAGTAACCGATGTTTTTTTTTTTAATATCAACAACAACACTGGGCATAGTTTTATTTTGGAACGACGACTGTTTCTTTGTTGAAAAATATACGCATTAACACACAACAACAATAATAGAAAAAAATTTCGTATGCATTACAGTTTTCAAGTTTTTATTTATATTTGAAGAAAATAATTGCAAAAAGTGGAAAATAATGTCATGGTTTAATGTGTGGGACGGTTTAAAAAACAAAACATGTCGATATTTGCTGCAACGCTATTTAGGACAATTTTTAGATGAAAAACTAAATCTCGAACAACTCAATATTGAACTATACAATGGAAAGGCTACAATTAAAAATGTTTCATTACGTGTAGAGGCTCTCAATGAATTACTGGATGCTCAAGGTTGGCCCTTTGAATTCACCGATGGCCAAATAGGATTGCTGACTGTTTCAGTGCCATGGAATGCGCTAATGACCAACGACAGTTCGATTGAGGCGTCTGATGTGGTACTCTGTGTGAAACCTGTTAAAAGAGCTCACGAATGCCAAGAATCTATGATAGAGTCTATGTGGTCTTCAGTAAGCAGTTCGCTGCAATTGGCAGAAGAATGTATGAGGCAAGAAGAGGAGGACGATTCTACTACTACGGCCATTAATTTGGGAGCCCAAGGTGGTTCAATAGTCGGTCTAGAGAAATTTGCTGAAACTATAGATAATGTTTTAAATCGAATACATGCAAAATTTTCTAATATTACCTTGAAAATTGTATACCCCTGTCATTATAAATTAAAGGGAGTCGCTGTAAACATACATTTAAATGAACTTTTTTATAAAAATGAAACGGGAAAAGAAAAAGTTCCAAATAATTATTCAAGTGCTGCTGGCACAACACAAAATGAAGAAATAAATCGTTTGCCTACTTACGCTAAACACAGTGTAAATTTTACGGGGGTCTCAATGTCTACACAAGAAAATTGGTCATCTGATACGGAAACAGTTGTTCAATATGAAGATATACCCATTCTACAATTTATGGGCCAGCAAAACCTGCAAATCAAAGTTAAACAGTCAGAAGAGATTACAGGACCAAAAATTTGCTTTGACGTAGAATTGGGCGCTATTTGTGCCATCTTCTCGCCAAAGCAACTACAATTACTTACACACTTCTTGGAGGCCTTTAGTGAAGAAGAAACACATATTGCAATAAAACAGCGAGTTGATCCCGGAACTGAAGACTATGAAACGCTGCAACAGCAACAGGAAAGATATAACAGTAGTTTAGCACATGGTAATTTAAATTTGTGGAATTGTGTTCCGTCTAATGACTCGACTATTATAAAACCAATCCCTAACACTTTCTATCGTAATTGCGAAAATTATTGTGAGAGCGTAGCATCATCTTCATTAAGTTCTAGTACTATTACCAGCGTTTCAAGGTACCACCGTAAATCCACCAACATAGAATCCAGTGCAGAAATTTCGAATTTTGTAATTAAAGTTTCTTCTTTAGTTGCAGTTGTCTTGCATGAAGATATTTTAGTGGAATCCAATTCTGTTATTCATAAAAATATATGGAATGAGAGTAGCTTAAGAGAACTAATACAAATTGCAAAAAGTTTCTTTGAATTTACGGCTGCTACCCCAGCAGATCGCGATTTAGGCAACCAAAGCTTATATTGTAGCAAAAATCATATATTGCTCAGATTAAATCCTATTTTGGCAGAAGGGAAACAAAATAGAAATAAGAATATACTACAAATTTCAACAACCGTTTCGGCCACAAAAGTTGAATTTTGCGAAGTACTTGAAGGCGAGATCATACACCTGCTGAGGTTCGATCGGAATAAGAATTGTTTTAATGGCTATCAAATAAGGCCAGAATTCACCATGAACATCACCTCTAGCAATAGTCTACAATTAAAAAATAACAGCCGTACTAATGTGGAAATTGCGTTGGAAGAGACTGTTTTGGAGTTCGATATAACCATAATCGATCGCTTGGGTACCTTTTTTGCTCCATCGCACTATCACAATCATTGCACAAGCTCACACTCTTCAGAAGATATATCGACAGCCAAAACAGAATTTTCGTTGAGTTGTGCCGTGGCTGATGTAAAACTACGTTTTCCCATTTTAGATCTAAGACCGTTACACGACCCCGATCGTGTTCCTTGGTGGAAACAAAACATACGCCCTGATTATATGTTACTGCGATTTTCTGAACTAAAAGTTGTATATTGTAAAAGTATTTTAAAACTGTATTCGTCGCAAATCGAGATATTTTATGCAGAAATGGATGATGTGCAAAATCATTTGCTTTCAATTACCTACAATAAACAGAGGAAATTCACATTAGAGGAATGTCCTAAAATTATTATAGATTTCGCCGAAAGAAATTGTTCCTCTACGGAAAACAGATCTGAAATAAAGCTTCCGTTTAGTTCCAAACGCCATTGCCGGCAAAGTAGCACGTCAGCGTATGCAAGCAAAATGGAAAACGATTTAACGGAAAATATATTGCTGCCTGGGGAAAAACATGAAATTGATGAATTTTGTAAAAGCTCGATGGAAAATTCGGAAATCCAAGTAAAGTTAAATTTCCCAGTAGTCGATTTCTTTATCGAATCAAAGCAATTGTACGAATTGATATATAATAGACTAAATACCGATTTATTTATGTGGGAACCGTCTTGCCCATTTATTTCAAAGCCATCAGGCATGAGCATTCAGCAACAGATGAGACAAAGTCTCATGAACATGAGTTTAATGGACTCTGTATATATTTCGGCCATAGCACAAAATGATTCTTTTTCTGAGGCATATGAACGACAAACTCAAAGTCTTAGTGGCAACAAACGTAGAGTTATTTTTGATCAAAGTGACCAAAGCGATGATAATCAAGACCATGATGAGGATGGTGAATTAACTGATGATGCCAATGGGATATCGTTTAATGAAAAACCGCCAAAAACGTTTGCCGCTAAAATACCCCATCATAACTGCTCTGTGGAAATTAAGCTAGGCAAAGTATCAGGTTCATGTTTTGTGCCCGTACGTGATAATGAGAAACATATTTTGCCCCAAGTATGTGGTAAATTTCTTCTTAATTTGGAGAAGGTAAACATATTTATACTAGCCGGCTTTAGAAGCGATTCAAATTTGCAATACTTATGTACTCAAATAAAGAGTGGAGAAATCTTTCACTGTGGCATAATACCCATGAATACGCCATTACGATTTGACCATCAACCTAATGTAGAAGAGTACATGCAATCTACAATTTACAAAATTCCTCATGGTCTAACAAAAGGCATTGCTGTACCCGATGGCGATTGTGACATGTTTTCTGTGGTCATCGAAATGAAAAAGAATTCTGCGCAGAGAATAAAAAGATTGAAGATAGCAGCTGACATTCGCTATACGACACTACGCTATCATCCGTCACCCGCATCCTTGTATTGGCTTAATCAACTGATAGATTTCTTAGATGTAGTAGATTACCCCATTGAGGGCTATAAACCATTTAGTGTTTTGTCCGAAATGCAATTACATCTTTGGGATTGTGCAATCGATTTTCGGCCAGATAATTTCAATTACCGTTCGGTTGTGGAGTTATATTATTTTTCGGTGTGCAGCAACATTATACCCTCTATGCCATCTTGTAATTTACGCTTTGTGCTAGAGGAGTGTATCCTATCATTGGCTCCATATGAAGAATCAATTCGCAAAAAATATCCGTGCTGTATGATTTCATTCATAGATGCTAAAAATCTTATTCCCGTCTTGGATGTGGGGTTATTGGATATATCCTTGCGTTTAAGTGATGAACCTGATAAAAGCCCTACGTTTGATTTGAGATGTTCCATACATGACGTACATTTTCGCACATGTTATGACTCGGGCAGTGCATTTGCTCAACTCATTGGATATATTGCAAGTAATTCCAATGGCTCCAATGATCAACCGATGAGTAAAGAACAATCATTGCAATCATCATTAAGCTCAGAATCGGATTTCTTCTTATCGCAAACCGACCAGGAGGTATCAAAAGAGGTAACCAAAAAACAACAGGAGCGTGTTAATATACTTATGGCGGAAGCGGTGTTAGAAGCATCTGAGGAAAAGCATAAGTTACATACAATCGAAGAGGAGCCAAGGCGCGATAAAGATGAGCTTAAGGTATTTTATTTTCCCGATGAAGACAATAAAAACATAACGAAAAAGGACTTGAAATCCGAAATGGAAAGAAGTATAATAAAGAAATCTGCTACTACAGCTAGTGAAGTTGTTGAAACTCTACCTATAATTAAAGCGGAATTCGGTGAGATAACGGACGATTCTTTGGCTGAGGACCCTCACAATGTTTCATCGAATGATGAGGATTATTGTGTAATAGCTGAAGAAGAAAACGCTTATGTCAACAGTAATACTGCTAGCAGTTCTATTGAAGTATCCGAAGATCCTTTGATGATAGTTGACAACCATTTTTTCCTCCCTTCGCCTTCCAGCAATGATTTACTTAGAACACCTTCTAATTTTCCCGTTCCTGAAAAACGCTACACACTCTGTGAAATGACCATTACATGGCATTTGTATGGTGGCCATGATTTCTGCACAAAAACTGCAACTTCGGCGGCAGCTTCGCCTGTAGCCAGAGGTGAATCAACCTCAAATAAGACCGCAATGTCAGAAACTTACCGCCAGGGTGTGTTCGATGCAAATGAATCAAACCGACTACAGCAAATTAAGAAACCCAAAGAAAAACTTACATGGAAATCGGTTGGTGGTAGTAATCGCAATCATGAAGTTTTAGTCGAAATGCAATTTACCAAGGTACGATTTTCATACGACATATATCCCCGTCAATCAACTTATGCTTCGAGACAAGTTTTAGTAGTAAATGAAATTGAAATACGAGATCGTTTGCAAAGTTCAGAAATCAACAAATTTCTTTATAATGCCAATACAAAAAGTTTTAGTAATCGTCGATCACAGAATATGGTAGTGGTCAAGGCCACGCATGTGCGTCCAAATCCTTCACAAAGTAATAATCAAGAGTGTTCGTTGCGTATTTCACTCAGTCCGTTACGTGTTCACATCGATCAAGATACTCTTGCGTTCTTAACCGACTTTTTCACTAACTTTGGAAAGTCTTGTGGCAGCAGTACAGATTCCGAACAAGACGAAGCTAAACAGTGCAAAACCTCTGTAGCTAAGACCGAAGCACCCATAATGACAATCAATGAAGATGAACATGAAATTCCGGACGCTGTGCACGATCTAAGGGCTCGTCGTATTGTAAACGAAAATATTTCTCTGCTTATTGACGAAAAAGACAATGAGGATAGCAGATCAGTTAAATCGGATAACAGTGCAACGATAATATCACAGGAAGTTAATACATCTCCTATATATTTCCGCGAAATCATTTTTACAACAGACGTCTCCATACGTTTTGACTATCATGGAAGAAGAGTAGAGCTTTCTAAAGGTCCAATAGCTGGCCTATTAATGGGTCTGGGTCAACTACAATGTTCCGAAATCATTTTACGTAAAATTATTTATAGACGTGGTATCCTGGGTTTTGAAAAAGTTTGCAATCATCTGTGCAAATACTGGTTGAGGGATATAAAACGTAATCAACTGCCCCTGATATTGAGCGGAGTGGGACCAACATATGCTTTTGTACAGCTATTCCAAGGTATCTACGATCTGATTTGGCTACCTATAGAGCATTACCAAAAAGATGGTCGTCTTATCAGGGGTTTGCAATTGGGAGCACAAAGTTTTAGTGCTAGAACTATTCTCGCCGCTCTAGAAATAACTTCTAGAATAATACAACTTCTCCAATTCACGGCAGAAACGGCTTTCGATATGGTGTCTTCAGGGCCCTCAGTACGTCAATCTAAAAAAAATAGAGGTCGCAAAAAGCGTCATAATCGTCCCAAAGATATACGCGAGGGTATGGTCAATGCCTATCAAATTGTTAAAGAAGGCATCAATGATTCAGCAAACAATTTAATTGAAACTGCGGCGTCTGAACATGATCAGAAAGGTTTGACAGGAGCGGTAGGTGCTGTTATGCGCCAAGTTCCCCAGCTTATGGTCTGCCCTGCTGTCTTGGCTACTCAAGCTACCACAAATATACTGGGTGGGGTGAAAAGTTCTTTGGTACCTGAAGCAAAACTAGAAGCAAAAGAAAAATGGAAGGACGATAACTGTTAACAAGCTCTCTATGTCTGGTGAAACTTTTTGTAGAATGGAATAGAATACAAATGCAAAATTCATCTGCAATATACATATATTGAAATTTTTTTTTATTATAATTACTATATTTTAAAACGAAGGTGCACATCAAATTATGTTAAGATAAACATATTTTACTTGTTATTTTTTACTTCTGCCTTATACAATAAAATATATAGATACATACTTATATTATAAAGTAATTGAGCGTCTAAATTTAATTTAAACTAATTAATGTCGTTCCAGAAACACATTACATTTATCATCACCTAGGCCTCTCCGATTTAATTAAATCTTTATTGAAATCTGGAAATATTAAACATATTTCTCTTAAAGCGGATTCCGCACTGTCCGAGCCGTGGCAGGCATTACGAGTATCAGATAGTCCGTATATGGCTCTTATACAATCTGGGTTAGAGTAAATTGCTTTATAAACTTTTGTAGGTCCCATTAAAGTTCTCCACTTTGAAATACCATCTTGTGATTGTAGAATTAATGCATAACTAGGTCCACTACAAAAATATTCCCATTTTATAATATGCATACAAATGTAACCAATTGTTCCTCAAATTATATGTGTGGACATACCTTGCCATAAATGTTATTAAGCGATTGTAGAAAAACTTCCCTTTGTGCTCTGCATAAAATCTTTCCGATAAATGTTTCGTAATGTGTATTTCTTTAGAGTCTAGTATTTTAAAATGATCCTTGATTAAGCGTCGCACAACCCGAAAAGCTATAGAATTACGAACTACATGTGGTTTAATGATGGCCAATGTAATTTCCATATCAAATTTTCTATTTTAATATCAATCTACATAAATTTTAGTTGTAGTTGGTGAAATTAGTTGAAAATCAAAACAAACAGTTCATATTTAAAGCAGCTGCGGATATTTCTGGTGTGAAAACAATAAACAGCTGAGCACCTGGGGTATCTATTAATCTGCCCTGTTCGGGTTTGTATTAGTGCTGCCAGAAATTTTGGAATAAAAACGACAAACTCATTATTGGGCAAGCTTGATGTAATAACCAGGTGGCAGCTCTACGGCAGACGATTACGATTTGCTCGAAAAATTTCACCATAGCTCAGCCATATTTTAGGCCTAATTCATAAAAAATATTTCATGCTTATAACATCGTTATTTGACATATTTCTATGGGATAATTGTCAAATAACACGGTTATAAGCATGAAATATTTTTTATGAATTAGGCCTTTTATCTACAGTTGTGTGAAATATTTCCTCTGTTGGGATTATATGTGAGAATGTTGTTAGTCATTTTGGTTTCTATCTAAATATAAAATGGATAAATACCTATATAAAATATTTAAAATCATCTATAAAATAATAAAACTGTTTGATCATTTTAAAACTATTAAAACAAATAAAAACAAAAATATTCCTAGCAAATAAGGTATATTAATATTCCATGTTGCATCCTCATATGCATTTATTAGAGATTAATTGCCTGTTCACCGATGTCGAAAGCTATCGTTCGATCGAATAAATGACATTTAAAACAAAAATAATTTAAAAAATTGTTTTTGTTTTAAATGTTATTTATAAGTTGTTGGCAGGTATTGTGGTTTGCATCAACAATTACGTGCTTCACTAACTTGTTCCAAACACCTCACCGAATACACAAACTAGGTATGCGAAGAAAAGCAAAGCCACTTTGCAATTAACAGAGCTATGTTAACCATTTACATAATAGTAACATTTTTGCACCCTCCAAAAAAGTATTGGGTACATTCACTTTGTCATTCCGTGTGTAACCCAGTGATATATCCATCTGAGACCCCATAAAGCATATATATTATTGATCAGTGATGAAATCCAAACATTTATTTGAAAAAAGTATTTCCCGGGAGAAATTAGTGTTCATTACGGGATATACAATTAGTCTAGTGTAATTCTCAATTCATTTTTGGGGTTTTATGTATAAGCAAAAATGTTTTTTTATTTTGGAATTTGGTTTATATCTACTGATATACATGAGACATGCTTGATCACAGAACAAAATCAAAGCATTATGTCCTCGGTTTTTCGTGTATTTGCTTGAAAACAGTTCGCACGTGTATTTGCTTGAAAACTGTTTCAATGACCGTACTACAGTTAAAATGTTAAAACTGGCAATAAAAAATACCATTGATACCAATATATCGGAAATTCCGATATATCGATTAGAAATAAAAATTCACTTCTAAACACACTATAATAAGCTTTTTGAACTTCTTTGACACCTTATCTACTCGTAGTACAATTAAAATAAAAATAGTTTGTTGTTTTTGTAAATCTTTATTTAAGAAAATTTTGTGTTTCGATTAAAAATATATATAGTACATGTAGGCATGTATATTAAATTTTAAACTTAAAAACTATAATAAAAATATTATTTTCATATAATAATAATAATAAAAAAAGTATATCAATTACAAAATACTTAATAAAGACATATATTTCACATATGTAGTGATTATTAAAAAATAAATAATAAAATTTGTTCAAAAATAAAAATGCAATGAGCCGAAAGCTTGAAAGTTTAACTTTTATTTAGTATTTTGTCTTTTTGAAGCTAAATATAAATTTTATCTTATAAATAAAAAAAAATATTTGAAAGATAATTTTTAAAATAGTATTGCTTGAAAAGCCCTGTTTGGTATTAGGTCTGCTCGTTAATCAACTTAGTCTACTTTTCATAATATATTAAAAAAATATTTTCAATATACACAAATTAATATTAAAAATAGAAAGCTGCAACTTTATTTTTATAAGAACATGAGTTTTTGTTACCGAGGCACGACTGTTCGTTAAAGCAATAAAGTAATTTTATTAACTCCAAAATTGATCACAATGAACTACTTTTTCAATAGATCTTAGCACCATATCTTGTAACCGGGTGGTTATTATCGCTTAATATTAATTTTTGTAAATTAATTGGTGCTTTAAATGTCAAACATAACTTAAACTTTAGTAAAGAATGTAGTTAATTTTGAAACTTGAAGTTAATTTGAAACTCAACTCGAAAATTGTCTTGGCCTCCGTATTATTTGAACCAGTTATGCTCTACCTAATATCTGTTACTTGTTATGGAATAAGTATGCAGAGTTTTGTAGCACTCTTGAACTTATGTATCGTGCAATATTTATTTTTTACCCTTGCCTCATGAAAGGTGAAAATTAATTTCTTGTCAATAAAGTTTTTAAATACATATTTATAATTAATTAAACAAAAGTAGACAAATTAATTTCTTTTTATAATATTTAAGCTATTTTCAATATAACAACTACTTTTACGTTTAAGTAACAAGTTTTTTCTCAGGTTAAATAATAAGTAGTTTTGAATATTTGCTATTATCTTGCTTCGTTTTTCTTAAACCTACAAAATATATATGTATTTTATTGTATTTTTTATATATCAATATATATTATTATTATTCTTTGTAGCTCTTTAAGTATGAATGTTTGGTTTACCATATGTAGTTTTAATTGTTTTTTTTGGAGAACATTTGTGTCGGAAACTATTTTATAATCTTGCGACGATTTCTTATACCTCCATTGATTTTAATAGTTTTGTTGTTGAGCATATTTCTGGTCTTGATTGATGTGTTTTATCATTATTATTTAATCGAACATAGCCATTGTAGACGTGGGCACAACTTCCAATAGTAATTGGAAGAATAAAGTAACTTTGTCTGAAATTGAAAGGTGAAAATATTTATTAATTGCATTACTGTTGCAATCTTCCTTAACTCTTAGTGATAGTGGGAAATTAATGCATTATTTTTTGTTGTTGTTTAATTTAAAAATATGTAATATCGCATAGAAAACCTATAAAACTATTTTACAAATTATTTGCTTTAAGGAAAATAAGCATGTCTTCGAGAAATGTCCACCATTTCTATAAAGCAATTGTTTAATTCACGAGCTCGCACTGACCTCGTCTGCGTTGTCTAATCGTCTTATTATACAATGTTGTATTGTTCGTTGCTAACGAATTGAACAAATAGTTACAAATGTAAGTCTGAAACAAATGAATTTTAATTGCATTGATGAAGCGATTGGTTGACCTAATTCTCAAGATATATGTATAGACGACTATATATAATTTTTTCAGCGTACGTTTTCTTTTAATATTCCTGAAATGATAATCACTTATAAATTCATTAACTTACTCATAAATCTTGGAGTCATGCCTAATTTCACAAATGGCACATAAAATATTAGACCGGCAAATATGAAGAGCAATGCATAGACATATTCGATACGAGGAGTATCGATAATGGGAGCCACTACCAGATACACGGAGATCACGAGAACCACAACTGGAATGATAATAGGCACTTTATATGGCCTTGGATAATTGGGTTTGGTGAAGCGCATCACAATCAGGGCCAACATAGAGCCGCCGTAGAAAATCCAAGCAGTAAAACTAAAAAAGTCGATTAATGAATCTATGGTGCCATACAAAACCATAGCAGCAGCAATTAAAGACTAAAAGATAAATAAAAAAGACAAAAAAAAATTATGAAAAAGGGTAGATTTTAAATGAAAGAGAAATAAAGACTTACATGGAATATAAGACCAGGTGCAGGAGTAAGACGCCGTACATGCACATAAGATAAAATATCTAGCAAATGTCCCTCTCGTGAAGCAGCAAAGCATAATCTGTATTCAGCCAAATATAAATGGAAAAATTAAATTCAATTACATTTCATTTGCTTTTTTGGCACTTATGCATGTTTACCTTCCCGCTGCAAATAAAGTGCCATTTGCACTGCCAAACGTACTGATAGTTACACTCAATGGCATCAACCAGGACAAGGCGCCTAAGATACGATTACCAAATGTTACCGCCACGGCCTCAGATTCAATCATTTCGGTGGGTGACATGGCCGCTAAATAGGAAATATTAATCAAAGCATAACACAAAGTAACCAATGGTATGCCAATTACTATGGAGCGTGGTAAATTCTTGCTCGGATTCTTAATCTCCTCCGTGACATAGTTCAAGTTATTCCAGCCATCGTAAGCCCACAGACCCGTATAGAAGGCTGTGGCTATTGCTCCCATGGTGGGTGTAGGTCCAGTAAATGCATTTGATAGATGTTGTGTATTGCCCTGAAACAATTTCCAGGCACCACCACATATAACAATAACAACAGCAACCAATTTGGCTGCGGTAAATATATTTTGAACTGCCATGCCCAAATTAACACTATAACAGTTAACAAACAATATCATCACTGAGGGTGGCCGAATCGGGATGCAGTGGTTGTTGGAAATTGTTACGAAATGGTTAAACTTATTAGTTGAAAGTTTAAAATTTTATCAAATACATACATTTGTACAACTTGCATATGTGTATGTGTGTCTTTGTATCTTACCTATTGCTACTAATGCAACCATTTTAACAACCGACATTGGCGGATCACATTCAGAGACGAATGCCTCCACTGCATACTGTGCAAATGAAAGACATATTATTGCCATTTGCGATGGCTTTAAAACTAATGTCGATACCCATGAGAATAAAAACGCCGGTGCTGGTCCGAAAGCGTCCATAAAATATGCCCATTCAGCACCCGACGATGTATTCATTGTACCCAATTCAGCATATGCCAGAGCGCCTGCAACGATTTATAGAGAAAAATATGTAAAGTGTTATTGATGAAATTGATGCAATAGGAAATTAATTGTCAGGGTCTTGAAAGTGTATTGAAAGTGTTCAATTTAATTTTTTTATATATTATAAACTACAAGTATATACATATATTTTTTTCTTGAGGCAAACATAGTCTGGGCAATTTGCCCACAGTAGTTGGTATGCAGTTGTTGGAGATCATACCAGTTTAATTTTATTTAATGCTATTTTTTTAAATTCAATTTATGAATTTGCAAAATTAATAAGTAGGACAAATTGCTATTCTACGAGGCCCATAAGGCTAGTCTACCCCGAAAATGCAGGAGACAAGAATCTGATTACTTTGAATGAATTCTTTTAAAAAATGTTTTGTGTTACGCACATAGAGAATTATCGAAGCGATAATTAATATTGTGAGAGAGTTACTTTATTATTAATTGAGGTAGCCGACAATTCGAATTGTGGGTCTAGTACTTTCAATTCAAAATGAATAGTATTTAAAATTGCTGTATTAAGTAACATGAAAGGAGCCACCTCAAAAAAAATAAAAAATAAAAAATTAAATAAATAAAACTAACCGCCGATTTTACAATGTCGAAAGAGTTCTTTCTTTCGTATAAATACGTTTGAAACAAAACCCATTTATAAAATTTTGTTTTTGTTTCAAATATATTTGTATGAACGAAAGAATTCATTCGACATTGTGAAATAGGCAGTAACTACCTGTTTTCGTGAATAAAAATTTTCATTTGGGTTTCTATATTGAAAAAACGAAAACAAATTTGAGTTTTTATTATTGTTGTTTGAACATAAATTTTTGAAAAAAAGGTATTTTATATTAATTACAAAAACAGACAGTACACCACTGTATACTTATATAAAATTATTTTCATTATTACTTTTTTCCAACATATTAAAAGAAATATATAGAATAGACAGAAGATTGATGGATAAAAGTCCCAAATAAAATCAAAATTTTCTGAATTGCGTTGCTTTAAAAATTGTAGGCCTCCCTATCCGCTACAAAAGAATCCATATATCTTGAAGACCGATATGTGTCATATTATTCATATACTATGCATCATTATATACAATTTATTTGCTTTTTCTTAAAAATATTTATGTAAATCGCCATAAACGAAATATGAATTGTTTACATAGAATAGAAATCATTTAATGACACTTGAACTTGGCAACAATTGGCAAATAAATTTAAAATATACTCGTAAATTGTACGTATGCCGAAAAGAAAACATTTAATTTTACAAGTAATTTGAATGGCGGTTTCAACCATTAACATTTCGTTACTACATGATTAAATGTTTTTTTTTTTCATGTTAATCAAAATAGAGAGAAGAGACTTTTTGCGATGCTACTTGTAGCTATTTGATTTGAATATTCAACAGATGATCATGAGTATCTCTTTTTTTCGAATAAATGTACACTAAACCAAAAAGCTTTATGTTTTAGTTTTTAAAGTACTGCATTTTCAAACATGATTATTAAAATAAGAATATTTCTTATTAAGATAAGAATATAATTAAATGACTTGAATTTAATAAAAAGATCACTTGCAGATTTGAACTTGAGTCTGCATAATAAGTTCGAAAAAGAAATTTGTACAGTCATGTATAAAAAGGTTTTTTTATATTATTGAGGCCTAATACTTAACAAATCTTATGTTTATAAATTGCTTATTGGACGCATTTTGTACAAAAATATTTTTTTATGCATTATCCCATAAAAAAAATAACAATGTTATATATTAACATTGTTATTTTTTTTATATCAAACCGAACTAAATTGTTCACTTTTATGAAAAATGATTTGTTTTTATAACAATAATACTTTTCAAATAGGGATTTACGATATACGTATTGGCACACCGTAGATTCAGTTCCAATTACCGCTAATAATATAAATAGGAAAACAAGGACAAGTAAGAGAAAAATAAAATTTTGTTACTGTCGAAACGGCCATCGGCCCTAGTATTACTTCTTTTTATAACTTCCAAAAAAATAAAAAATATTGGAGGGTATATTTACTTTGTCATTCCGTATGTAACGCAACGTAATATCCCTCTAAAATCCCATAAAGTATATATATTCTTGGTCAGTGATGAAATCTAAGACGATTTAGCCATGCCCCTCCGTCCGTCTGTGGCAAGAGCTAGACCTTGAAATGTGTTATAAATACATCTTGAAGAATAGTACAGGCCAAGTTCGTAAATGGACTGAATCGGGCCAGAGGGAAAAAAGTTCCCCTAAGAAGTACTAAACCAACCTCTAAGAAACTACATAATTTTAAAATTTTTTTTTTTTTAATTTTGTTCAGCAAATGATATATTTTTGCCCAAAGCATTGAACTTTCACCCAAAATATCGAAAAAATCCATTTTTGGACCACGCCTACTTAGGTGAGCCTTGACGTAAAATATTATATGCAAAAATAGTGTAAATATTTAATGAATTGTATAATTTAAGCCAACATTCTTTACAAATTTTAATTTAAAGATTTTATGACGAAGCTGAGATGTTCTCTGATCTGCCCTACCCTCCCAAAATGACCCAATCAAAAAACATTTTTTTTACAGTTAATAACCCGAAAAATTTTACTTTTTAGTGCTTTATAGCAAATGTGAGATGACTCCCCCTCGGCCAAAATAAAGTCTTTGTTTATTTCGAGGGTATTTAAGATTCGATCTGGTCGAATATAACGTTCTTACTTATTTATTTTTCTAATTATTTTTTGTAAAGTTTTGTAAGTTTAAAATTTTATTTAGGTAGATATAATGGCGCCTTCTTTTCAAAATAAAAAGGGATTCGGCAAAAATCTTAAATGCTCACCTGAACACGTATATTATGTGCTAAAATAATAAACAATTGCAATAACAAAAACGTAACAAACAGTTATAAAACGAGCGATTGATATAGTGCTGCACTCATGCCCTTTTAATGAGAATGAGTATTGAATATGTAGCATCTGTTTGGTTTTTAAGGGGAACTTTATTAGAAAAGAACGTCTTACAGAGCATAAAGAAATATGAAAGAGAAAATAAATGATTTAAGTTTCCTTAAATCATTTATTAGTTAAAAACTGTTTTTGAAATGAATTTTCAATTAATATATTATGTGGTGGTATATTTTGAATTATGAAATATGTAAGTATGTACTTGTATTGAATTAGAAATAAAATTGAAAATGAAAATGATCGAAACTCATCACACCTTTTACGATTTCGAAAATTTATTTATTTTTGACATCCAGCGAATTTCATCATTATGACTTACTTAATGATTCCTTCAAGTTGAATTAGAGCAGCAAAATCTTTTAGTAAGCACTTTGATAGAAACGTCCAACGGTTTTAAGGCGTTCACTGCCCATAACTTTAGTATATGAGAAGAAAGAAATAATTGTACTAATAAAATTTTTGAAGTTATTGTTCGACTAGAATTAACCGATTTAGTCGTTAATCGAAAAAGGCTTATTTTAAATCAATCGATATTGTTCGCATTCCTTTAAGGAACAGACATACAAACATAGACTAATTTTTGTAAATATAAATTTCAAATTCACTTGGAACATATTGTCTGCTACAGAGTTTTAAAGTTTCTTCCCTATTTTTCATGGGCAACATATTCTTTGACGCATTATTACGTATACTAAGCTGTCACTATAGTTACGACAAGACCCAGGGGGCAAAAAATTCATTTACATAAGAACCTACTATTCGAAACAAATATCGCTTACTTTGCGAGCACGTAGAATGAACGTTGCTTCGCCTCTTTATAATCCAGCATTGATCAAACATAAAGTGTGACAAACATCATTCGTGAGGTGCAATCTGGTAGGCAGTGTTCGTAAACAATTTTATGTATGGAAGTATCGTCATACGAAACGTAAAACTCGAATTTAATGAATTATTGTATGTTACAACGTGCATGTCAAAAAGGAAACATTTTTGTATTACTTTCCTAATAGTGCTCCTGCTGCTGCACCACTTAAAAAAGTTTCTATGTTTCGTATGAAAGTTTTTAATGTTTTGTATGACGATATGTGTATGTATGTGCAGAAATACATGTGCATGTTTTTTAAATGCACTGTACGAAGTATAATTTTAGAAGAAAATAATTGGTATTTTGCCAAAAATGTGTAATCTGTACACACAAGAATTAAATTGGACAAAAATACAAAATGTGGCGTTTATCAACCGGATCATCATGTGCAACAGGTTACAATTTTACTTACAAGGCGCTTGTCTAATAGTTTTCTGTTTGTATACATTTCATTGGGACCTCTTTCTTTTTTTTTTTGCAATAGCAGTTTCTCATAGAAAATGTATTTTTGACATGACCTCAAATGGCTTTTATTTTCCTCTCTATTGTAAGTGGCTTATTTACCTGTTGATTTTGTTATTATTTTTTTATGTATATTGTAATCATATGCTGGTTTTATTTTACAGTTTCTTTTCTTATAGTACCTACTTACCCAACAATGAGAGCAAACCACAGGCCAGCCATATTATAAAGCTAACACCAACGGAACCAGTTCTAACTAGTAGACCAGAAGGTGACACAAATATTCCAGACCCTGCAAATTGGAAGAAAAGCAATTGTAATAATTTGATTACAGTCAAACAATTTAAAAATCGTTGGTTATAAAATTATCATTTAATGAATATCGAGAACAAATTAATATCGAATTTACAAAAGCTAAAAATGTTCCGCAATTTTCGACTCGTTAATAGTATGTACAGCTCTGAAGTTAAGCTCTTCTACATACATGAACGGATGTAGCAAATTCCCATTTTTTAAACTGCCTTGCAACTTGTAATAACCCTTTTTTATGATCTTTAGTTCTAGAAGTTTCGAAAATAATGATTTTCTCAGCATGTAATTTACAAAAAAAAATATTTACTATTAAAGGCACTCCAAGTGGTTTATTGACTTTTTTGAATATAATTTTCAAAAAATTTATTTTTACTGCTTTTAGTGTCTTATTTGTTAGTTCAAAAACTGTTCAGTGAATTGATAATCTAGCTTCGTTAATTTGTCTAAAATAAATTTTCACTTGATATATTATTTTCGTATTAATTTTTTCATTTGTTGACTTCAGATCTAATTCATAAAAAATATTTCATGCTAATACCATTCTTTCGTGACAAACTTCTATACAAAACTTCAAGCGGCTTATAAACATAAAAAACTTCCAATTTAATTCACACATCTTAAGCATATGTGATGAATATATAAATAAAATCGCATACAATTATTTAAATAAGGAATTCGCATATATTTGCGAAAAGACAATGTATATATTTATGTATATAATATACAAATAAGAAATATTTAAAAGAAAAACTAAAAAAAAACAAGTAAATGTGTCTGAGACAATTAAATAGCGAAAATATATTTACATGAACGTGCTCTTGATTAAGAATATTTTGTTTTTTTTTTATGTAAATCTATTGGCGCCGAAAAATAGTTTTTATAGAAGAAATCAAACGCATTTTTTTGGTAGCGGAAAACTAATTTGAATTAAACTCACACATACTACTTAAGAATATGTCTATATAATATTTCGAATTTTTTTTTTCAATGATATTCATTTATTGTTATAAATACGTGCGCATAATTATTTCATGTTTCAAGAAGATAACAAAACGTTTACCTGAAGAAACCTTCTATTTATTAAACATACCGATTTAATTGAATTTCAAGAGCCTTAATCACAGAAGTTATCTGTGTACATATCACCCTAAAGTTGGCCAGATGCAATGGATGGACTCTGTCACTGTTAGAGGGGTGCAGTCCTGTTCTTCACTTCATTCATGTCTGTCATATATTCAAAGGTTCAAGGAGTCAGCCGACTTTAGGCATAACCGTATTTGATATGTGGTCAGATATATCATATAACTACTGCCATGTACTTTAAAACCTGATTCTCAGTCAAGATTCTACGACTAAAAGGAAAGATTGTAATTCGAATATTTTTCTAATATATTTATCTCCTCATGTCTTCTATATATATTGAGACTTATGGCAGTTGAAGGCATGAAAACAAAAAGACATTTTATGAAATTTTTATTTGACATTTTGTTGTCACAATACTATTTTAAATGAAATTTATTTGTTGGTGGTCAAGCAATGTCTATATGCATTTCATTGGTGCTTTACCAAATCATCAGTAGATTTTAACCACAGTTTTGAAAAGTTAAAAACCTCTTATCTTATGCATATACTTCCGAAAACCAACTGAGAATTCATTATTTGTAAATTACAAACTATTTTCAAAAATCACAACACAATAAGCATAGTAGGCCTTGAAACTCATACAAAACTAAACCAACAAATAAATTATATCATATCGAATATAATTTATTTGTTGGTTTAGTCAGCTGTCAGTTACGTTCAGTGACCAATGCTATGCCTTTGTCTCCAAAAGAGGACGACAACAGCTGACACAACCATGCACTAATGCTGATTAGAAGAATTCGACACTATATTCATTATATCGACACTATATTCATTATATCGACACTATATTCATTATATCGACACTATATGGATTACTCCAACAGCACCCTCGATATACATATGTATCTTGTGAAAATGTGCCTACACATATTTACTCCAAATAAAGAGTATTTTTTTATAGAGTGATACAAGTTTAAAGTATAATAAAACAAGGAAATATATTTTTAATATTAAAGAAACGGGCTTTATTGGAAAGGAAATTTTATGAAATTAATGTTTAAATATGATTTCCACCACAAAGTGGAAGAACGCAACCACAGTTGCTGAGAACGGCGACGAATGGATTGATTAGGATCTTCTTCAATGCTTTCAATTGTTCTTCGAATTAGCAGCTCTGAAGGACGATTATGTACGCCATAAAATGGAAGAAGTGCACGATGAGTTTGACGAATAGAACAATTATTTTGATTAAAAATTTAAAAAATTTGCACGCGTTGGTCTGGTGTTTTGAAAGAATTTAAAAATTTTTGAGAATGTCAATGCAGATCTTGGGCAATTTTCTTCTCATTTCTTTTACACAACTCTCTTGTGAATATCTGCTTAAATTTAATATTAATCTCTCTAAAAATCAATCAATTGAATTTATGCACGTGAGTACAATAATTTTGTTCAATAGAGAATATTGTTTTAAAATAAAATAGCAGATTGCATATCTGTACACAGATTTACGTATGTATGTATATGAGTTTGTGTGGTTTTTGTTGGTGGCATTCAAACATGTTACATATACAATTAAATTGTAATTAGTTTTGAATACAATCAAATCAAAGCAGAACTAATAGGACAAGGCATTATATGTGAGAATATTATTTATTTTGACATTATATTCAAAAGGAAATACTTACTTGAAAACTTTTTATGGTTTTGAAACAAATATAATTTGGAAAAGAAAAAAAAAACAAATTAGGTGTGCACTGAAGATGTCTATTCGAATTGCGTGCATGTGTGTATTGGTTGCAGACTCATTGAGCCTTCACACAGAAAAACAATTTCCGTGCTTACAACTTTTATTCTGCTCGTGACACACGGTATGGAATTTGTATTAAGCCGAGAACACAATTTGGCATTTTGTAATATCGTTTTTGTGGTGTAATTTCGAAATTTACGGTTTGGAAGGCAATGTCACGCAGCGAAATATAAGTCTAGCGATGCCACGTAATACCTTTGTGTATTATAGATTACAACATTCATTGGATCAGAGGGCACTCAAATTGTTCATATACAATATTTTTTTATTTTCACTTTTTGTTTATTTTTATAAAATTTTAATAATAGTTCATAAACACTTACCTATCATTGTTCCGACAATTAAAGCCACCCCACTGAGGAGTCCCACCCGTCTCTGGAGGTGAACAGCGTCGTTCGGCGCTGAGCCCTTCCTCTCCAACGACTTCCGCATCCCCCCGGTCCCTGATGAGTCGGTCTCTGTCGTTTCGGGCCCTTCTGGCCCAAGAGAACCGTTGGTACACGTTGACCCGTTGAGCGTTGCTTTGTTTGGCACATTTTGTCCTAATTTTATTAAAAATTATTTTTGTTTGTTTTGTTATTAGCAGCAAAAGCGAATATAAAAAGAGAGAAGAAAAGAAACATTTTATGAACAAAATTATTTTGTTTATTTGATAATATAACTTTTTTGAATAACTTTTATTTTCTGTTAAACTTAATTAAACTTTCTTATTTATTTTATTATACTTATTAAACACGAGTTTTTTTTTACAAAATATTTTAAAATTGTATTTATTTATATTTAATATTTCGTTAACAGTTTGTTAATGTCGTCAGGAATAAGCAATAAGAATTGAATTTCTTATTCCTGACAATATTAACGAAATATTGAATACAGTTAAATAAAATTTATAATAATTATTTTTTTACTACAAAATCAATATATTTATTTAGCTTATATATTTACAGTTTTTTGTTATAATCATTATTTCCAGAAGTATTTTTTTTAATGGAGGAAAATTTAAGTTCTCAAGCATTTACTTTTGTATGTTTTTGCTCCTTTATTATATTCATACCAAATATCTTATGATTCAAATAATTTTGCAAAGAAATTGAGGAAACCATTACAATTGTACATACAAATTTATAAAAATCGGGCACAGATTTAGCAGTTAATTTAAGCTGTAATAATTGAATGTACAATTTTAATCGTATTTTGAATTTGAAACAAAGAAGAGACTAGTCCAATAAGAGAAATACTGTTATATCGTAGAATGAAAGAATTTTTTTTATAATTTGCTAAAAATACAGATAAAATTGATAGCATTTTAAAATTTATTAAAATTTCTCTCAATCGATAAAAGTTCCACTCGGTTCCAACAGATTTAATGTATTTATTTCACAGAAACTTTCATTTTTCAATATTTTTCACATATAGCTTAAGAAATTAAACCAACAACAATTTTGGAATCTGTATTTGTCCTGAATATTCCTAGGGGGTGTGGCGGATCGCATACAAGCCAAATATTAGTTGCCTGAAAGAAAGTGTCAGCAACGCTTTTCTGAAGTCAAGAAACTGATATTAATGGAATTTCTTAATATGAGAGTGAAAATGGATCATGTTTTTTTAACTAGAACTAGGGTTGGCCGGTATGGTTAATATAATTTATCAGTTTGTGCTTTTTATAGGCGGCGCTGTGGAAGAGAGAGAGGCGTTTTAATAAAATTAAAAACATTGAAAATCCTCATCTGGAAGAAACAAAAGGTTGTCTTTTAAAATAAAAAACACAAGGAGCTGCAGACGGAGCGGACGCGAGCTGTTCACTTTATTTTTATTTTGCAAGATTTTGTTTCAACGTACAATATATAATTTTATTATTTCTATGCTAACATCATCATCATTACCAGCAACTGTCGACTGTGTCTCTCGTTACACATGCTGTCTTGAAAAATAATATTTACGTTTCTGTTTTTCTTGTGCAAATTGTGAGTATAAATCGGTATCTGTTTTGCAAGTTCATTGTATGCATTCATTTTGTTTAGTGCTTTGGCGTCTTCAACTGCTTGATAATTAAATGTGCCTTAGTTTTATATCCGTGTGTACTCATTTTCGTATAAGTGTACATCATACTTAAGTCACACGATCAAAATGTTAAATAATTGCATTAGTCTATCCGTTTTCTTCATATAATCTGTAATATTATCAAACAGGAAATTCTTCAAGTTGGCGTTTTGTTTTAATGTCCCCATAAGACTCTTGCTTATTTCACTATTACAAGTTTATACGAAATTACTTGTAGAAATTAAGTGACAATATAATTTCCTATACGTTTGTCATAAATATGTACAATAAGCCTTTAATTGTATTGCAACTCACCCTGTTTTTTACAGGATGATCCAAACATTTTCACATTATTTACAGAGAGATCACATTATGAACTAAATTTTTTATTTAATACAGAAGTATTTTACTTAAAAAAAATTAATAAAATAAAATGTTTGCATATAAACAACGCAATTGTTATTGATATATGAAAAACATTAATCACACGTTATTTTCACTCGTTACCTATTTTCAAAAATATGTTTTCTTCATTTATTATTTCACAACATTTCTAAATGAAAAATTTGTTTTTTATATTGACAAGATTGAAATTTTTTTAGCAAATATTATGCGCACAACAATCATTTTGCGTAAATTTTAATTTTGTTATGGTTTAGAAATTATTTTTGATAAAGAATTTTTTAAAAACTTATGTTTTAAAAAAACTTTTTTTTAATTTTTCATATTTGATTTTCATTAAGACAAATTGTATGAAACACTTGATATAAGTAAATTAAATTTTTTTTCAATAAAATAATGAAATGTGAAAATAGTTTAGTTTAGAATATAATCTTATTATCATTTTCTATGAGTTTTAAAATAATAATCTATACGTTTAAATAAGTTAATTTTTATTAATGCACTCGAATAATTAGTATTTACTTTGATATCTTAGGGCTTTATAGATACATATATTGATTTTGTAGCTGATTACTTCTTAAATACATACATATATTTCAATTTTAATTGATCTATTTCATTAACTTATACTACATGAATATTTAATTTTTCAATTTTCACACACACACACCTCCTCTATTATCTGTTGAATTATTTTTGCATGCGTTTTTTTGCAAGCAAAATAGTTGGGAAATTTTATCGCGCATGGCATGGACGGATTACAAATTTTAAAAATTATTTCGCCGCAAATATTTAATATCAGGCGAACGAACGAAACGATGTCTTTGACAGATTTTAGTAAACTGTTCTATGAATTTTCACACAAAATATTTGGATGCCCAAAAATTCAAAAGAGCGCAGTACACTCTCGCAGTGGTCGTAATAAATTTTTTTTTATAAATCTTTCACGTACAATTCTTATTTGGATATCGAATGTATTGAACGAGATGCTAACACGGTACAAATATATTTGGTGAGCAGAAAAGTTGGTATTGTATGTTGTAAGATTCTTTATGTATTTCGTTTTGTTAATTCTTTGAGTTGTTTTCGTTTTTTCTTTTACTAGTAATGAAGAGCAAAAATAATATATGTATGTATATAGTATGTACCAGCAACCACCAAACGAAACCAAAATTTATTTATATATATTTTTTTGGCTTTATTTGCTTTTGTCTTCACAGCACTTTTTTCTTTCTATAAATTTTTTATATAATGCAAAGAAAAATAATTATGTTGGCCTATTCACAAGAACGTGGATATACAGTGAACGCGAAAAGAATGTTAATTTTCTTTTTGATTTGTAATATAAACATGATTTAATTTTGAGAAACTTGTGTTTTTTATTTGCAAGATGTTGAACAAGATATTTGTAAAGTCTCTATTAATATTAGAATTGTGCTATTTTTTTATATCTATACTTATTTCATTCAAATAAATAATGAAAAACAATTGTTATTAAGACTTGATAAATAGCTGATAAGCTGATTTCTGACTGTGCCCACGAAAAAACGATTATGGCTTATAAAAAAAGCTCTGAAAATGTGAATTAAAATTACTCTATGTTAATGGAATTAGAAACATGTCAACAGGACTCGAAAGATACGATCAATGCGATATATGCAAGTTTGTGTATGCTGTAAAGTATGAATAAATATATTGAATTTATTAAAAAAATATGTTAATAATTTAAAAAGCATACACTTCAAATGAATTTAAGTTATTTATAGTCCGATAATATGTAGCGACTTTTTATATAAAATTCCTTAACAGAATCGTTTAAAAAAATTTATTGAATGAAAATTATATTTTTTGCAGTAGTTTACAAGTGAATAGGGTTATAAAATTATATTCTGTCTTTTCAGATATCAAAAATTGTTTGTGTGGTGATATGAAGTCATTAGTCGTGAGTCGTGACTATCAATTGTACTCATACATATATTTTTGGACTATATAAGAAAAATTTTGCTAAGCTTTGTGTAACATATTTGCTGTATAAATATTCTATTCGAGGGCATTTTTATTTTTATTACTGTTCATGTGAAAAATTACACTTTTAATTCTAAAAACATTAAAAATAAAATTGATCTCAAAACACAATACACATGAGCACTGATGATGAAAGCGTTGCGGCTTTCGAAAACAGCTGTTCTGCTCTGTTGTGTAAGTTGAATAACTAAAAACTGACTTTGACTTTCCTTTGTGCCTTGGAATATTTATCATGTCTTTCTGAATTTGAAAAACAAAAAATTTCGAACAATTAGCCTGTAAATCTTAATTGAATTTAATATAGCAACATGAATGTTCGTTAAAAAAATACTTACATAGATAGTTATATGTATTTGTATATTGACTGCAATATTTGCTTAAATTTTATTTTATGGTACGATGATGTACCGTTACGTATACGTTATATAAAGCTTAGCATGTCTTCATGTTACGTATACGTATAGTGGATCAGATGGGTCATTAGCGTAGCAAACCTTAGAACACATTCCATGAATTTCGATTATATCATTATTTCAATAGTTTAAAAGATGATTAGGAGTATATAGTGTGTTAAAATTTCTGCTGATTTTATTTGAATAATAAAAGGAAATTCAACCTCTCTTTCAGTATCGTTTTACTGCCTTATTTTTATATAAAAAACATAAAAAGATATATTTTACAGTTTTGAGCCTAAAGGGAACTAATGGCGTTTTCTTTTTTGACAATAAATTTACATCTACTAATACCCACACAACATTTTGTATTGTGGAAATATATGAAATAAAAAATAGCATCTTCGTTCCGAAATATGTATGTTTCAAAATAAACCGGTAAATATCTGATATATTTTGTGTACATAATCACAAAATAAATGGTATTTAATAACACTGATGAACCCACGAAAGTATTCAAATCAAGATATTATTTACATTTGATTAAAAAGGAAAAATTTATGACCGATTTGCCTTATATTAAAAAACAATAACGTCACTATAATATACATTTTAGTTCCCAAATTCTATTTTTCCTTGCTATGTTGGGTCATTTTAAGACTATCCTCGAAATTGTACTTTACGTGACTCTTTTGAAATATGAATTCTGTTTACTATTTTGAATAATATTTTTTTTCAATTGTTTGTATATATAAAACACTGTACTTTATTATATTACAAATGCATAAAATTATGTATGTATGTATAAAAATTCTTTAGCGCTCACTGCATTTTTGTAAACAAAATTAGATATTTTGTTTTTGGCTGAGGAGAAGAACTAATTTACTTAAGGCCGATGACGACAATGACGTAGTCAGCTACGAAGATGATGATGAAAATGTCTTTTGTTTTTTGCAACGATTAAAGTTTAACCGGAGAATAAATTGAGAGAAAACGGATGTTTCGTGTATTTGAGTAAATCATCTTCATTTGAAATTTTGTTTCATACTCTGAATTCAACTTTACAACTTTTTTTCTCAGTGTTTTATCTTAAAATTTTTTCTGTCAATTTGAAAGTCATTTATATAAAAACGCGTGGTCTGCAAATTTTCATCAGGGATTTTTGTTGTTGCTAGTTTTATATATCAGACAGTTTTTGAAACACAAAACATATTTTGAATTCCATTGTGATTTGCGTTTTAATATACGAGCATACAATTGTGGAAAAATAGAGATATTTTTGAAAAGTAAAACAAATAAAGATTTCAAACACTTTATATCAGTGAATTTTTATATATTTTTAGATTAAATGTACGTTTAGTTTAATTATTGCTTTTTTTTGGTAAATTTTATATTTTTATAGTTTTGAAGTGAAATTTCTTCACTTTATTTTTTCTCTGAATTCTAAACTTTATTCAAAATTTTTTATTTTAATTTGTTTCTGGTTTTTCTTGTTCGCTGTGAATCTTTCAGTTCAGCCACTTTTCACCAACTGATTGTGTTAATTTAAAATAATTGCTTCATATACTAAAAATTTATTTGAGTTTTCATTCACTTTTAAGTTTATCTGAGTACATAAGTTCTTGGCACCCTTCACTTTTGTATGGCGAATTAGTAATATCGTTTGTTACATTTGAATATATTGATTTTAATTAAACTAGTCTCATATAACTGCTTTAATGGAATCTTCAATCTCCAATTGAAATTTATTTTTATTATATAAGAGACATCAATATATTTCCATACTTTTCCCTTACACTATTTCCGAGAATTTCTAATGAGATATTTAAAGATTCGGTGGTACTTACAAAAAAATAGGAATACATATATTTACAAATAAAAAATTTAAATTGCGAAACAGATCTTGTTAATTGAAATTTCTCCTTAGTAAAAAAACTAATTGAGTGAATCAAAAATTAATTTATATATACACATATGTATGTATGTATGTGCATATTATGGATAATATAAACATAAAGATTGAGGTTGTCTTTCTATATTGAATGAAGAATTTTTCAGAGAATGTACTTAATTTATTATGGGATTGTGCATACCAAAGCAAAGTCAGTAAATATTTGGGTGAAATTTTTTTGCAATACAACTGAAAGTAATTTCTTTAGCTATTTGCTAAATTGGCAATAGTCTCCAAAATAAAACGTTACGTAAAAAAAGACCTAAGAAATATTAGAAATACTTTAACCGACACTCAGAACATGAACCCTACTCATACAATGCAGTGTACCGAATCTATGAAAGGAGAGGATGTTGTTGACAGGGGAAAATATGAACCCATAATGTTTTTAAATTTGCGTAAATCAAAGATTTCACAACACAGCGTTCTCATTTAAGCGTTCCTTTCATACAGCATTATTTACAAAAACAATTTCTGAAGGGCATTTAACAATTCTTTGTTAGCCAAAAAGTAATAATATTTGCTTAGCTGCCTATACATACATATGTATGTATGCATATGTACATGTACATGTACATGTATATATTCCATTTCGTGTTGTTTCTTCCTCAGATTGTAGCTATTCTTAATATTTCGCTAATTGAATTGTTAACCAATTTGTGCTCAATACATACAAAGAATATTTATTTGCTTCTGCGATTCATTTATTTGAGAATGTTCCTCTTTTATTTGAGTGTAGATACATATATATGAATGCATTAATATGTATATGTTAATATATTTATAGTCTTTGATGTGAGTATGTACACATGTGCAAATGTATGTATGCATATTCTTTTTGTTTCATAAATTGAGTTAATTGCTTAATCATATGACCAGTAAAAACATATATGTGGATGCTGATCATTTAAATAAATTCATATACTCGTACATACATACATATGTATGTATATAATTGTATGTGTGTGAATTATTTCATTTATTTTGTTCACATTCTTTACATTGACTACAACTGAAAGTCTGAGTGTCAAAATTTTGATTGTATTGAGTTAAGGTCAGTGATCCCATTGGGAAAGTAGAAATAGTATAATAATTTTGTTGTAGTTGATTGAGTTTATGATTTGAGCAAAATTTAATCGAATTATCGAATATTGAATAAAAAATTACACCACTTACAATGAAATAAATTTATCATGTTGCCGGTATATGCAAATGCGCATGAAGATTTTTCTCTTTTGTTCTCTTTGCAAATAAAATACTCGTTTGGGAATTTATATTGGAATAAAAGTAAAAAAAAACTCAAATAAGTTTTTGTTTTTTAACATGAAGTTTTAAAGGAACATATTTATTTTATTTTCAAAAATAGATAATACCTGCTTGGATCACTATGTCGAAAATAATTTTGATCGTAAAATGTATCCCCACTTTTTATGATGTCTTGCATTTTTTATAATGACTTGCACTTTTTATGATGACTTGCACTTTTTATAATGACTTGCACTTTTTACGATGACTTGCAGTTTTTATAATGACTTGCACTTTTTATAATGACTTGCAGTTTTTATGATGAATTGCACTTTTTATGATGACTTGCACTTTTTATGACGACTTGCACTCTTTTTAATGACTTGTACTTTTTATGATGACTTGCACTTTTTATAATGACTTAAACTTTTTATAATGACATGCACTTTTTATGATGACTTTCACTTTCTATAACAACTTGCACTTTTTATGATGACTTGCACTTTTTATGATGACACTTGCACTTTTTATAATGACTTGCACTTTTTGTAATGACTTGCACTTTTTACAATGACGTGCACTTTTTATAATGACTTGCACTTTTTATAATGAATTGCACTTTTTATAATGACATGCACTTTTTATGATGACTTGCACTTTCTATAACAACTTGCACTTTTTATGATGACATGCACTTTTTATGATGACTTGAATTTTTTATAATGACTTGCACTTTTTATGATGCACTTTTTACAATGACATGCACTTTTCATAATAACTTGCACTTTTATAATGACTTGCACTTTTTATGATGACTGTCTGTCATTTACCTTTTCATGCTCAAACCGCTGAACCGCTGATCGAGATGAAATTTAGCATAGAGATATTTTAAGATGCGAGGAATAACATTAGGTGTTTTCTGTTTTTGGAGTGGTTAAGGGTGATCGAAAATCTGTACAGACATATGAAATGATTAAACTTATAATTATTTCTAAAGCTCTCTTCATTTCCCGTAAGTTACTAGATGAGCAACAGAAATAATTGTTATGTTTACATTGGAATATATTTATTAAAAATAGTGTACGATAAAACACATAACTTTTAGAGAATTTTGCGTAATTCATATCATAACAGCAAACATGAAATGACAAAGACATATACATAAATATGTAAATTAACATATAAAAAATAACAATTCATATAAAAAATATTAAAAAAAATTGACTAACGAATTTATGTTAATTAATGAATTTGTATTAACATTCGTTTTTTAATGATACGGTTTCCTTATGAAATTTTCTCAAGACGGCTACACACGTCGTTATTTTTAAACACGAACAACAATCCTATTCTATTACTAGTTGTTAGTGTTTACTTATTAAGGTGCTAGTGCACTGACAGCTAAAAACGGAAGCCTCAAGCAATACCGACTTTCTTAACCTTTATATTTTGTTTCAAAGGTTCTATTTAATTGCGAGTTCATTAATTCATTGTCTGATTTACATTTCGATTTTTACATTACAAATATCAACGAAATAACAAAATTTGAAAAGTGTTCTAATCGCAATTTGTCTGTTGTTTATTATCCAATTAACACAATAAATCTTTAGCTACCTTGGCGCTTTTATATATTAAAGAATCATTTTAACATTGAACGTTTTGCAAAAAAAATTAACAACAACAATAATATACATTTTAGCTAAATACAATGAGCAATTTTTTCTTGAAAAAAAAAACACGGCAAGTTGATTAATTTAGAATATTTTATTAATAAATTGCGTGGGAAAGTAACATTTTGCTGTGGACAATGAATTCTTAGTATAAATATTTCAAACCTTAAAGACACCTTATGTTTCACAAACGTATATTTAAAATGTTTGTACATATTATTATAAAATCAAAACAAAGCTATTAAATTTTCTATTAATAGAAGTAAAAACAAAATGTTTGTTTTTATTAATAATATATAGTGACGTGTACAAATAAAAGAAACATGTGTCAGATATTTCATTTTCCATGATACTGTGAATACGGAATTCATACTAAACTAAAAGTTCTACAAGGTGTATACGCATTCTTTATAAAGAGAGATTTTTTAGTAACTTTCTTTTTGGCAACACTGTTGTTGGCTGGTCAGCTGTTTAACATGTTACTGTTAAACATGTTCAGTTTGGTTTATAATTTAACCATGAATCGAGTTACAAAGAATAACACTTGCAGATTATTGAATTTTATTATCAAAATTCGTCCTCGGCCTAAGAAAGTGCTTGGCGCCCATTTCTGGTTGAAAAGATACGTGAACAAATACAATTGTTGCATGTGGTGTGAAGAGTGGGCAGAAGGATTGCATTGATTATCAGTCGGTGTCAGCATTGGGTTGTACTTTTTCAAAGACGGCGAATGCCTAAACTTTACTGTGAATGGCGAGCGCTATCGTGCAATGATTACACATTTTTTTACCCCAAATGGTAAAGCTGACCTTCTATGACATATGGTTTCAACAAAACGATGCTACACAGCAAGCGGCAAAATGGCCCAATTGAGAAGAAAGCTCTATGAACATATATACATTTTTCTAAATTTTACGTGTTTTTTTTTCAAATTAAATCCATTAGTACCTGGCAAAAAATCAAATATTTGCTTAGCAAGTCGGTCTGTCATATGGAGCTTTTAAATTAAGAGAACCATATTTAACAGAAATATATTATATTTCCTGCATCATTGTTTAAATGCGAAGTAGTAGTATTTTATGAACATCTATGTGTGCAATTTTGCACATAAATAAAATAAAATAAACTTTTTTAAGTGTTGTAAATTTAAAAAAAAAATACGGCAACGCTGATTAAATGTGAATCCTGCTTAAAAGACTGTTTGTATTAGTGTCTTTAGTTGCCTCTATTGTCTCATCATCATCATAACACCCATCTTGGAAAATTTCAACACTGAACATTCGACAAAAAAGGACTATATCCAAACTCCTTAGTTTCTGTTTTTATATTCTGAAATTTTTTTCTACAGGAAAATATTTGTGGGATGAGGAATAATATATATATAAATACACTTAAGACTTGTAGTCATTTTAGTTGAAATATTCGCTACAGCTTTATTGTCTTTCATCAAATTATTAATCAAAATTTAATCAATTTATACATTTGGTATTACTGACGTCAATCACATGTACACGAGTTGGTCAGCAATCATTTTAATAGTGTCCAAAGTTCTTGAGCGCACATGAAAATTGTGCTCAAAATATAACAAAATTTTACTTAATCACTTAACCAACCGAAACCGAAATAAATAGCCAATTTTAAAATAATTGAACCGTTAATTCCGAATACACTGCAATATAAATATTTCGATATTTAGCTGCACATTAATCTTTCGTGTAATAAACATATAAAATTCGTGTAAAAGTTTAAAACACGCATCGTTCATATTTTTAGATTAGTGATCTACATATTCAAATGTTTTCTATCTATTTTTTAACACTCAAAAACTGTTTTGCTTACTTCTAGCTTGAGATATATAAGTATGTATGTATTTTCGTACACATATTTCGCAATATTTTTTTTTATATTGCATGAAAAAAGTTGCCACAAAAATTTGTTTTCCTAATATATTTCATTGATTATTTGCGGTCTCACCTCCAAACAAAATCTTTCGAAAATCAACAGAGGAGAAAAATGTCACAAATGTCACGTACACCAGAATTCTTCTCACATTAAGTTCTTCCATTCTGCTCGTGTTTATATCCATCCAATGAACATTTAATTAAAAAGTGTCATAATAAATTTTATAGGCAAAAAATATAATAGCTTTCGATAGTGTTTTGAGTAGAGTATTTTGCTTTTTGCGGTTAATATCGATAAGTGACACCACAATGTAATTTAATTCTAATTCATTTGAATTGTTTATAATTTAAAAACTAATAAATATATTTAGAATATACATACATAAATGGAGATTTTTATACACAAATAAATTTGACGTCACATATTGTTTTTAATAAAAAAGATAAGGTTAGAACGAGGTGTCAAAAACAAGTGTGTAATTAAACATTTAATTGGAGAATTGACAAAGTACTATAAAAATAAAAATTTGTGACTACTGCCACATAAATGATACAAAACAAATGAAAAAAAGTAACAATATATATGAATTTTTTGTAAGATATTCCTACGATTTTACCCTGTCTGTTCTGTAAAACGAGTCCGAAAAGACCCTGCAGAAAAGGTAAAAAGTTATTAATATTAAAATTGTAATCATAATGAAATGTGGCAAGCGTACGCAACATATATCTATCCATTGGGTGTTTTTTTAGCCGTATAAGATCTATCAATATCAATAACAGAACTTTGACAGCTAAAAATGCCAAACTGTGTTGAGATTTTTGTTCAGTACAGTGTGGCAAGTCACCATTAATCGGTTAACGTCAGAATAATGCTTCCAAATTGTAAAAAAAATCCCCTTTACAGTCAACATAATCGGCCTAGTGAGCTAGCAGTTCGTGCAGTTATTGATCATTTTCGATATAATTTTACTCTTCTCTATTCAAAACTATCAACAAGATGAAGAATGTTGCTTATGTGGCGCAAGGAGGAAAGAGCTGCCGTATGGGGGGTTATCGAACCGAATTTTTATGGTGACCGAATTTTTATTTATAAAAATTAATCAATTGATGTTTAGCTAATTTATGACTCCATCAATATGGTAACTACCTTCTTTCCAGAAGTGGTTCTGATCACTTTTCCCTATTATCGATTGCAATTATAACGTTTTTGTAAATTTGTATGTGGTGGTTGAAGCGAAGTCTGGTTTTGTAGTCACACTTTCAACGGAAATAATTTTACAGCATAATAAAAGTCGTTATGCGACTTTACAAAAACAAATTAATGTTTTATCGCACATTGGACTTTTCAGAAAATTCAGAGGTGCACGGAGTGCAATTAAAATTGAGCAAGACATTTTTCAATTGTATACATACATCGTTACATACTTTAAACTTAAAATTTATTTCGTATACCAATTGAAAAAATACATACATAATATGTATTTTAAAATAGGTATTATGATATTACGTATTTTAAAATATTTAACAACTTCAGTTTTTTTTTTTTTGAAATCGCTCAGGCGGGAAACATTTTTGACTCCAAATCACTTATTCTTTATTTGTACAATATTTGCCACCACGCAGTGCTATGCCAAATTTACCGTAAAAATTAGTTTTATGCCTAATGTACACACACACACACACACACATATATATATATATATATATATATATATATATATATATACTTATATATATATATATATATATATATATAAACATACTAAATCACGATATTTAAAAAAAAAAAATTCATTGGCATTTAAATTCATTGACTTTATTCTATTTTCTAGGGGCATGTCATTGAAAATTTGCTTGTAACCGCAACCTCTCAAATTATCAAACGCTAACCACGTCATATTACCTACAGATATATAAAAATTTATAGTTTCATTTAATAAAAATATGTATGCATGTACATATACATTGAAATATTTACACAGAAAATTTTGGCCAAACGTCATCTATAGAGAACTAAATGAGCAAAATAAAAGGAATACACACAAAATTTTAATATCTATACGTACACATATACACAAAACTATCAAAATTACAGCTACTTACACATGTACATATTGAGGAATTTTCTTTGGTATGTACTTCCAAGTTTTTATTCCAAATAATATCAATAGTGTCCAGGCACAGTGGTAAAAACCACTGCATTTACGTAAGATGTTAGCAACTTCGCCCTTAGTACCCAATTGTATAGAGAAACTGGATTACAGACCGGGACCATAAGAATACTAGCCCAACACAGTCACTGTCACATAACGATAACGACACATTAATCATGCAATGCCCCCTCATTCCTACATTCCTAGGGGTGGTAGGACATCTGCTAAAAATATTCGCAATTTCATTGTACATACTTGCATACCTACATACACAAATCTCATGTCAGTTGTATTGAATAATATTCAAAATCATACAGACTAAAAAAATTAATGCTCATGTGATACGTTTGTTATGTCGTTTGGTAAGTTTAAACACAAAATATACATATGTACAAACATATGTATATCTACACATATACATATGTATGTACATATATACATGTATATGCATATCTACATAAATATTACTTTATGTGCGTACCTACTTAAAGTTTTAAAATTGTGTTTTATTTCGAAAATAAAATTAAATACGGGACATTTTCACCGCCCACAATTTGTATACCCTCCAAAAATTAATTGCAGTGTATATTCACTTTGTCATTCCGTGTGTAACGCAGCGAAATATCCCTCTAAGATCCCAAAAAATATATACATATATTCTTGATCAGTGATGAAATCCCTCCGTCTGTGGAAATCACGATGCACTCCAAACTAAACAAAAAAAGCAGACCGTTGAAATTTGGTATAGATAAATTTTGAAGAATAGCACTGGTACATAAATGAGCTGAATCGGTACAGAGGGAAAAAAGTTGCCCTAAGGAGAACTAAACTAAATAACTAACTACAAAATAGCATAATTTTTAATGTTTCTTTGTAATTTTGTTAAGCAAATGATATAATTTTATGTTAAAGAACATCCATTTTTGGACCCCGCCCCCTTTAAGGGGCCACGGACGTAAGGTATTTATTACATGCAAAAGTAGTGTAAATATATAAAAAAAAATTGTATTACTTAAACCCACACTATTTAAAATTTAAATTTTGAAGCTTTTATGACGAAACTAAGATGCTATCTGATCCACCCACTGCAGGGTGTTTAAAATTCATTGCGGCCAAATACAACGCTCTTACTTGTTAATTGTAATTTTTAATTTTTTGCATTTTCTTTAAACATAAATTTTCTTCGAAATTGTTAAAGCGCAACTGATGACTGATTGAAAACAATTCCTTCGAATAATAAGTAGAACGTTCAACTTTAACTAAAGCGAGATTAAGCGTTCAAATTCTAACTGAGCAATAATAAAATATATAATTGAATTTTATAACAAGCAGGATAAAAAAAGATCAATGTTGGTTACCACAGATGAACTTAATTTCGAGAGTGTACTATGATAATCATCATTAATTTTTTTTAAGCTGTCTCTTTTAAGAACTGCGGGTATTTAAGAAATTTTCTGGTTTCCTTAATTCGTTCTTCGTTCTGAATTATCTTTTTTATAATATAAACTATAGTTAAGAAAAAACTAACCAATCTGATCTCTCTCTCTCTCTCTCTCTCTCTCTCTCTTATCCTTTAATAAGTTTGAAGTTAGTTTTTTGTTTAATTTTATTTATTTATTTATTTATTTATTCTTTTCGTAGATTTGTCCAGAGGAACTTTGACGTGGTATTTTTGATGCAGCCGGCGGTCTGGAAAGCGACAGAACTGATTTTTATTACCATTTTAATTAATTGTTGATGTTTAACTACACATTTTTTTGGTAAGTCAGTAAAATAATAAGAAAACCAGTAGATATACTATAGAGTTGATCTGTAGGTATACCGTGTTTTTTTAGTGTGTCACAACACCAAAGCAACGCGAGCAAATTGTTGAAATGTTTAATCAAAATAATTGTTCCATTCGTCAAAGTCATGGTGCAGTGCTTTCATTTTATGGTGTACATAATTGTCCCTCAGAGAGGCTAGTTCGAAGAACAATAGATCGTTTCCGGACCTCATTTACTGTTACTGACAATGTGCATTCCGTCAGATGCCGAACAGTACGCACTGAATAACCTGTAATAACCTGTACAGGAAAGCATTGAAGATGATCCTAATCAATCAATTTGTCGCTGTTCTCAGCAACTGAGGGTTATGTCCTTACACTTTATGGAAGATTTTTTTAGTTCTTAAAAATTGGTGTACCAGATTGCGCCTTCTACGCGCCAGCCGTGACGGTCACATGGCAGAAATCATATTTAAACATTAGCTGTCTATTTCACAATGTCGAATGAATTCTTTCTTTCGTACAAATATATTTGAAACAAAAACATAATTTAATAAATTGTTTTTGTTTCAAATGTATTTATACGAAAGAATAAACTCCGTCGACATTGTAAAATCGGCAGTAATTTCTTAAAATTTTCTTTCCAATAAAGCCCGTTTCATCGATATTAAAACTATATTTCCTAGTTTTATTATGATTTAAGCTTGTGTCGCTCTGTAAAAACCGCCCTTTAGTTGGTACTCAAATGTCAGAATAATGTTTTGCATATTACAAAACTATATGTACAATAATTTGCTTCGTAACTATTTCCACCTCGATGACTACTTATTTTTATTAAAAAGGACATGAAGTAAATAGCTATTAGTTATACCAGTTCTGTATAGAAGGAATACTGGTGTACTAGAAATTACGTTGTAACTATTAAATAACATTTTTATTGAGACTGTATACGAAACTATTGAACTAATGCCATAACACAACCTCTGTCTAGCTGAATTTGTCAAATATAATATCCATTGTAAATGAAGGCCACAAGTGTAAAGGCCCTAATTCGTGTTTTTACTAAATTTACTTTTTCAGTGATTCCAATAGAGATTTCACACACATTCACCTCGTCAAAAAAGTTAGTGCAATTGTAACACAAATAACGATTTTACACGGAAATAATAATTACGGTTTCTATTATGCTCAATACAGATGCTGTTATGTTTTTGCCTTCTCCTGTAAAATTAAAACTATTCCAGTTAGGGTCTTTCTGCTTGTGATTATCGATATGTATGTAGTGTTCTTTTTAAATTAAATCATATAAGAAAAATATCTCACATGTATATTGTTTACTATTTTGTCTCTTTGGCTGTGATTTTTTAATCATATTGTTTTTATGTAAATGTTGATGGAATTCTTGCAAAATATAGCAAAAGGACCAAAAGGCGCCTTTATGAATATAAATTGTCTATTAAGATGACAAGGTTAAATAGTTGTCATTTTAAATGTGTACATACATTCTGTACATACGTAATACATACAAACATGTACATACATATACACATACGTACATGCATACATACACATATTCATGCATAAGTATATCTATAGTACATACGAGTATGCACTTATGTACGCAGATAGCTGTTGGATGGTAGTTTCCACACAAAACAGCTGATGGACTTTTCGCAGATAATTTTTGTGATTTGGACATTTATCACTTGAGTAAATGAAAAAAATCACGTACTTATGTACACACATGCATACACACATACATACGTACATTATCGTCTGATTCATGCTCAAAATATGATTTGTTCAAAATTAAAAAAAATATTAAAAAATTTTTATTTTCCATACAATATCTTCGTTCATCAAACTTATGAAAATTCGGCCATTACTTTCTCTTTACTAATTCTATGAAAAACAGGCAAAAATTTTCAAAAATCCTATAAAATACTCTATATATGCATATTGAAATGCTATGCAAAATTCTTACAATTTAAGTACTATATGTGTAGACGCAAATAAATGTTGAAATTTATATTAATTTGTATACTTTAATGTTTAAATGCAAAATCAAAATAAAATAAAATAAAACGTCAGCAAGACTATTATAATCATGATTATAATTTTTTGCAAAATAGATATTTTATAGAATAAAAAAAATATATATACTTGATATTTTGCCAACAAAAATAAAAACAACTGGCTGAAAAAAAAAATTGAGAACAAAATAAAAATATTTGCTGTTATTTATACATTCAAAAAAATATTATTAATACCAATTTAATTTACTACGACAGTCATGAGAAAGTCGACCTAGATCAAACAGTCATGGTCTTATATGAGAGACATTTACATTTTTAACTGATTTTAACAATTTTATGATTTTACAATTATCGACTACTTTCCAAATATTTTCAAATTGCAGGTACATATCTCAACCATTGAACACTTAACATTATTAGGGAGCTTTGAGAAATTCAAACCAATAATAAACGTTTTAAGTACTTTAAATCGTTTCTCGTTTGTTCTGGCTTTATTTTCTGAAAAAAATATTAATTACAATTGTCAATCAATAATTTTGAGGAAGAAAAAATTTGTTGTTCAGTCAACTATTCGAATTATTCATTGATCAAAATTAACTATTATATGTATTCAATGAAATAGCAGTAACGATTAGATGAATATACGACTTTGGGTTGTTATATCTTTAAACGGCGTATAAATTGCCGCTAGCCTAACCTGATTATTGTGCCATTGCATATTTTACTCGTCTATACTGTTTTAAACAATTATGAAATTAACAACAATATTATAGCTATTATTTTATTTGCATATAATACTTATGTATTAAAACATACAACAGCAGTATTTAAAAAAAAAATCCTCGTGATTATTACTCATGGCTCGCATACTTATGAACCAAGTTTTCTTAATGAAATATAACAAAATTAAGTGGGGGGAGGGGTGTATATCATTTTGCATATCTCTAAAAGTGGTATTTTTGCTTGTATCACAAGGCTAGTCAAACAAGCAGTCGCTCAATAGTAAAATGCACAAATAAAAATATAATATTATACTATATAATTTTAAAACATATAACTCGGGCTAAACGTACACTGAACCAAAAAGATAAAAAGAACCATCTTACAAATGCTGCATTTTTAAAATTTAGCATATAAAATTTTTATTCTTACATCGAAACATTTTTAAAACTAAAGTGTATGCTTTTAATTCAAAAGTGAATTTCATTTCTGTTTTTTAATAATAAAATTTTTTTTTTGTTTTAAAATTTTAAGTTTTACTGCCTATTTCACAATCTCCAATGAATTCCTTCTTTCTTACAAATATATTTAAAAGAAACACAAAATTTTATGAATTGTTTTTGTTTTAAATGTATTAATACGAAAGAAAGAACTATTTTGACATTGTGAAATCGACAGTTAAGTTCAAATATAAGAATAAAAATTTTTAAAATAAATATAAAACACACCTAGTTCTATTTTAATATTGTTTCTTCTTGATGTAAAAAAAATTTATTTTGTTAGTCACTATAAACTAGCCACCAAACGAATAAATCGCAGAACATTTAGTCAATATGCTGAACTGAACTGGTGACTGGTGTTTGAAAATGTGGACTTACTGACTTGTCCTGTAGACGATTCCTAGGAAAAGTGTCTAAATTTAATTAAAATGGTGGAAAATTTGTATGGACGTATGAAATTATTAAATTGATAACTATAAACATTTTGAACTTTAATACAGTTGACTTAACGATGTTTTTGTTTTTGGCAAGGACTATATGAGGGGTCAAGGGTGGTCTAAAGTTTCTAGGGATATATGAAATTATGAAAGTGATAACTAAACTTTGATACAGTAAAAATACAGCACATCATTGACACAACAAGACACAGTAGCTGAAGTTTCACACATTCTTCGCGAGCAAAGTTGCGTTTAAAAAGTATAATAGAATAAAAAACCCAACTTTAATACTTCATACACGCTGGTATGTGCGCATAAGCTTCCACTTTTTATAATGACTTGCACTTTTTCTGATGACTTGCACTTTTCATAATGACTTGCACTTCGTATAATGACTTTCACTTCTTATAATGACTTGCATTATTTATAATGACTTGCACATTTTATGATGACTTGCACTTTTTATAATGAATTGCACTTTTTATGATGACTTGCATTTTTTATAATGACTTGCACTTTTTATGATATCTTGCACTTTTTATGATGACTTGCACTTTTTATGATGATTTGCACTTTTTATAATGACTTGCACTTTTTGTAATGACTTGAACTTTTTATGATGACTTGCACTTTTGATAATGACTTGCACTATAACGACTTGCATTTTTTTTCCTTACTAACATAATAAATATGAGAGTAACTCTGTCTGTCTGTTATCTTTTCACGCTCAAACTGCTGAACCGATTTAGATGAAATTTTGCGAAGAGATATTTTGGGATCCGAGGAATAACATAGGGATAAAGTCGCGGGTAAAAGCTAGTTAAAACATAAATCTAGTTAATTTAATTCCTCAGTACTATTGCTTATAAATTGCTGGAGCTTATGAACAGTTTTTAAGATGATGTCTAGCAGATATATATCATTTAATCGGCTTTGAATTTGGCATTTATATAAATCTATAGTATAAAAAGAACTTCTGTCAAATGTACCTGAAGCTTAGGACCCAATAAAATGCAGAAATGGATCCATATTATACATATGCATCACTTGCATAGAAGTTTCATTTCGGTTTATATTACTATAACTGATTTTCTTATCTATAATCAATTTAGAAAAATTTTAAAAATTTTTATGTTTATGAATGAAGGTGTGATGGAAACATCTGCAACCAGTAAGTCTGCCGAAGAAGGCCGACTAAATTTTTAGTACTTTTAAGAGCGGTTTTTTATTTATTTAGTCCTCTTAAATCTTTTCTGGTTTTGGCAAACTATTGCACTAAACGAAAGATTATCTTTTTGATTCAGTGCTAAACGCTACACTTTGTATATATATTTTTTTAATTAAAATGCACTATGCGCATCTTTTTACAAAACTTTTTTACTAATTTATTATGAAAAAGCATGATTTTGGAGACTGCTGCAAACGTGTGTTCTTGATACATACGCAAACAAGGATTGAATATTTCTAGGTTTTTTTTCTAATTTCTTACAACAAAGCCAAAAAGCACTGTACATCGCAATATATGAATGATGGTACTTGTAGCTGATGAAGTAGCCAGAAACATGCTACTTGTAGCGTAAGAAAAGTAAAGCACTGTGAGTCGGAAACGAACTTCAACTTCGCAAAGCCCAACTGGTATCAAAACATCGTTATAAACCTATCCCACTAATTTTATTACAGGCTTTTATGTGCGTTTTTTCATTGAGAAGTACGACCACAAGTGTTTATGTGTCATATCAAGGACATTGACTAAGGCGCAAACTCTTGAAATCCCAAGATATACATAAGCAAGTATAAAAAGGACTTTAACTTGTGAATACATACATACGTACGCAAATATCTATGTAAGTACGTTTGTATGTACGATAGGGCGGTACTGAAATATATAATTTTTTTTATTTATTTATATTTAAATAAAATTTGCACGTGTTAATTTTAAATTAAATAATACAATACAATATTTTTTAAGCTTAAGGTCTTTATGATATATATATGTATATTTATCTTTCAATATTTCGTTAACCTTTGGTTAACTTCTTCAGGAAATTGTTATTATTTTTTATGTTTTCTTTCAATGAAAAAAATTTTTTAGGTAGTTTTTTCACAATTAGAAAATTTTTTAATATTTTAATTTTATGATACACATTGTTTTTTAGAATTGTAATTAAAAAATTTTTTTCATTGAAAGAAAACATAAAAAATAATAACATTTTCCTGAAGAAGTTAACCAAAGGTTAACGAAATATTGAAAGATAAATATACATATATATATATCATAAAGACCTTAAGCTTAAAAAATATTGTATTATTATATAAAAAAAAGGTAGAAAAATTAGAAAAAAACAAATTTAAATTAAATTAAAACTTTTAAATTGAGTTTACATACAAATCAAATCAATTTATGTTATTGAATCAATTTGGGCCTTTGGTATTAAAAACATTGAAAATAATTTAGTATTGAGCTAAAAATTTGTAATAGGTGTAAAATATATATAGATTTATAAGTCGTGTCAGGTTTGGTTTAAATAAAATAATTTTCTTTTTAGTTAGACGTTTTTATGATGAAAATTTGGAAAACTTGATAATGTAACACCTCTATTACCTGGCGCTATGCTAATGTACGCACAATTTTGTTGAAAGACCAAAGCGCAAAACTTTTTAGTTGCTACGTCATTTTCAAAGAAAAACAAAATTGAACACTTAATACAAGTACGTTTGTATGTACATATTTGTATTTATATGTATATGTATATGTGTATGTGTATGACTGTGTGTATGTATTAATGTACGAATAGAATCCAATGACCGGCATTTTGGTTCCAAACGAAAAGTTATTGCACAGCAAAAAACAACTCAAAGAGCATGCTAAAGTAATACACACATACATGTGTACATATATATGTCGGTACATAGATATGTATGTGTGTATAAATAATTGTGAATGGGTACTAGTTTTTGTGCTCAACTCGTGTTCTTTGTACAATTTCATAATTTTATCGCGCAAAATGTATACACACATACATATGTACATACATACATAAACACATCCAAATGCTAACTGTCAAAATAACAGGCAATCAGCAGTTTCTGCAAAATAACAAAAATAAACAGTAGTCAACTTTTCAGACGTTTCATGCATACGCGAGCATGTTTGGTTTGTTTTTAATGCAAATTCAAAACAGCATGCATAAATTATCGCATATGTATAAATTTGTAAAATATAAGGTGACGCAAATAAAAAATGTTGTTGTTCACAACTAAACACAAAATTAGAAACTACAGACTTTTCTTGGAGTGCAGAAGTCGATTTATTGCTGCGAAATTGTTAACAGTAAATTTTGAACCCTATTTCAATCTAATTAATTTTTTATAAAATGTATTAGGAAATATTGAGGAAGCATTAGTATGACACATATTAAATGGTTGCACTTATCATCCGACCATCGTTTGTGTCTAAAACGACTTTCCGACATTTAGTGGAGCCTGAAAATGGCCGAAGTCTGTGTTATTAGACACCATATTTCGGACGATAGAAAACATTGTACGATGCATGTATAGTAGGTATTCCAAAAGTTAAAGAAAATATTTAAGAAAAAAATACGCAGTCAGATATGTTACAAATGAAGAAAAACGAGCTATAACTGAAAAATTATCGCAACCTCATATTCGTAGTGGTAGTCTAACAGCAAACATCATTATGATTTGTTTCAATGAACAGATATTTTCCCACGGGAAATTTGAGTACCATGGCATTATGTCTTGCCACAGAATATTATTCTCTTAGAGTAGGTTTCAGTTAGAAAGTTGCTAGGAGAATCCATTAGAATTTAAAAGACTTCCCTCTATGAAAGCCATACTAAACTTATTTACAATTGGCTGAATGTAAATACACTGTTGTAGAATATTTTATATGATGCCACCAACTTGTGGCAGACATATCATACATACATACATACGTACACTCCCACTTGCTTTGTTATTATTTATGTTATTTTAAATATTTACATACGTCAGAATCATATGCCACCGCTTGCTTTGTTTAATTTTTTTTACAATAAACGAAATGAAATTTGTCCACACGTGTAACCACTGTGTTGGCTACAATATATATTTATATATATGTTGATATGAGGTGTTGTTTCATAAAGAGAAAACATTGGAATGAAATATAATACAAAATTGTATTTTTAATATTCATATAATTAACGTGATGTAAGACACAATACAATGGCATTATTGTTTAAATATGATTTCGTGAGTAGTTCGCTGCTATAATTGTCTATGATTTCAACGGCTCATAGATCTGGCTAAACGATACCTATTTCTGCAATGGCTTTTTCTGCAATGGCTCTTTGGAAAACCAAAGGCTTATCTGAAAATCAAGATCTGTGCAACAATACGTTTAATTCATGTTAAACGCGCTTCTTAAATTGACCAAATTCTTGATCGACATTTTGAATTGCCAAGTTAAACTAGCTCCCAAAAAACTATTTCTTAAAAGAATTATTTATAACAGGAGCCTATTTATTCACTGAAAACATACATACGTATACACATACATACATATACATATGTATATGTACATACAGGTTCACTTATTTAAAGGCACTAAAAATTCATTGTTCAATAACCTGTATCTTGTGCAATTTTTAACCGATTATAGAATTTGAAAATGGAGCTGGAAGCTAGAGCTCTTGAAATATAAAAGAAATCTGATAATAGTGGTTTCTTAACTAAAGAACTTTTTTTGATCACTTTATAAAAAAAGTCCAAAAATTGTGATATTTTTTTTTGGTTCACTTGAATAAAGGGACTTTATTATTTTTTATTATTTTTAAAGTAAGCGATGATTTTTTGTAGGTAGGGTTTGTTTATTAAATTTTAATAATTTTACGAGTCAAAATGGGAAAACAAAAAATTTTAAATCTATCGGAAAAAACTAAAATCGATGTTTACCGTTCTGAAGGATATTCTAACCGCGCAATAGCTGAAAAAATTGGACGAAGCCCAACAGTTGTCGACAATTACATCAAGGACTCAGAGGGGTATGGAAAAAATTTTAAAGGAAGGGTTTCCTTGTCTTTATCTACGTACGAGAAAAAAAAAATCATCAGAATTGCTTCTAATTCTATCTTATCCTTGTCAAAAATAAAAGCTCAAGCTGGAGGGCAAGCGAGCAAGTCATCAGTACGCAGAGTAATTAAGAGCTGTGAGTATCTTAAATACCTGAAATTACAAAAAAAGCCGCCACTTAATTCTGCTCGTAAGGAAAACCGGCTTCAATTTGCAAGAGACTACATGGTATGGGATGTGCAGCAAAGAGGTCATATAAATGACTGGAGAACCGTTGTATTTACGGATGAGAAGAAGCTTAATTTGGATGTTCCCGATGGCTACAATTATTATTTCCACGATCTGCGCAAAGAAAAGCGATTTTTGGACCGACATCACAGCCGAGAGGGCGGCGTTATGGTGTGGGATGCTATTACGTACTATGGCACCATCGATCTGGAATTTCAAACTGCAAAAATGACTGGAGCAAGCTATAAAAAGTTATTGAAATCGACTTTTCCGAAGTTCAATGAACTATTTGGTTCCATATCTTGGATATTGCAACAGTATAATGCCCCTATACACACCGCCAGAGTAGTAAAAGAGTTAATTGCAAGTCAAAATGTTAATATGCTTGACTGGCTGCCCTATTCGCCAGATCTAAACATTATCGAAAATGTTTGCGGTTGGTTGTCTCGTAAGGTCTATGAAGGAGGTAGACAATTTGATGACAAGCAGTCGCTAATTCAGACCATTAAGGATGCTTAGAATCAAATTTCGTTGGATCACATAAATTCTCTTTGTCTGTCAGTGAAGTTATTAAAAACAAAGGGGGTTGCACCCATTACTAATAATTATTAAATAAAGTAAAATAAACTAAAAAAAAACAAGAAAAACTGTTTTTCATTAGAATTATTTAAGGTGCCTTTATTCAAGTGAACTAAAAAAAATAGCACATTTTTGGACTGTTTTTCATAAATTACTCAAAAAAAATGTTCTTTAGTTAAGAGACCACTATTATCATGATATTTTTATATCTCAAGATGTCTAGCTTCCATCTCCATTTTAAAATTTCGCAATCGGATCAAAATTGTAAAAGATACAGCCTGCTGAATACGGAATTTTTATTGCCTTTAAATAAGTGAACCAAAGTGTATGCATGTCATGGAAGTTTTAATATGAAAAATGTTTTATTAAAGATGGTTTCAAAGAAAATTGTTTTTTTAACTTTCTTTTTATTCTCAGTGGAGTTTAACATATTATGTTAATATAATTTAATGAAATTTACTTGATGCCCTTTAATAGACAGATTGTAAATAAATAAATAAAAAAAGTAATTATTTCTGAGATGCTTTTAGCTACCAAATAACCGATGAGTAAGCACATGTAGGTCTGAACATCATAGTATAGATCCAGTAGGTAGCCTTAGGTAAGATTCCTTCAATGTAAACCTTATACTCCATGGTACTTTCGTTTCCGGTTATTACATATTTTGGTCTAAACTTACTGAGTGAATTGCATGAAATTTAAATTTCTTATAATATATAGCTTCCAACTCAAATAAATTTAGCTGTAAAATCGCATTAGCGATATAAAAAGAAATTGTTGAGCGTAATAAATCATTAGTGTACCATTTCATTTTTATGCCCAAATAATAATAAAAATATTAAAATTTTACTATATTTGCCATCCCTGGCTTGTATGAGGTAGTGAGCGTATACTTAATATACAACGCTATTATGTATAACGTATACGTATTACAATATTCGTAGAGAAATAACAATTTAATTAACAATCTGTAACACAAATTTAAATGAATAAATTTATGAGATCCTACCTAGCGTGTGATATGTCATGAAATTTGGGTAAACATTATTTTGAGTCATTATTTTAATATTCCTTCTATCTGTACTCACTTAGAACGTTGACATTCTACTTGTGTTCGTATCCAGGCCACTATACTGTCATGCTAAGAAATATAATAATTATAGTGACATAACAGTGACGCCAAATAAAGTACTTTTTTCTAACCAGAAAAAATGTTTAAAACTCTAAACTTTAAGCTTTTTGAAAGTATCACATAATAATTTAATTCTTAGTATCTTAACTTTTCTTTTTTTATATCAAATAATATTTCAAAAGTGTCTTAAAATTGTCATTCGTTGTAGTCAAATGCCTTGAATTATGATCATATTCTAAAAAAACATAGATCCAAGTGGATGTGCGAATCATGCCTCTATTTCGTTTATAATACGACAGTAATCATATAATATAAGTAACTATAGGTAGGTCTTTTTAGATATTTATATAATTACAAACATTGAAGGAGTTTTGATTTTACCTTCAAATAGAACGGACGTTTTTTTAAATAATAAAATAATTTATTGAAAAATTTCATAAATAAATTTTTTTAAATTAAAACTTTACTTTATTGATTTGTTTTAATTACTGCTGGTATTTAACATGGATAATACCAATCCTGTACTGAAGGAAAGACTTCCACCTGATAAAGCTAAAGATAAAAATTTGAACAATTTAATTGATGATAATTGCTCTTGTGATGGAATGTCTTTAAGAAGCAATAGTAATTTTCCCTGTTCACACTGCGTTAAGGCAAATATTGGCAATAACATAGGAAAAATAGACGATGTTTCTGGATATGGTTATGAAGATCGTTTATCGAATTTTTCTGGTATTGATGGGGCAATGAAGGAAAAGAATTCAAGTAAATCTGCTCCAGTTAAGAATTGCAAAAGAAAAAGGCCAAATGATATCCAAGTGGATCTTTCAAGATTTTCTACTAAAAGTAAGTCCTCGACTACTATGCTCAATTCACAGAATAGATTTTCAATTCTTGGAGAATTAGATATTGAAGAAGAATGCATTACACCTGGAAATAAAATTAATAAGGTAGCTCCTGTTAAAGATAATGTGTTTTGTCCTCCTATTTTTTTATTTAACGTAAATATTAATTCATTAGTCGAACAACTTAAAGAAAAAAAAGTAGTTTTTAAGATTGTTAACAAAAACAAAAGTAAGAGTAAACTCTATTTAAAAGAAGCTGTAGCACATTCAGAGATGATGGATATTTTAAGAGAGAAAAAAATAGATTCTTATTCATATACTCCTAAGGAATACAAACGTGTTAGGGTTGTATTGCGTGGTCTTTATCACAAAACTGATTTATCTGATATCAAAAGTGAAATTGATTCTTTGGTTCCCAATACTGTTGATACAGTTTCTAAATTTTTAACAAATTTTTCCAAGAAAAACAATTTAGATACCAACTTATTTTTAATTACGCTTAAATTCGGTAAGAATGTAACTGATATAACAAGTTTACGTTATTTGCTTAATCAAAGGGTTTCTTGGGAGTCTCCAAAATCAAATTTAAGGGAAGTACAATGTTGGCGTTGTCAAAAATGGGGTCATATGTCTAGAAATTGTAACAGGCCTTTTAAATGTGTTAAGTGCGAAGAAAGTCATGCTCCGGGTGATTGTAAAGTGGTGCCTTCTCAGGAAAATATACCCTTTTGCGTTAACTGCAATAAACATGGTCATCCCGCAAATTTTAGAGGTTGTTCAGCTTTTAAAGAGTATGTTTCTATGAAACAAAAAATTAAAGATTTATCTAATGAAAATACAAAAAGGATTTTAAGTGATGTTGCTAGTGCGATAAATGTGTCAAATTTTATTCAAAAGGATAAATCATTTGCTAGTTTAATACACAATGATCCACCAGTTAGGAATGATTCTCGAAGGAAAATGCCTGCTTTAATTCAAGATTTCTTAAGGATTGCTCAATCATTGTATACGCCTGAACCTATATCATTGGAAGATAAAATTAAAAAATTTATGAGAGATTATAAATCTATGAATAGAGAAGATGCTAAAAAGCAGTGCATGGGTATTATGGATGAAATTAATACAACTTATGGTCCGTAATTGTTTAAGTTTAGTTACATTTAATGTTAGATCACTCATTGAGGTGAGTCGTAGGTTAGATTTGTTAAATTTGTTAAAATGCAACGATATTGATGTTGCATTTATACAGGAATCTCATTTAAGACATAATCAGAATTTAAATTTAGAAGGATATTCTTTTTTTAAGGATAATAGCTCTCAGGGAGTAGGAGTGGTTTTGAGGAACTCTTATGATTGCTCTAGGGTTTATTTACCAAACATTAAGTTTCCTTATGTATTACTTAGTTGCAACATTATAATTAATAACATTAAAAAAAAGATTTTGCTAGGATCATTTTATCTACCTTGCAATTTCGATCAGTCGAAAATTTTTAATGGACTGTGTAATATAGCTGCAGTTTACAACATTTATGACGGAATATTGATTGGTGGGGATTTTAATGCGAAAAATGTTGCTTGGGGAGACATTTGTAATAATTCAAATGGAATTGTGTTTTTTAATTGGCTTCAGCAATATTATTTAGACTTTGTCAGAGTTTGTAATACTTTTCCATCTTTTCCTAATGGAAGTTCTTTTCTTGATCATTTTTTATTAAGTAGTAATTTGGTTGATTCGACGAATCCAAATTACAAAATTAACAGTCTTTCAACTTTCTCTGATCACTTTCCTCTCAAATTACAAATTCGTTTTCAAAATTTTGATTTTATGTTAAAACCTCCTTCAACTTTTACATCCTTTAAGAGAACAAACTGGGATAAATTTAAAAATGAAATGATTCAGGGACTTTCTCATCACTGGCCTGTTTCTTCTAGAAATTTATCAAATTCTGAAATTGATAGCTTTGTAGATGATTTCGCAACAACAACCAACTTTATTACTATGGTGAATTCTGAAAATGTTGTATTGAATGGTAAAAGGTTTCTGGTGTCTGATAATTTAAGAAAACTTTTTAAAATTAAATATAAATGGCAAAAGAATTTGAAGAAACTATATCATCGGACTTGGAACCGTTCCAATGCTGCTTATATTTTGTTATCGAAACAAATTCAGTTACTCTCTATAATTATTAAGCGGCAAATGGAAATTGAGCAAGCTCATATGTTCAGTGAGAGATTAAAGAACATTCGACCTGGTCATAACGCTCATAAGGAAGTATATAAAATTATAGGTTTCAAGAAAAAATATTTTATTGATAAATTGTCAGTAAATGACGTTGTTATTGACGGAGAGGTTGATAAACTAAATATTTTAAAGGATCACTTTGCTTTAGTTTATTCTGATTTAGGTCCCAATAGAGATGTATCCTTTATTGAAAGATCTATCAACGAAGTTATTGCTAGTGTTCCCAATAATTTATTTGCTTTTAATAATGATTTTTCAGCCCTTAATACACAAAATTGTAACAGGTTAGTAAGTTTTAATAAGTTATTAGAATATTCCAAGCAAATTAATAATAAGAGATCATGTGGGTTTGATAACATTTCTAATTTTATTATTCGAAAACTTCCTCCTAAAGCATTTGAGTATCTTACAATAATTTTTAATCATTGTATTAATAATTCATATTTTCCAAATGATTGGAAGATATCTAAAATTATTCCTATAAAAAAAAAGACTAATAGTGCAGATATTAATAACCTAAGACCGATTTCATTGCTTTCAAATGTTGGGAAACTATTTGAACAAATTTTAAGGGACAAAATGGATATTGATATAATGGAACCTTACATACCAGACATGCAATTTGGTTTTAAAAAGGGCCATTCTACTTTAGATGCATTATTTAAATTCCAAGATGACGTTGTAAGTCATCTTCGTGTTAAACAGTGTACAGTAGCTGTTTCACTTGATGTTGAAAAAGCCTTTGATCGTGCTTATCAGAGGGGAATTATTTATAAAATGATCCTAATCGGTTTTGACCCTGCTATTGTAAAAATATTTAATAGTTATTTTACTGATAGGAAATTCTCAGTTCAGTTTAATAAAATGTTTTCTGAGTTTGGAAATGTTCTTTGTGGTGTCCCCCAAGGCTCGATTTTGGCTCCACATCTTTATAACATTTTTATGCATGACTTTCCTCATATTGGTATAAATTCTCGTAGTTTGTTATATGCTGATGATTCTCTTGTATACTCTCATAGTGAATCTCCTCGTCTGGCCTTACAACAAGTTTCTGAGCACTTGGATATTATTAAACAATTTTATGATAATTGGGGTGTAAAGTTAAATATCTCAAAATGTGAGGCAATCTGTTTACGGAATGCTTCAGGTAAATGTAGAGGATTTGTTGTTCCAGAGAGTAAACAATTGAGGCTTTGCATAAATAATACAGTTATTCCTTTTAAAAATGATTTTAAATATCTTGGATTGACATTCAACAAGCTGTTGAAATTTAATAAGCATGCTAGGTTGGTGTTGTCAAAGGCTTATAGAATATTAGGTTCATTTTCTAAAATACTTCGTAATAAGCATTTACCGGTAAATTCAAAGCTTTTACTTTACAAAACTAGCTTGAGGCCAATAATTCTATATGGATTTCCTATATGGTTTAATGTTTCACCAACCGTTATAAAAGAAATAGAAATTTTTGAAAGAAAAATTTTACGTAACTGTATTGGAAAGCATTTTGAATCATATTGTAAAAGATATTCAAATAGTTTTGTATATAAAGAATCCAAAGTTACTCCTGTAGGACTTTACGTTTGTGATATCCTTGGGAGGTTTATTTCCAGGTCTTGCGTCCATGAAAATAAAATTATATCGGACATATATGAAAATCAAAAACTTTTTAGTTGGTCAAATGTTAACTATTTATCTCCCATTGGATATTTGAATGAAAGTCCACCATCTTTTGATTTGTCTACTTCTTTGAAACATGATTTTTACTCAAAAAGTGTACAAGGCACACACAGAGGTTAGCCAGATTTATTCGCATTCTTTTTATTATTATTTTTTTAATACATTTCAGTTTTCATTCATTTGATATTTTGTTTTACTCTTCTTTTTGTTTTTGGTTTGGTTTTTTTTTTTTTTTTTTTTTTTTTTTAAATTAGATTTAAGTTAATATATAAATTAGTTTTAAGTTATAATTAGATATGAGATTCTCTCTCAAAACATGTTAAGCACCGGGAGCAAGGGCGAAAATCTAAATTAACATTTTATATGTATTATTATAGATAACAAAATATTGTAAGTAAGTTACTGTTTCGATTTTGTTTTTTTTAGGATATTACTTTCTAGTCCTAAATTTTACTATTTTCTGTAATTCATTTTACTTGTATTGTTCTTTCATAAAGGCTCAATAAATTATTACATTACATTACATTACATTACATTACAAACATTGAACAACACAGTTTTTAACAAAAAATAAAAAAATCCTACATACAAATATTATGTACAATATATTTATGTACTCGACAAATGTATTTAACACAATCGTTTTAGTAGTAATTGTTAATTTTAGAAAAAGGCGTGGGAATTTGTACGTGTGTAAATATATAAAAGTGTAAGACAATACATGAAATGTCTGATTAAAACACATAAACGGAGCTATAACATTTTACAAAATTTTAAAGAGACAGAAACAGAATAGAACGAACAGAGCACTCGTCCTTTCTATGCCATTAGCAACACGAATTTGTAGCGAAATACTAGTAAAAAGGACGTCGTTGTAACGGTGCTTTCGAAAAGCTGATATAGAGAGTCGATGAGAGCCACTCTCATGATATTGAAATTACGTAGGTCTGTTAAAAGCCTTCATAAATCACTAAAGCATTTAATAAAAAATTAATCATAACATTCTGATATATAAAACAAAAGCTCCGAAATATAATATGTAATATGTGAAAAAGGATTTCGTTAATTCTGACACTGTTAGAAACATAATCGATTTTAAAAAGAATTTCAGATCAACTAAAAACCTTCTCATAGCCTATAAACTTACCTCAAACTACAGAGTAAAAGATTATTAACATACAAAATTGGCAATGAGATTTAAATAATAAAGAGTTGAATTATGAATTCATGGTAAAATAAGCAACAAATTTTCGCAAAATAAAAGCGTAACATATAATTGAGACTTAAAATGGCAAAAGACCAAATAGTGCTTGTCTAAAAACGAAAAAGCGTTGAAAAAGCTTGAACAATAGAAAAAGTATTCTGTAATATACAATTTCATAGAGAAGGGCTTAAACCACAATATATAAAAATTATTTTTTATCTAAAAATTTATTTTATCATATTTCTCAATAAGTCCGATTTCCTTAAATTAACTAGAAATTCGATTATTAATTTAATAATTATTTTCAAGGTCAAATCTGCGTGTCTACAGATTATTTTTTGTTTAAGAATATGTATTAAATTCGAAATTTTTGTTAGGGGTGGAATATTTTAGAGGCCGCCAGGCCATCTCTAAGTTCAGTTAACCCATTTTTCTCGATGATACTAGTTATAAGGTATATGAACTATTTAAGCAATGTGTCTTAACGAATTTTATTACAGGGAAGACGATATTGCACTTTTCTCTTTGACCATTATTTGTATCGCACATCCTATCTACTGGAAATATATAATACATTTGTATATACACATGTGTATGTGTACCTAAAACTTTGTTTATGTATCATAACCAACCTCGAACTCTAAGCAAAATCTGCAATTAAATATAGAAAAACAGAAATTTAAATAAACACAGATAAAACTACTTTTATTATTATTAGCACGTTTTATTCCTTTTTACTTACTAACATACATTATTGTCATATTAATAATTATTATAATAAACAGCTAGACAGAGAAATAATTGCTGTGGCAATAGTTCCGCATTTCAATTTATTCATATGACTGCATTCATATATATAAATACCGACATACTCTTACCATTACATATTCTAATTTTTTATATTACCGATTTTCAGTTTTGTCAATAGCAATGCCAACAATTAACCCATGACAAATGCAAACGATGAAAATAGCGACAATGAAGGAAATTCTATGCAAAATCAAAGTGTGGGGTAAAGGACTCTGGCGGAGAAGAAATATTTTCGAGCGAGCTGTGCGCTGTGTAAAAAATGACCACAAAAAAAGTAATTATTATAAAAGCTATAATTACAATAGCAGAAAAGTTCTCACCATTATTATACTAATAGCATGCAGTAGAATAATTGTAACAAATAGATATAAATCTTTAGTAGACATTAGCACTGGCTGATTTTAGTGAGAAAAAACAAATGGTTTAAACAAGAATTTTAAAATTTTTGTTTTGTATCTAATTATCAGATAAGGGGAAACACCCACATGAAAAAAGACCCAAAAGAAGTTTAAAAATGCTTTGTATTTTTCTTTAGTTTTAACAAAACTTGGCAAATCCAAAAATTTTGTCACCTATGGAAGATGTTGCAGAAATCGAAAACAATCCATAGTAGAGAATATCCAATTTCTCCTAATTTTTCCTAAACATCAAATAACACTTTCGGTTAAAAGACTGTTAACGCTAGGCCATTCCCAGCTCATCATCAAACTCTTCCTGGTATATTTCAGCATTGAATATTGAACATACAAGTTTATTTTCACATTCCTTAGTTGCTGCTTTTATGTTCTTACTAGACGCAACTTTTCCAGATATGAGTAATAATATATTACACAGTAACACAGTAACAAAACAGAAAGCAAATAAATTAAAAATTATTGTAAATTTGTAAAACAGATATTGTGAAAATCTTGCACACACCTTCATTTTATATACATATCTCATTCTGATATGATTAGTTATTGTAATTAGTAAAATCAAGTTCAGTGCAAAACCAATTTTTATATACATATGAATGTATGTATGCACATATACATATAATTTGTATATAAATACTTTTCACAATTTTCTTATGGCACTGGGCGACGTCTAGAACGTATTCGTAATATGACCGAGAAATCGAAGAGGCAATTGTTTTAGCATTACATGAATTTTGCCGAACATGATAATGACGATGAAATCTGACACAGAAGCAAATAAAATGGGGTTACATAAAATTTTATCTGCATACGTCCATACATTTATACGTATTTCACTCACAACGTTGACGACTACAATGACAATTATGACAGTAATATTCATGACAAAAAAAAAAAAATAAACAGAAGTCTTGAGTGAAGAATGCGGTAGTAAAATAAACAAAAGCTTACATGAAAATAAATAAAAATGAAAAATATGTAATACCAAAACTTGAAAGGTTGGTGGTGTGACAAAATATTAGTTGATATAAATGACAAAAATTATTGCTTTTTGTATTAAAATTAAGGGGTAACCAAGTAAACATATTTTCACATATGTACGTTCGACTACTGCTACGGATTACACAAATGTAATCGTGACCGATCAGGATTAAACAGGCTTACATATAATTTTATAAAAAATGCCAATCACAATAACCAAATCTTATGGTCTTATGAAATAAAAGAACTATGTTAATGAAATTATTTGCCTAATTTTTACAAGAAAATTACATTTCTAAAACAAATAATGGAAAATATTCGCTCAAACTGTTTTCTCTTTGTTCTGACCATCATGTTTAAGCATGCGTTACGACTAATTTTTAAAATTTTCTAGACTTTCTTATTTGTAAGAAAATATAAACTAAAATTTGCTCCCTCACGAACAAATAATTTTCTAGACCACATAATATGATTTTTTAATTAATATCATAGTTTTCATTCGGCAAGATTTGCTTGAATTCGAGTCCCTCGTGAAATTTGATTTGTAAACAAAAAGAAAGAAATGAAAAATTTTATGATATACATTGCTTTTTTAGAATTACAAAAATATATTTTGGCTGAAAAATATCTGTTGTAGCATTTAATATAATTTATTTAAAATATTAACCCCGGTATTCATAAAATTTAAAATGTATTTTAATCAAATTTTTTCATACAAAATTTTCTTAAAACAGATTGCAAATACGTTTTATTTTGTTATGAATATGGCGGTAAATGTTCAACATATTAACTGAAAATATGTTGAACATATGCTTTGTTTGCTGGTAGAAAAATAAGATAGATTCATATCGTGTAGAATTTGTTTGTTGTGTTTTTAAAAATTTCAAAGCCTACTATGCTTTTCTTCTTATATAATTCTCAAATAGTTTTTGAAAGTTTATGAAAATGCTAAGAGATATTTTTGGAATTTGGCTGAAGTCTACAGATGATTTGATGTACGAGCCAATGAAATGCAGGCATATTGAGAAATGATTATTCATATATAAAATAGTTCCTGATGATGGATGATACATATATAAAAAATTTCCTAAAAAAACTTGCCAAAATTCAGTTGTTTATTTTTTCAAAAAAAAATTTGTTTAATATTTTTTTTATTTTTTTCTTTAAATCCAAGCGATTTAAGCTTTTTCGAAAGCTTCTTTTCTTTTGAAACTTTTTCAATACAAATTTATTAGAAATGGACACAGTTTGGGTAAATTTGTGTTACAACCAAGAAATTGACTTTTGCAAAAAAATTTGTAATCATGTTTTAGTTTAAATGCATGCGACTTAAGCTAATTCAAAAGACTCTTTACTTTTGAAACCCCTTTCAATACGAATTTATTAGTGATAAACATGTTTTGGACACAATTGTATCTACCTACAAAAAAATTTTATTTGACTTTTTATTTGAAGAAAAAAATTTATTAACAGAAGCGATATGTTATTAATAATCATTTTTGCCTGGTAAACTTTACTTACGCTGCAAACAATCAAAGCCAAAAAATATAGATAAATATGTATATGTATTTAAATATACAAAAAATAAAACTAAATCTTCTTCATTCAACATACACACACACCTAGTTATGTACATCCATACAATATCTTAACCAAGCAAAAATTATAATTGTTTCTATATGAGTTTTGTTCAAGGATATTGAAGGTTATAGACTCAATGCCATTTTGCAGACGATTTACATACTTTAAAGAAAAGTGCTTTAAAAGATAAAACAACAACTAACTGTTCACACATAAAATCAGATGAATCCTTTATTCTACCCTCAAAAACTTGCAGCATAAATAAGTTCATTTTTGGCACAAACACCGCTACCAATGAACTTTAATGAGGAGGGCTCGGCACGTCTGCTTTGTTAAAAAAAAATATATAAAAACAGAAACAAAATCAACAACTATGAAATCAAACGAACAACAGCTGTTCTATTCATTTTACGATCCCAAAGCGGTGAAAGTCGGTTACTAAAAGTTTAACATGGGCCATAGTACCCTATTTATACTCACAGAGTTATGCACAATGTATATATGTATGTATGTGTGCATATTCCCATCCATACACACATGCATGTACATAACAGTTGCAGTCTTTCAAACGAAAAGCTACATACTCGTACATATAAATTAATATTACATGCATTATTTCAAATCTCTTTTCATGACAACCAGTACATCCCACGCAATGCGTACATTCTAATTTATTCGCATAAAGCTCTCATTTTCTTCTAGAAGCCAAATATTCTAACATACAGTGAACATTTACCAGTACTTTTTTCTCTTTGCTCATGCGCATATCAGCAATATTTGCTTCCGAAAATAACGGTTTCTTTGTTAATGCAAGTGGAAATTCTATGCGTACTTACATATATTTTAATAGTGATGCAAAGCCTTTCATTCATTGATTGCGTTTTTCTTTTCGTACTCATGGTACAAAATAAAACGAACGAATTACTGTTTGTGTGCAAATTGAGTATTTCCTTTACAAGTTTCGTTTCTATGTTTATTTTCTTTTCTTTTCTTTCATACCGATTTTTATCATAAATTTTCTCTTCACACACCAGCAACGAGTTTAACAAATATTCAAATACATAGGGCCATGCGAAGTTTCGGCATCTATACCAACATCAGTAGCTTTACAACGAATCTAACGTAATGTTTTAGGTTAATTATTATAAATTTGAAAAAAAAAGTACTTAGACTACTTTGTATGCAAAACAAATTGAACAATTTCGATCGAAAGTATAAATTTTTCAGCTATTTCAGACTGAAACTTGCAGATTGAATGATTAATCCTTTTAATACAGAAAGTGGTATGTGGAAATAGTTCTTAACTAATATAAATAGCACTTAAATTGCTCTAAAATATCAAAGATTGTCTCGAAAAACAAATGCAACATTCAAAAAACTATCCTGAAAATAAATAGTTTCGTGAGTTATTTATTTTATTTTATATATTATTTTATTTGCGCAATGAAAAACTTTATTTTAAAGTTTATAGCAAAATTTAGTATAAATAGCTCATTAAAATAATTTACATGCTTAATTAACACGTTTTTAATGAAGAGTAATGGTAGGAACACAACTGGGACGAACGACGAATTTCGTTCAGTACGACGAATTCGTTCGTAAAAATTCGCTCTATAAATTCGTCGTATGAAACACAATAACGACGAATAAATTAAAATAATGAACAAAAAATTTGTAAATTTTGTTAAAAATCTTTGTAATCCTCTGATGCCAGATCCTTTAAACATTCAATAATTACTACGGTGGTGTCCATTTTTTCCAGAACAAATTCCTTTTTGTAATTATTTTCTGAAATGTTTTTCTGTAAATAAATTATTCTTTTCATTTAACAGCTGATGGGGTGACCATATCAAAAAGTAGGATATAGGAAGAAAGAATATATTAAAAAAGTCTTCAAAATTGTGAATTGGTGAATGCATTTTTAGTAGTATATACTGAAAATTTTCGTGCTAGATGCAACAATACAGTAGTGAATTATGTTTTCCCACAAAAAAAAAACAGTTTCAGTATATGAAACCTGGGCACCTCATATTGATTTGTTCGTCGCTCGCTGACGAAACAATTAGAAACAAATCTATTTCAACTTTCGCTGAGTATGACGAATTTCTCCCAACGCCACGATTGTGTGTATTTTCATATACACCAATGTGTTTTGATTTGGCGACGAATATTCGCGACCAAAAATTCGTCATTCGTCGCAGTTGTGTTCCTATCATAAGGGAACAAGGCGGATTCTTAATTTTCAAGTCATCACTGTAGATAATCATCATGCAATGCTCTGTATATATGTATGTGTAGAGGGCACCCCATGAGTGCTGATCCTACTTACAAAAAATTATTTATTCGTTTCTTTATACGTCACTAGATGGAGGAGACTTACAAAATCATTACTCTAAAGTAATAAATCATTTTATTTTTGGTGTATGATATTTTAGATTTCTTTGACCGTATGCACTAGTACAATTTACAATAGAAATACTCAGAATTACGTTCAGACATTTTGAAATTTGTTTTATTTGCGTTCACTAATTTCAATTTAGTTTATCTTTCAAAAATTTTACATTATTTTTTACATTATATATAAAAATAAATTTAACAATAAATATTCTCCAATTACCCACCGAAAACTCTATTTCACATAATCGTATAACAAAAGAACTGTTTGCGTTTTTCAAATAAATTTAAAAAATTTATGTTTTTACTGCAATAGTTATTAAGGTTCACTGTTTCACTATTTTTTATTACCTTTACTCCATTTATTGAATTTAGTGCGCTAACAAAGTAAGACACACGTTTCTATATATAGCAATTTTTACACCGTTTTGAAAGCAGAACAACTGATTTCGCAAAGACAATATAACGCGCAAAAAATAAAAGAAATCATTGACAACAATAACTCACATAAATTACTTTTTATCTAGAGTATTCCTGAAATTCAAAAATTTAAATATAGTATGTATATTTAAGAAACTGCTTTACTGATTTTCGATAGATTAAAATTAGAAAAATGTGTAAAGAACAATATACATAATTACTTGCCGGTTAGCAGCAGTATTCTCAAACTGATGAAAGACAAAGTCTACCACTGTAGGGCATTGAGCATTTGCAACAGTAGATGTCGAACTATTGCATATAATATAAACTGTTACTTATTTATGTACTACATACACATTCACAACTATAGTATGCGATTATTGGTATTTATATGCACTTAATACAGAAATTTAGTTCATTATACGTTTTCCAAAACACTATATTACAAATTAAAAAAAAAATCAAAAAAATTTTAATAATTGCCATTCAATTCACAATGAATATTTATTATTTTATTTATTTAACAAATTTATTTGTTTATTTACTTAATTGGAAAAAAAATCGATTAAGTTTATTTAATATTTGCCAATTCAACAAACTCATTAGGACATACAAAACCCCTTAACACGACATCAATAAAGAAAAATGTATCTATTAATCCGCACCCATATTTCAACAGTTTTGTCCAAAGGCACTTACGTACTTACAATGTACTTATTTTAGTAAAAAATCTTTGGGTTACACTTCTGTTGCACATATTTTTTATAATATTGTTTAATTATCCAAACTTTATATTATTTGTTAATTTTTATTGTTATAATGACTTTAATTTATGTATCTAATTTCTCTCAAATTTATTTTCACTTACCATTACTAAAAATATTTGTTGTGTTTGGAAGGACATGCTGATACATGACTTGCTACAGTACAGCAATCTACTCACTATCATGTCACTTTAACCACTACAAGAGAATGAAACTTGGAGAGTCTTGCTCTGCTTATTTATAATAAAAATTTAGTTCCCGAAATGAAATATATTTATGCATGTATATGTACATATATCGTATACATATAGACGAACAAATTCGTTTGTGGCTTGAAATTCGTATTCTCTTAAACGTTTTTTTCAGGGGATGGTGCAGGAAAACCTCAAAGTTTGTAGTTTGATTATGCTTTCCTTTCAAATTTATAAATTTTCCCACTATTTTTCAATACATTTCATACATATACAAATTTCCACATTTGACTAAACCGGTAACGAGGCAATTTACTTATTCATACAATGTATCTAATAATGCTCAGGAGAGAATAACAAACATTTTAACAAAATCTATAGATATCTTATCGTCTCACTCCGTTATTTAGTGGCATAGGTTTTCTTTACACCCGGTTTATTTTAGTAAATGTTTGTTAAGCGAAGCACTTATTGCATTGGAAGTTAGTTGCAAACTGGAGCATTTATGGAATAATTTACAAAAACTGTTAACAAACACAAGCATAAGTACGTAGTTAACTATAGCTATATATAGTTAACTATAGGTATATATATATATATATATATATATATATATATATATAGTATATACATATATATATATATATATATATATATATATATATATATATATATGCGTGTATCTGTTAGTTAAAGATGATTCAAATGTGTATACTTACCGTACAGTTACAAATAGAAGTATACTAACTTTAACATTCTATATTTAGCACAACGTTGTTGTTTTTATTGTTAGCTCAAGACGTAATATCGTAATAATGACGGTAATAGGTCCCCCCCAAGCATGTATACATACATATAAATGTACATAAATACGATATTTTGCAATAAATGAGACACGAACTACATTATTTCAAAACAATTGTGTTATTTTTAAATATTATTTTTATTGTAATTTTTATTTATTAGCCAAACTTCTATTCTATTAAAAATCGTATAACAATGTGTTTCTTTTACGATCATTAGAGTTGTCATAAATAAATTTAGTCATATGATTTTTTCCCCGTTGCTTTTTAACTCGTATAATAATCCTAAAGAAACAGTTGACGGATTCACACTGTGGTCATAAAGTCATAAGTCATAAAATAATAGCACGAAAAATATGACTAGTGTGAACAACCCGTCATAACTTAGTATGCTATTTCAAACATCGATCAGCTGATAAGAAAACAACACATTTGTAATTTGATGTTATCAAAGCAAAAGAAAATTAAGGCAATTGCAATAAAGTTGTTTGAATATGAGAAAAACTCCATTTCTATTTAAAATTATGAAATTTGTCTTCTGGAGCACAAGAATATAAAAATGAACGTGTATGTATAAACTAAAACAGCTGCTGCCTTGATATGAGCTGAATACATTTTTTTTGCGGCGGCATAGGGTAAAACGTTCAGTGGCTGCCAGCTACGTAAGTTAAACCAGAAAATTTTTTTCTGGGTGAGTGCTATTATTTATGACTTTTTTGTATGCAGCACAACAACAAATTTTTTAAACTGGTCTAAAATATTATGACTTCATGACAATATGACTAAATATCACGAAGTGTGAATACCCCAAGTAATAAATATTGAATAGCTAATATTTTACGCAAACGTTAACAAAAACTATACATTTTGTATATATCGTGTGTACACATGTACGTAGAAAGATACATACATATGTACATACCCAAGTAAATTGTATATATGTATGTATTTGTAATATTTGCTTAAATTGATTTTTTTATAGTTTGTTTTAAATGCTGCTATTCATTTCAATAATTCCCACATCGGTGAGTAAAATTATGGCACATAAATTTTAATTATTTGAAGAAATAGATGAAATTTTTAAATTTATAATAAATTTAAATACAAGGAATTAATTTATAATAAATAGTCTAGTGAGAGTAAACTCTTTTAGCGGAAAATCTGAAAAATTGATTTTTTGCAAAGAATTGGTCAAAAATTTTTTTTGCTTAAATGCATGCGACTTAAGTTTTTTCGAAAGCTTCTTCGCATTTGAAACTCCTTTCAATACTTAGTTATTGGAAATAAACGCATTTTGGCTAAAATAGGGTAAAATTGTGTTTCAATCAAATAAATGGTTTTTTCCAAAGAACTACTACCCCTTCCAAAAAAAATTGGTCAAAATTTTTTTTTGCTTAAATGCATGCGTCTTAAGCTTTTTCGGAAGCATCTTCGAATCTGAAACTCTTTTCAATACTCGGTTATTAGAAATAAACGTCTTTTGGCTAAAATTGTGTTTCAACCAAAAAATAGATTTTTTGCAAAGAATTGGTGAAAATTTTTTTTGCTTAAATGAATGCAACTTAAGCTTTTTCGGAAGCTTCTTCGCATTTGAAACTCCTTTCAATACTTAGTTATTGGAAATAAACGCATTTTGGCTAAAATTGGGTAAAATTGTGTTTCAACCAAAAAAATGTTTTTTTCCAAAGAGGTACTACCCCTTTCCAAAAAAAAAATTGGTCAAAAATTTTTTTTGCTTAAATGCATGCGACTTAAGTTTTTTCGGAAGCTTCTTCACATTTGAAACTATTTTCAATACTTGCCTTTTGGGCAAAATTGGGTAAATTTGTGTTTCAACCAAAAAATTGATTTTTAGCAAAGGGGTTAGCCTTTCCTAAAAAATTGGTCAAAAATTTTTTTTGCTTAAATGCATGCAACTTAAGCTTTTTCGGAAGCTTCTTCGCATTTGAAACTCCTTTCAATACTCAGTTATTAGAAATAAACGCCTTTTGGGCAAAATTGGGTAAAATTGTGTTTCGACCAAAAATTTGATTTTTAGCCTTTCCTAAAAAATTGGTCAAAAAATTTTTTTGCTTAAACGCATGCGACTTAAGCTTTTTCGGAAGCTTCTTCGCCTTTGAAACTCTTTTCAATGCTCAGTTATTAGAAATAAACGCCTTTTGGGCAAAATTGGGTAAAATTGTGTTTCAACCAAAAATTTGATTTTTAGCAAAGGGGTTAGCCTTTCCTAAAAAATTGGTCAAAAATTTTTTTTGCTTAAATGCATGCGACTTAAGCTTTTTCGGAAGCTTCTTCGCCTTTGAAACTCCTTTCAATACTCAGTTATTAGAAATAAACGCCTTTTGGGCAAAATTGGGTAAAATTGTGTTTCAACCAAAAATTTGATTTTTAGCAAAGGGGTTAGCCTTTCCTAAAAAATTGGTCAAAAATTTTTTTTGCTTAAATGCATGCGCCTTAAGCTTTTTCTAAAGCTTCTTCGCATTTGAAACTCCTTTCAATACTCAGTTATTACAAATAAACGGCTTTTGGGCAAAATTGGGTAAAATTGTGTTTCAACCAAAAATTTGATTTTTAGCAAAGGGGTTAGTTAGCCTTTCCTAAAAAATTGGTCAAAAATTTTTTTTGCTTAAATGCATGCGCCTTAAGCTTTTTCTTAAGCTTCTTCGCATTTGAAACTCCTTTCAATACTCAGTTATTACAAATAAACGGCTTTTGGGCAAAATTGGGTAAAATTGTGTTTCAACCAAAAATTTGATTTTTAGCAAAGGGGTTAGTTAGCCTTTCCTAAAAAATTGGTCAAAAATTTTTTTTGCTTAAATGCATGCGACTTAAGCTTTTTCGGAAGCTTCTTCGCCTTTGAAACTCTTTTCAATACTCAGTTATTAGAAATAAACGCCTTTTGGGCAAAATTGGGTAAAATTGTGTTTCAACCAAAAATTTGATTTTTAGCAAAGGGGTTAGCCTTTCCTAAAAAATTGGTCAAAAATTTTTTTTGCTTAAATGCATGCGCCTTAAGCTTTTTCTTAAGCTTCTTCGCATTTGAAACTCCTTTCAATACTCAGTTATTACAAATAAACGGCTTTTGGGCAAAATTGGGTAAAATTGTGTTTCAACCAAAAATTTGATTTTTAGCAAAGGGGTTAGTTAGCCTTTCCTAAAAAATTGGTCAAAAATTTTTTTTGCTTAAATGCATGCGACTTAAGCTTTTTCGGAAACTTCTTCGCATTTGAAACTCCTTTCAATACTCAGTTATTAGAAATAAACGCCTTTTGGGCAAAATTGGGTAAAATTGTGTTTCAACCAAAAATTTGATTTTTAGTGATGAAGGCATAGTACTGATCACTGGACAATTACTGGCAGCGACTGACCCAATCATGTACTAAAAGCAGAGTAACAGCACCCACCTTCGTCGGCCCTGTAGCAAAAATTAGCCGGCGAAGTAAAAGGTTGAAATAGCTACAAAAAAAAAAAAAAAAAAAAAAAAAAAAAACAACTGTCTATCTTCTCATCTTTCCTAATCTGTCCCCTCAATACTATCCCCTCGTTTTCAGTTCCAGCACAATGCATTGCATATATAGGGGACATCCCCTGAGTGCTGGTCCTACTCCTAAAAAAAAAAAAAAAAAAACCAAATATTTGATTTTTAGCAAAGAGGTGTGCCTTTCCTAAAAAATTGGTCAAAAATTTTTTTTGCTTAAATGCATGCGACTTAAGCTTTTTCGGAAGCTTCTTCGCATTTGAAACTCCTTTCAATACTCAGTTATTAGAAATAAACGCCTTTTGGGCAAAAAATTGGGTAAAATTGTGTTTTAACCAAAAATTTGATTTTTAGCAAAGGGGTTAGCCTTTCCTAAAAAATTGGTCAAAAATTTTTTTTGCTTAAATGCATGCGACTTAAGCTTTTTCGGAAGCTTCTTCACATTTGAAACTCCTTTCAATACTCAGTTATTAGAAATAAACGCCTTTTGGGCAAAATTGGGTAAAATTGTGTTTCAACCAAAAATTTGATTTTTAGCAAAGGGGTTGTTAGCCTTTCCTAAAAAATTGGTCAAAAATTTTTTTTGCTTAAATGCATGCGACTTAAGCTTTTTCGGAAGGTTCTTCGCATTTGAAACTCCTTTCAATACTCAGTTATTAGAAATAAACGCCTTTTGGGCAAAATTGGGTAAAATTGTGTTTCAACCAAAAATTTGATTTTTAGCAAAGGGTAACCCCTTTCCTAAAAAATTGGTCAAAAATTTTTTTTGCTTAAATGCATGCGACTTAAGCTTTTTCGGAAGCTTCTTCGCATTTGAAACTCCTTTCAATACTCAGTTATTAGAAATAAACGCCTTTTGGGCAAAATTGGGTAAAATTGTGTTTCAACCAAAAATTTGATTTTTAGCAAGGGGGTTAGGTTAGCCTTTCCTAAAAAATTGGTCAAAAATTTTTTTTGCTTAAATGCATGCGACTTAAGCTTTTTCGGAAGGTTCTTCGCATTTGAAACTCCTTTCAATACTCAGTTATTAGAAATAAACGCCTTTTGGGCAAAATTGGGTAAAATTGTGTTTCAACCAAAAATTTGATTTTTAGCAAAGGGGTTAGTTAGCCTTTCCTAAAAAATTGGTCAAAAATTTTTTTTGCTTAAATGCATGCGACTTAAGCTTTTTCGGAAGCTTCTTCGCCTTTGAAACTCTTTTCAATACTCAGTTATTAGAAATAAACGCCTTTTGGGCAAAATTGGGTAAAATTGTGTTTCAACCAAAAATTTGATTTTTAGCAAAGGGGTTAGCCTTTCCTAAAAAATTGGTCAAAAATTTTTTTTGCTTAAATGCATGCGCCTTAAGCTTTTTCTTAAGCTTCTTCGCATTTGAAACTCCTTTCAATACTCAGTTATTACAAATAAACGGCTTTTGGGCAAAATTGGGTAAAATTGTGTTTCAACCAAAAATTTGATTTTTAGCAAAGGGGTTAGTTAGCCTTTCCTAAAAAATTGGTCAAAAATTTTTTTTGCTTAAATGCATGCGACTTAAGCTTTTTCGGAAACTTCTTCGCATTTGAAACTCCTTTCAATACTCAGTTATTAGAAATAAACGCCTTTTGGGCAAAATTGGGTAAAATTGTGTTTCAACCAAAAATTTGATTTTTAGCAAAAGGGTTAGCCTTTCCTAAAAAATTGGTCAAAAATTTTTTTTGCTTAAATGCATGCGCCTTAAGCTTTTTCTTAAGCTTCTTCGCATTTGAAACTCCTTTCAATACTCAGTTATTACAAATAAACGGCTTTTGGGCAAAATTGGGTAAAATTGTGTTTCAACCAAAAATTTGATTTTTAGCAAAGGGGTTAGTTAGCCTTTCCTAAAAAATTGGTCAAAAATTTTTTTTGCTTAAATGCATGCGACTTAAGCTTTTTCGGAAACTTCTTCGCATTTGAAACTCCTTTCAATACTCAGTTATTAGAAATAAACGCCTTTTGGGCAAAATTGGGTAAAATTGTGTTTCAACCAAAAATTTGATTTTTAGTGATGAAGGCATAGTACTGATCACTGGACAATTACTGGCAGCGACTGACCCAATCATGTACTAAAAGCAGAGTAACAGCACCCACCTTCGTCGGCCCTGTAGCAAAAATTAGCCGGCGAAGTAAAAGGTTGAAATAGCTACAAAAAAAAAAAAAAAAAAAAAAAAAACAACTGTCTATCTTCTCATCTTTCCTAATCTGTCCCCTCAATACTATCCCCTCGTTTTCAGTTCCAGCACAATGCATTGCATATATAGGGGACATCCCCTGAGTGCTGGTCCTACTCCTAAAAAAAAAAAAAAAAAAAAAACCAAATATTTGATTTTTAGCAAACTGGTTAGCCTTTCCTAAAAAATTGGTCAAAAATTTTTTTTGCTTAAATGCATGCGACTTAAGCTTTTTCGGAAGCTTCTTCGCATTTGAAACTCCTTTCAATACTCAGTTATTAGAAATAAACGCCTTTTGGGCAAAATTGGGTAAAATTGTGTTTCAACCAAAAATTTGATTTTTAGCAAAGGGGTTAGCCTTTCCTAAAAAATTGGTCAAAAATTTTTTATGCTTAAATGCATGCGACTTAAGCTTTTTCGGAAGCTTCTTCGCATTTGAAACTCCTTTCAATACTCAGTTATTAGAAATAACCGCCTTTTGGGCAAAATTGGGTAAAATTGTGTTTCAACCAAAAATTTGATTTTTAGCAAAGAGGTTAGCCTTTCCTAAAAAATTGGTCAAAAATTTTTTTTGCTTAAATGCATGCGACTTAAGCTTTTTCGGAAGCTTCTTCGCATTTGAAACTCCTTTCAATACTCAGTTATTAGAAATAAACGCCTTTTGGGCAAAAAATTGGGTAAAATTGTGTTTTAACCAAAAATTTGATTTTTAGCAAAGGGTAACCCCTTTCCTAAAAAATTGGTCAAAAATTTTTTTTGCTTAAATGCATGCGACTTAAGCTTTTTCGGAAGCTTCTTCGCATTTGAAACTCCTTTCAATACTCAGTTATTAGAAATAAACGCCTTTTGGGCAAAATTGGGTAAAATTGTGTTTCAATCAAAAATTTGATTTTTAGCAAAAGGGTTAGCCTTTCCTAAAAAATTGGTCAAAAATTTTTTTTGCTTAAATGCATGCGACTTAAGCTTTTTCGGAAGCTTCTTCACATTTGAAACTCCTTTCAATACTCAGTTATTAGAAATAAACGCCTTTTGGGCAAAATTGGGTAAAATTGTGTTTCAACCAAAAATTTGATTTTTAGCCAAGGGGTTAGCCTTTCCTAAAAAATTGGTCAAAAATTTTTTTTGCTTAAATGCATGCGACTTAAGCTTTTTCGGAAGCTTCTTCGCATTTGAAACTCCTTTCAATACTCAGTTATTAGAAATAAACGCCTTTTGGGCAAAATTGGGTAAAATTGTGTTTCAACCAAAAATTTGATTTTTAGCAAAGGGGTTAGGTTAGCCTTTCCTAAAAAATTGGTCAAAAATTTTTTTTGCTTAAATGCATGCGACTTAAGCTTTTTCGGAAGGTTCTTCGCATTTGAAACTCCTTTCAATACTCAGTTATTAGAAATAAACGCCTTTTGGGCAAAATTGGGTAAAATTGTGTTTCAACCAAAAATTTGATTTTTAGCAAAGGGTAACCCCTTTCCTAAAAAATTGGTCAAAAATTTTTTTTGCTTAAATGCATGCGACTTAAGCTTTTTCGGAAGCTTCTTCGCATTTGAAACTCCTTTCAATACTCAGTTATTAAAAATAAACGCCTTTTGGGCAAAATTGGGTAAAATTGTGTTTCAACCAAAAATTTGATTTTTAGCAAAGGGGTTAAACGCCTTTTGGGCGAAATTGGGTAAAATTGTGTTTCAACCAAAAATTTGATTTTTAGCAAAGGGGTTAGCCTTTCCTAAAAAATTGGTCAAAAATTTTTTTTGCTTAAATGCATGCGACTTAAGCTTTTTCGGAAGCTTCTTCGCATTTGAAACTCCTTTCAATACTCAGTTATTAGAAATAAACGCCTTTTGGGCAAAATTGGGTAAAATTGTGTTTCAACCAAAAATTTGATTTTTAGCAAAGGGGTTTGCCTTTCCTAAAAAATTGGTCAAAAATTTTTTTTGCTTAAATGCATGCGACTTAAGCTTTTTCGGAAGGTTCTTCGCATTTGAAACTCCTTTCAATACTCAGTTATTAGAAATAAACGCCTTTTGGGCAAAATTGGGTAAAATTGTGTTTCAACCAAAAATTTGATTTTTAGCAAAGGGGTTTGCCTTTCCTAAAAAATTGGTCAAAAATTTTTTTTGCTTAAATGCATGCGACTTAAGCTTTTTCGGAAGCTTCTTCGCATTTGAAACTCCTTTCAATACTCAGTTATTAAAAATAAACGCCTTTTGGGCAAAATTGGGTAAAATTGTGTTTCAACCAAAAATTTGATTTTTAACAAAGGGGTTAAACGCCTTTTGGGCGAAATTGGGTAAAATTGTGTTTCAACCAAAAATTTGATTTTTAGCAAAGGGGTTAGCCTTTCCTAAAAAATTGGTCAAAAATTTTTTTTGCTTAAATGCATGCGACTTAAGCTTTTTCGGAAGCTTCTTCGCATTTGAAACTCCTTTCAATACTCAGTTATTAGAAATAAACGCCTTTTGGGCAAAATTGGGTAAAATTGTGTTTCAACCAAAAATTTGATTTTTAGCAAAGGGGTTAGCCTTTCCTAAAAAATTGGTCAAAATTTTTTTTTGCTTAAATGCATGCGACTTAAGCTTTTTCGGAAGCTTCTTCGCATTAGAAACTCCTTTCAATACTCAGTTATTAGAAATAAACGCCTTTTGGGCAAAGTTGGGTAAAATTGTGTTTCAACCAAAAATTTGATTTTTAGCAAAGGGGTTAGCCTTTCCTAAAAAATTGGTCAAAAATTTTTTTTGCTTAAATGCATGCGACTTAAGCTTTTTCGGAAGCTTCTTCGCATTTGAAACTCCTTTCAATACTCAGTTATTAGAAATAAACGCCTTTTGGGCAAAATTGGGTAAAATTGTGTTTCAACCAAAAATTTGATTTTTAGCAAAGGGGTTAGCCTTTCCTAAAAAATTGGTCAAAAATTTTTTTTGCTTAAATGCATGCGACTTAAGCTTTTTCGGAAGGTTCTTCGCATTTGAAACTCCTTTCAATACTCAGTTATTAGAAATAAACGCTTTTTGGGCAAAATTGGGTAAAATTGTGTTTCAACCAAAAATTTGATTTTTAGCAAAGGGTAACCCCTTTCCTAAAAAATTGGTCAAAAATTTTTTTTGCTTAAATGCATGCGACTTAAGCTTTTTCGGAAGCTTCTTCGCATTTGAAACTCCTTTCAATACTCAGTTATTAGAAATAAACGCCTTTTGGGCAAAGTTGGGTAAAATTGTGTTTCAACCAAAAATTTGATTTTTAGCAAAGGGGTTAGCCTTTCCTAAAAAATTGGTCAAAATTTTTTTTTGCTTAAATGCATGCGACTTAAGCTTTTTCGGAAGCTTCTTCGCATTAGAAACTCCTTTCAATACTCAGTTATTAGAAATAAACGCCTTTTGGGCAAAATTGGGTAAAATTGAGTTTCAACCAAAAATTTGATTTTTAGCAAAGGGGTTAGCCTTTCCTAAAAAATTGGTCAAAATTTTTTTTTGCTTAAATGCATGCGACTTAAGCTTTTTCGGAAGCTTCTTCGCATTTGAAACTCCTTTCAATACTCAGTTATTAGAAATAAACGCCTTTTGGGCAAAATTGGGTAAAATTGTGTTTCAACCAAAAATTTGATTTTTAGCAAAGGGGTTAGGTTAGCCTTTCCTAAAAAATTGGTCAAAAATTTTTTTTGCTTAAATGCATGCGACTTAAGCTTTTTCGGAAGGTTCTTCGCATTTGAAACTCCTTTCAATACTCAGTTATTAGAAATAAACGCCTTTTGGGCAAAATTGGGTAAAATTGTGTTTCAACCAAAAATTTGATTTTTAGCAAAGGGTAACCCCTTTCCTAAAAAATTGGTCAAAAATTTTTTTTGCTTAAATGCATGCGACTTAAGCTTTTTCGGAAGCTTCTTCGCATTTGAAACTCCTTTCAATACTCAGTTATTAAAAATAAACGCCTTTTGGGCAAAATTGGGTAAAATTGTGTTTCAACCAAAAATTTGATTTTTAGCAAAGGGGTTAAACGCCTTTTGGGCGAAATTGGGTAAAATTGTGTTTCAACCAAAAATTTGATTTTTAGCAAAGGGGTTAGCCTTTCCTAAAAAATTGGTCAAAAATTTTTTTTGCTTAAATGCATGCGACTTAAGCTTTTTCGGAAGCTTCTTCGCATTTGAAACTCCTTTCAATACTCAGTTATTAGAAATAAACGCCTTTTGGGCAAAATTGGGTAAAATTGTGTTTCAACCAAAAATTTGATTTTTAGCAAAGGGGTTTGCCTTTCCTAAAAAATTGGTCAAACATTTTTTTTGCTTAAATGCATGCGACTTAAGCTTTTTCGGAAGGTTCTTCGCATTTGAAACTCCTTTCAATACTCAGTTATTAGAAATAAACGCCTTTTGGGCAAAATTGGGTAAAATTGTGTTTCAACCAAAAATTTGATTTTTAGCAAAGGGGTTTGCCTTTCCTAAAAAATTGGTCAAAAATTTTTTTTGCTTAAATGCATGCGACTTAAGCTTTTTCGGAAGCTTCTTCGCATTTGAAACTCCTTTCAATACTCAGTTATTAAAAATAAACGCCTTTTGGGCAAAATTGGGTAAAATTGTGTTTCAACCAAAAATTTGATTTTTAACAAAGGGGTTAAACGCCTTTTGGGCGAAATTGGGTAAAATTGTGTTTCAACCAAAAATTTGATTTTTAGCAAAGGGGTTAGCCTTTCCTAAAAAATTGGTCAAAAATTTTTTTTGCTTAAATGCATGCGACTTAAGCTTTTTCGGAAGCTTCTTCGCATTTGAAACTCCTTTCAATACTCAGTTATTAGAAATAAACGCCTTTTGGGCAAAATTGGGTAAAATTGTGTTTCAACCAAAAATTTGATTTTTAGCAAAGGGGTTAGCCTTTCCTAAAAAATTGGTCAAAATTTTTTTTTGCTTAAATGCATGCGACTTAAGCTTTTTCGGAAGCTTCTTCGCATTAGAAACTCCTTTCAATACTCAGTTATTAGAAATAAACGCCTTTTGGGCAAAGTTGGGTAAAATTGTGTTTCAACCAAAAATTTGATTTTTAGCAAAGGGTAACCCCTTTCCTAAAAAATTGGTCAAAAATTTTTTTTGCTTAAATGCATGCGACTTAAGCTTTTTCGGAAGCTTCTTCGCATTTGAAACTCCTTTCAATACTCAGTTATTAGAAATAAACGCCTTTTGGGCAAAATTGGGTAAAATTGAGTTTCAACCAAAAATTTGATTTTTAGCAAAGGGGTTAGCCTTTCCTAAAAAATTGGTCAAAAATTTTTTTTGCTTAAATGCATGCGACTTAAGCTTTATCGGAAGGTTCTTCGCATTTGAAACTCCTTTCAATACTCAGTTATTAGAAATAAACGCCTTTTGGGCACAATTGGGTAAAATTGAGTTTCAACCAAAAATTTGATTTTTAGCAAAGGGTAACCCCTTTCCTAAAAAATTGGTCAAAAATTTTTTTTGCTTAAATGCATGCGACTTAAGCTTTTTCGGAAGCTTCTTCGCATTTGAAACTCCTTTCAATACTCAGTTATTAGAAATAAACGCCTTTTGGGCAAAATTGGGTAAAATTGAGTTTCAACCAAAAATTTGATTTTTAGCAAAGGGGTTAGCCTTTCCTAAAAAATTGGTCAAAAATTTTTTTTGCTTAAATGCATGCGACTTAAGCTTTTTCGGAAGCTTCTTCGCATTTGAAACTCCTTTCAATACTCAGTTATTAGAAATAAACGCCTTTTGGGCAAAATTGGGTAAAATTGTGTTTCAACCAAAAATTAGATTTTTAGCAAAGGGTAACCCCTTTCCTAAAAAATTGGTCAAAAATTTTGTTTGCTTAAATGCATGCGACTTAAGCTTTTTCGGAAGCTTCTTCGCATTTGAAACTCCTTTCAATACTCAGTTATTAGAAATAAACGCCTTTTGGGCAAAATTGGGTAAAATTGTGTTTCAACCAAAAATTTGATTTTTAGCAAAGGGTAACCCCTTTCCTAAAAAATTGGTCAAAAATTTTGTTTGCTTAAATGCATGCGACTTAAGCTTTTTCGGAAGCTTCTTCGCATTTGAAACTCCTTTCAATACTCAGTTATTAGAAATAAACGCCTTTTGGGCAAAATTGGGTAAAATTGTGTTTCAACCAAAAATTTGATTTTTAGCAAAGAGGTTAGCCTTTCCTAAAAAATTGGTCAAAAATTTTTTTTGCTCAAATGCATGGGACTTAAGCTTTTTCGGAAGCTTCTTCGCATTTGAAACTCCTTTCAATACTCAGTTATTAGAAATAAACGCCTTTTGGGCAAAAAATTGGGTAAAATTGTGTTTTAACCAAAAATTTGATTTTTAGCAAAGGGGTTAGCCTTTCCTAAAAAATTGGTCAAAAATTTTTTTTGCTTAAATGCATGCGACTTAAGCTTTTTCGGAAGCTTCTTCGCATTTGAAACTCCTTTCAATACTCAGTTATTAGAAATAAACGCCTTTTGGGCAAAATTGGGTAAAATTGTGTTTCAATAAAAAATTTGATTTTTAGCAAAAGGGTTAGCCTTTCCTAAAAAATTGGTCAAAAATTTTTTTTGCTTAAATGCATGCGACTTAAGCTTTTTCGGAAGCTTCTTCACATTTGAAACTCCTTTCAATACTCAGTTATTAGAAATAAACGCCTTTTGGGCAAAATTGGGTAAAATTGTGTTTCAACCAAAAATTTGATTTTTAGCAAAGGGGTTGTTAGCCTTTCCTAAAAAATTGGTCAAAAATTTTTTTTGCTTAAATGCATGCGACTTAAGCTTTTTCGGAAGGTTCTTCGCATTTGAAACTCCTTTCAATACTCAGTTATTAGAAATAAACGCCTTTTGGGCAAAATTGGGTAAAATTGTGTTTCAACCAAAAATTTGATTTTTAGCAAAGGGTAACCCCTTTCCTAAAAAATTGGTCAAAAATTTTTTTTGCTTAAATGCATGCGACTTAAGCTTTTTCGGAAGCTTCTTCGCATTTGAAACTCCTTTCAATACTCAGTTATTAGAAATAAACGCCTTTTGGGCAAAATTGGGTAAAATTGTGTTTCAACCAAAAATTTGATTTTTAGCCAAGGGGTTAGTTAGCCTTTCCTAAAAAATTGGTCAAAAATTTTTTTTGCTTAAATGCATGCGACTTAAGCTTTTTCGGAAGCTTCTTCGCATTTGAAACTCCTTTCAATACTCAGTTATTAGAAATAAACGCCTTTTGGGCAAAATTGGGTAAAATTGTGTTTCAACCAAAAATTTGATTTTTAGCAAAGGGGTTAGGTTAGCCTTTCCTAAAAAATTGGTCAAAAATTTTTTTTGCTTAAATGCATGCGACTTAAGCTTTTTCGGAAGGTTCTTCGCATTTGAAACTCCTTTCAATACTCAGTTATTAGAAATAAACGCCTTTTGGGCAAAATTGGGTAAAATTGTGTTTCAACCAAAAATTTGATTTTTAGCAAAGGGGTTAGCCTTTCCTAAAAAATTGGTCAAAAATTTTTTTTGCTTAAATGCATGCGACTTAAGCTTTTTCGGAAGCTTCTTCGCATTTGAAACTCCTTTCAATACTCAGTTATTAAAAATAAACGCCTTTTGGGCAAAATTGGGTAAAATTGTGTTTCAACCAAAAATTTGATTTTTAACAAAGGGGTTAAACGCCTTTTGGGCGAAATTGGGTAAAATTGTGTTTCAACCAAAAATTTGATTTTTAGCAAAGGGGTTAGCCTTTCCTAAAAAATTGGTCAAAAATTTTTTTTGCTTAAATGCATGCGACTTAAGCTTTTTCGGAAGCTTCTTCGCATTTGAAACTCCTTTCAATACTCAGTTATTAGAAATAAACGCCTTTTGGGCAAAATTGGGTAAAATTGTGTTTCAACCAAAAATTTGATTTTTAGCAAAGGGGTTAGCCTTTCCTAAAAAATTGGTCAAAATTTTTTTTTGCTTAAATGCATGCGACTTAAGCTTTTTCGGAAGCTTCTTCGCATTAGAAACTCCTTTCAATACTCAGTTATTAGAAATAAACGCCTTTTGGGCAAAATTGGGTAAAATTGTGTTTCAACCAAAAATTTGATTTTTAGCAAAGGGGTTAGCCTTTCCTAAAAAATTGGTCAAAAATTTTTTTTGCTTAAATGCATGCGACTTAAGCTTTTTCGGAAGGTTCTTCGCATTTGAAACTCCTTTCAATACTCAGTTATTAGAAATAAACGCCTTTTGGGCAAAATTGGGTAAAATTGTGTTTCAACCAAAAATTTGATTTTTAGCAAAGGGGTTAGCCTTTCCTAAAAAATTGGTCAACAATTTTTTTTGCTTAAATGCATGCGACTTAAGCTTTTTCGGAAGGTTCTTCGCATTTGAAACTCCTTTCAATACTCAGTTATTAGAAATAAACGCCTTTTGGGCACAATTGGGTAAAATTGAGTTTCAACCAAAAATTTGATTTTTAGCAAAGGGGTTAGCCTTTCCTAAAAAATTGGTCAAAAATTTTTTTTGCTTAAATGCATGCGACTTAAGCTTTTTCGGAAGGTTCTTCGCATTTGAAACTCCTTTCAATACTCAGTTATTAGAAATAAACGCCTTTTGGGCACAATTGGGTAAAATTGAGTTTCAACCAAAAATTTGATTTTTGCCTTTCCTAAAAAATTGGTCAAAAATTTTTTTTGCTTAAATGCATGCGACTTAAGCTTTTTCGGAAGCTTCTTCGCATTTGAAACTCCTTTCAATACTCAGTTATTAGAAATAAACGCCTTTTGGGCAAAATTGGGTAAAATTGTGTTTCAACCAAAAATTTGATTTTTAGCAAAGGGGTTAGTTAGCCTTTCCTAAAAAATTGGTCAAAAATTTTTTTTGCTTAAATGCATGCGACTTAAGCTTTTTCGGAAGCTTCTTCGCATTTGAAACTCCTTTCAATACTCAGTTATTAGAAATAAACGCCTTTTGGGCAAAATTGGGTAAAATTGTGTTTCAACCAAAAATTTGATTTTTAGCAAAGGGGTTAGCCTTTCCTAAAAAATTGGTCAAAAATTTTTTTTGCTTAAATGCATGCGACTTAAGCTTTTTCGGAAGCTTCTTCGCATTTGAAACTCCTTTCAATACTCAGTTATTAGAAATAAACGCCTTTTGGGCAAAATTGGGTAAAATTGTGTTTCAACCAAAAATTTGATTTTTAGTAAAGGGGTTAGCCTTTCCTAAAAAATTGGTCAAAAATTTTTTTTGCTTAAATGCATGCGACTTAAGCTTTTTCGGAAGCTTCTTTGCATTTGAAACTCCTTTCAATACTCAGTTATTAGAAATAAACGCCTTTTGGGCAAAATTGGGTAAAATTGTGTTTCAACCAAAAATTAGATTTTTAGCAAAGGGTAACCCCTTTCCTAAAAAATTGGTCAAAAATTTTTTTTGCTTAAATGCATGCGACTTAAGCTTTTTCGGAAGCTTCTTCGCATTTGAAACTCCTTTCAATACTCAGTTATTAGAAATAAACGCCTTTTGGGCAAAATTGGGTAAAATTGAGTTTCAACCAAAAATTTGATTTTTAGCAAAGGGGTTAGCCTTTCCTAAAAAATTGGTCAAAAATTTTTTTTGCTTAAATGCATGCGACTTAAGCTTTTTCGGAAGCTTCTTCGCATTTGAAACTCCTTTCAAACTCAGTTATTAGAAATAAACGCCTTTTGGGCAAAATTGGGTAAAATTGAGTTTCAACCAAAAATTTGATTTTTAGCAAAGGGGTTAGCCTTTCCTAAAAAATTGGTCAAAAATTTTTTTTGCTTAAATGCATGCGACTTAAGCTTTTTCGGAAGCTTCTTCGCATTTGAAACTCCTTTCAATACTCAGTTATTAGAAATAAACGCCTTTTGGGCAAAATTGGGTAAAATTGTGTTTCAACCAAAAATTAGATTTTTAGCAAAGGGTAACCCCTTTCCTAAAAAATTGGTCAAAAATTTTGTTTGCTTAAATGCATGCGACTTAAGCTTTTTCGGAAGCTTCTTCGCATTTGAAACTCCTTTCAATACTCAGTTATTAGAAATAAACGCCTTTTGGGCAAAATTGGGTAAAATTGTGTTTCAACCAAAAATTTGATTTTTAGCAAAGGGGTTAGCCTTTCCTAAAAAATTGGTCAAAATTTTTTTTGCTTAAATGCATGCGACTTAAGCTTTTTCGGAAGCTTCTTCGCATTTGAAACTCCTTTCAATACTCAGTTATTAGAAATAAACGCCTTTTGGGCAAAATTGGGTAAAATTGTGTTTCAACCAAAAATTTGATTTTTAGCAAAGGGGTTAGCCTTTCCTAAAAAATTGGTCAAAAATTTTTTTTGCTTAAATGCATGCGACTTAAGCTTTTTCGGAAGCTTCTTCGCATTTGAAACTCCTTTCAGTACTCAGTTATTAGAAATAAACGCCTTTTGGGCAAAATTGGGTAAAATTGTGTTTCAACCAAAAATTTGATTTTTAGCAAAGGGTAACCCCTTTCCTAAAAAATTGGTCAAAAATTTTGTTTGCTTAAATGCATGCGACTTAAGCTTTTTCGGAAGCTTCTTCGCATTTGAAACTCCTTTCAATACTCAGTTATTAGAAATAAACGCCTTTTGGGCAAAATTGGGTAAAATTGAGTTTCAACCAAAAATTTGATTTTTAGCAAAGGGGTTAGCCTTTCCTAAAAAATTGGTCAAAAATTTTTTTTGCTTAAATGCATGCGACTTAAGCTTTTTCGGAAGCTTCTTCGCATTTGAAACTCCTTTCAATACTCAGTTATTAGAAATAAACGCCTTTTGGGCAAAATTGGGTAAAATTGAGTTTCAACCAAAAATTTGATTTTTAGCAAAGGGGTTAGCCTTTCCTAAAAAATTGGTCAACAATTTTTTTTGCTTAAATGCATGCGACTTAAGCTTTTTCGGAAGGTTCTTCGCATTTGAAACTCCTTTCAATACTCAGTTATTAGAAATAAACGCCTTTTGGGCACAATTGGGTAAAATTGAGTTTCAACCAAAAATTTGATTTTTAGCAAAGGGGTTAGCCTTTCCTAAAAAATTGGTCAAAAATTTTTTTTGCTTAAATGCATGCGACTTAAGCTTTTTCGGAAGGTTCTTCGCATTTGAAACTCCTTTCAATACTCAGTTATTAGAAATAAACGCCTTTTGGGCACAATTGGGTAAAATTGAGTTTCAACCAAAAATTTGATTTTTGCCTTTCCTAAAAAATTGGTCAAAAATTTTTTTTGCTTAAATGCATGCGACTTAAGCTTTTTCGGAAGCTTCTTCGCATTTGAAACTCCTTTCAATACTCAGTTATTAGAAATAAACGCCTTTTGGGCAAAATTGGGTAAAATTGTGTTTCAACCAAAAATTTGATTTTTAGCAAAGGGGTTAGTTAGCCTTTCCTAAAAAATTGGTCAAAAATTTTTTTTGCTTAAATGCATGCGACTTAAGCTTTTTCGGAAGCTTCTTCGCATTTGAAACTCCTTTCAATACTCAGTTATTAGAAATAAACGCCTTTTGGGCAAAATTGGGTAAAATTGTGTTTCAACCAAAAATTTGATTTTTAGCAAAGGGGTTAGCCTTTCCTAAAAAATTGGTCAAAAATTTTTTTTGCTTAAATGCATGCGACTTAAGCTTTTTCGGAAGCTTCTTCGCATTTGAAACTCCTTTCAATACTCAGTTATTAGAAATAAACGCCTTTTGGGCAAAATTGGGTAAAATTGTGTTTCAACCAAAAATTTGATTTTTAGTAAAGGGGTTAGCCTTTCCTAAAAAATTGGTCAAAAATTTTTTTTGCTTAAATGCATGCGACTTAAGCTTTTTCGGAAGCTTCTTCGCATTTGAAACTCCTTTCAATACTCAGTTATTAGAAATAAACGCCTTTTGGGCAAAATTGGGTAAAATTGTGTTTCAACCAAAAATTAGATTTTTAGCAAAGGGTAACCCCTTTCCTAAAAAATTGGTCAAAAATTTTTTTTGCTTAAATGCATGCGACTTAAGCTTTTTCGGAAGCTTCTTCGCATTTGAAACTCCTTTCAATACTCAGTTATTAGAAATAAACGCCTTTTGGGCAAAATTGGGTAAAATTGAGTTTCAACCAAAAATTTGATTTTTAGCAAAGGGGTTAGCCTTTCCTAAAAAATTGGTCAAAAATTTTTTTTGCTTAAATGCATGCGACTTAAGCTTTTTCGGAAGCTTCTTCGCATTTGAAACTCCTTTCAAACTCAGTTATTAGAAATAAACGCCTTTTGGGCAAAATTGGGTAAAATTGAGTTTCAACCAAAAATTTGATTTTTAGCAAAGGGGTTAGCCTTTCCTAAAAAATTGGTCAAAAATTTTTTTTGCTTAAATGCATGCGACTTAAGCTTTTTCGGAAGCTTCTTCGCATTTGAAACTCCTTTCAATACTCAGTTATTAGAAATAAACGCCTTTTGGGCAAAATTGGGTAAAATTGTGTTTCAACCAAAAATTAGATTTTTAGCAAAGGGTAACCCCTTTCCTAAAAAATTGGTCAAAAATTTTGTTTGCTTAAATGCATGCGACTTAAGCTTTTTCGGAAGCTTCTTCGCATTTGAAACTCCTTTCAATACTCAGTTATTAGAAATAAACGCCTTTTGGGCAAAATTGGGTAAAATTGTGTTTCAACCAAAAATTTGATTTTTAGCAAAGGGGTTAGCCTTTCCTAAAAAATTGGTCAAAATTTTTTTTGCTTAAATGCATGCGACTTAAGCTTTTTCGGAAGCTTCTTCGCATTTGAAACTCCTTTCAATACTCAGTTATTAGAAATAAACGCCTTTTGGGCAAAATTGGGTAAAATTGTGTTTCAACCAAAAATTTGATTTTTAGCAAAGGGGTTAGCCTTTCCTAAAAAATTGGTCAAAAATTTTTTTTGCTTAAATGCATGCGACTTAAGCTTTTTCGGAAGCTTCTTCGCATTTGAAACTCCTTTCAGTACTCAGTTATTAGAAATAAACGCCTTTTGGGCAAAATTGGGTAAAATTGTGTTTCAACCAAAAATTTGATTTTTAGCAAAGGGTAACCCCTTTCCTAAAAAATTGGTCAAAAATTTTGTTTGCTTAAATGCATGCGACTTAAGCTTTTTCGGAAGCTTCTTCGCATTTGAAACTCCTTTCAATACTCAGTTATTAGAAATAAACGCCTTTTGGGCAAAATTGGGTAAAATTGAGTTTCAACCAAAAATTTGATTTTTAGCAAAGGGGTTAGCCTTTCCTAAAAAATTGGTCAAAAATTTTTTTTGCTTAAATGCATGCGACTTAAGCTTTTTCGGAAGCTTCTTCGCATTTGAAACTCCTTTCAATACTCAGTTATTAGAAATAAACGCCTTTTGGGCAAAATTGGGTAAAATTGAGTTTCAACCAAAAATTTGATTTTTAGCAAAGGGGTTAGCCTTTCCTAAAAAATTGGTCAAAAATTTTTTTTGCTTAAATGCATGCGACTTAAGCTTTTTCGGAAGCTTCTTCGCATTTGAAACTCCTTTCAATACTCAGTTATTAGAAATAAACGCCTTTTGGGCAAAATTGGGTAAAATTGAGTTTCAACCAAAAATTTGATTTTTAGCAAAGGGGTTAGCCTTTCCTAAAAAATTGGTCAAAAATTTTTTTTGCTTAAATGCATGCGACTTAAGCTTTTTCGGAAGCTTCTTCGCATTTGAAACTCCTTTCAATACTCAGTTATTAGAAATAAACGCCTTTTGGGCAAAATTGGGTAAAATTGAGTTTCAACCAAAAATTTGATTTTTAGCAAAGGGGTTAGCCTTTCCTAAAAAATTGGTCAAAAATTTTTTTTGCTTAAATGCATGCGACTTAAGCTTTTTCGGAAGCTTCTTCGCATTTGAAACTCCTTTCAATACTCAGTTATTAGAAATAAACGCCTTTTGGGCAAAATTGGGTAAAATTGTGTTTCAACCAAAAATTTGATTTTTAGCAAAGGGGTTAGCCTTTCCTAAAAAATTGGTCAAAAATTTTTTTTGCTTAAATGCATGCGACTTAAGCTTTTTCGGAAGCTTCTTCGCATTTGAAACTCCTTTCTATACTCAGTTATTAGAAATAAACGCCTTTTGGGCAAAATTGGGTAAAATTGTGTTTCAACCAAAAATTTGATTTTTAGCAAAGGGGTTTGCCTTTCCTAAAAAATTGGTCAAAATTTTTTTTTGCTTAAATGCATGCGACTTAAGCTTTTTCGGAAGGTTCTTCGCATTTGAAACTCCTTTCAATGCTCAGTTATTAGAAATAAACGCCTTTTGGGCAAAATTGGGTAAAATTGAGTTTCAACCAAAAATTTGATTTTTACCAAAGGGGTTAGCCTTTCCTAAAAAATTGGTCAAAAATTTTTTTTGCTTAAATGCATGCGACTTAAGCTTTTTCGGAAGCTTCTTCGCATTTGAAACTCCTTTCAATACTCAGTTATTAGAAATAAACGCCTTTTGGGCAAAATTGGGTAAAATTGTGTTTCAACCAAAAATTTGATTTTTAGCGAAGAAGCTTCCGAAAAAGCTTAAGTCGCATGCATGAGTATTGAAACTCCTTTCAATACTCAGTTATTAGAAATAAACGCCTTTTGGGCAAAATTGGGTAAAATTGGGTAAAATTGTGTTTCAACCAAAAATTTGATTTTTAGCAAAGGGGTTAGCCTTTCCTAAAAAATTGGTCAACAATTTTTTTTGCTTAAATGCATGCGACTTAAGCTTTTCCGGAAGCTTCTTCGCATTTGAAACTCCTTTCAATACTCAGTTATTAGAAATAAACGTCTGTTGGGCAAAATTGGGTAAAATTGTGTTTCAACCAAAAATTTGATTTTTAGCGAGGAAGCTTCCGAAAAAGCTTAAGTCGCATGCATGAGTATTGAAACTCCTTTCAATACTCAGTTATTAGAAATAAACGCCTTTTGGGCAAAATTGGGTAAAATTGTGTTTCAACCAAATATTTGATTTTTAGCAAAGGGGTTAGCCTTTCCTAAAAAATTGGTCAAAAATTTTTTTTGCTTAAATGCATGCGACTTAAGCTTTTTCGGAAGCTTCTTCGCATTTGAAACTCCTTTCAATACTCAGTTATTACAAATAAACGGCTTTTGGGCAAAATTGGGTAAAATTGTGTTTCAACCAAAAATTTGATTTTTAGCAAAGGGGTTAGTTAGCCTTTCCTAAAAAATTGGTCAAAAATTTTTTTTGCTTAAATGCATGCGACTTAAGCTTTTTCGGAAGCTTCTTCGCATTTGAAACTCCTTTCAATACTCAGTTATTAGAAATAAACGCCTTTTGGGTAAAATTGGGTAAAATTGTGTTTCAACCAAAAATTTGATTTTTAGCAAAGGGGTTAGCCTTTCCTAAAAAATTGGTCAACAATTTTTTTTGCTCAAATGCATGCGACTTAAGCTTTTTCGGAAGCTTCTTCGCATTTGAAACTCCTTTCAATACTCAGTTATTAGAAATAAACGCCTTTTGGGCAAAATTGGGTAAAATTGTGTTTCAACCAAAAATTTGATTTTTAGCGAAGAAGCTTCCGAAAAAGCTTAAGTCGCATGCATGAGTATTGAAACTCCTTTCAATACTCAGTTATTAGAAATAAACGCCTTTTGGGCAAAATTGGGTAAAATTGTGTTTCAACCAAAAATTTGATTTTTAGGAAAGGGGTTAGCCTTTCCTAAAAAATTGGTCAACAATTTTTTTTGCTTAAATGCATGCGACTTAAGCTTTTCCGGAAGCTTCTTCGCATTTGAAACTCCTTTCAATACTCAGTTATTAGAAATAAACGCCTTTTGGGCAAAATTGGGTAAAATTGTGTTTCAACCAAAAATTTGATTTTTAGCGAAGAAGCTTCCGAAAAAGCTTAAGTCGCATGCATGAGTATTGAAACTCCTTTCAATACTCAGTTATTAGAAATAAACGCCTTTTGGGCAAAATTGGGTAAAATTGTGTTTCAACCAAATATTTGATTTTTAGCAAAGGGGTTAGCCTTTCCTAAAAAATTGGTCAAAAATTTTTTTTGCTTAAATGCATGCGACTTAAGCTTTTTCGGAAGCTTCTTCGCATTTGAAACTCCTTTCAATACTCAGTTATTAGAAATAAACGCCTTTTGGGCAAAATTGGGTAAAATTGTGTTTCAACCAAAAATTTGATTTTTAGCGAAGAAGCTTCCGAAAAAGCTTAAGTCGCATGCATGAGTATTGAAACTCCTTTCAATACTCAGTTATTAGAAATAAACGCCTTTTGGGCAAAATTGGGTAAAATTGTGTTTCAACCAAATATTTGATTTTTAGCAAAGGGGTTAGCCTTTTCTAAAAAATTGGTCAAAAATTTTTTTTGCTTAAATGCATGCGACTTAAGCTTTTTCGGAAGCTTCTTCGCATTTGAAACTCCTTTCAATACTCAGTTATTAGAAATAAACTCCTTTTGGGCAAAATTGGGTAAAATTGTGTTTCAACCAAAAATTTGATTTTTAGCAAAGGGGTTAGCCTTTCCTAAAAAATTGGTCAAAAATTTTTTTTGCTTAAATGCATGCGACTTAAGCTTTTTCGGAAGCTTCTTCGCATTTGAAACTCCTTTCAATACTCAGTTATTAGAAATAAACGCCTTTTGGGCAAAATTGGGTAAAATTGTGTTTCAACCAAAAATTTGATTTTTAGCAAAGGGGTTAGCCTTTCGTAAAAAATTGGTCAAACATTTTTTTTGCTTAAATGCATGCGACTTAAGCTTTTTCGGAAGCTTCTTCGCATTTGAAACTCCTTTCAATACTCAGTTATTAGAAATAAACTCCTTTTGGGCAAAATTGGGTAAAATTGTGTTTCAACCAAAAATTTGATTTTTAGCAAAGGGGTTAGCCTTTCGTAAAAAATTGGTCAAACATTTTTTTTGCTTAAATGCATGCGACTTAAGCTTTTTCGGAAGCTTCTTCGCATTTGAAACTCTTTTCAATACTCAGTTATTAGAAATAAACGCCTTTTGGGCAAAATTGGGTAAAATTGTGTTTCAACCAAAAATTTGATTTTTAGCAAAGGGGTTAGCCTTTCGTAAAAAATTGGTCAAACATTTTTTTTGCTTAAATGCATGCGACTTAAGCTTTTTCGGAAGCTTCTTCGCATTTGAAACTCCTTTCAATACTCAGTTATTAGAAATAAACTCCTTTTGGGCAAAATTGGGTAAAATTGTGTTTCAACCAAAAATTTGATTTTTAGCAAAGGGGTTAGCCTTTCCTAAAAAATTGGTCAAAAATTTTTTTTGCTTAAATGCATGCGACTTAAGCTTTTTCGGAAGCTTCTTCGCATTTGAAACTCCTTTCAATACTCAGTTATTAGAAATAAACGCCTTTTGGGCAAAATTGGGTAAAATTGTGTTTCAACCAAAAATTTGATTTTTAGCAAAGGGGTTAGCCTTTCGTAAAAAATTGGTCAAACATTTTTTTTGCTTAAATGCATGCGACTTAAGCTTTTTCGGAAGTTTCTTCGCATTTGAAACTCCTTTCAATACTCAGTTATTAGAAATAAACGCCTTTTGGGCAAAATTGGGTAAAATTGTGTTTCAACCAAAACTTTGATTTTTAGCCTTTTCTAAAAAATTGGTCAAAAACTTTTTTTGCTTAAATGCATGCGACTTAAGCTTTTTCGGAAGCTTCTTCGCATTTGAAACTCCTTTCAATACTCAGTTATTAGAAATAAACGCCTTTTGGGCAAAATTGGGTAAAATTGTGTTTCAACCAAAAATTTGATTTTTAGCAAAGGGGTTAGCCTTTCGTAAAAAATTGGTCAAACATTTTTTTTGCTTAAATGCATGCGACTTAAGCTTTTTCGGAAGCTTCTTCGCATTTGAAACTCCTTTCAATACTCAGTTATTAGAAATAAACGCCTTTTGGGCAAAATTGGGTAAAATTGTGTTTCAACCAAAAATTTGATTTTTAGCAAAGGGGTTAGCCTTTCCTAAAAAATTAGTCAACAATTTTTTTTGCTTAAATGCATGCGACTTAAGCTTTTCCGGAAGCTTCTTCGCATTTGAAACTCCTTTCAATACTCAGTTATTAGAAATAAACGCCTTTTGGGCAAAATTGGGTAAAATTGTGTTTCAACCAAAAATTTGATTTTTAGCAAAGGGGTTAGCCTTTCGTAAAAAATTGGTCAAACATTTTTTTTGCTTAAATGCATGCGACTTAAGCTTTTTCGGAAGCTTCTTCGCATTTGAAACTCCTTTCAATACTCAGTTATTAGAAATAAACTCCTTTTGGGCAAAATTGGGTAAAATTGTGTTTCAACCAAAAATTTGATTTTTAGCAAAGGGGTTAGCCTTTCCTAAAAAATTGGTCAAAAATTTTTTTTGCTTAAATGCATGCGACTTAAGCTTTTTCGGAAGCTTCTTCGCATTTGAAACTCCTTTCAATACTCAGTTATTAGAAATAAACGCCTTTTGGGCAAAATTGGGTAAAATTGTGTTTCAACCAAAAATTTGATTTTTAGCAAAGGGGTTAGTTAGCCTTTCGTAAAAAATTGGTCAAACATTTTTTTTGCTTAAATGCATGCGACTTAAGCTTTTTCGGAAGCTTCTTCGCATTTGAAACTCCTTTCAATACTCAGTTATTAGAAATAAACGCCTTTTGGGCAAAATTGGGTAAAATTGTGTTTCAACCAAAACTTTGATTTTTAGCCTTTTCTAAAAAATTGGTCAAAAACTTTTTTTGCTTAAATGCATGCGACTTAAGCTTTTTCGGAAGCTTCTTCGCATTTGAAACTCCTTTCAATACTCAGTTATTAGAAATAAACGCCTTTTGGGCAAAATTGGGTAAAATTGTGTTTCAACCAAAAATTTGATTTTTAGCAAAGGGGTTAGCCTTTCGTAAAAAATTGGTCAAACATTTTTTTTGCTTAAATGCATGCGACTTAAGCTTTTTCGGAAGCTTCTTCGCATTTGAAACTCCTTTCAATACTCAGTTATTAGAAATAAACTCCTTTTGGGCAAAATTGGGTAAAATTGTGTTTCAACCAAAAATTTGATTTTTAGCAAAGGGGTTAGCCTTTCCTAAAAAATTGGTCAAAAATTTTTTTTGCTTAAATGCATGCGACTTAAGCTTTTTCGGAAGCTTCTTCGCATTTGAAACTCCTTTCAATACTCGGTTATTAGAAATAAACGCCTTTTGGGCAAAATTGGGTAAAATTGTGTTTCAACCAAAAATTTGATTTTTAGCAAAGGGGTTAGCCTTTCGTAAAAAATTGGTCAAACATTTTTTTTGCTTAAATGCATGCGACTTAAGCTTTTTCGGAAGTTTCTTCGCATTTGAAACTCCTTTCAATACTCAGTTATTAGAAATAAACGCCTTTTGGGCAAAATTGGGTAAAATTGTGTTTCAACCAAAACTTTGATTTTTAGCCTTTTCTAAAAAATTGGTCAAAAACTTTTTTTGCTTAAATGCATGCGACTTAAGCTTTTTCGGAAGCTTCTTCGCATTTGAAACTCCTTTCAATACTCAGTTATTAGAAATAAACGCCTTTTGGGCAAAATTGGGTAAAATTGTGTTTCAACCAAAACTTTGATTTTTAGCCTTTCCTAAAAAATTGGTCAAAAACTTTTTTTGCTTAAATGCATGCGACTTAAGCTTTTTCGGAAACTTCTTCGCATTTGAAACTCCTTTCAATACTCAGTTATTAGAAATAAACGCCTTTTGGGCAAAATTGGGTAAAATTGTGTTTCAACCAAAAATTTGATTTTCAGCAAAGGGGTTAGCCTTTCGTAAAAAATTGGTCAAACATTTTTTTTGCTTAAATGCATGCGACTTAAGCTTTTTCGGAAGCTTCTTCGCATTTGAAACTCCTTTCAATACTCAGTTATTAGAAATAAACTCCTTTTGGGCAAAATTGGGTAAAATTGTGTTTCAACCAAAAATTTGATTTTTAGCAAAGGGGTTAGCCTTTCCTAAAAAATTGGTCAAAAATTTTTTTTGCTTAAATGCATGCGACTTAAGCTTTTTCGGAAGCTTCTTCGCATTTGAAACTCCTTTCAATACTCAGTTATTAGAAATAAACGCCTTTTGGGCAAAATTGGGTAAAATTGTGTTTCAACTAAAAATTTGATTTTTAGCAAAGGGGTCAGCCTTTCGTAAAAAATTGGTCAAACATTTTTTTTGCTTAAATGCATGCGACTTAAGCTTTTTCGGAAGCTTCTTCGCATTTGAAACTCCTTTCAATACTCAGTTATTAGAAATAAACTCCTTTTGGGCAAAATTGGGTAAAATTGTGTTTCAACCAAAAATTTGATTTTTAGCAAAGGGGTTAGCCTTTCCTAAAAAATTGGTCAACAATTTTTTTTGCTTAAATGCATGCGACTTAAGCTTTTTCGGAAGCTTCTTCGCATTTGAAACTCCTTTCAATACTCAGTTATTAGAAATAAACGCCTTTTGGGCAAAATTGGGTAAAATTGTGTTTCAACCAAAAATTTGATTTTTAGCAAAGGGGTTAGCCTTTCCTAAAAAATTGGTCAAAAATTTTTTTTGCTTAAATGCATGCGACTTAAGCTTTTTCGGAAGCTTCTTCGCATTTGAAACTCCTTTCAATACTCAGTTATTAGAAATAAACGCCTTTTGGGCAAAATTGGGTAAAATTGTGTTTCAACCAAAAATTTGATTTTTAGCAAAGGGGTTAGCCTTTCCTAAAAAATTGGTCAAAAATTTTTTTTGCTTAAATGCATGCGACTTAAGCTTTTTCGGAAGCTTCTTCGCATTTGAAACTCCTTTCAATACTCAGTTATTAGAAATAAACGCCTTTTGGGCAAAATTGGGTAAAATTGTGTTTCAACCAAAAATTTGATTGTTAGCAAAGGGGTTAGCCTTTCCTAAAAAATTGGTCAAAAATTTTTTTTGCTTAAATGCATGCGACTTAAGCTTTTTCGGAAGCTTCTTCGCATTAGAAACTCCTTTCAATACTCAGTTATTAGAAATAACCGCCTTTTGGGCAAAATTGGGTAAAATTGTGTTTCAACCAAAAATTTGATTTTTAGCAAAGGGGTGTTAGCCTTTCCTAAAAAATTGGTCAAAAATTTTTTTTGCTTAAATGCATGCGACTTAAGCTTTTTCGGAAGCTTCTTCGCATTTGAAACTCCTTTCAATACTCAGTTATTAGAAATAAACGCCTTTTGGGCAAAATTGGGTAAAATTGTGTTTCAACCAAAAATTTGATTTTTAGCAAAGGGGTTAGCCTTTCCTAAAAAATTGGTCAACAATTTTTTTTGCTTAAATGCATGCGACTTAAGCTTTTTCGGAAGCTTCTTCGCATTTGAAACTCCTTTCAATACTCAGTTATTAGAAATAAACGCCTTTTGGGCAAAATTGGGTAAAATTGTGTTTCAACCAAAACTTTGATTTTTAGCCTTTCCTAAAAAATTGGTCAAAAACTTTTTTTGCTTAAATGCATGCGACTTAAGCTTTTTCGGAAACTTCTTCGCATTTGAAACTCCTTTCAATACTCAGTTATTAGAAATAAACGCCTTTTGGGCAAAATTGGGTAAAATTGTGTTTCAACCAAAAATTTGATTTTCAGCAAAGGGGTTAGCCTTTCGTAAAAAATTGGTCAAAAATTTTTTTTGCTTAAATGCATGCGACTTAAGCTTTTTCGGAAGCTTCTTCGCATTTGAAACTCCTTTCAATACTCAGTTATTAGAAATAAACTCCTTTTGGGCAAAATTGGGTAAAATTGTGTTTCAACCAAAAATTTGATTTTTAGCAAAGGGGTTAGCCTTTCCTAAAAAATTGGTCAAAAATTTTTTTTGCTTAAATGCATGCGACTTAAGCTTTTTCGGAAGCTTCTTCGCATTTGAATTTCCTTTCAATACTCAGTTATTAGAAATAAACGCCTTTTGGGCAAAATTGGGTAAAATTGTGTTTCAACCAAAAATTTGATTGTTAGCAAAGGGGTTAGCCTTTCCTAAAAAATTGGTCAAAATTTTTTTTTGCTTAAATGCATGCGACTTAAGCTTTTTCGGAAGCTTCTTCGCATTAGAAACTCCTTTCAATACTCAGTTATTAGAAATAAACGCCTTTTGGGCAAAATTGGGTAAAATTGTGTTTCAACCAAAAATTTGATTTTTAGCAAAGGGGTGTTAGCCTTTCCTAAAAAATTGGTCAAAAATTTTTTTTGCTTAAATGCATGCGACTTAAGCTTTTTCGGAAGCTTCTTCGCATTTGAATTTCCTTTCAATACTCAGTTATTAGAAATAAACGCCTTTTGGGCAAAATTGGGTAAAATTGTGTTTCAACCAAAAATTTGATTTTCAGCAAAGGGGTTAGCCTTTCGTAAAAAATTGGTCAAACATTTTTTTTGCTTAAATGCATGCGACTTAAGCTTTTTCGGAAGCTTCTTCGCATTTGAAACTCCTTTCAATACTCAGTTATTAGAAATAAACTCCTTTTGGGCAAAATTGGGTAAAATTGTGTTTAAACCAAAAATTTGATTTTTAGCAAAGGGGTTAGCCTTTCCTAAAAAATTGGTCAAAAATTTTTTTTGCTTAAATGCATGCGACTTAAGCTTTTTCGGAAGCTTCTTCGCATTTGAAACTCCTTTCAATACTCAGTTATTAGAAATAAACGCCTTTTGGGCAAAATTGGGTAAAATTGTGTTTCAACCAAAAATTTGATTTTTAGCAAAGGGGTCAGCCTTTCGTAAAAAATTGGTCAAACATTTTTTTTGCTTAAATGCATGCGACTTAAGCTTTTTCGGAAGCTTCTTCGCATTTGAAACTCCTTTCAATACTCAGTTATTAGAAATAAACTCCTTTTGGGCAAAATTGGGTAAAAATACTCAGTTATTAGAAATAAACGCCTTTTGGGCAAAATTGGGTAAAATTGTGTTTCAACCAAAACTTTGATTTTTAGCCTTTCCTAAAAAATTGGTCAAAAACTTTTTTTGCTTAAATGCATGCGACTTAAGCTTTTTCGGAAACTTCTTCGCATTTGAAACTCCTTTCAATACTCAGTTATTAGAAATAAACGCCTTTTGGGCAAAATTGGGTAAAATTGTGTTTCAACCAAAAATTTGATTTTTAGCAAAGGGGTCAGCCTTTCGTAAAAAATTGGTCAAACATTTTTTTTGCTTAAATGCATGCGACTTAAGCTTTTTCGGAAGCTTCTTCGCATTTGAAACTCCTTTCAATACTCAGTTATTAGAAATAAACTCCTTTTGGGCAAAATTGGGTAAAAATACTCAGTTATTAGAAATAAACGCCTTTTGGGCAAAATTGGGTAAAATTGTGTTTCAACCAAAAATTTGATTTTCAGCAAAGGGGTTAGCCTTTCGTAAAAAATTGGTCAAACATTTTTTTTGCTTAAATGCATGCGACTTAAGCTTTTTCGGAAGCTTCTTCGCATTTGAAACTCCTTTCAATACTCAGTTATTAGAAATAAACTCCTTTTGGGCAAAATTGGGTAAAATTGTGTTTCAACCAAAAATTTGATTTTTAGCAAAGGGGTTAGCCTTTCCTAAAAAATTGGTCAAAAATTTTTTTTGCTTAAATGCATGCGACTTAAGCTTTTTCGGAAGCTTCTTCGCATTTGAAACTCCTTTCAATACTCAGTTATTAGAAATAAACGCCTTTTGGGCAAAATTGGGTAAAATTGTGTTTCAACCAAAAATTTGATTTTGGTCAAAAATTTTTTTTGCTTAAATGCATGCGACTTAAGCTTTTTCGGAAGCTTCTTCGCATTTGAAACTCCTTTCAATACTCAGTTATTAGAAATAAACGCCTTTTGGGCACAATTGGGTAAAATTGTGTTTCAACCAAAAATTTGATTTTTAGCAAAGGGGTTAGCCTTTCCTAAAAAATTGGTCAAAAATTTTTTTTGCTTAAATGCATGCGACTTAAGCTTTTTCGGAAGCTTCTTCGCATTTGAAACTCCTTTCAATACTCAGTTATTAGAAATAAACGCCTTTTGGGCACAATTGGGTAAAATTGTGTTTCAACCAAAAATTTGATTTTTAGCAAAGGGGTCAGCCTTTCGTAAAAAATTGGTCAAACATTTTTTTTGCTTAAATGCATGCGACTTAAGCTTTTTCGGAAGCTTCTTCGCATTTGAAACTCCTTTCAATACTCAGTTATTAGAAATAAACTCCTTTTGGGCAAAATTGGGTAAAATTGTGTTTCAACCAAAAATTTGATTTTTAGCAAAGGGGTTAGCCTTTCCTAAAAAATTGGTCAAAAATTTTTTTTGCTTAAATGCATGCGACTTAAACTTTTTCGGAAGCTTCTTCGCATTTGAAACTCCTTTCAATACTCAGTTATTAGAAATAAACGCCTTTTGGGCAAAATTGGGTAAAATTGTGTTTCAACCAAAAATTTGATTTTTAGCAAAGGGGTTAGCCTTTCCTAAAAAATTGGTCAAAAATTTTTTTTGCTTAAATGCATGCGACTTAAGCTTTTTCGGAAGCTTCTTCGCATTTGAATTTCCTTTCAATACTCAGTTATTAGAAATAAACGCCTTTTGGGCAAAATTGGGTAAAATTGTGTTTCAACCAAAAATTTGATTTTTAGCAAAGGGGTTAGCCTTTCCTAAAAAATTGGTAAAAAATTTTTTTTGCTTAAATGCATGCGACTTAAGCTTTTTCGGAAGCTTCTTCGCATTTGAAACTCCTTTCAATACTCAGTTATTAGAAATAAACGCCTTTTGGGCAAAATTGGGTAAAATTGTGTTTCAACCAAAAATTTGATTTTTAGCAAAGGGGTTAGCCCTTCCTAAAAAATTGGTCAAAATTTTTTTTTGCTTAAATGCATGCGACTTAAGCTTTTTCGGAAGCTTCTTCGCATTTGAAACTCCTTTCAATACTCAGTTATTAGAAATAAACGCCTTTTGGGCAAAATTGGGTAAAATTGTGTTTCAACCAAAAATTTGATTTTTAGCAAAGGGGTTAGCCTTTCCTAAAAAATTGGTCAAAAATTTTTTTTGCTTAAATGCATGCGACTTAAGCTTTTTCGGAAGCTTCTTCGCATTTGAAACTCCTTTCAATACTCAGTTATTAGAAATAAACGCCTTTTGGGCAAAATTGGGTAAAATTGTGTTTCAACCAAAAATTTGATTTTTAGCAAAGGGGTTAGCCTTTCCTAAAAAATTGGTCAAAAATTTTTTTTGCTTAAATGCATGCGACTAAAGCTTTTTCGGAAGCTTCTTAGCATTTGAAACTCCTTTCAATACTCAGTTATTAGAAATAAACGCCTTTTGGGCAAAATTGGGTAAAATTGTGTTTCAACCAAAAATTTGATTTTTAGCAAAGGGGTTAGCCTTTCCTAAAAAATTGGTCAAAAATTTTTTTTGCTTAAATGCATGCGACTTAAGCTTTTTCGGAAGCTTCTTCGCATTTGAAACTCCTTTCAATACTCAGTTATTAGAAATAAACGCCTTTTGGGCAAAATTGGGTAAAATTGTGTTTCAACCAAAAATTTGATTTTTAGCAAAGGGGTTAGCCCTTCCTAAAAAATTGGTCAAAATTTTTTTTTGCTTAAATGCATGCGACTTAAGCTTTTTCGGAAGCTTCTTCGCATTTGAAACTCCTTTCAATACTCAGTTATTAGAAATAAACGCCTTTTGGGCAAAATTGGGTAAAATTGTGTTTCAACCAAAAATTTGATTTTTAGCAAAGGGGTTGTTAGCCTTTCCTAAAAAATTGGTCAAAAAATTTTTTTGCTTAAATGCATGCGACTTAAGCTTTTTCGGAAGCTTCTTCGTATTTGAAACTCCTTTCAATACTCAGTTATTAGAAATAAACGCCTTTTGGGCAAAATTGGGTAAAATTGTGTTTCAACCAAAAATTTGATTTTTAGCAAAGGGGTTAGCCTTTCCTAAAAAATTGGTCAAAAATTTTTTTTGCTTAAATGCATGTGACTTAAGCTTTTTCGGAAGCTTCTTCGCATTTGAAACTCCTTTCAATACTCAGTTATTAGAAATAAACGCCTTTTGGGCAAAATTGGGTAAAATTGTGTTTCAACCAAAAATTTGATTTTTAGCAAAGGGGTTAGTTAGCCTTTCCTAAAAAATTGGTCAAAAATTTTTTTTGCTTAAATGCATGCGACTTAAGCTTTTTCGGAAGCTTCTTCGCATTTGAAACTCCTTTCAATACTCAGTTATTAGAAATAAACGCCTTTTGGGCAAAATTGGGTAAAATTGTGTTTCAACCAAAAATTTGATTTTTAGCAAAGGGGTTAGCCTTTCCTAAAAAATTGGTCAAAAATTTTTTTTGCTTAAATGCATGCGACTTAAGCTTTTTCGGAAGCTTCTTCGCATTTGAAACTCCTTTCAATACTCAGTTATTAGAAATAAACGCCTTTTGGGCAAAATTGGGTAAAATTGTGTTTCAACCAAAAATTTGATTTTTAGCAAAGGGGTTAGCTCTTCCTAAAAAATTGGTCAAAAATTTTTTTTGCTTAAATGCATGCGACTTAAGCTTTTTCGGAAGCTTCTTCGCATTTGAAACTCCTTTCAATACTCAGTTATTAGAAATAAACGCCTTTTGGGCAAAATTGGGTAAAATTGTGTTTCAACCAAAAATTTGATTTTTAGCAAAGGGGTTAGCCTTTCCTAAAAAATTGGTCAAAAATTTTTTTTGCTTAAATGCATGCGACTTAAGCTTTTTCGGAAGCTTCTTCGCATTTGAAACTCCTTTCAATACTCAGTTATTAGAAATAAACGCCTTTTGGGCAAAATTGGGTAAAATTGTGTTTCAACCAAAAATTTGATTTTTAGCAAAGGGGTTAGCCTTTCCTAAAAAATTGGTCAACAATTTTTTTTGCTTAAATGCATGCGACTTAAGCTTTTTCGGAAGCTTCTTCGCATTTGAAACTCCTTTCAATACTCAGTTATTAGAAATAAACGCCTTTTGGGCAAAATTGGGTAAAATTGTGTTTCAACCAAAAATTTGATTTTTAGCAAAGGGGTTAGCCCTTCCTAAAAAATTGGTCAAAAATTTTTTTTGCTTAAATGCATGCGACTTAAGCTTTTTCGGAAGCTTCTTCGCATTTGAAACTCCTTTCAATACTCAGTTATTAGAAATAAACGCCTTTTGGGCAAAATTGGGTAAAATTGTGTTTCAACCAAAAATTTGATTTTTAGCAAAGGGGTTGTTAGCCTTTCGTAAAAAATTGGTCAAACATTTTTTTTGCTTAAATGCATGCGACTTAAGCTTTTTCGGAAGCTTCTTCGCATTTGAAACTCCTTTCAATACTCAGTTATTAGAAATAAACTCCTTTTGGGCAAAATTGGGTAAAATTGTGTTTCAACCAAAAATTTGATTTTTAGCAAAGGGGTTAGCCTTTCGTAAAAAATTGGTCAAACATTTTTTTTGCTTAAATGCATGCGACTTAAGCTTTTTCGGAAGCTTCTTCGCATTTGAAACTCCTTTCAATACTCAGTTATTAGAAATAAACGCCTTTTGGGCAAAATTGGGTAAAATTGTGTTTCAACCAAAAATTTGATTTTTAGCAAAGGGGTTAGCCTTTCGTAAAAAATTGGTCAAACATTTTTTTTGCTTAAATGCATGCGACTTAAGCTTTTTCGGAAGCTTCTTCGCATTTGAAACTCCTTTCAATACTCAGTTATTAGAAATAAACTCCTTTTGGGCAAAATTGGGTAAAATTGTGTTTCAACCAAAAATTTGATTTTTAGCAAAGGGGTTAGCCTTTCGTAAAAAATTGGTCAAAAATTTTTTTTGCTTAAATGCATGCGACTTAAGCTTTTTCGGAAGCTTCTTCGCATTTGAAACTCCTTTCAATACTCAGTTATTAGAAATAAACGCCTTTTGGGCAAAATTGGGTAAAATTGTGTTTCAACCAAAAATTTGATTTTTAGCAAAGGGGTTAGCCTTTCGTAAAAAATTGGTCAAACATTTTTTTTGCTTAAATGCATGCGACTTAAGCTTTTTCGGAAGCTTCTTCGCATTTGAAACTCCTTTCAATACTCAGTTATTAGAAATAAACTCCTTTTGGGCAAAATTGGGTAAAATTGTGTTTCAACCAAAAATTTGATTTTTAGCAAAGGGGTTAGCCCCTCCTAAAAAATTGGTTAAAAATTTTTTTTGCTTAAATGCATGCGACTTAAGCTTTTTCGGAAGCTTCTTCGCATTTGAAACTCCTTTCAATACTCAGTTATTAGAAATAAACGCCTTTTGGGCAAAATTGGGTAAAATTGTGTTTCAACCAAAAATTTGATTTTTAGCAAAGGGGTTAGCCTTTCGTAAAAAATTGGTCAAACATTTTTTTTGCTTAAATGCATGCGACTTAAGCTTTTTCGGAAGCTTCTTCGCATTTGAAACTCCTTTCAATACTCAGTTATTAGAAATAAACTCCTTTTGGGCAAAATTGGGTAAAATTGTGTTTCAACCAAAAATTTGATTTTTAGCAAAGGGGTTAGCCCTTCCTAAAAAATTGGTCAAAAATTTTTTTTGCTTAAATGCATGCGACTTAAGCTTTTTCGGAAGCTTCTTCGCATTTGAAACTCCTTTCAATACTCAGTTATTAGAAATAAACGCCTTTTGGGCAAAATTGGGTAAAATTGTGTTTCAACCAAAAATTTGATTTTTAGCAAAGGGGTTAGCCTTTCCTAAAAAATTGGTCAAAAATTTTTTTTGCTTAAATGCATGCGACTTAAGCTTTTTCGGAAGCTTCTTCGCATTTGAAACTCCTTTCAATACTCAGTTATTAGAAATAAACGCCTTTTGGGCAAAATTGGGTAAAATTGTGTTTCAACCAAAAATTTGATTTTTAGCAAAGGGGTTACCCTTTCCTAAAAAATTGGTCAAAAATTTTTTTTGCTTAAATGCATGCGACTTAAGCTTTTTCGGAAGCTTCTTCGCATTTGAAACTCCTTTCAATACTCAGTTATTAGAAATAAACGCCTTTTGGGCAAAATTGGGTAAAATTGTGTTTCAACCAAAAATTTGATTTTTAGCAAAGGGGTTAGCCTTTCCTAAAAAATTGGTCAAAAATTTTTTTTTGCTTAAATGCATGCGACTTAAGCTTTTTCGGAAGCTTCTTCGCATTTGAAACTCCTTTCAATACTCAGTTATTAGAAATAAACGCCTTTTGGGCAAAATTGGGTAAAATTATGTTTCAACCAAAAATTTGATTTTTAGCAAAGGGGTTAGCCTTTCCTAAAAAATTGGTCAAACATTTTTTTTGCTTAAATGCATGCGACTTAAGCTTTTTCGGAAGCTTCTTCGCATTTGAAACTCCTTTCAATACTCAGTTATTAGAAATAAACGCCTTTTGGGCAAAATTGGGTAAAATTGTGTTTCAACCAAAAATTTGATTTTTAGCAAAGGGGTTAGCCTTTCCTAAAAAATTGGTCAAAAATTTTTTTTGCTTAAATGCATGCGACTTAAGCTTTTTCGGAAGCTTCTTCGCATTTGAAACTCCTTTCAATACTCAGTTATTAGAAATAAACGCCTTTTGGGCAAAATTGGGTAAAATTGTGTTTCAACCAAAAATTTGATTTTTAGCAAAGGGGTTAGCCTTTCCTAAAAAATTGGTCAAAAATTTTTTTTGCTTAAATGCATGCGACTTAAGCTTTTTCGGAAGCTTCTTCGCATTTGAAACTCCTTTCAATACTCAGTTATTAGAAATAAACGCCTTTTGGGCAAAATTGGGTAAAATTGTGTTTCAACCAAAAATTTGATTTTTAGCAAAGGGGTTACCCTTTCCTAAAAAATTGGTCAAAAATTTTTTTTGCTTAAATGCATGCGACTTAAGCTTTTTCGGAAGCTTCTTCGCATTTGAAACTCCTTTCAATACTCAGTTATTAGAAATAAACGCCTTTTGGGCAAAATTGGGTAAAATTGTGTTTCAACCAAAAATTTGATTTTTAGCAAAGGGGTTAGCCTTTCCTAAAAAATTGGTCAAACATTTTTTTTTGCTTAAATGCATGCGACTTAAGCTTTTTCGGAAGCTTCTTCGCATTTGAAACTCCTTTCAATACTCAGTTATTAGAAATAAACGCCTTTTGGGCAAAATTGGGTAAAATTGTGTTTCAACCAAAAATTTGATTTTTAGCAAAGGGGTTAGCCTTTCCTAAAAAATTGGTCAAAAATTTTTTTTGCTTAAATGCATGCGACTTAAGCTTTTTCGGAAGCTTCTTCGCATTTGAAACTCCTTTCAATACTCAGTTATTAGAAATAAACGCCTTTTGGGCAAAATTGGGTAAAATTGTGTTTCAACCAAAAATTTGATTTTTAGCAAAGGGGTTAGCCCTTCCTAAAAAATTGGTCAAAAATTTTTTTTGCTTAAATGCATGCGACTTAAGCTTTTTCGGAAGCTTCTTCGCATTTGAAACTCCTTTCAATACTCAGTTATTAGAAATAAACGCCTTTTGGGCAAAATTGGGTAAAACTGTGTTTCAACCAAAAATTTGATTTTTAGCAAAGGGGTTAGCCTTTCCTAAAAAATTGGTCAAAAATTTTTTTTTGCTTAAATGCATGCGACTTAAGCTTTTTCGGAAGCTTCTTCGCATTTGAAACTCCTTTCAATACTCAGTTATTAGAAATAAACGCCTTTTGGGCAAAATTGGGTAAAATTGTGTTTCAACCAAAAATTTGATTTTTAGCAAAGGGGTTAGCCTTTCCTAAAAAATTGGTCAAAAATTTTTTTTGCTTAAATGCATGCGACTTAAGCTTTTTCGGAAGCTTCTTCGCATTTGAAACTCCTTTCAATACTCAGTTATTAGAAATAAACGCCTTTTGGGCAAAATTGGGTAAAATTGTGTTTCAACCAAAAATTTGATTTTTAGCAAAGGGGTTAGCCTTTCCTAAAAAATTGGTCAAAAATTTTTTTTGCTTAAATGCATGCGACTTAAGCTTTTTCGGAAGCTTCTTCGCATTTGAAACTCCTTTCAATACTCAGTTATTAGAAATAAACGCCTTTTGGGCAAAATTGGGTAAAATTGTGTTTCAACCAAAAATTTGATTTTTAGCAAAGGGGTTAGCCTTTCCTAAAAAATTGGTCAAAAATTTTTTTTGCTTAAATGCATGCGACTTAAGCTTTTTCGGAAGCTTCTTCGCATTTGAAACTCCTTTCAATACTCAGTTATTAGAAATAAACGCCTTTTGGGCAAAATTGGGTAAAATTGTGTTTCAACCAAAAATTTGATTTTTAGCAAAGGGGTTACCCTTTCCTAAAAAATTGGTCAAAAATTTTTTTTGCTTAAATGCATGCGACTTAAGCTTTTTCGGAAGCTTCTTCGCATTTGAAACTCCTTTCAATACTCAGTTATTAGAAATAAACGCCTTTTGGGCAAAATTGGGTAAAATTGTGTTTCAACCAAAAATTTGATTTTTAGCAAAGGGGTTAGCCTTTCCTAAAAAATTGGTCAAAAATTTTTTTTGCTTAAATGCATGCGACTTAAGCTTTTTCGGAAGCTTCTTCGCATTTGAAACTCCTTTCAATACTCAGTTATTAGAAATAAACGCCTTTTGGGCAAAATTGGGTAAAATTGTGTTTCAACCAAAAATTTGATTTTTAGCAAAGGGGTTAGCCCTTCCTAAAAAATTGGTCAAAAATTTTTTTTTGCTTAAATGCATGCGACTTAAGCTTTTTCGGAAGCTTCTTCGCATTTGAAACTCCTTTTAATACTCAGTTATTAGAAATAAACGCCTTTTGGGCAAAATTGGGTAAAATTGTGTTTCAACCAAAAATTTGATTTTTAGCAAAGGGGTTAGCCCTTCCTAAAAAATTGGTCAAACATTTTTTTTGCTTAAATGCATGCGACTTAAGCTTTTTCGGAATCTTCTTCGCATTTGAAACTCCTTTCAATACTCAGTTATTAGAAATAAACGCCTTTTGGGCAAAATTGGGTAAAATTGTGTTTCAACCAAAAATTTGATTTTTAGCAATTTTTCCTAAAAAATTGGTCAAAAATTTTTTTTGCTTAAATGCATGCGACTTAAGCTTTTTCGGAAGCTTCTTCGCATTTGAAACTCCTTTCAATACTCAGTTATTAGAAATAAACGCCTTTTGGGCAAAATTGGGTAAAATTGTGTTTCAACCAAAAATTTGATTTTTAGCAAAGGGTTAGCCTTTCCTAAAAAATTGGTCAAAAATTTTTTTTGCTTAAATGCATGCGAGTTAAGCTTTTTCGGAAGCTTCTTCGCATTTGAAACTCCTTTCAATACTCAGTTATTAGAAATAAACGCCTTTTGGGCAAAATTGGGTAAAATTGTGTTTCAACCAAAAATTTGATTTTTAGCAAAAAATTGGTCAAAAATTTTTTTTGCTTAAATGCATGCGACTTAAGCTTTTTCGGAAGCTTCTTCGCATTTGAAACTCCTTTCAATACTCAGTTATTAGAAATAAACGCCTTTTGGGCAAAATTGGGTAAAATTGTGTTTCAACCAAAAATTTGATTTTTAGCAAAGGGGTTAGCCTTTCCTAAAAAATTGGTCAAAAATTTTTTTTGCTTAAATGCATGCCACTTAAGCTTTTTCGGAAGCTTCTTCGCATTTGAAACTCCTTTCAATACTCAGTTATTAGAAATAAACGCCTTTTGGGCAAAATTGGGTAAAATTGTGTTTCAACCAAAAATTTGATTTTTAGCAAAGGGGTTAGTTAGCCTTTCCTAAAAAATTGGTCAAAAATTTTTTTTGCTTAAATGCATGCGACTTAAGCTTTTTCGGAAGCTTCTTCGCATTTGAAACTCCTTTCAATACTCAGTTATTAGAAATAAACGCCTTTTGGGCAAAATTGGGTAAAATTGTGTTTCAACCAAAAATTTGATTTTTAGCAAAGGGGTTAGCCTTTCCTAAAAAATTGGTCAAAAATTTTTTTTGCTTAAATGCATGCGACTTAAGCTTTTTCGGAAGCTTCTTCGCATTTGAAACTCCTTTCAATACTCAGTTATTAGAAATAAACACCTTTTGGGCAAAATTGGGTAAAATTGTGTTTCAACCAAAAATTTGATTTTTAGCAAAGGGGTTAGCCTTTCCTAAAAAATTGGTAAAAAAATTTTTTTGCTTAAATGCATGCGACTTAAGCTTTTTCGGAAGCTTCTTCGCATTTGAAACTCCTTTCAATACTCAGTTATTAGAAATAAACGCCTTTTGGGCAAAATTGGGTAAAATTGTGTTTCAACCAAAAATTTGATTTTTAGCAAAGGGGTTAGCCTTTCCTAAAAAATTGGTCAAAAATTTTTTTTGCTTAAATGCATGCGACTTAAGCTTTTTCGGAAGCTTCTTCGCATTTGAAACTCCTTTCAATACTCAGTTATTAGAAATAAACGCCTTTTGGGCAAAATTGGGTAAAATTGTGTTTCAACCAAAAATTTGATTTTTAGCAAAGGGGTTAGCCTTTCCTAAAAAATTGGTCAAAAATTTTTTTTGCTTAAATGCATGCGACTTAAGCTTTTTCGGAAGCTTCTTCGCATTTGAAACTCCTTTCAATACTCAGTTATTAGAAATAAACGCCTTTTGGGCAAAATTGGGTAAAATTGTGTTTCAACCAAAAATTTGATTTTTAGCAAAGGGGTTAGCCTTTCCTAAAAAATTGGTCAAAAATTTTTTTTGCTTAAATGCATGCGACTTAAGCTTTTTCGGAAGCTTCTTCGCATTTGAAACTCCTTTCAATACTCAGTTATTAGAAATAAACGCCTTTTGGGCAAAATTGGGTAAAATTGTGTTTCAACCAAAAATTTGATTTTTAGCAAAGGGGTTACCCTTTCCTAAAAAATTGGTCAAAAATTTTTTTTGCTTAAATGCATGCGACTTAAGCTTTTTCGGAAGCTTCTTCGCATTTGAAACTCCTTTCAATACTCAGTTATTAGAAATAAACGCCTTTTGGGCAAAATTGGGTAAAATTGTGTTTCAACCAAAAATTTGATTTTTAGCAAAGGGGTTACCCTTTCCTAAAAAATTGGTCAAAAATTTTTTTTGCTTAAATGCATGCGACTTAAGCTTTTTCGGAAGCTTTTTCGCATTTGAAACTCCTTTCAATACTCAGTTATTAGAAATAAACGCCTTTTGGGCAAAATTGGGTAAAATTGTGTTTCAACCAAAAATTTGATTTTTAGCAAAGGGGTTAGCCTTTCCTAAAAAATTGGTCAAAAATTTTTTTTGCTTAAATGTATGCGACTTAAGCTTTTTCGGAAGCTTCTTCGCATTTGAAACTCCTTTCAATACTCAGTTATTAGAAATAAACGCCTTTTGGGCAAAATTGGGTAAAATTGTGTTTCAACCAAAAATTTGATTTTTAGCAAAGGGGTTAGCCCTTCCTAAAAAATTGGTCAAAAATTTTTTTTTGCTTAAATGCATGCGACTTAAGCTTTTTCGGAAGCTTCTTCGCATTTGAAACTCCTTTTAATACTCAGTTATTAGAAATAAACGCCTTTTGGGCAAAATTGGGTAAAATTGTGTTTCAACCAAAAATTTGATTTTTAGCAAAGGGGTTAGCCCTTCCTAAAAAATTGGTCAAACATTTTTTTTGCTTAAATGCATGCGACTTAAGCTTTTTCGGAAGCTTCTTCGCATTTGAAACTCCTTTCAATACTCAGTTATTAGAAATAAACACCTTTTGGGCAAAATTGGGTAAAATTGTGTTTCAACCAAAAATTTGATTTTTAGCAAAGGGGTTAGCCTTTCCTAAAAAATTGGTAAAAAATTTTTTTTGCTTAAATGCATGCGACTTAAGCTTTTTCGGAAGCTTCTTCGCATTTGAAACTCCTTTCAATACTCAGTTATTAGAAATAAACGCCTTTTGGGCAAAATTGGGTAAAATTGTGTTTCAACCAAAAATTTGATTTTTAGCAAAGGGGTTAGCCTTTCCTAAAAAATTGGTCAAAAATTTTTTTTGCTTAAATGCATGCGACTTAAGCTTTTTCGGAAGCTTCTTCGCATTTGAAACTCCTTTCAATACTCAGTTATTAGAAATAAACGCCTTTTGGGCAAAATTGGGTAAAATTGTGTTTCAACCAAAAATTTGATTTTTAGCAAAGGGGTTAGCCTTTCCTAAAAAATTGGTCAAAAATTTTTTTTGCTTAAATGCTTGCGACTTAAGCTTTTTCGGAAGCTTCTTCGCATTTGAAACTCCTTTCAATACTCAGTTATTAGAAATAAACGCCTTTTGGGCAAAATTGGGTAAAATTGTGTTTCAACCAAAAATTTGATTTTTAGCAAAGGGGTTAGCCTTTCCTAAAAAATTGGTCAAAAATTTTTTTTGCTTAAATGCATGCGACTTAAGCTTTTTCGGAAGCTTCTTCGCATTTGAAACTCCTTTCAATACTCAGTTATTAGAAATAAACGCCTTTTGGGCAAAATTGGGTAAAATTGTGTTTCAACCAAAAATTTGATTTTTAGCAAAGGGGTTAGCCTTTCCTAAAAAATTGGTCAAAAATTTTTTTTGCTTAAATGCATGCGACTTAAGCTTTTTCGGAAGCTTCTTCGCATTTGAAACTCCTTTCAATACTCAGTTATTAGAAATAAACGCCTTTTGGGCAAAATTGGGTAAAATTGTGTTTCAACCAAAAATTTGATTTTTAGCAAAGGGGTTAGCCTTTCCTAAAAAATTGGTCAAAAATTTTTTTTGCTTAAATGCATGCGACTTAAGCTTTTTCGGAAGCTTCTTCGCATTTGAAACTCCTTTCAATACTCAGTTATTAGAAATAAACGCCTTTTGGGCAAAATTGGGTAAAATTGTGTTTCAACCAAAAATTTGATTTTTAGCAAAGGGGTTAGTTAGCCTTTCCTAAAAAATTGGTCAAAATTTTTTTTTGCTTAAATGCATGCGACTTAAGCTTTTTCGGAAGCTTCTTCGCATTTGAAACTCCTTTCAATACTCAGTTATTAGAAATAAACGCCTTTTGGGCAAAATTGGGTAAAATTGTGTTTCAACCAAAAATTTGATTTTTAGCAAAGGGGTTAGTTAGCCTTTCCTAAAAAATTGGTCAAAAATTTTTTTTGCTTAAATGCATGCGACTTAAGCTTTTTCGGAAGCTTCTTCGCATTTGAAACTCCTTTCAATACTCAGTTATTAGAAATAAACGTCTTTTGGGCAAAATTGGGTAAAATTGTGTTTCAACCAAAAATTTGATTTTTAGCAAAGGGGTTAGCCTTTCCTAAAAAATTGGTCAAAAATTTTTTTTGCTTAAATGCATGCGACTTAAGCTTTTTCGGAAGCTTCTTCGCATTTGAAACTCCTTTCAATACTCAGTTATTAGAAATAAACGCCTTTTGGGCAAAATTGGGTAAAATTGTGTTTCAACCAAAAATTTTATTTTTAGCAAAGGGGTTAGCCTTTCCTAAAAAATTGGTCAAAAATTTTTTTTGCTTAAATGCATGCGACTTAAGCTTTTTCGGAAGCTTCTTCGCATTTGAAACTCCTTTCAATACTCAGTTATTAGAAATAAACGCCTTTTGGGCAAAATTGGGTAAAATTGTGTTTCAACCAAAAATTTTATTTTTAGCAAAGGGGTTAGTTAGCCTTTCCTAAAAAATTGGTCAAAAATTTTTTTTGCTTAAATGCATGCGACTTAAGCTTTTTCGGAAGCTTCTTCGCATTTGAAACTCCTTTCAATACTCAGTTATTAGAAATAAACGCCTTTTGGGCAAAATTGGGTAAAATTGTGTTTCAACCAAAAATTTGATTTTTAGCAAAGGGGTTAGCCTTTCCTAAAAAATTGGTCAAAAAATTTTTTTGCTTAAATGCATGCGACTTAAGCTTTTTCGGAAGCTTCTTCGCATTTGAAACTCCTTTCAATACTCAGTTATTAGAAATAAACGCCTTTTGGGCAAAATTGGGTAAAATTGTGTTTCAACCAAAAATTTGATTTTTAGCAAAGGGGTTAGCCTTTCCTAAAAATTTGGTCAAAAATTTTTTTTGCTTAAATGCATGCGACTTCAGCTTTTTCGGAAGCTTCTTCGCATTTGAAACTCCTTTCAATACTCAGTTATTAGAAATAAACGCCTTTTGGGCAAAATTGGGTAAAATTGTGTTTCAACCAAAAATTTGATTTTTAGCAAAGGGGTTAGCCTTTCCTAAAAATTTGGTCAAAAATTTTTTTTGCTTAAATGCATGCGACTTAAGCTTTTTCGGAAGCTTCTTCGCATTTGAAACTCCTTTCAATACTCAGTTATTAGAAATAAACGCCTTTTGGGCAAAATTGGGTAAAATTGTGTTTCAACCAAAAATTTGATTTTTAGCAAAGGGGTTAGCCTTTCCTAAAAAATTGGTCAAAATTTTTTTTTGCTTAAATGCATGCGACTTAAGCTTTTTCGGAAGCTTCTTCGCATTTGAAACTCCTTTCAATACTCAGTTATTAGAAATAAACGCCTTTTGGGCAAAATTGGGTAAAATTGTGTTTCAACCAAAAATTTGATTTTTAGCAAAGGGGTTAGCCTTTCCTAAAAAATTGGTCAAAAATTTTTTTTGCTTAAATGCATGCGACTTAAGCTTTTTCGGAAGCTTCTTCGCATTTGAAACTCCTTTCAATACTCAGTTATTAGAAATAAACGCCTTTTGGGCAAAATTGGGTAAAATTGTGTTTCCACCAAAAATTTGATTTTTAGCAAAGGGGTTAGCCTTTCCTAAAAAATTGGTCAAAAATTTTTTTTGCTTAAATGCATGCCACTTAAGCTTTTTCGGAAGCTTCTTCGCATTTGAAACTCCTTTCAATACTCAGTTATTAGAAATAAACGCCTTTTGGGCAAAATTGGGTAAAATTGTGTTTCAACCAAAAATTTGATTTTTAGCAAAGAGCCTTTCCTAAAAAATTGGTCAAAAAATTTTTTTGCTTAAATGCATGCGACTTAAGCTTTTTCGGAAGCTTCTTCGCATTTGAAACTCCTTTCAATACTCAGTTATTAGAAATAAACGCCTTTTGGGCAAAATTGGGTAAAATTGTGTTTTAACCAAAAATTTGATTTTTAGCAAAGGGGTTAGCCTTTCCTAAAAAATTGGTCAAAAAATTTTTTTGCTTAAATGCATGCAACTTAAGCTTTTTCGGAAGCTTCTTCGCATTTGAAACTCCTTTCAATACTCAGTTATTAGAAATAAACGCCTTTTGGGCAAAATTGGGTAAAATTGTGTTTCAACCAAAAATTTGATTTTTAGCAAAGAGCCTTTCCTAAAAAATTGGTCAAAAATTTTTTTTGCTTAAATGCATGCCACTTAAGCTTTTTCGGAAGCTTCTTCGCATTTGAAACTCCTTTCAATACTCAGTTATTAGAAATAAACGCCTTTTGGGCAAAATTGGGTAAAATTGTGTTTCAACCAAAAATTTGATTTTTAGCAAAGGGGTTAACCTCTCCTAAAAAATTGGTCAAAAATTTTTTTTGCTTAAATGCATGCGACTTAAGCTTTTTCGGAAGCTTCTTCGCATTTGAAACTCCTTTCAATACTCAGTTATTAGAAATAAACGCCTTTTGGGCAAAATTGGGTAAAATTGTGTTTCAACCAAAAATTTGATTTTTAGCAAAGGGGTTAGCCTTTCCTAAAAAATTGGTCAAAAATTTTTTTTGCTTAAATGCATGCGACTTAAGCTTTTTCGGAAGCTTCTTCGCATTTGAAACTCCTTTCAATACTCAGTTATTAGAAATAAACGCCTTTTGGGCAAAATTGGGTAAAATTGTGTTTCAACCAAAAATTTGATTTTTAGCAAAGGGGTTAGCCCTTCCTAAAAAATTGGTCAAAAATTTTTTTTGCTTAAATGCATGCGACTTAAGCTTTTTCGGAAGCTTCTTCGCATTTGAAACTCCTTTCAATACTCAGTTATTAGAAATAAACACCTTTTGGGCAAAATTGGGTAAAATTGTGTTTCAACCAAAAATTTGATTTTTAGCAAAGGGGTTAGCCCTTCCTAAAAAATTGGTCAAAAATTTTTTTTGCTTAAATGCATGCGACTTAAGCTTTTTCGGAATCTTCTTCGCATTTGAAACTCCTTTCAATACTCAGTTATTAGAAATAAACGCCTTTTGGGCAAAATTGGGTAAAATTGTGTTTCAACCAAAAATTTGATTTTTAGCAAAGGGGTTAGCCCTTCCTAAAAAATTGGTCAAAAATTTTTTTTGCTTAAATGCATGCGACTTAAGCTTTTTCGGAAGCTTCTTCGCATTTGTAACTCCTTTCAATACTCAGTTACTAGAAATAAACGCCTTTTGGGCAAAATTGGGTAAAATTGTGTTTCAACCAAAAATTTGATTTTTAGCAAAGGGGTTAGCCTTTCCTAAAAAATTGGTCAAAAATTTTTTTTGCTTAAATGCATGCGACTTAAGCTTTTTCGGAAGCTTCTTCGCATTTGAAACTCCTTTCAATACTCAGTTATTAGAAATAAACGCCTTTTGGGCAAAATTGGGTAAAATTGTGTTTCAATCAAAAATTTGATTTTTAGCAAAGGGGTTAGCCTTTCCTAAAAAATTGGTCAAAAATTTTTTTTGCTTAAATGCATGCGACTTAAGCTTTTTCGGAAGCTTCTTCGCATTTGAAACTCCTTTCAATACTCAGTTATTAGAAATAAACGCCTTTTGGGCAAAATTGGGTAAAATTGTGTTTCAACCAAAAATTTGATTTTTAGCAAAGGGGTTACCCTTTCCTAAAAAATTGGTCAAAAATTTTTTTTGCTTAAATGCATGCGACTTAAGCTTTTTCGGAAGCTTCTTCGCATTTGAAACTCCTTTCAATACTCAGTTATTAGAAATAAACGCCTTTTGGGCAAAATTGGGTAAAGTTGTGTTTCAACCAAAAATTTGATTTTTAGCAAAGGGGTTAGCCTTTCCTAAAAAATTGGTCAAAAATTTTTTTTGCTTAAATGCATGCGACTTAAGCTTTTTCGGAAGCTTCTTCGCATTTGAAACTCCTTTCAATACTCAGTTATTAGAAATAAACGCCTTTTGGGCAAAATTGGGTAAAATTGTGTTTCAACCAAAAATTTGATTTTTAGCAAAGGGGTTAGCCTTTCCTAAAAAATTGGTCAAAAATTTTTTTTGCTTAAATGCATGCGACTTAAGCTTTTTCGGAAGCTTCTTCGCATTTGAAACTCCTTTCAATACTCAGTTATTAGAAATAAACGCCTTTTGGGCAAAATTGGGTAAAATTGTGTTTCAACCAAAAATTTGATTTTTAGCAAAGGGGTTAGCCTTTCCTAAAAAATTGGTCAAAAATTTTTTTTGCTTAAATGCATGCGACTTAAGCTTTTTCGGAAGCTTCTTCGCATTTGAAACTCCTTTCAATACTCAGTTATTAGAAATAAACGCCTTTTGGGCAAAATTGGGTAAAATTGTGTTTCAACCAAAAATTTGATTTTTAGCAATTTTTCCTAAAAAATTGGTCAAAAATTTTTTTTGCTTAAATGCATGCGACTTAAGCTTTTTCGGAAGCTTCTTCGCATTTGAAACTCCTTTCAATACTCAGTTACTAGAAATAAACGCCTTTTGGGCAAAATTGGGTAAAATTGTGTTTCAACCAAAAATTTGATTTTTAGCAAAGGGGTTAGCCTTTCCTAAAAAATTGGTCAAAAATTTTTTTTGCTTAAATGCATGCGACTTAAGCTTTTTCGGAAGCTTCTTCGCATTTGAAACTCCTTTCAATACTCAGTTATTAGAAATAAACGCCTTTTGGGCAAAATTGGGTAAAATTGTGTTTCAACCAAAAATTTGATTTTTAGCAAAGGGGTTAGCCTTTCCTAAAAAATTGGTCAACAATTTTTTTTGCTTAAATGCATGCGACTTAAGCTTTTTCGGAAGCTTCTTCGCATTTGAAACTCCTTTCAATACTCAGTTATTAGAAATAAACGCCTTTTGGGCAAAATTGGGTAAAATTGTGTTTCAACCAAAAATTTGATTTTTAGCAAAGGGGTTACCCTTTCCTAAAAAATTGGTCAAAAATTTTTTTTGCTTAAGTGCATGCGACTTAAGCTTTTTCGGAAGCTTCTTCGCATTTGAAACTCCTTTCAATACTCAGTTATTAGAAATAAACGCCTTTTGGGCAAAATTGGGTAAAATTGTGTTTCAACCAAAAATTTGATTTTTAGCAAAGGGTTAGCCTTTCCTAAAAAATTGGTCAAAAATTTTTTTTGCTTAAATGCATGCGACTTAAGCTTTTTCGGAAGCTTCTTCGCATTTGAAACTCCTTTCAATACTCAGTTATTAGAAATAAACGCCTTTTGGGCAAAATTGGGTAAAATTGTGTTTCAACCAAAAATTTGATTTTTAGCAAAGGGGTTAGCCTTTCCTAAAAAATTGGTCAAAAATTTTTTTTGCTTAAATGCATGCGACTTAAGCTTTTTCGGAAGCTTCTTCGCATTTGAAACTCCTTTCAATACTCAGTTATTAGAAATAAACGCCTTTTGGGCAAAATTGGGTAAAATTGTGTTTCAACCAAAAATTTGATTTTTAGCAATTTTTCCTAAAAAATTGGTCAAAAATTTTTTTTGCTTAAATGCATGCGACTTAAGCTTTTTCGGAAGCTTCTTCGCATTTGAAACTCCTTTCAATACTCAGTTACTAGAAATAAACGCCTTTTGGGCAAAATTGGGTAAAATTGTGTTTCAACCAAAAATTTGATTTTTAGCAAAGGGGTTAGCCTTTCCTAAAAAATTGGTCAAAAATTTTTTTTGCTTAAATGCATGCGACTTAAGCTTTTTCGGAAGCTTCTTCGCATTTGAAACTCCTTTCAATACTCAGTTATTAGAAATAAACGCCTTTTGGGCAAAATTGGGTAAAATTGTGTTTCAACCAAAAATTTGATTTTTAGCAAAGGGGTTAGCCTTTCCTAAAAAATTGGTCAAAAATTTTTTTTGCTTAAATGCATGCGACTTAAGCTTTTTCGGAAGCTTCTTCGCATTTGAAACTCCTTTCAATACTCAGTTATTAGAAATAAATTCCTTTTGGGCAAAATTGGGTAAAATTGTGTTTCAACCAAAAATTTGATTTTTAGCAAAGGGGTTACCCTTTCCTAAAAAATTGGTCAAAAATTTTTTTTGCTTAAATGCATGCGACTTAAGCTTTTTCGGAAGCTTCTTCGCATTTGAAACTCCTTTCAATACTCAGTTATTAGAAATAAACGCCTTTTGGGCAAAATTGGGTAAAATTGTGTTTCAACCAAAAATTTGATTTTTAGCAAAGGGGTTAGCCTTTCCTAAAAAATTGGTCAAAAATTTTTTTTGCTTAAATGCATGCGACTTAAGCTTTTTCGGAAGCTTCTTCGCATTTTAAACTCCTTTCAATACTCAGTTATTAGAAATAAACGCCTTTTGGGCAAAATTGGGTAAAATTGTGTTTCAACCAAAAATTTGATTTTTAGCAAAGGGGTTAGCCTTTCCTAAAAAATTGGTCAAAAATTTTTTTTGCTTAAATGCATGCGACTTAAGCTTTTTCGGAAGCTTCTTCGCATTTGAAACTCCTTTCAATACTCAGTTATTAGAAATAAACGCCTTTTGGGCAAAATTGGGTAAAATTGTGTTTCAACCAAAAATTTGATTTTTAGCAAAGGGGTTAGCCTTTCCTAAAAAATTGGTCAAAAATTTTTTTTGCTTAAATGCATGCGACTTAAGCTTTTTCGGAAGCTTCTTCGCATTTGAAACTCCTTTCAATACTCAGTTATTAGAAATAAACGCCTTTTGGGCAAAATTGGGTAAAATTGTGTTTCAACCAAAAATTTGATTTTTAGCAATTTTTCCTAAAAAATTGGTCAAAAATTTTTTTTGCTTAAATGCATGCGACTTAAGCTTTTTCGGAAGCTTCTTCGCATTTGAAAGTTTTTTCAATACTCAGTTACTAGAAATAAACGCCTTTTGGGCAAAATTGGGTAAAATTGTGTTTCAACCAAAAATTTGATTTTTAGCAAAGGGGTTAGCCTTTCCTAAAAAATTGGTCAAAAATTTTTTTTGCTTAAATGCATGCGACTTAAGCTTTTTCGGAAGCTTCTTCGCATTTGAAACTCCTTTCAATACTCAGTTATTAGAAATAAACGCCTTTTGGGCAAAATTGGGTAAAATTGTGTTTCAACCAAAAATTTGATTTTTAGCAAAGGGGTTAGCCTTTCCTAAAAAATTGGTCAAAAATTTTTTTTGCTTAAATGCATGCGACTTAAGCTTTTTCGGAAGCTTCTTCGCATTTGAAACTCCTTTCAATACTCAGTTATTAGAAATAAACGCCTTTTGGGCAAAATTGGGTAAAATTGTGTTTCAACCAAAAATTTGATTTTTAGCAAAGGGGTTACCCTTTCCTAAAAAATTGGTCAAAAATTTTTTTTGCTTAAATGCATGCGACTTAAGCTTTTTCGGAAGCTTCTTCGCATTTGAAACTCCTTTCAATACTCAGTTATTAGAAATAAACGCCTTTTGGGCAAAATTGGGTAAAATTGTGTTTCAACCAAAAATTTGATTTTTAGCAAAGGGGTTAGCCTTTCCTAAAAAATTGGTCAAAAATTTTTTTTGCTTAAATGCATGCGACGTAAGCTTTTTCGGAAGCTTCTTCGCATTTGAAACTCCTTTCAATACTCAGTTATTAGAAATAAACGCCTTTTGGGCAAAATTGGGTAAAATTGTGTTTCAACCAAAAATTTGATTTTTAGCAAAGGGGTTAGCCTTTCCTAAAAAATTGGTCAAACATTTTTTTTGCTTAAATGCATGCGACTTAAGCTTTTTCGGAAGCTTCTTCGCATTTGAAACTCCTTTCAATACTCAGTTATTAGAAATAAACGCCTTTTGGGCAAAATTGGGTAAAATTGTGTTTCAACCAAAAATTTGATTTTTAGCAAAGGGGTTAGCCTTTCCTAAAAAATTGGTCAAAAATTTTTTTTGCTTAAATGCATGCGACTTAAGCTTTTTCGGAAGCTTCTTCGCATTTGAAACTCCTTTCAATACTCAGTTATTAGAAATAAACGCCTTTTGGGCAAAATTGGGTAAAATTGTGTTTCAACCAAAAATTTGATTTTTAGCAAAGGGGTTAGCCTTTCCTAAAAAATTGGTCAAAAATTTTTTTTGCTTAAATGCATGCGACTTAAGCTTTTTCGGAAGCTTCTTCGCATTTGAAACTCCTTTCAATACTCAGTTATTAGAAATAAATGCCTTTTGGGCAAAATTGGGTAAAATTGTGTTTCAACCAAAAATTTGATTTTTAGCAAAGGGGTTAGCCTTTCCTAAAAAATTGGTCAAAAATTTTTTTTGCTTAAATGCATGCGACTTAAGCTTTTTCGGAAGCTTCTTCGCATTTGAAACTCCTTTCAATACTCAGTTATTAGAAATAAACGCCTTTTGGGCAAAATTGGGTAAAATTGTGTTTTAACCAAAAATTTGATTTTTAGCAAAGGGGTTAGCCTTTCCTAAAAAATTGGTCAAACATTTTTTTTGCTTAAATGCATGCGACTTAAGCTTTTTCGGAAGCTTCTTCGCATTTGAAACTCCTTTCAATACTCAGTTATTAGAAATAAACGCCTTTTGGGCAAAATTGGGTAAAATTGTGTTTCAACCAAAAATTTGATTTTTAGCAAAGGGGTTAGCCTTTCCTAAAAAATTGGTCAAAAATTTTTTTTGCTTAAATGCATGCGACTTAAGCTTTTTCGGAAGCTTCTTCGCATTTGAAACTCCTTTCAATACTCAGTTATTAGAAATAAACGCCTTTTGGGCAAAATTGGGTAAAATTGTGTTTCAACCAAAAATTTGATTTTTAGCAAAGGGGTTAGTTAGCCTTTCCTAAAAAATTGGTCAAAATTTTTTTTTGCTTAAATGCATGCGACTTAAGCTTTTTCGGAAGCTTCTTCGCATTTGAAACTCCTTTCAATACTCAGTTATTAGAAATAAACGCCTTTTGGGCAAAATTGGGTAAAATTGTGTTTCAACCAAAAATTTGATTTTTAGCAAAAAATTGGTCAAAAATTTTTTTTGCTTAAATGCATGCGACTTAAGCTTTTTCGGAAGCTTCTTCGCATTTGAAACTCCTTTCAATACTCAGTTATTAGAAATAAACGCCTTTTGGGCAAAATTGGGTAAAATTGTGTTTCAACCAAACATTTGATTTTTAGCAAAGGGGTTAGCCTTTCCTAAAAAATTGGTCAAAAATTTTTTTTTTTTGCTTAAATGCATGCGACTTAAGCTTTTTCGGAAGCTTCTTCGCATTTGAAACTCCTTTCAATACGCAGTTATTAGAAATAAACGCCTTTTGGGCAAAATTGGGTAAAATTGTGTTTCAACCAAAAATTTGATTTTTAGCAAAGGGGTTAGCCTTTCCTAAAAAATTGGTCAAAAATTTTTTTTGCTTAAATGCATGCGACTTAAGCTTTTTCGGAAGCTTCTTCGCATTTGAAACTCCTTTCAATACTCAGTTATTAGAAATAAACGCCTTTTGGGCAAAATTGGGTAAAATTGTGTTTCAACCAAAAATTTGATTTTTAGCAAAGGGGTTAGCCTTTCCTAAAAAATTGGTCAAAAATTTTTTTTGCTTAAATGCATGCGACTTAAGCTTTTTCGGAAGCTTCTTCGCATTTGAAACTCCTTTCAATACTCAGTTATTAGAAATAAACGCCTTTTGGGCAAAATTGGGTAAAATTGTGTTTCAACCAAAAATTTGATTTTTAGCAAAGGGGTTAGCCTTTCCTAAAAAATTGGTCAAAAATTTTTTTTTTTTGCTTAAATGCATGCGACTTAAGCTTTTTCGGAAGCTTCTTCGCATTTGAAACTCCTTTCAATACGCAGTTATTAGAAATAAACGCCTTTTGGGCAAAATTGGGTAAAATTGTGTTTCAACCAAAAATTTGATTTTTAGCAAAGGGGTTAGCCTTTCCTAAAAAATTGGTCAAAAATTTTTTTTGCTTAAATGCATGCGACTTAAGCTTTTTCGGAAGCTTCTTCGCATTTGAAACTCCTTTCAATACTCAGTTATTAGAAATAAACGCCTTTTGGGCAAAATTGGGTAAAATTGTGTTTCAACCAAAAATTTGATTTTTAGCAAAGGGGTTAGCCTTTCCTAAAAAATTGGTCAAAAAATTTTTTTGCTTAAATGCATGCGACTTAAGCTTTTTCGGAAGCTTCTTCGCATTTGAAACTCCTTTCAATACTCAGTTATTAGAAATAAACGCCTTTTGGGCAAAATTGGGTAAAATTGTGTTTCAACCAAAAATTTGATTTTTAGCAAAGGGGTTAGCCTTTCCTAAAAAATTGGTCAAAAATTTTTTTTGCTTAAATGCACGCGACTTAAGCTTTTTCGGAAGCTTCTTCGCATTTGAAACTCCTTTCAATACTCAGTTATTAGAAATAAACGCCTTTTGGGCAAAATTGGGTAAAATTGTGTTTTAACCAAAAATTTGATTTTTAGCAAAGGGGTTAGCCTTTCCTAAAAAATTGGTCAAAAATTTTTTTTGCTTAAATGCATGCGACTTAAGCTTTTTCGGAAGCTTCTTCGCATTTGAAACTCCTTTCAATACTCAGTTATTAGAAATAAACGCCTTTTGGGCAAAATTGGGTAAAATTGTGTTTCAACCAAAAATTTTATTTTTAGCAAAGGGGTTAGCCTTTCCTAAAAAATTGGTCAAAAATTTTTTTTGCTTAAATGCATGCGACTTAAGCTTTTTCGGAAGCTTCTTCACATTTGAAACTCCTTTCAATACTCAGTTATTAGAAATAAACGCCTTTTGGGCAAAATTGGGTAAAATTGTGTTTCAACCAAAAATTTGATTTTTAGCAAAGGGGTTAGCCTTTCCTAAAAAATTGGTCAAAATTTTTTTTTGCTTAAATGCATGCGACTTAAGCTTTTTCGGAAGCTTCTTCGCATTTGAAACTCCTTTCAATACTCAGTTATTAGAAATAAACGCCTTTTGGGCAAAATTGGGTAAAATTGTGTTTCAACCAAAAATTTGATTTTTAGCAAAGGGGTTAGCCTTTCCTAAAAAATTGGTCAAAAATTTTTTTTTTTTTGCTTAAATGCATGCGACTTAAGCTTTTTCGGAAGCTTCTTCGCATTTGAAACTCCTTTCAATACGCAGTTATTAGAAATAAACGCCTTTTGGGCAAAATTGGGTAAAATTGTGTTTCAACCAAAAATTTGATTTTTAGCAAAGGGGTTAGCCTTTCCTAAAAAATTGGTAAAAAATTTTTTTTGCTTAAATGCATGCGACTTAAGCTTTTTCGGAAGCTTCTTCGCATTTGAAACTCCTTTCAATACTCAGTTATTAGAAATAAACGCCTTTTGGGCAAAATTGGGTAAAATTGTGTTTCAACCAAAAATTTTATTTTTAGCAAAGGGGTTAGCCTTTCCTAAAAAATTGGTCAAAAATTTTTTTTGCTTAAATGCATGCGACTTAAGCTTTTTCGGAAGCTTCTTCGCATTTGAAACTCCTTTCAATATTCAGTTATTAGAAATAAACGCCTTTTGGGCAAAATTGGGTAAATTTGTGTTTCAACCAAAAATTTGTTTTTTAGCAAAGGGGTTAGCCTTTCCTAAAAAATTGGTCAAAAATTTTTTTTGCTTAAATGCATGCGACTTAAGCTTTTTCGGAAGCTTCTTCGCATTTGAAACTCCTTTCAATACTAAGTTATTAGAAATAAACGCCTTTTGGGCAAAATTGGGTAAAATTGTGTTTCAACCAAAAATTTGATTTTTAGCAAAGGGGTTAGCCTTTCCTAAAAAATTGGTCAAATATTTTTTTTGCTTAAATGCATGCGACTTAAGCTTTTTCGGAAGCTTCTTCGCATTTGAAACTCCTTTCAATACTCAGTTAATAGAAATAAACGTTAAATGCATGCGACTTAAGCTTTTTCGGAAGCTTCTTCGCATTTGAAACTCCTCTCAATACTCAGTTATTAGAAATAAACGCCTTTTGGGCAAAATTGGGTAAAATTGTGTTTCAACCAAAAATTTGATTTTTAGCAAAGGGGTTAGCCTTTCCTAAAAAATTGGTCAAAAATTTTTTTTGCTTAAATGCATGCGACTTAAGCTTTTTCGGAAGCTTCTTCGCATTTGAAACTCCTTTCAATACTCAGTTATTAGAAATAAACGCCTTTTGGGCAAAATTGGGTAAAATTGTGTTTCAACCAAAAATTTGATTTTTAGCAAAGGGGTTAGCCTTTCCTAAAAAATTGGTCAAAAATTTTTTTTGCTTAAATGCATGCGACTTAAGCTTTTTCGGAAGCTTCTTCGCATTTGAAACTCCTTTCAATACTCAGTTATTAGAAATAAACGCCTTTTGGGCAAAATTGGGTAAAATTGTGTTTCAACCAAAAATTTGATTTTTAGCAAAGGAGTTAGCCTTTCCTAAAAAATTGGTCAAAAATTTTTTTTGCTTAAATGCATGCCACTTAAGCTTTTTCGGAAGCTTCTTCGCATTTGAAACTCCTTTCAATACTCAGTTATTAGAAATAAACGCCTTTTGGGCAAAATTGGGTAAAATTGTGTTTCAACCAAAAATTTGATTTTTAGCAAAGGCCTTTCCTAAAAAATTGGTCAAAAATTTTTTTTGCTTAAATGCATGCGACTTAAGCTTTTTCGGAAGCTTCTTCGCATTTGAAACTCCTTTCAATACTCAGTTATTAGAAATAAACGCCTTTTGGGCAAAAATGGGTAAAATTGTGTTTCAACCAAAAATTTGATTTTTAGCAAAGGGGTTAGCCTTTCCTAAAAAATTGGTCAAAAAATTTTTTTTTTTTGCTTAAATGCATGCGACTTAAGCTTTTTCGGAAGCTTCTTCGCATTTGAAACTCCTTTCAATACTCAGTTATTAGAAATAAACGCCTTTTGGGCAAAATTGGGTAAAATTGTGTTTCAACCAAAAATTTGATTTTTAGCAAAGGCCTTTCCTAAAAAATTGGTCAAAATTTTTTTTTGCTTAAATGCATGCGACTTAAGCTTTTTCGGAAGCTTCTTCGCATTTGAAACTCCTTTCAATACTCAGTTATTAGAAATAAACGCCTTTTGGGCAAAATTGGGTAAAATTGTGTTTCAACCAAAAATTTGATTTTTAGCCTTTCCTAAAAAATTGGTCAAAAATTTTTTTTGCTTAAATGCATGCGACTTAAGCTTTTTCGGAAGCTTCTTCGCATTTGAAACTCCTTTCAATACTCAGTTATTAGAAATAAACGCCTTTTGGGCAAAATTGGGTAAAATTGTGTTTCAACCAAAAATTTGATTTTTAGCAAAGGGGTTAGCCTTTCCTAAAAAATTGGTCAAATATTTTTTTTGCTTAAATGCATGCGACTTAAGCTTTTTCGGAAGCTTCTTCGCATTTGAAACTCCTTTCAATACTCAGTTATTAGAAATAAACGCCTTTTGGGCAAAATTGGGTAAAATTGTGTTTCAACCAAAAATTTGATTTTTAGCAAAGGGGTTAGTTAGCCTTTCCTAAAAAATTGGTCAAAATTTTTTTTTGCTTAAATGCATGCGACTTAAGCTTTTTCGGAAGCTTCTTCGCATTTGAAACTCCTTTCAATACTCAGTTATTAGAAATAAACGCCTTTTGGGCAAAATTGGGTAAAATTGTGTTTCAACCAAAAATTTGATTTTTAGCAAAGGGGTTAGCCTTTCCTAAAAAATTGGTCAAAAATTTTTTTTGCTTAAATGCATGCGACTTAAGCTTTTTCGGAAGCTTCTTCGCATTTGAAACTCCTTTCAATACTCAGTTATTAGAAATAAACGCCTTTTGGGCAAAATTGGGTAAAATTGTGTTTCAACCAAAAATTTGATTTTTAGCAAAGGGGTTAGCCTTTCCTAAAAAATTGGTCAAAAATTTTTTTTGCTTAAATGCATGCGACTTAAGCTTTTTCGGAAGCTTCTTCGCATTTGAAACTCCTTTCAATACTCAGTTATTAGAAATAAACGCCTTTTGGGCAAAATTGGGTAAAATTGTGTTTCAACCAAAAATTTGATTTTTAGCAAAGGGGTTAGCCTTTCCTAAAAAATTGGTCAAAAATTTTTTTTGCTTAAATGCATGCGACTTAAGCTTTTTCGGAAGCTTCTTCGCATTTGAAACTTCTTTCAATACTCAGTTATTAGAAATAAACGCCTTTTGGGCAAAATTGGGTAAAATTGTGTTTCAACCAAAAATTTGATTTTTAGCAAAGGGGTTAGCCTTTCCTAAAAAATTGGTCAAAAATTTTTTTTGCTTAAATGCATGCGACTTAAGCTTTTTCGGAAGCTTCTTCGCATTTGAAACTCCTTTCAATACTCAGTTATTAGAAATAAACGCCTTTTGGGCAAAATTGGGTAAAATTGTGTTTCAACCAAAAATTTGATTTTTAGCAAAGGGGTTAGCCTTTCCTAAAAAATTGGTCAAAAATTTTTTTTGCTTAAATGCATGCGACTTAAGCTTTTTCGGAAGCTTCTTCGCATTTGAAACTCCTTTCAATACTCAGTTATTAGAAATAAACGCCTTTTGGGCAAAATTGGGTAAAATTGTGCTTTAACCAAAAATTTGATTTTTAGCAAAGGGGTTAGCCTTTCCTAAAAAATTGGTCAAAAATTTTTTTTGCTTAAATGCATGCGACTTAAGCTTTTTCGGAAGCCTCTTCGCATATGAAACTCCTTTCAATACTCAGTTATTAGAAATAAACGCCTTTTGGGCAAAATTGGGTAAAATTGTGTTTCAACCAAAAATTTGATTTTTAGCAAAGGGGTTAGCCTTTCCTAAAAAATTGGTCAAAAATTTGTTTTGCTTAAATGCATGCGACTTAAGCTTTTTCGGAAGCTTCTTCGCATTTGAAACTCCTTTCAATACTCAGTTATTAGAAATAAACGCCTTTTGGGCAAAATTGGGTAAAATTGTGTTTCAACCAAAAATTTGATTTTTAGCAAAGGGGTTAGCCTTTCCTAAAAAATTGGTCAAAAATTTTTTTTGCTTAAATGCATGCGACTTAAGCTTTTTCGGAAGCTTCTTCGCATTTGAAACTCCTTTCAATACTCAGTTATTAGAAATAAACGCCTTTTGGGCAAAATTGGGTAAAATTGTGTTTCAACCAAAAATTTGATTTTTAGCAAAGGGGTTAGCCTTTCCTAAAAAATTGGTCAAAAAATTTTTTTGCTTAAATGCATGCGACTTAAGCTTTTTCGGAAGCTTCTTCGCATTTGAAACTCCTTTCAATACTCAGTTATTAGAAATAAACGCCTTTTGGGCAAAATTGGGTAAAATTGTGTTTCAACCAAAAATTTGATTTTTAGCAAAGGGGTTAGTTAGCCTTTCCTAAAAAATTGGTCAAAAATTTTTTTTGCTTAAATGCATGCGACTTAAGCTTTTTCGGAAGCTTCTTCGCATTTGAAACTCCTTTCAATACTCAGTTATTAGAAATAAACGCCTTTTGGGCAAAATTGGGTAAAATTGTGTTTCAACTAAAAATTTGATTTTTAGCAAAGGGGTTAGCCTTTCCTAAAAAATTGGTCAACAATTTTTTTTGCTTAAATGCATGCGACTTAAGCTTTTTCGGAAGCTTCTTCGCATTTGAAACTCCTTTCAATACTCAGTTATTAGAAATAAACGCCTTTTGGGCAAAATTGGGTAAAATTGTGTTTCAACCAAAAATTTGATTTTTAGCAAAGGGGTTAGCCTTTCCTAAAAAATTGGTCAAAAATTTTTTTTGCTTAAATGCATGCGACTTAAGCTTTTTCGGAAGCTTCTTCGCATTTGAAACTCCTTTCAATACTCAGTTATTAGAAATAAACGCCTTTTGGGCAAAATTGGGTAAAATTGTGTTTCAACCAAAAATTTGATTTTTAGCAAAGGGGTTAGCCTTTCCTAAAAAATTGGTCAAAAATTTTTTTTGCTTAAATGCATGCGACTTCAACCAAAAATTTGATTTTTAGCAAAGGGGTTAGCCTTTCCTAAAAAATTGGTCAAAAATTTTTTTTGCTTAAATGCATGCGACTTAAGCTTTTTCGGAAGCTTCTTCGCATTTGAAACTCCTTTCAATACTCAGTTATTAGAAATAAACGCCTTTTGGGCAAAATTGGGTAAAATTGTGTTTCAACCAAAAATTTGATTTTTAGCAAAGGGGTTAGTTAGCCTTTCCTAAAAAATTGGTCAAAAATTTTTTTTGCTTAAATGCATGCGACTTAAGCTTTTTCGGAAGCTTCTTCGCATTTGAAACTCCTTTCAATACTCAGTTATTAGAAATAAACGCCTTTTGGGCAAAATTGGGTAAAATTGTGTTTCAACCAAAAATTTGATTTTTAGCAAAGGGGTTAGCCTTTCCTAAAAAATTGGTCAACAATTTTTTTTTTTTTGCTTAAATGCATGCGACTTAAGCTTTTTCGGAAGCTTCAAAGCTAAAGGCTAACCCCTTTGCTAAAAATCAAATTTTTGGTTGAAACACAATTTTACCCAATTTTGCCCAAAAGGCGTTTATTTCTAATAACTGAGTATTGAAAGGAGTTTCAAATGCGAAGTAGCTTCCGAAAAAGCTTAAGTCGCATGCATTTAAGCAAAAAAAATTTTTGACCAATTTTTTAGGAAAGGCTAACAACCCCTTTGCTAAAAATCAAATTTTTGGTTGAAACACAATTTTACCCAATTTTGCCCAAAAGGCGTTTATTTCTAATAACTGAGTATTGAAAGGAGTTTCAAATGCGAAGAAGCTTCCGAAAAAGCTGGAGTTTCAAATGCGAAGAAGCTTCCGAAAAAGCTTAAGTCGCATGCATTTAAGCAAAAAAAATTTTTGACCAATTTTTTAGGCTAACCCCTTTGCTAAAAATCAAATTTTTGGTTGAAACACAACTTTACCCAATTTTGCCCAAAAGGCGTTTATTTCTAATAACTGAGTATTGAAAGGAGTTTCAAATGCGAAGAAGCTTCCGAAAAAGCTTAAGTCGCATGCATTTAAGCAAAAAAAATTGTTGACCAATTTTTTAGGAAAGGCTAACCCCTTTGCTAAAAATCAAATTTTTGGTTGAAACACAATTTTACCCAATTTTGCCCAAAAGGCGTTTATTTCTAATAACTGAGTATTGAAAGGAGTTTCAAATGCGAAGAAGCTTCCGAAAAAGCTTAAGTCGCATGCATTTAAGCAAAAAAAATTGTTGACCAATTTTTTAGGAAAGGCTAACCCCTTTGCTAAAAATCAAATTTTTGGTTGAAACACAATTTTACCCAATTTTGCCCAAAAGGCGTTTATTTCTAATAACTGAGTATTGAAAGGAGTTTCAAATGCGAAGAAGCTTCCGAAAAAGCTTAAGTGGCATGCATTTAAGCAAAAAAATTTTTTGACCAATTTTTCAGGAAAGGCTAAAAATCAAATTTTTGGTTGAAACACAATTTTACCCACTTTTGCCCAAAAGGCGTTTATTTCTAATAACTGAGTATTGAAAGGAGTTTCAAATGCGAAGAAGCTTCCAAAAAGCTTAAGTGGCATGCATTTAAGCAAAAAAAATTTTTGACCAATTTTTTAGGAAAGGCTAACCCCTTTGCTAAAAATCAAATTTTTGGTTGAAACACAATTTTACCCAATTTTGCCCAAAAGGCGTTTATTTCTAATAACTGAGTATTGAAAGGAGTTTCAAATGCGAAGAAGCTTCCGAAAAAGCTTAAGTGGCATGCATTTAAACAAAAAAAATTTTTGACCAATTTTTTAGGAAAGGCTAACCCCTTTGCTAAAAATCAAATTTTTGGTTGAAACACAATTTTATCCAATTTTGCCCAAAAGGCGTTTATTTCTAATAACTGAGTATTGAAAGGAGTTTCAAATGCGAAGAAGCTTCCGAAAAAGCTTAAGTCGCATGCATTTAAGCAAAAAAAATTTTTGACCAATTTTTTAGGAAAGGCTAACCCCTTTGCTAAAAATCAAATTTTTGGTTGAAACACAATTTTACCCAATTTTGCCCAAAAGGCGTTTATTTCTAATAACTGAGTATTGAAAGGAGTTTCAAATGCGAAGAAGCTTCCGAAAAAGCTTAAGTGGCATGCATTTAAGCAAAAAAAATTTTTGACCAATTTTTTAGGAAAGGCTAACCCCTTTGCTAAAAATCAAATATTTGGTTGAAACACAATTTTACCCAATTTTGCCCAAAAGCCATTTATTTCTAATAACTGAGTATTGAAAGGAGTTTCAAATGCGAAGAAGCTTCCGAAAAAGCTTAAGTCGCATGCATTTAAGCAAAAAAAATTTTTGACAAATTTTTTAGAAATCAAATTTTTGGTTGAAACACAATTTTACCCAATTTTGCCCAAAAGGCGTTTATTTCTAATAACTGAGTATTGAAAGGAGTTTCAAATGCGAAGAAGCTTCCGAAAAAGCTTAAGTCGCATGCATTTAAGCAAAAAAAATTTTTGACCAATTTTTTAGGAAAGGCTAACCCCTTTGCTAAAAATCAAATTTTTGGTTGAAACACAATTTTACCCAATTTTGCCCAAAAGGCGTTTATTTCTAATAACTGAGTATTGAAAGGAGTTTCAAATGCGAAGAAGCTTCCGAAAAAGCTTAAGTCGCATGCATTTAAGCAAAAAAAATTTTTGACCAATTTTTTAGGAAAGGCTAACCCCTTTGCTAAAAATCAAATTTTTGGTTGAAACACAATTTTACCCAATTTTGCCCAAAAGGCGTTTATTTCTAATAACTGAGTATTGAAAGGAGTTTCAAATGCGAAGAAGCTTCCGAAAAAGCTTAAGTCGCATGCATTTAAGCAAAAAAAATTTTTGACCAATTTTTTAGGAAAGGCTAACCCCTTTGCTAAAAATCAAATTTTTGGTTGAAACACAATTTTACCCAATTTTGCCCAAAAGGCGTTTATTTCTAATAACTGAGTATTGAGAGGAGTTTCAAATGCGAAGAAGCTTCCGAAAAAGCTTAAGTCGCATGCATTTAACGTTTATTTCTAATAACTGAGTATTGAAAGGAGTTGCAAATGCGAAGAAGCTTCCGAAAAAGCTTAAGTCGCATGCATTTAAGCAAAAAAAATATTTGACCAATTTTTTAGGAAAGGCTAACCCCTTTGCTAAAAATCAAATTTTTGGTTGAAACACAATTTTACCCAATTTTGCCCAAAAGGCGTTTATTTCTAATAACTGAATATTGAAAGGAGTTTCAAATGCGAAGAAGCTTCCGAAAAAGCTTAAGTCGCATGCATTTAAGCAAAAAAAATTTTTGACCAATTTTTTAGGAAAGGCTAACCCCTTTGCTAAAAATCAAATTTTTGGTTGAAACACAATTTTACCCAATTTTGCCCAAAAGGCGTTTATTTCTAATAACTGAGTATTGAAAGGAGTTTCAAATGCGAAGAAGCTTCCGAAAAAGCTTAAGTCGCATGCATTTAAGCAAAACAAATTTTTGACCAATTTTTTAGGAAAGGCTAACCCCTTTGCTAAAAATCAAATTTTTGGTTGAAACACAATTTTACCCAATTTTGCCCAAAAGGCGTTTATTTCTAATAACTGAGTATTGAAAGGAGTTTCAAATGCGAAGAAGCTTCCGAAAAAGCTTAAGTCGCATGCATTTAAGCAAAAAAAATTTTTGACCAATTTTTTACGAAAGGCTAACCCCTTTGCTAAAAATCAAATTTTTGGTTGAAACACAATTTTACCCAATTTTGCCCAAAAGGCGTTTATTTCTAATAACTGAGTATTGAAAGGAGTTTTAAATGCGAAGAAGCTTCCGAAAAAGCTTAAGTCGCATGCATTTAAGCAAAAAAAATTTTTGACCAATTTTTTAGGAAAGGCTAACCTTTGCTAAAAATCAAATTTTTGGTTGAAACACAATTTTACCCAATTTTGCCCAAAAGGCGTTTATTTCTAATAACTGAGTATTGAAAGGAGTTTCAAATGCGAAGAAGCATCCGAAAAAGCTTAAGTCGCATGCATTTAAGCAAAAAAAATTTTTGACCAATTTTTTAGGAAAGGCTAACCTTTGCTAAAAATCAAATTTTTGGTTGAAACACAATTTTACCCAATTTTGCCCAAAAGGCGTTTATTTCTAATAACTGAGTATTGAAAGGAGTTTCAAATGCGAAGAAGCTTCCGAAAAAGCTTAAGTCGCATGCATTTAAGCAAAAAAAATTTTTGACCAATTTTTTAGGAAAGGCTAACCCCTTTGCTAAAAATCAAATTTTTGGTTGAAACACAATTTTACCCAATTTTGCCCAAAAGGCGTTTATTTCTAATAACTGAGTATTGAAAGGAGTTTCAAATGCGAAGAAGCTTCCGAAAAAGGTTAAGTCGCATGCATTTAAGCAAAAAAAATGTTTGACCAATTTTTTAGGAAAGGCTAACCCCTTTGCTAAAAATCAAATTTTTGGTTGAAACACAATTTTACCCAATTTTGCCCAAAAGGCGTTTATTTCTAATAACTGAGTATTGAAAGGAGTTTCAAATGCGAAGAAGCTTCCGAAAAAGCTTAAGTCGCATGCATTTAAGCAAAAAAAATTTTTGACCAATTTTTTACGAAAGGCTAACCCCTTTGCTAAAAATCAAATTTTTGGTTGAAACACAATTTTACCCAATTTTGCCCAAAAGGCGTTTATTTCTAATAACTGAGTATTGAAAGGAGTTTTAAATGCGAAGAAGCTTCCGAAAAAGCTTAAGTCGCATGCATTTAAGCAAAAAAAATTTTTGACCAATTTTTTAGGAAAGGCTAACCTTTGCTAAAAATCAAATTTTTGGTTGAAACACAATTTTACCCAATTTTGCCCAAAAGGCGTTTATTTCTAATAACTGAGTATTGAAAGGAGTTTCAAATGCGAAGAAGCTTCCGAAAAAGCTTAAGTCGCATGCATTTAAGCAAAAAAAATTTTTGACCAATTTTTTAGGAAAGGCTAACCCCTTTGCTAAAAATCAAATTTTTGGTTGAAACACAATTTTACCCAATTTTGCCCAAAAGGCGTTTATTTCTAATAACTGAGTATTGAAAGGAGTTTCAAATGCGAAGAAGCTTCCGAAAAAGCTTAAGTCGTATGCATTTAAGCAAAAAAAATTGTTGACCAATTTTTTAGGAAAGGCTAACCCCTTTGCTAAAAATCAAATATTTGGTTGAAACACAATTTTACCCAATTTTGCCCAAAAGGCGTTTATTTCTAATAACTGAGTATTGAAAGGAGTTTCAAATGCGAAGAAGCTTCCGAAAAAGCTTAAATCGCATGCATTTAAGCAAAAAAAAATTTTGACCAATTTTTTAGGAAAGGCTAACCCTTTGCTAAAAATCAAATTTTTGGTTGAAACACAATTTTACCCAATTTTGAGTTTCAAATGCGAAGAAGCTTCCGAAAAAGCTTAAGTCGCATGCATTTAAGCAAAAAAAATTTTTGACCAATTTTTTAGGAAAGGCTAACACCCCTTTGCTAAAAATCAAATTTTTGGTTGAAACACAATTTTACCCAATTTTGCCCAAAAGGCGTTTATTTCTAATAACTGAGTATTGAAAGGAGTTTCAAATGCGAAGAAGCTTCCGAAAAAGCTTAAGTCGCATGCATTTAAGCAAAAAAAATTTTTGACCAATTTTTTAGGAAAGGCTAACACCCCTTTGCTAAAAATCAAATTTTTGGTTGAAACACAATTTTATCCAATTTTGCCCAAAAGGCGTTTATTTCTAATAACTGAGTATTGAAAGGAGTTTCAAATGCGAAGAAGCTTCCGAAAAAGCTTAAGTCGCATGCATTTAAGCAAAAAAAATGTTTGACCAATTTTTTAGGAAAGGCTAACCCCTTTGCTAAAAATCAAATTTTTGGTTGAAACACAATTTTACCCAATTTTGCCCAAAAGGCGTTTATTTCTAATAACTGAGTATTGAAAGGAGTTTCAAATGCGAAGAAGCTTCCGAAAAAGCTTAAGTCGCATGCATTTAAGCAAAAAAAATTTTTGACCAATTTTTTAGGAAAGGCTAACCCCTTTGCTAAAAATCAAATTTTTGGTTGAAACACAATTTTACCCAATTTTGCCCAAAAGGCGTTTATTTCTAATAACTGAGTATTGAAAGGAGTTTCAAATGCGAAGAAGCTTCCGAAAAAGCTTAAGTCGCATGCATTTAAGCAAAAAAAATTTTTGACCAAATTTTTAGGAAAGGCTAACCCCTTTGCTAAAAATCAAATTTTTGGTTGAAACACAATTTTACCCAATTTTGCCCAAAAGGCGTTTATTTCTAATAACTGAGTATTGAAAGGAGTTTCAAATGCGAAGAAGCTTCCGAAAAAGCTTAAGTCGCATGCATTTAAGCAAAAAAAATTTTTGACCAATTTTTTAGGAAAGGCTAACCCCTTTGCTAAAAATCAAATTTTTGGTTGAAACACAATTTTACCCAATTTTACCCAAAAGGCGTTTATTTCTAATAACTGAGTATTGAAAGGAGTTTCAAATGCGAAGAAGCTTCCGAAAAAGCTTAAGTCGCATGCATTTAAGCAAAAAAAATTTTTGACCAATTTTTTAGGAAAGGCTAACCCCTTTGCTAAAAATCAAATTTTTGGTTGAAACACAATTTTACCCAATTTTGCCCAAAAGGCGTTTATTTCTAATAACTGAGTATTGAAAGGAGTTTCAAATGCGAAGAAGCTTCCGAAAAAGCTTAAGTCGCATGCATTTAAGCAAAAAAAATTTTTGACCAATTTTTTAGGAAAGGCTAACCCCTTTGCTAAAAATCAAATTTTTGGTTGAAACACAATTTTACCCAATTTTGCCCAAAAGGCGTTTATTTCTAATAACTGAGTATTGAAAGGAGTTTCAAATGCGAAGAAGCTTCCGAAAAAGCTTAAGTCGCATGCATTTAAGCAAAAAAAATTTTTGACCAATTTTTTAGGAAAGGCTAACTAACCCCTTTGCTAAAAATCAAATTTTTGGTTGAAACACAATTTTACCCAATTTTGCCCAAAAGGCGTTTATTTCTAATAACTGAGTATTGAAAGGAGTTTCAAATGCGAAGAAGCTTCCGAAAAAGCTTAAGTCGCATGCATTTAAGCAAAAAAAATTTTTGACCAATTTTTTAGGAAAGGCTAACCCCTATGCTAAAAATCAAATTTTTGGTTGAAACACAATTTTACCCAATTTTGCCCAAAAGGCGTTTATTTCTAATAACTGAGTATTGAAAGGAGTTTCAAATGCGAAGAAGCTTCCGAAAAAGCTTAAGTCGCATGCATTTAAGCAAAAAAAATTTTTGACCAATTTTTTAGGAAAGGCTAACCCCTTTGCTAAAAATCAAATTTTTGGTTGAAACACAATTTTACCCAATTTTGCCCAAAAGGCGTTTATTTCTAATAACTGAGTATTGAAAGGAGTTTCAAATGCGAAGAAGCTTCCGAAAAAGCTTAAGTCGCATGCATTTAAGCAAAAAAAATTTTTGACCATTTTTTTAGGAAAGGCTAACCCCTTTGCTAAAAATCAAATTTTTGGTTGAAACACAATTTTACCCAATTTTGCCCAAAAGGCGTTTATTTCTAATAACTGAGTATTGAAAGGAGTTTCAAATGCGAAGAAGCTTCCGAAAAAGCTTAAGTCGCATGCATTTAAGCAAAAAAAAATTTTGACCAATTTTTTAGGAAAGGCTAACCCTTTGCTAAAAATCAAATTTTTGGTTGAAACACAATTTTACCCAATTTTGAGTTTCAAATGCGAAGAAGCTTCCGAAAAAGCTTAAGTCGCATGCATTTAAGCAAAAAAAATTTTTGACCAATTTTTTAGGAAAGGCTAACACCCCTTTGCTAAAAATCAAATTTTTAGTTGAAACACAATTTTACCCAATTTTGCCCAAAAGGCGTTTATTTCTAATAACTGAGTATTGAAAGGAGTTTCAAATGCGAAGAAGCTTCCGAAAAAGCTTAAGTCGCATGCATTTAAGCAAACAAAATTTTTGACCCCTTTGCTAAAAATCAAATTTTTGGTTGAAACACAATTTTACCCAATTTTGCCCAAAAGGCGTTTATTTCTAATAACTGAGTATTGAAAGGAGTTTCAAATGCGAAGAAGCTTCCGAAAAAGCTTAAGTCGCATGCATTTAAGCAAAAAAAATTGTTGACCAATTTTTTAGGAAAGGCTAACCCCTTTGCTAAAAATCAAATTTTTGGTTGAAACACAATTTTACCCAATTTTGCCCAAAAGGCGTTTATTTCTAATAACTGAGTATTGAAAGGAGTTTCAAATGCGAAGAAGCTTCCGAAAAAGCTTAAGTCGCATGCATTTAAGCAAAAAAAATTTTTGACCAATTTTTTAGGAAAGGCTAACTAACCCCTTTGCTAAAAATCAAATTTTTGGTTGAAACACAATTTTACCCAATTTTGCCCAAAAGGCGTTTATTTCTAATAACTGAGTATTGAAAGGAGTTTCAAATGCGAAGAAGCTTCCGAAAAAGCTTAAGTCGCATGCATTTAAGCAAAAAAAATTTTTGACCAATTTTTTAGGAAAGGCTAACCCCTTTGCTAAAAATCAAATTTTTGGTTGAAACACAATTTTACCCAATTTTGCCCAAAAGGCGTTTATTTCTAATAACTGAGTATTGAAAGGAGTTTCAAATGCGAAGAAGCTTCCGAAAAAGCTTAAGTCGCATGCATTTAAGCAAAAAAAATTTTTGACCAATTTTTTAGGAAAGGCTAACCCCTTTGCTAAAAATCAAATTTTTGGTTGAAACACAATTTTACCCAATTTTGCCCAAAAGGCGTTTATTTCTAATAACTGAGTATTGAAAGGAGTTTCAAATGCGAAGAAGCTTCCGAAAAAGCTTAAGTCGCATGCATTTAAGCAAAAAAAATTTTTGACCAATTTTTTAGGAAAGGCTAACTAACCCCTTTGCTAAAAATCAAATTTTTGGTTGAAACACAATTTTACCCAATTTTGCCCAAAAGGCGTTTATTTCTAATAACTGAGTATTGAAAGGAGTTTCAAATGCGAAGAAGCTTCCGAAAAAGCTTAAGTCGCATGCATTTAAGCAAAAAAAATTTTTGACCAATTTTTTAGGAAAGGCTAACCCCTTTGCTAAAAATCAAATTTTTGGTTCAAACACAATTTTACCCAATTTTGCCCAAAAGGCGTTTATTTCTAATAACTGAGTATTGAAAGGAGTTTCAAATGCGAAGAAGCTTCCGAAAAAGCTTAAGTCGCATGCATTTAAGCAAAAAAAATTTTTGACCAATTTTTTAGGAAAGGCTAACCCCTTTGCTAAAAATCAAATTTTTGGTTGAAACACAATTTTACCCAATTTTGCCCAAAAGGCGTTTATTTCTAATAACTGAGTATTGAAAGGAGTTTCAAATGCGAAGAAGCTTCCGAAAAAGCTTAAGTCGCATGCATTTAAGCAAAAAAAATTTTTGACCAATTTTTTAGGAAAGGCTAACCCCTTTGCTAAAAATCAAATTTTTGGTTGAAACACAATTTTACCCAATTTTGAGTTTCAAATGCGAAGAAGCTTCCGAAAAAGCTTAAGTCGCATGCATTTAAGCAAAAAAAATTTTTGACCAATTTTTTAGGAAAGGCTAACACCCCTTTGCTAAAAATCAAATTTTAGGTTGAAACACAATTTTACCCAATTTTGCCCAAAAGGCGTTTATTTCTAATAACTGAGTATTGAAAGGAGTTTCAAATGCGAAGAAGCTTCCGAAAAAGCTTAAGTCGCATGCATTTAAGCAAACAAAATTTTTGACCACTTTGCTAAAAATCAAATTTTTGGTTGAAACACAATTTTATCCAATTTTGCCCAAAAGGCAAGGAGTTTCAAATGCGAAGAAGCTTCCGAAAAAGCTTAAGTCGCATGCATTTAAGCAAAAAAAATTTTTGACCAATTTTTTAGGAAAGGCTAACTAACCCCTTTGCTAAAAATCAAATTTTTGGTTGAAACACAATTTTACCCAATTTTGCCCAAAAGGCGTTTATTTCTAATAACTGAGTATTGAAAGGAGTTTCAAATGCGAAGAAGCTTCCGAAAAAGCTTAAGTCGCATGCATTTAAGCAAAAAAAATTTTTGACCAATTTTTTAGGAAAGGCTAACCCCTTTGCTAAAAATCAAATTTTTGGTTGAAACACAATTTTACCCAATTTTGCCCAAAAGGCGTTTATTTCTAATAACTGAGTATTGAAAGGAGTTTCAAATGCGAAGAAGCTTCCGAAAAAGCTTAAGTCGCATGCATTTAAGCAAAAAAAATTTTTGACCAATTTTTTAGGAAAGGCTAACCCCTTTGCTAAAAATCAAATTTTTGGTTGAAACACAATTTTACCCAATTTTGCCCAAAAGGCGTTTATTTCTAATAACTGAGTATTGAAAGGAGTTTCAAATGCGAAGAAGCTTCCGAAAAAGCTTAAGTCGCATGCATTTAAGCAAAAAAAATTTTTGACCAATTTTTTAGGAAAGGCTAACTAACCCCTTTGCTAAAAATCAAATTTTTGGTTGAAACACAATTTTACCCAATTTTGCCCAAAAGGCGTTTATTTCTAATAACTGAGTATTGAAAGGAGTTTCAAATGCGAAGAAGCTTCCGAAAAAGCTTAAGTCGCATGCATTTAAGCAAAAAAAATTTTTGACCAATTTTTTAGGAAAGGCTAACCCCTTTGCTAAAAATCAAATTTTTGGTTCAAACACAATTTTACCCAATTTTGCCCAAAAGGCGTTTATTTCTAATAACTGAGTATTGAAAGGAGTTTCAAATGCGAAGAAGCTTCCGAAAAAGCTTAAGTCGCATGCATTTAAGCAAAAAAAATTTTTGACCAATTTTTTAGGAAAGGCTAACCCCTTTGCTAAAAATCAAATTTTTGGTTGAAACACAATTTTACCCAATTTTGCCCAAAAGGCGTTTATTTCTAATAACTGAGTATTGAAAGGAGTTTCAAATGCGAAGAAGCTTCCGAAAAAGCTTAAGTCGCATGCATTTAAGCAAAAAAAATTTTTGACCAATTTTTTAGGAAAGGCTAACCCCTTTGCTAAAAATCAAATTTTTGGTTGAAACACAATTTTACCCAATTTTGAGTTTCAAATGCGAAGAAGCTTCCGAAAAAGCTTAAGTCGCATGCATTTAAGCAAAAAAAATTTTTGACCAATTTTTTAGGAAAGGCTAACACCCCTTTGCTAAAAATCAAATTTTAGGTTGAAACACAATTTTACCCAATTTTGCCCAAAAGGCGTTTATTTCTAATAACTGAGTATTGAAAGGAGTTTCAAATGCGAAGAAGCTTCCGAAAAAGCTTAAGTCGCATGCATTTAAGCAAACAAAATTTTTGACCACTTTGCTAAAAATCAAATTTTTGGTTGAAACACAATTTTATCCAATTTTGCCCAAAAGGCAAGGAGTTTCAAATGCGAAGAAGCTTCCGAAAAAGCTTAAGTCGCATGCATTTAAGCAAAAAAAATTTTTGACCAATTTTTTAGGAAAGGCTAACTAACCCCTTTGCTAAAAATCAAATTTTTGGTTGAAACACAATTTTACCCAATTTTGCCCAAAAGGCGTTTATTTCTAATAACTGAGTATTGAAAGGAGTTTCAAATGCGAAGAAGCTTCCGAAAAAGCTTAAGTCGCATGCATTTAAGCAAAAAAAATTTTTGACCAATTTTTTAGGAAAGGCTAACCCCTTTGCTAAAAATCAAATTTTTGGTTGAAACACAATTTTACCCAATTTTGCCCAAAAGGCGTTTATTTCTAATAACTGAGTATTGAAAGGAGTTTCAAATGCGAAGAAGCTTCCGAAAAAGCTTAAGTCGCATGCATTTAAGCAAAAAAAATTTTTGACCAATTTTTTAGGAAAGGCTAACCCCTTTGCTAAAAATCAAATTTTTGGTTGAAACACAATTTTACCCAATTTTGCCCAAAAGGCGTTTATTTCTAATAACTGAGTATTGAAAGGAGTTTCAAATGCGAAGAAGCTTCCGAAAAAGCTTAAGTCGCATGCATTTAAGCAAAAAAAATTTTTGACCAATTTTTTAGGAAAGGCTAACCCCTTTGCTAAAAATCAAATTTTTGGTTGAAACACAATTTTACCCAATTTTGCCCAAAAGGCGTTTATTTCTAATAACTGAGTATTGAAAGGAGTTTCAAATGCGAAGAAGCTTCCGAAAAAGCTTAAGTCGCATGCATTTAAGCAAAAAAAATTTTTGACCAAATTTTTAGGAAAGGCTAACCCCTTTGCTAAAAATCAAATTTTTGGTTGAAACACAATTTTACCCAATTTTGCCCAAAAGGCGTTTATTTCTAATAACTGAGTATTGAAAGGAGTTTCAAATGCGAAGAAGCTTCCGAAAAAGCTTAAGTCGCATGCATTTAAGCAAAAAAAATTTTTGACCAATTTTTTAGGAAAGGCTAACCCCTTTGCTAAAAATCAAATTTTTGGTTGAAACACAATTTTACCCAATTTTGCCCAAAAGGCGTTTATTTCTAATAACTGAGTATTGAAAGGAGTTTCAAATGCGAAGAAGCTTCCGAAAAAGCTTAAGTCGCATGCATTTAAGCAAAAAAAATTTTTGACCAATTTTTTAGGAAAGGCTAACAACCCCTTTGCTAAAAATCAAATTTTTGGTTGAAACACAATTTTACCCAATTTTGCCCAAAAGGCGTTTATTTCTAATAACTGAGTATTGAAAGGAGTTTCAAATGCGAAGAAGCTTCCGAAAAAGCTTAAGTCGCATGCATTTAAGCAAAAAAAATTTTTGACCAATTTTTTAGGAAAGGCTAACTAACCCCTTTGCTAAAAATCAAATTTTTGGTTGAAACACAATTTTACCCAATTTTGCCCAAAAGGCGTTTATTTCTAATAACTGAGTATTGAAAGGAGTTTCAAATGCGAAGAAGCTTCCGAAAAAGCTTAAGTCGCATGCATTTAAGCAAAAAAAATTTTTGACCAAATTTTTAGGAAAGGCTAACCCCTTTGCTAAAAATCAAATTTTTGGTTGAAACACAATTTTACCCAATTTTGCCCAAAAGGCGTTTATTTCTAATAACTGAGTATTGAAAGGAGTTTCAAATGCGAAGAAGCTTCCGAAAAAGCTTAAGTCGCATGCATTTAAGCAAAAAAAATTTTTGACCAAATTTTTAGGAAAGGCTAACCCCTTTGCTAAAAATCAAATTTTTGGTTGAAACACAATTTTACCCAATTTTGCCCAAAAGGCGTTTATTTCTAATAACTGAGTATTGAAAGGAGTTTCAAATGCGAAGAAGCTTCCGAAAAAGCTTAAGTCGCATGCATTTAAGCAAAAAAAATTTTTGACCAATTTTTTAGGAAAGGCTAACCCCTTTGCTAAAAATCAAATTTTTGGTTGAAACACAATTTTACCCAATTTTGCCCAAAAGGCGTTTATTTCTAATAACTAAGTATTGAAAGGAGTTTCAAATGCGAAGAAGCTTCCGAAAAAGCTTAAGTCGCATGCATTTAAGCAAAAAAAATGTTTGACCAATTTTTTAGGAAAGGCTAACCCCTTTGCTAAAAATCAAATTTTTGGTTGAAACACAATTTTACCCAATTTTGCCCAAAAGGCGTTTATTTCTAATAACTGAGTATTGAAAGGAGTTTCAAATGCGAAGAAGCTTCCGAAAAAGCTTAAGTCGCATGCATTTAAGCAAAAAAAATTTTTGACCAATTTTTTAGGAAAGGCTAACCCCTTTGCTAAAAATCAAATTTTTGGTTGAAACACAATTTTACCCAATTTTGCCCAAAAGGCATTTATTTCTAATAACTGAGTATTGAAAGGAGTTTCAAATGCGAAGAAGCTTCCGAAAAAGCTTAAGTCGCATGCATTTAAGCAAAAAAAATTTTTGACCAATTTTTTAGGAAAGGCTAACCCCTTTGCTAAAAATCAAATTTTTGGTTGAAACACAATTTTACCCAATTTTGCCCAAAAGGCGTTTATTTCTAATAACTGAGTATTGAAAGGAGTTTCAAATGCGAAGAAGCTTCCGAAAAAGCTTAAGTCGCATGCATTTAAGCAAAAAAAATTTTTGACCAATTTTTTAGGAAAGGCTAACCCCTTTGCTAAAAATCAAATTTTTGGTTGAAACACAATTTTACCCAATTTTGCCCAAAAGGCGTTTATTTCTAATAACTGAGTATTGAAAGGAGTTTCAAATGCGAAGAAGCTTCCGAAAAAGCTTAAGTCGCATGCATTTAAGCAAAAAAAATTTTTGACCAATTTTTTAGGAAAGGCTAACCCCTTTGCTAAAAATCAAATTTTTGGTTGAAACACAATTTTACCCAATTTTGCCCAAAAGGCGTTTATTTCTAATAACTGAGTATTGAAAGGAGTTTCAAATGCGAAGAAGCTTCCGAAAAAGCTTAAGTCGCATGCATTTAAGCAAAAAAAATTTTTGACCAAATTTTTAGGAAAGGCTAACCCCTTTGCTAAAAATCAAATTTTTGGTTGAAACACAATTTTACCCAATTTTGCCCAAAAGGCGTTTATTTCTAATAACTGAGTATTGAAAGGAGTTTCAAATGCGAAGAAGCTTCCGAAAAAGCTTAAGTCGCATGCATTTAAGCAAAAAAAAATTTTGACCAATTTTTTAGGAAAGGCTAACCCTTTGCTAAAAATCAAATTTTTGGTTGAAACACAATTTTACCCAATTTTGAGTTTCAAATGCGAAGAAGCTTCCGAAAAAGCTTAAGTCGCATGCATTTAAGCAAAAAAAATTTTTGACCAATTTTTTAGGAAAGGCTAACACCCCTTTGCTAAAAATCAAATTTTTGGTTGAAACACAATTTTACCCAATTTTGCCCAAAAGGCGTTTATTTCTAATAACTGAGTATTGAAAGGAGTTTCAAATGCGAAGAAGCTTCCGAAAAAGCTTAAGTCGCATGCATTTAAGCAAAAAAAATTTTTGACCAATTTTTTAGGAAAGGCTAACCCCTTTGCTAAAAATCAAATTTTTGGTTGAAACACAATTTTACCCAATTTTGCCCAAAAGGCGTTTATTTCTAATAACTGAGTATTGAAAGGAGTTTCAAATGCGAAGAAGCTTCCGAAAAAGCTTAAGTCGCATGCATTTAAGCAAAAAAAATTTTTGACCAATTTTTTAGGAAAGGCTAACCCCTTTGCTAAAAATCAAATTTTTGGTTGAAACACAATTTTACCCAATTTTGCCCAAAAGGCGTTTATTTCTAATAACTGAGTATTGAAAGGAGTTTCAAATGCGAAGAAGCTTCCGAAAAAGCTTAAGTCGCATGCATTTAAGCAAAAAAAATTTTTGACCAAATTTTTAGGAAAGGCTAACCCCTTTGCTAAAAATCAAATTTTTGGTTGAAACACAATTTTACCCAATTTTGCCCAAAAGGCGTTTATTTCTAATAACTGAGTATTGAAAGGAGTTTCAAATGCGAAGAAGCTTCCGAAAAAGCTTAAGTCGCATGCATTTAAGCAAAAAAAAATTTTGACCAATTTTTTAGGAAAGGCTAACCCTTTGCTAAAAATCAAATTTTTGGTTGAAACACAATTTTACCCAATTTTGAGTTTCAAATGCGAAGAAGCTTCCGAAAAAGCTTAAGTCGCATGCATTTAAGCAAAAAAAATTTTTGACCAATTTTTTAGGAAAGGCTAACACCCCTTTGCTAAAAATCAAATTTTTGGTTGAAACACAATTTTACCCAATTTTGCCCAAAAGGCGTTTATTTCTAATAACTGAGTATTGAAAGGAGTTTCAAATGCGAAGAAGCTTCCGAAAAAGCTTAAGTCGCATGCATTTAAGCAAAAAAAATTTTTGACCAATTTTTTAGGAAAGGCTAACCCCTTTGCTAAAAATCAAATTTTTGGTTGAAACACAATTTTACCCAATTTTGCCCAAAAGGCGTTTATTTCTAATAACTGAGTATTGAAAGGAGTTTCAAATGCGAAGAAGCTTCCGAAAAAGCTTAAGTCGCATGCATTTAAGCAAAAAAAAATTTTGACCAATTTTTTAGGAAAGGCTAACCCTTTGCTAAAAATCAAATTTTTGGTTGAAACACAATTTTACCCAATTTTGAGTTTCAAATGCGAAGAAGCTTCCGAAAAAGCTTAAGTCGCATGCATTTAAGCAAAAAAAATTTTTGACCAATTTTTTAGGAAAGGCTAACACCCCTTTGCTAAAAATCAAATTTTTGGTTGAAACACAATTTTACCCAATTTTGCCCAAAAGGCGTTTATTTCTAATAACTGAGTATTGAAAGGAGTTTCAAATGCGAAGAAGCTTCCGAAAAAGCTTAAGTCGCATGCATTTAAGCAAAAAAAATTTTTGACCAATTTTTTAGGAAAGGCTAACCCCTTTGCTAAAAATCAAATTTTTGGTTGAAACACAATTTTACCCAATTTTGCCCAAAAGGCGTTTATTTCTAATAACTGAGTATTGAAAGGAGTTTCAAATGCGAAGAAGCTTCCGAAAAAGCTTAAGTCGCATGCATTTAAGCAAAAAAAATTTTTCACCAATTTTTTAGGAAAGGCTAACCCCTTTGCTAAAAATCAAATTTTTGGTTGAAACACAATTTTACCCAATTTTGCCCAAAAGGCGTTTATTTCTAATAACTGAGTATTGAAAGGAGTTTCAAATGCGAAGAAGCTTCCGAAAAAGCTTAAGTCGCATGCATTTAAGCAAAAAAAATTTTTGACCAATTTTTTAGGAAAGGCTAACTAACCCCTTTGCTAAAAATCAAATTTTTGGTTGAAACACAATTTTACCCAATTTTGCCCAAAAGGCGTTTATTTCTAATAACTGAGTATTGAAAGGAGTTTCAAATGCGAAGAAGCTTCCGAAAAAGCTTAAGTCGCATGCATTTAAGCAAAAAAAATTTTTGACCAATTTTTTAGGAAAGGCTAACCCCTTTGCTAAAAATCAAATTTTTGGTTCAAACACAATTTTACCCAATTTTGCCCAAAAGGCGTTTATTTCTAATAACTGAGTATTGAAAGGAGTTTCAAATGCGAAGAAGCTTCCGAAAAAGCTTAAGTCGCATGCATTTAAGCAAAAAAAATTTTTGACCAATTTTTTAGGAAAGGCTAAAAATCAAATTTTTGGTTGAAACACAATTTTACCCAATTTTGCCCAAAAGGCGTTTATTTCTAATAACTGAGTATTGAAAGGAGTTTCAAATGCGAAGAAGCTTCCGAAAAAGCTTAAGTCGCATGCATTTAAGCAAAAAAAATTTTTGACCAATTTTTTAGGAAAGGCTAACCCCTTTGCTAAAAATCAAATTTTTGGTTGAAACACAATTTTACCCAATTTTGAGTTTCAAATGCGAAGAAGCTTCCGAAAAAGCTTAAGTCGCATGCATTTAAGCAAAAAAAATTTTTGACCAATTTTTTAGGAAAGGCTAACACCCCTTTGCTAAAAATCAAATTTTAGGTTGAAACACAATTTTACCCAATTTTGCCCAAAAGGCGTTTATTTCTAATAACTGAGTATTGAAAGGAGTTTCAAATGCGAAGAAGCTTCCGAAAAAGCTTAAGTCGCATGCATTTAAGCAAACAAAATTTTTGACCACTTTGCTAAAAATCAAATTTTTGGTTGAAACACAATTTTATCCAATTTTGCCCAAAAGGCAAGGAGTTTCAAATGCGAAGAAGCTTCCGAAAAAGCTTAAGTCGCATGCATTTAAGCAAAAAAAATTTTTGACCAATTTTTTAGGAAAGGCTAACTAACCCCTTTGCTAAAAATCAAATTTTTGGTTGAAACACAATTTTACCCAATTTTGCCCAAAAGGCGTTTATTTCTAATAACTGAGTATTGAAAGGAGTTTCAAATGCGAAGAAGCTTCCGAAAAAGCTTAAGTCGCATGCATTTAAGCAAAAAAAATTTTTGACCAATTTTTTAGGAAAGGCTAACCCCTTTGCTAAAAATCAAATTTTTGGTTGAAACACAATTTTACCCAATTTTGCCCAAAAGGCGTTTATTTCTAATAACTGAGTATTGAAAGGAGTTTCAAATGCGAAGAAGCTTCCGAAAAAGCTTAAGTCGCATGCATTTAAGCAAAAAAAATTTTTGACCAATTTTTTAGGAAAGGCTAACCCCTTTGCTAAAAATCAAATTTTTGGTTGAAACACAATTTTACCCAATTTTGCCCAAAAGGCGTTTATTTCTAATAACTGAGTATTGAAAGGAGTTTCAAATGCGAAGAAGCTTCCGAAAAAGCTTAAGTCGCATGCATTTAAGCAAAAAAAATTTTTGACCAATTTTTTAGGAAAGGCTAACCCCTTTGCTAAAAATCAAATTTTTGGTTGAAACACAATTTTACCCAATTTTGCCCAAAAGGCGTTTATTTCTAATAACTGAGTATTGAAAGGAGTTTCAAATGCGAAGAAGCTTCCGAAAAAGCTTAAGTCGCATGCATTTAAGCAAAAAAAATTTTTGACCAAATTTTTAGGAAAGGCTAACCCCTTTGCTAAAAATCAAATTTTTGGTTGAAACACAATTTTACCCAATTTTGCCCAAAAGGCGTTTATTTCTAATAACTGAGTATTGAAAGGAGTTTCAAATGCGAAGAAGCTTCCGAAAAAGCTTAAGTCGCATGCATTTAAGCAAAAAAAATTTTTGACCAAATTTTTAGGAAAGGCTAACCCCTTTGCTAAAAATCAAATTTTTGGTTGAAACACAATTTTACCCAATTTTGAGTTTCAAATGCGAAGAAGCTTCCGAAAAAGCTTAAGTCGCATGCATTTAAGCAAAAAAAATTTTTGACCAATTTTTTAGGAAAGGCTAACACCCCTTTGCTAAAAATCAAATTTTAGGTTGAAACACAATTTTACCCAATTTTGCCCAAAAGGCGTTTATTTCTAATAACTGAGTATTGAAAGGAGTTTCAAATGCGAAGAAGCTTCCGAAAAAGCTTAAGTCGCATGCATTTAAGCAAACAAAATTTTTGACCACTTTGCTAAAAATCAAATTTTTGGTTGAAACACAATTTTATCCAATTTTGCCCAAAAGGCAAGGAGTTTCAAATGCGAAGAAGCTTCCGAAAAAGCTTAAGTCGCATGCATTTAAGCAAAAAAAATTTTTGACCAATTTTTTAGGAAAGGCTAACTAACCCCTTTGCTAAAAATCAAATTTTTGGTTGAAACACAATTTTACCCAATTTTGCCCAAAAGGCGTTTATTTCTAATAACTGAGTATTGAAAGGAGTTTCAAATGCGAAGAAGCTTCCGAAAAAGCTTAAGTCGCATGCATTTAAGCAAAAAAAATTTTTGACCAATTTTTTAGGAAAGGCTAACCCCTTTGCTAAAAATCAAATTTTTGGTTGAAACACAATTTTACCCAATTTTGCCCAAAAGGCGTTTATTTCTAATAACTGAGTATTGAAAGGAGTTTCAAATGCGAAGAAGCTTCCGAAAAAGCTTAAGTCGCATGCATTTAAGCAAAAAAAATTTTTGACCAATTTTTTAGGAAAGGCTAACCCCTTTGCTAAAAATCAAATTTTTGGTTGAAACACAATTTTACCCAATTTTGCCCAAAAGGCGTTTATTTCTAATAACTGAGTATTGAAAGGAGTTTCAAATGCGAAGAAGCTTCCGAAAAAGCTTAAGTCGCATGCATTTAAGCAAAAAAAATTTTTGACCAATTTTTTAGGAAAGGCTAACCCCTTTGCTAAAAATCAAATTTTTGGTTGAAACACAATTTTACCCAATTTTGCCCAAAAGGCGTTTATTTCTAATAACTGAGTATTGAAAGGAGTTTCAAATGCGAAGAAGCTTCCGAAAAAGCTTAAGTCGCATGCATTTAAGCAAAAAAAATTTTTGACCAAATTTTTAGGAAAGGCTAACCCCTTTGCTAAAAATCAAATTTTTGGTTGAAACACAATTTTACCCAATTTTGCCCAAAAGGCGTTTATTTCTAATAACTGAGTATTGAAAGGAGTTTCAAATGCGAAGAAGCTTCCGAAAAAGCTTAAGTCGCATGCATTTAAGCAAAAAAAATTTTTGACCAATTTTTTAGGAAAGGCTAACCCCTTTGCTAAAAATCAAATTTTTGGTTGAAACACAATTTTACCCAATTTTGCCCAAAAGGCGTTTATTTCTAATAACTGAGTATTGAAAGGAGTTTCAAATGCGAAGAAGCTTCCGAAAAAGCTTAAGTCGCATGCATTTAAGCAAAAAAAATTTTTGCCCAATTTTTTAGGAAAGGCTAACCCCTTTGCTAAAAATCAAATTTTTGGTTGAAACACAATTTTACCCAATTTTGCCCAAAAGGCGTTTATTTCTAATAACTGAGTATTGAAAGGAGTTTCAAATGCGAAGAAGCTTCCGAAAAAGCTTAAGTCGCATGCATTTAAGCAAAAAAAATTTTTGACCAATTTTTTAGGAAAGGCTAACCCCTTTGCTAAAAATCAAATTTTTGGTTGAAACACAATTTTACCCAATTTTGCCCAAAAGGCGTTTATTTCTAATAACTGAGTATTGAAAGGAGTTTCAAATGCGAAGAAGCTTCCGAAAAAGCTTAAGTCGCATGCATTTAAGCAAAAAAAATATTTGACCAATTTTTTAGGAAAGGCTAACCCCTTTGCTAAAAATCAAATTTTTGGTTGAAACACAATTTTACCCAATTTTGCCCAAAAGGCGTTTATTTCTAATAACTGAGTATTGAAAGGAGTTTCAAATGCGAAGAAGCTTCCGAAAAAGCTTAAGTCGCATGCATTTAAGCAAAAAAAATTTTTGACCAATTTTTTAGGAAAGGCTAACTAACCCCTTTGCTAAAAATCAAATTTTTGGTTGAAACACAATTTTACCCAATTTTGCCCAAAAGGCGTTTATTTCTAATAACTGAGTATTGAAAGGAGTTTCAAATGCGAAGAAGCTTCCGAAAAAGCTTAAGTCGCATGCATTTAAGCAAAAAAAATTTTTGACCAAATTTTTAGGAAAGGCTAACCCCTTTGCTAAAAATCAAATTTTTGGTTGAAACACAATTTTACCCAATTTTGCCCAAAAGGCGTTTATTTCTAATAACTGAGTATTGAAAGGAGTTTCAAATGCGAAGAAGCTTCCGAAAAAGCTTAAGTCGCATGCATTTAAGCAAAAAAAATTTTTGACCAAATTTTTAGGAAAGGCTAACCCCTTTGCTAAAAATCAAATTTTTGGTTGAAACACAATTTTACCCAATTTTGCCCAAAAGGCGTTTATTTCTAATAACTGAGTATTGAAAGGAGTTTCAAATGCGAAGAAGCTTCCGAAAAAGCTTAAGTCGCATGCATTTAAGCAAAAAAAATTTTTGACCAATTTTTTAGGAAAGGCTAACCCCTTTGCTAAAAATCAAATTTTTGGTTGAAACACAATTTTACCCAATTTTGCCCAAAAGGCGTTTATTTCTAATAACTAAGTATTGAAAGGAGTTTCAAATGCGAAGAAGCTTCCGAAAAAGCTTAAGTCGCATGCATTTAAGCAAAAAAAATTTTTGACCAATTTTTTAGGAAAGGCTAACCCCTTTGCTAAAAATCAAATTTTTGGTTGAAACACAATTTTACCCAATTTTGCCCAAAAGGCGTTTATTTCTAATAACTGAGTATTGAAAGGAGTTTCAAATGCGAAGAAGCTTCCGAAAAAGCTTAAGTCGCATGCATTTAAGCAAAAAAAATTTTTGACCAATTGTTTAGGAAAGGCTAACCCCTTTGCTAAAAATCAAATTTTTGGTTGAAACACAATTTTACCCAATTTTGCCCAAAAGGCGTTTATTTCTAATAACTGAGTATTGAAAGGAGTTTCAAATGCGAAGAAGCTTCCGAAAAAGCTTAAGTCGCATGCATTTAAGCAAAAAAAATTTTTGACCAATTTTTTAGGAAAGGCTAACCCCTTTGCTAAAAATCAAATTTTTGGTTGAAACACAATTTTACCCAATTTTGCCCAAAAGGCGTTTATTTCTAATAACTGAGTATTGAAAGGAGTTTCAAATGCGAAGAAGCTTCCGAAAAAGCTTAAGTCGCATGCATTTAAGCAAAAAAAATTTTTGACCAATTTTTTAGGAAAGGCTAACCCCTTTGCTAAAAATCAAATTTTTGGTTGAAACACAATTTTACCCAATTTTGCCCAAAAGGCGTTTATTTCTAATAACTGAGTATTGAAAGGAGTTTCAAATGCGAAGAAGCTTCCGAAAAAGCTTAAGTCGCATGCATTTAAGCAAAAAAAATATTTGACCAATTTTTTAGGAAAGGCTAACCCCTTTGTTAAAAATCAAATTTTTGGTTGAAACACAATTTTACCCAATTTTGCCCAAAAGGCGTTTATTTCTAATAACTGAGTATTGAAAGGGGTTTCAAATGCGAAGAAGCTTCCGAAAAAGCTTAAGTCGCATGCATTTAAGCAAAAAAAATTTTTGACCAATTTTTTAGGAAAGGCTAACCCCTTTGCTAAAAATCAAATTTTTGGTTGAAACACAATTTTACCCAATTTTGCCCAAAAGGCGTTTATTTCTAATAACTGAGTATTGAAAGGAGTTTCAAATGCGAAGAAGCTTCCGAAAAAGCTTAAGTCGCATGCATTTAAGCAAAAAAAATTTTTGACCAAATTTTTAGGAAAGGCTAACCCCTTTGCTAAAAATCAAATTTTTGGTTGAAACACAATTTTACCCAATTTTGCCCAAAAGGCGTTTATTTCTAATAACTGAGTATTGAAAGGAGTTTCAAATGCGAAGAAGCTTCCGAAAAAGCTTAAGTCGCATGCATTTAAGCAAAAAAAATTTTTGACCAATTTTTTAGGAAAGGCTAACTAACCCCTTTGCTAAAAATCAAATTTTTGGTTGAAACACAATTTTACCCAATTTTGCCCAAAAGGCGTTTATTTCTAATAACTGAGTATTGAAAGGAGTTTCAAATGCGAAGAAGCTTCCGAAGAAGCTTAAGTCGCATGCATTTAAGCAAAAAAAATTTTTGACCAATTTTTTAGGAAAGGCTAACCCCTTTGCTAAAAATCAAATTTTTGGTTGAAACACAATTTTACCCAATTTTGCCCAAAAGGCGTTTATTTCTAATAACTGAGTATTGAAAGGAGTTTCAAATGCGAAGAAGCTTCCGAAAAAGCTTAAGTCGCATGCATTTAAGCAAAAAAAATTTTTGACCAATTTTTTAGGAAAGGCTAACCCCTTTGCTAAAAATCAAATTTTTGGTTGAAACACAATTTTACCCAATTTTGCCCAAAAGGCGTTTATTTCTAATAACTGAGTATTGAAAGGAGTTTCAAATGCGAAGAAGCTTCCGAAAAAGCTTAAGTCGCATGCATTTAAGCAAAAAAAAATTTTGACCAATTTTTTAGGAAAGGCTAACCCCTTTGCTAAAAATCAAATTTTTGGTTGAAACACAATTTTACCCAATTTTGCCCAAAAGGCGTTTATTTCTAATAACTGAGTATTGAAAGGAGTTTCAAATGCGAAGAAGCTTCCGAAAAAGCTTAAGTCGCATACATTTAAGCAAAAAAAATTTTTGACCAATTTTTTAGGAAAGGCTAACCCCTTTGCTAAAAATCAAATTTTTGGTTGAAACACAATTTTACCCAATTTTGCCCAAAAGGCGTTTATTTCTAATAACTGAGTATTGAAAGGAGTTTCAAATGCGAAGAAGCTTCCGAAAAAGCTTAAGTCGCATGCATTTAAGCAAAAAAAATTTTTGACCAATTTTTTAGGAAAGGCTAACCCCTTTGCTAAAAATCAAATTTTTGGTTGAAACACAATTTTACCCAATTTTGCCCAAAAGGCGTTTATTTCTAATAACTGAGTATTGAAAGGAGTTTCAAATGCGAAGAAGCTTCCGAAAAAGCTTAAGTCGCATGCATTTAAGCAAAAAAAATTTTTGACCAATTTTTTAGGAAAGGCTAACCCTTTGCTAAAAATCAAATTTTTGGTTGAAACACAATTTTACCCAATTTTGCCCAAAAGGCGTTTATTTCTAATAACTGAGTATTGAAAGGAGTTTCAAATGCGAAGAAGCTTCCGGAAAAGCTTAAGTCGCATGCATTTAAGCAAAAAAAATTGTTGACCAATTTTTTAGGAAAGGCTATAACCCCTTTGCTAAAAATCAAATTTTTGGTTGAAACACAATTTTACCCAATTTTGCCCAAAAGGCGTTTATTTCTAATAACTGAGTATTGAAAGGAGTTTCAAATGCGAAGAAGCTTCCGAAAAAGCTTAAGTCGCATGCATTTAAGCAAAAAAAATTTTTGACCAATTTTTTAGGAAAGGCTAACTAACCCCTTTGCTAAAAATCAAATTTTTGGTTGAAACACAATTTTACCCAATTTTGCCCAAAAGGCGTTTATTTCTAATAACTGAGTATTGAAAGGAGTTTCAAATGCGAAGAAGCTTCCGAAGAAGCTTAAGTCGCATGCATTTAAGCAAAAAAAATTTTTGACCAATTTTTTAGGAAAGGCTAACCCCTTTGCTAAAAATCAAATTTTTGGTTGAAACACAATTTTACCCAATTTTGCCCAAAAGGCGTTTATTTCTAATAACTGAGTATTGAAAGGAGTTTCAAATGCGAAGAAGCTTCCGAAAAAGCTTAAGTCGCATGCATTTAAGCAAAAAAAATTTTTGACCAATTTTTTAGGAAAGGCTAACCCCTTTGCTAAAAATCAAATTTTTGGTTGAAACACAATTTTACCCAATTTTGCCCAAAAGGCGTTTATTTCTAATAACTGAGTATTGAAAGGAGTTTCAAATGCGAAGAAGCTTCCGAAAAAGCTTAAGTCGCATGCATTTAAGCAAAAAAAAATTTTGACCAATTTTTTAGGAAAGGCTAACCCCTTTGCTAAAAATCAAATTTTTGGTTGAAACACAATTTTACCCAATTTTGCCCAAAAGGCGTTTATTTCTAATAACTGAGTATTGAAAGGAGTTTCAAATGCGAAGAAGCTTCCGAAAAAGCTTAAGTCGCATACATTTAAGCAAAAAAAATTTTTGACCAATTTTTTAGGAAAGGCTAACCCCTTTGCTAAAAATCAAATTTTTGGTTGAAACACAATTTTACCCAATTTTGCCCAAAAGGCGTTTATTTCTAATAACTGAGTATTGAAAGGAGTTTCAAATGCGAAGAAGCTTCCGAAAAAGCTTAAGTCGCATGCATTTAAGCAAAAAAAATTTTTGACCAATTTTTTAGGAAAGGCTAACCCCTTTGCTAAAAATCAAATTTTTGGTTGAAACACAATTTTACCCAATTTTGCCCAAAAGGCGTTTATTTCTAATAACTGAGTATTGAAAGGAGTTTCAAATGCGAAGAAGCTTCCGAAAAAGCTTAAGTCGCATGCATTTAAGCAAAAAAAATTTTTGACCAATTTTTTAGGAAAGGCTAACCCTTTGCTAAAAATCAAATTTTTGGTTGAAACACAATTTTACCCAATTTTGCCCAAAAGGCGTTTATTTCTAATAACTGAGTATTGAAAGGAGTTTCAAATGCGAAGAAGCTTCCGGAAAAGCTTAAGTCGCATGCATTTAAGCAAAAAAAATTGTTGACCAATTTTTTAGGAAAGGCTATAACCCCTTTGCTAAAAATCAAATTTTTGGTTGAAACACAATTTTACCCAATTTTGCCCAAAAGGCGTTTATTTCTAATAACTGAGTATTGAAAGGAGTTTCAAATGCGAAGAAGCTTCCGAAAAAGCTTAAGTCGCATGCATTTAAGCAAAAAAAATTTTTGACCAATTTTTTAGGAAAGGCAAATTTTTGGTTGAAACACAATTTTACCCAATTTTGCCCAAAAGGCGTTTATTTCTAATAACTGAGTATTGAAAGGAGTTTCAAATGCGAAGAAGCTTCCGAAAAAGCTTAAGTCGCATGCATTTAAGCAAAAAAAATTTTTGACCAATTTTTTAGGAAAGGCTAACCCCTTTGCTAAAAATCAAATTTTTGGTTGAAACACAATTTTACCCAATTTTGCCCAAAAGGCGTTTATTTCTAATAACTGAGTATTGAAAGGAGTTTCAAATGCGAAGAAGCTTCCGAAAAAGCTTAAGTCGCATGCATTTAAGCAAAAAAAATTTTTGACCAATTTTTTAGGAAAGGCTAACCCCTTTGCTAAAAATCAAATTTTTGGTTGAAACACAATTTTACCCAATTTTGCCCAAAAGGCGTTTATTTCTAATAACTGAGTATTGAAAGGAGTTTCAAATGCGAAGAAGCTTCCGAAAAAGCTTAAGTCGCATGCATTTAAGCAAAAAAAATTTTTGACCAATTTTTTAGGAAAGGCTAACCCTTTGCTAAAAATCAAATTTTTGGTTGAAACACAATTTTACCCAATTTTGCCCAAAAGGCGTTTATTTCTAATAACTGAGTATTGAAAGGAGTTTCAAATGCGAAGAAGCTTCCGGAAAAGCTTAAGTCGCATGCATTTAAGCAAAAAAAATTGTTGACCAATTTTTTAGGAAAGGCTATAACCCCTTTGCTAAAAATCAAATTTTTGGTTGAAACACAATTTTACCCAATTTTGCCCAAAAGGCGTTTATTTCTAATAACTGAGTATTGAAAGGAGTTTCAAATGCGAAGAAGCTTCCGAAAAAGCTTAAGTCGCATGCATTTAAGCAAAAAAAATTTTTGACCAATTTTTTAGGAAAGGCAAATTTTTGGTTGAAACACAATTTTACCCAATTTTGCCCAAAAGGCGTTTATTTCTAATAACTGAGTATTGAAAGGAGTTTCAAATGCGAAGAAGCTTCCGAAAAAGCTTAAGTCGCATGCATTTAAGCAAAAAAAATTTTTGACCAATTTTTTAGGAAAGGCCAACCCCTTTGCTAAAAATCAAATTTTTGGTTGAAACACAATTTTACCCAATTTTGCCCAAAAGGCGTTTATTTCTAATAACTGAGTATTGAAAGGAGTTTCAAATGCGAAGAAGCTTCCGAAAAAGCTTAAGTCGCATGCATTTAAGCAAACAAAATTTTTGACCAATTTTTTAGGAAAGGCAAATTTTTGGTTGAAACACAATTTTACCCAATTTTGCCCAAAAGGCGTTTATTTCTAATAACTGAGTATTGAAAGGAGTTTCAAATGCGAAGAAGCTTCCGAAAAAGCTTAAGTCGCATGCATTTAAGCAAAAAAAATTTTTGACCAATTTTTTAGGAAAGGCTAACCCCTTTGCTAAAAATCAAATTTTTGGTTGAAACACAATTTTACCCAATTTTGCCCAAAAGGCGTTTATTTCTAATAACTGAGTATTGAAAGGAGTTTCAAATGCGAAGAAGCTTCCGAAAAAGCTTAAGTCGCATGCATTTAAGCAAAAAAAAATTTTGACCAATTTTTTAGGAAAGGCTAACCCCTTTGCTAAAAATCAAATTTTTGGTTGAAACACAATTTTACCCAATTTTGCCCAAAAGGCGTTTATTTCTAATAACTGAGTATTGAAAGGAGTTTCAAATGCGAAGAAGCTTCCGAAAAAGCTTAAGTCGCATACATTTAAGCAAAAAAAATTTTTGACCAATTTTTTAGGAAAGGCTAACTAACCCCTTTGCTAAAAATCAAATTTTTGGTTGAAACACAATTTTACCCAATTTTGCCCAAAAGGCGTTTATTTCTAATAACTGAGTATTGAAAGGAGTTTCAAATGCGAAGAAGCTTCCGAAAAAGCTTAAGTCGCATGCATTTAAGCAAAAAAAATTTTTGACCAATTTTTTAGGAAAGGCTAACCCCTTTGCTAAAAATCAAATTTTTGGTTGAAACACAATTTTACCCAATTTTGCCCAAAAGGCGTTTATTTCTAATAACTGAGTATTGAAAGGAGTTTCAAATGCGAAGAAGCTTCCGAAAAAGCTTAAGTCGCATGCATTTAAGCAAAAAAAATTTTTGACCAATTTTTTAGGAAAGGCTAACCCCTTTGCTAAAAATCAAATTTTTGGTTGAAACACAATTTTACCCAATTTTGCCCAAAAGGCGTTTATTTCTAATAACTGAGTATTGAAAGGAGTTTCAAATGCGAAGAAGCTTCCGAAAAAGCTTAAGTCGCATGCATTTAAGCAAAAAAAATTTTTGACCAATTTTTTAGGAAAGGCTAACCCCTTTGCTAAAAATCAAATTTTTGGTTGAAACACAATTTTACCCAATTTTGCCCAAAAGGCGTTTATTTCTAATAACTGAGTATTGAAAGGAGTTTCAAATGCGAAGAAGCTTCCGAAAAAGCTTAAGTCGCATGCATTTAAGCAAAAAAAATTTTTGACCAATTTTTTAGGAAAGGCTAACCCCTTTGCTAAAAATCAAATTTTTAGTTGAAACACAATTTTACCCAATTTTGCCCAAAAGGCGTTTATTTCTAATAACTGAGTATTGAAAGGAGTTTCAAATGCGAAGAAGCTTCCGAAAAAGCTTAAGTCGCATGCATTTAAGCAAAAAAAATTTTTGACCAATTTTTTAGGAAAGGCTAACCCCTTTGCTAAAAATCAAATTTTTGGTTGAAACACAATTTTACCCAATTTTGCCCAAAAGGCGTTTATTTCTAATAACTGAGTATTGAAAGGAGTTTCAAATGCGAAGAAGCTTCCGAAAAAGCTTAAGTCGCATGCATTTAAGCAAAAAAAATTTTTGACCAATTTTTTAGGAAAGGCTAACCCCTTTGCTAAAAATCAAATTTTTGGTTGAAACACAATTTTACCCAATTTTGCCCAAAAGGCGTTTATTTCTAATAACTGAGTATTGAAAGGAGTTTCAAATGCGAAGAAGCTTCCGAAAAAGCTTAAGTCGCATGCATTTAAGCAAAAAAAATTTTTGACCAATTTTTAGGAAAGGCTAACTAACCCCTTTGCTAAAAATCAAATTTTTGGTTGAAACATAATTTTACCCAATTTTGCCCAAAAGGCGTTTATTTCTAATAACTGAGTATTGAAAGGAGTTTCAAATGCGAAGAAGCTTCCGAAAAAGCTTAAGTCGCATGCATTTAAGCAAAAAAAATTTTTGACCAATTTTTTAGGAAGGCTAACCCCTTTGCTAAAAATCAAATTTTTGGTTGAAACACAATTTTACCCAATTTTGCCCAAAAGGCGTTTATTTCTAATAACTGAGTATTGAAAGGAGTTTCAAATGCGAAGAAGCTTCGAAAAAGCTTAAGTCGCATGCATTTAAGCAAAAAAAATTTTTGACCAATTTTTTAGGAAAGGCTAACCCCTTTGCTAAAAATCAAATTTTTGGTTGAAACACAATTTTACCCAATTTTGCCCAAAAGGCGTTTATTTCTAATAACTGAGTATTGAAAGGAGTTTCAAATGCGAAGAAGCTTCCGAAAAAGCTTAAGTCGCATGCATTTAAGCAAAAAAAATTTTTGACCAATTTTTTAGGAAAGGCTAACCCCTTTGCTAAAAATCAAATTTTTGGTTGAAACACAATTTTACCCAATTTGCCCAAAAGGCGTTTATTTCTAATAACTGAGTATTGAAAGGAGTTTCAAATGCGAAGAAGCTTCCGAAAAAGCTTAAGTCGCATGCATTTAAGCAAAAAAAATTTTTGACCAATTTTTTAGGAAAGGCTAACCCCTTTGCTAAAAATCAAATTTTTGGTTGAAACACAATTTTACCCAATTTTGCCCAAAAGGCGTTTATTTCTAATAACTGAGTATTGAAAGGAGATTCAAATGCGAAGAAGCTTCCGAAAAAGCTTAAGTCGCATGCATTTAAGCAAAAAAAATTTTTGACCAATTTTTTAGGAAAGGCTAACTAACCCCTTTGCTAAAAATCAAATTTTTGGTTGAAACATAATTTTACCCAATTTTGCCCAAAAGGCGTTTATTTCTAATAACTGAGTATTGAAAGGAGTTTCAAATGCGAAGAAGCTTCCGAAAAAGCTTAAGTCGCATGCATTTAAGCAAAAAAAATTTTTGACCAATTTTTTAGGAAAGGCTAACCCCTTTGCTAAAAATCAAATTTTTGGTTGAAACACAATTTTACCCAATTTTGCCCAAAAGGCGTTTATTTCTAATAACTGAGTATTGAAAGGAGTTTCAAATGCGAAGAAGCTTCCGAAAAAGCTTAAGTCGCATGCATTTAAGCAAAAAAAATTTTTGACCAATTTTTTAGGAAAGGCTAACCCCTTTGCTAAAATCAAATTTTTGGTTGAAACACAATTTTACCCAATTTTGCCCAAAAGGCGTTTATTTCTAATAACTGAGTATTGAAAGGAGTTTCAAATGCGAAGAAGCTTCCGAAAAAGCTTAAGTCGCATGCATTTAAGCAAAAAAAATTTTTGACCAATTTTTTAGGAAAGGCTAACCCCTTTGCTAAAAATCAAATTTTTGGTTGAAACATAATTTTACCCAATTTTGCCCAAAAGGCGTTTATTTCTAATAACTGAGTATTGAAAGGAGTTTCAAATGCGAAGAAGCTTCCGAAAAAGCTTAAGTCGCATGCATTTAAGCAAAAAAAATTTTTGACCAATTTTTTAGGAAAGGCTAACCCCTTTGCTAAAAATCAAATTTTTGGTTGAAACATAATTTTACCCAATTTTGCCCAAAAGGCGTTTATTTCTAATAACTGAGTATTGAAAGGAGTTTCAAATGCGAAGAAGCTTCCGAAAAAGCTTAAGTCGCATGCATTTAAGCAAAAAAAATTTTTGACCAATTTTTTAGGAAAGGCTAACTAACCCCTTTGCTAAAAATCAAATTTTTGGTTGAAACACATTTTTACCTAATTTTGCCCAAAAGGCGTTTATTTCTAATAACTGAGTATTGAAAGGAGTTTCAAATGCGAAGAAGCTTCCGAAAAAGCTTAAGTCGCATGCATTTAAGCAAAAAAAATTTTTGACCAATTTTTTAGGAAAGGCTAACCCCTTTGCTAAAAATCAAATTTTTGGTTGAAACACAATTTTACCCAATTTTGCCCAAAAGGCGTTTATTTCTAATAACTGAGTATTGAAAGGAGTTTCAAATGCGAAGAAGCTTCCGAAAAAGCTTAAGTCGCATGCATTTAAGCAAAAAAAATTTTTGACCAATTTTTTAGGAAAGGCTAACCCCTTTGCTAAAAATCAAATTTTTGGTTGAAACACAATTTTACCCAATTTTGCCCAAAAGGCGTTTATTTCTAATAACTGAGTATTGAAAGGAGTTTCAAATGCGAAGAAGCTTCCGAAAAAGCTTAAGTCGCATGCATTTAAGCAAAAAAAATTTTTGACCAATTTTTTAGGAAAGGCAAATTTTTGGTTGAAACACAATTTTACCCAATTTTGCCCAAAAGGCGTTTATTTCTAATAACTGAGTATTGAAAGGAGTTTCAAATGCGAAGAAGCTTCCGAAAAAGCTTAAGTCGCATGCATTTAAGCAAAAAAAATTTTTGACCAATTTTTTAGGAAAGGCCAACCCCTTTGCTAAAAATCAAATTTTTGGTTGAAACACAATTTTACCCAATTTTGCCCAAAAGGCGTTTATTTCTAATAACTGAGTATTGAAAGGAGTTTCAAATGCGAAGAAGCTTCCGAAAAAGCTTAAGTCGCATGCATTTAAGCAAACAAAATTTTTGACCAATTTTTTAGGAAAGGCAAATCTTTGGTTGAAACACAATTTTACCCAATTTTGCCCAAAAGGCGTTTATTTCTAATAACTGAGTATTGAAAGGAGTTTCAAATGCGAAGAAGCTTCCGAAAAAGCTTAAGTCGCATGCATTTAAGCAAAAAAAATTGTTGACCAATTTTTTAGGAAAGGCTAACCCCTTTGCTAAAAATCAAATTTTTGGTTGAAACACATTTTTACCCAATTTTGCCCAAAAGGCGTTTATTTCTAATAACTGAGTATTGAAAGGAGTTTCAAATGCGAAGAAGCTTCCGAAAAAGCTTAAGTCGCATGCATTTAAGCAAAAAAAATTTTTGACCAATTTTTTAGGAAAGGCTAACCCCTTTGCTAAAAATCAAATTTTTGGTTGAAACACAATTTTACCCAATTTTGCCCAAAAGGCGTTTATTTCTAATAACTGAGTATTGAAAGGAGTTTCAAATGCGAAGAAGCTTCCGAAAAAGCTTAAGTCGCATGCATTTAAGCAAAAAAAATTTTTGACCAATTTTTTAGGAAAGGCTAACAACCCCTTTGCTAAAAATCAAATTTTTGGTTGAAACACAATTTTACCCAATTTTGCCCAAAAGGCGTTTATTTCTAATAACTGAGTATTGAAAGAAGCGAAGAAGCTTCCGAAAAAGCTTAAGTCGCATGCATTTAAGCAAAAAAAAATTTTGACCAATTTTTTAGGAAAGGCTAACCCCTTTGCTAAAAATCAAATTTTTGGTTGAAACACAATTTTACCCAATTTTGCCCAAAAGGCGTTTATTTCTAATAACTGAGTATTGAAAGGAGTTTCAAATGCGAAGAAGCTTCCGAAAAAGCTTAAGTCGCATGCATTTAAGCAAAAAAAATTTTTGACCAATTTTTTAGGAAAGGCTAACAACCCCTTTGCTAAAAATCAAATTTTTGGTTGAAACACAATTTTACCCAATTTTGCCCAAAAGGCGTTTATTTCTAATAACTGAGTATTGAAAGAAGCGAAGAAGCTTCCGAAAAAGCTTAAGTCGCATGCATTTAAGCAAAAAAAAATTTTGACCAATTTTTTAGGAAAGGCTAACCCCTTTGCTAAAAATCAAATTTTTGGTTGAAACACAATTTTACCCAATTTTGCCCAAAAGGCGTTTATTTCTAATAACTGAGTATTGAAAGGAGTTTCAAATGCGAAGAAGCTTCCGAAAAAGCTTAAGTTGCATGCATTTAAGCAAAAAAAATTTTTGACCAATTTTTTAGGAAAGGCTAACCCCTTTGCTAAAAATCAAATTTTTGGTTGAAACACAATTTTACCCAATTTTGCCCAAAAGGCGTTTATTCCTAATAACTGAGTATTGAAAGGAGTTTCAAATGCGAAGAAGCTTCCGAAAAAGCTTAAGTCGCATGCATTTAAGCAAAAAAAATTTTTGACCAATTTTTTAGGAAAGGCTAACCCCTTTGCTAAAAATCAAATTTTTGGTTGAAACACAATTTTACCCAATTTTGCCCAAAAGACGTTTATTTCTAATAACTGAGTATTGAAAGGAGTTTCAAATGCGAAGAAGCTTCCGAAAAAGCTTAAGTCGCATGCATTTAAGCAAAAAAAATTTTTGACCAATTTTTTAGGAAAGGCTAACCCCTTTGCTAAAAATCAAATTTTTGGTTGAAACACAATTTTACCCAATTTTGCCCAAAAGGCGTTTATTTCTAATAACTGAGTATTGAAAGGAGTTTCAAATGCGAAGAAGCTTCCGGAAAAGCTTAAGTCGCATGCATTTAAGCAAAAAAAATTTTTGACCAATTTTTTAGGAAAGGCTAACCCCTTTGCTAAAAATCAAATTTTTGGTTGAAACACAATTTTACCCAATTTTGCCCAAAAGGCGTTTATTTCTAATAACTGAGTATTGAAAGGAGTTTCAAATGCGAAGAAGCTTCCGAAAAAGCTTAAGTCGCATGCATTTAAGCAAAAAAAATTTTTGACCAATTTTTTAGGAAAGGCTAACCCCTTTGCTAAAAATCAAATTTTTGGTTGAAACACAATTTTACCCAATTTTGCCCAAAAGGCGTTTATTTCTAATAACTGAGTATTGAAAGGAGTTTCAAATGCGAAGAAGCTTCCGAAAAAGCTTAAGTCGCATGCATTTAAGCAAAAAAAATTTTTGACCAATTTTTTAGGAAAGGCTAACCCCTTTGCTAAAAATCAAATTTTTGGTTGAAACACAATTTTACCCAATTTTGCCCAAAAGGCGTTTATTTCTAATAACTGAGTATTGAAAGGAGTTTCAAATGCGAAGAAGCTTCCGAAAAAGCTTAAGTCGCATGCATTTAAGCAAAAAAAATTGTTGACCAATTTTTTAGGAAAGGCTAACCCCTTTGCTAAAAATCAAATTTTTGGTTGAAACACAATTTTACCCAATTTTGCCCAAAAGGCGTTTATTTCTAATAACTGAGTATTGAAAGGAGTTTCAAATGCGAAGAAGCTTCCGGAAAAGCTTAAGTCGCATGCATTTAAGCAAAAAAAATTTTGACCAATTTTTTAGGAAAGGCTAACCCCTTTGCTAAAAATCAAATTTTTGGTTGAAACACAATTTTACCCAATTTTGCCCAAAAGGCGTTTATTTCTAATAACTGAGTATTGAAAGGAGTTTCAAATGCGAAGAAGCTTCCGAAAAAGCTTAAGTCGCATGCATTTAAGCAAAAAAAATTTTTGACCAATTTTTTAGGAAAGGCTAACCCCTTTGCTAAAAATCAAATTTTTGGTTGAAACACAATTTTACCCAATTTTGCCCAAAAGGCGTTTATTTCTAATAACTGAGTATTGAAAGGAGTTTCAAATGCGAAGAAGCTTCCGAAAAGCTTAAGTCGCATGCATTTAAGCAAAAAAAAATTTTGACCAATTTTTTAGGAAAGGCTAACCCCTTTGCTAAAAATCAAATTTTTGGTTGAAACACAATTTTACCCCAATTTTGCCCAAAAGGCGTTTATTTCTAATAACTGAGTATTGAAAGGAGTTTCAAATGCGAAGAAGCTTCCGAAAAAGCTTAAGTTGCATGCATTTAAGCAAAAAAAATTTTTGACCAATTTTTTAGGAAAGGCTAACCCCTTTGCTAAAAATCAAATTTTTGGTTGAAACACAATTTTACCCAATTTTGCCCAAAAGGCGTTTATTTCTAATAACTGAGTATTGAAAGGAGTTTCAAATGCGAAGAAGCTTCCGAAAAAGCTTAAGTCGCATGCATTTAAGCAAAAAAAATTTTTGACCAATTTTTTAGGAAAGGCTAACCCCTTTGCTAAAAATCAAATTTTTGGTTGAAACACAATTTTACCCAATTTTGCCCAAAAGACGTTTATTTCTAATAACTGAGTATTGAAAGGAGTTTCAAATGCGAAGAAGCTTCCGAAAAAGCTTAAGTCGCATGCATTTAAGCAAAAAAAATTTTTGACCAATTTTTTACGAAAGGCTAACCCCTTTGCTAAAAATCAAATTTTTGGTTGAAACACAATTTTACCCAATTTTGCCCAAAAGGCGTTTATTTCTAATAACTGAGTATTGAAAGGAGTTTCAAATGCGAAGAAGCTTCCGGAAAAGCTTAAGTCGCATGCATTTAAGCAAAAAAAATTTTTGACCAATTTTTTAGGAAAGGCTAACCCCTTTGCTAAAAATCAAATTTTTGGTTGAAACACAATTTTACCCAATTTTGCCCAAAAGGCGTTTATTTCTAATAACTGAGTATTGAAAGGAGTTTCAAATGCGAAGAAGCTTCCGAAAAAGCTTAAGTCGCATGCATTTAAGCAAAAAAAATTGTTGACCAATTTTTTAGGAAAGGCTAACCCCTTTGCTAAAAATCAAATTTTTGGTTGAAACACAATTTTACCCAATTTTGCCCAAAAGGCGTTTATTTCTAATAACTGAGTATTGAAAGGAGTTTCAAATGCGAAGAAGCTTCCGAAAAAGCTTAAGTCGCATGCATTTAAGCAAAAAAAATTTTTGACCAATTTTTTACGAAAGGCTAACCCCTTTGCTAAAAATCAAATTTTTGGTTGAAACACAATTTTACCCAATTTTGCCCAAAAGGCGTTTATTTCTAATAACTGAGTATTGAAAGGAGTTTCAAATGCGAAGAAGCTTCCGGAAAAGCTTAAGTCGCATGCATTTAAGCAAAAAAAATTTTTGACCAATTTTTTAGGAAAGGCTAACCCCTTTGCTAAAAATCAAATTTTTGGTTGAAACACAATTTTACCCAATTTTGCCCAAAAGGCGTTTATTTCTAATAACTGAGTATTGAAAGGAGTTTCAAATGCGAAGAAGCTTCCGAAAAAGCTTAAGTCGCATGCATTTAAGCAAAAAAAATTGTTGACCAATTTTTTAGGAAAGGCTAACCCCTTTGCTAAAAATCAAATTTTTGGTTGAAACACAATTTTACCCAATTTTGCCCAAAAGGCGTTTATTTCTAATAACTGAGTATTGAAAGGAGTTTCAAATGCGAAGAAGCTTCCGGAAAAGCTTAAGTCGCATGCATTTAAGCAAAAAAAATTTTTGACCAATTTTTTAGGAAAGGCTAACCCCTTTGCTAAAAATCAAATTTTTGGTTGAAACACAATTTTACCCAATTTTGCCCAAAAGGCGTTTATTTCTAATAACTGAGTATTGAAAGGAGTTTCAAATGCGAAGAAGCTTCCGAAAAAGCTTAAGTCGCATGCATTTAAGCAAAAAAAATTTTTGACCAATTTTTTAGGAAAGGCTAACCCCTTTGCTAAAAATCAAATTTTTGGTTGAAACACAATTTTACCCAATTTTGCCCAAAAGGCGTTTATTTCTAATAACTGAGTATTGAAAGGAGTTTCAAATGCGAAGAAGCTTCCGAAAAAGCTTAAGTCGCATGCATTTAAGCAAAAAAAAATTTTGACCAATTTTTTAGGAAAGGCTAACCCCTTTGCTAAAAATCAAATTTTTGGTTGAAACACAATTTTACCCAATTTTGCCCAAAAGGCGTTTATTTCTAATAACTGAGTATTGAAAGGAGTTTCAAATGCGAAGAAGCTTCCGAAAAAGCTTAAGTCGCATGCATTTAAGCAAAAAAAATTTTTGACCAATTTTTTAGGAAAGGCTAACCCCTTTGCTAAAAATCAAATTTTTGGTTGAAACACAATTTTACCCAATTTTGCCCAAAAGGCGTTTATTTCTAATAACTGAGTATTGAAAGGAGTTTCAAATGCGAAGAAGCTTCCGGAAAAGCTTAAGTCGCATGCATTTAAGCAAAAAAAATTTTTGACCAATTTTTTAGGAAAGGCTAACCCCTTTGCTAAAAATCAAATTTTTGGTTGAAACACAATTTTACCCAATTTTGCCCAAAAGGCGTTTATTTCTAATAACTGAGTATTGAAAGGAGTTTCAAATGCGAAGAAGCTTCCGAAAAAGCTTAAGTCGCATGCATTTAAGCAAAAAAAATTGTTGACCAATTTTTTAGGAAAGGCTAACCCCTTTGCTAAAAATCAAATTTTTGGTTGAAACACAATTTTACCCAATTTTGCCCAAAAGGCGTTTATTTCTAATAACTGAGTATTGAAAGGAGTTTCAAATGCGAAGAAGCTTCCGGAAAAGCTTAACTCGCATGCATTTAAGCAAAAAAAATTTTTGACCAATTTTTTAGGAAAGGCTAACCCCTTTGCTAAAAATCAAATTTTTGGTTGAAACACAATTTTACCCAATTTTGCCCAAAAGGCGTTTATTTCTAATAACTGAGTATTGAAAGGAGTTTCAAATGCGAAGAAGCTTCCGAAAAAGCTTAAGTCGCATGCATTTAAGCAAAAAAAAATTTTGACCAATTTTTTAGGAAAGGCTAACCCCTTTGCTAAAAATCAAATTTTTGGTTGAAACACAATTTTACCCAATTTTGCCCAAAAGGCGTTTATTTCTAATAACTGAGTATTGAAAGGAGTTTCAAATGCGAAGAAGCTTCCGAAAAAGCTTAAGTCGCATGCATTTAAGCAAAAAAAATTTTTGACCAATTTTTTAGGAAAGGCTAACCCCTTTGCTAAAAATCAAATTTTTGGTTGAAACACAATTTTACCCAATTTTGCCCAAAAGGCGTTTATTTCTAATAACTGAGTATTGAAAGGAGTTTCAAATGCGAAGAAGCTTCCGAAAAAGCTTAAGTCGCATGCATTTAAGCAAAAAAAATTTTTGACCAATTTTTTAGGAAAGGCTAACCCCTTTGCTAAAAATCAAATTTTTGGTTGAAACACAATTTTACCCAATTTTGCCCAAAAGGCGTTTATTTCTAATAACTGAGTATTGAATGTAGTTTCAAATGCGAAGAAGCTTCCGAAAAAGCTTAAGTCGCATGCATTTAAGCAAAAAAAATTTTTGACCAATTTTTTAGGAAAGGCTAACCCCTTTGCTAAAAATCAAATTTTTGGTTGAAACACAATTTTACCCAATTTTGCCCAAAAGGCGTTTATTTCTAATAACTGAGTATTGAAAGGAGTTTCAAATGCGAAGAAGCTTCCGAAAAAGCTTAAGTCACATGCATTTAAGCAAAAACAATTTTTGACCAATTTTTTAGGAAAGGCTAAAAATCAAATTTTTGGTTGAAACACAATTTTACCCAATTTTGCCCAAAAGGCATTTATTTCTAATAACTGAGTATTGAAAGGAGTTTCAAATGCGAAGAAGCTTCCGAAAAAGCTTAAGTCGCATGCATTTAAGCAAAAAAAATTTTTGACCAATTTTTTAGGAAAGGCAAATTTTTGGTTGAAACACAATTTTACCCAATTTTGCCCAAAAGGCGTTTATTTCTAATAACTGAGTATTGAAAGGAGTTTCAAATGCGAAGAAGCTTCCGAAAAAGCTTAAGTCGCATGCATTTAAGCAAAAAAAATTTTTGACCAATTTTTTAGGAAAGGCTAACCCCTTTGCTAAAAATCAAATTTTTGGTTGAAACACAATTTTACCCAATTTTGCTCAAAAGGCGTTTATTTCTAATAACTAAGTATTGAAAGGAGTTTCAAATGCGAAGAAGCTTCCGAAAAAGCTTAAGTCGCATGCATTTAAGCAAAAAAAATTTTTGACCAATTTTTTAGGAAAGGCTAACCCCTTTGCTAAAAATCAAATTTTTGGTTGAAACACAATTTTACCCAATTTTGCCCAAAAGGCGTTTATTTCTAATAACTGAGTATTGAAAGGAGTTTCAAATGCGAAGAAGCTTCCGAAAAAGCTTAAGTCGCATGCATTTAAGCAAAAAAAATTTTTGACCAATTTTTTAGGAAAGGCTAACCCCTTTGCTAAAAATCAAATTTTTGGTTGAAACACAATTTTACCCAATTTTGCCCAAAAGACGTTTATTTCTAATAACTGAGTATTGAAAGGAGTTTCAAATGCGAAGAAGCTTCCGAAAAAGCTTAAGTCGCATGCATTTAAGCAAAAAAAATTTTTGACCAATTTTTTACGAAAGGCTAACCCCTTTGCTAAAAATCAAATTTTTGGTTGAAACACAATTTTACCCAATTTTGCCCAAAAGGCGTTTATTTCTAATAACTGAGTATTGAAAGGAGTTTCAAATGCGAAGAAGCTTCCGGAAAAGCTTAAGTCGCATGCATTTAAGCAAAAAAAATTTTTGACCAATTTTTTAGGAAAGGCTAACCCCTTTGCTAAAAATCAAATTTTTGGTTGAAACACAATTTTACCCAATTTTGCCCAAAAGGCGTTTATTTCTAATAACTGAGTATTGAAAGGAGTTTCAAATGCGAAGAAGCTTCCGAAAAAGCTTAAGTCGCATGCATTTAAGCAAAAAAAATTGTTGACCAATTTTTTAGGAAAGGCTAACCCCTTTGCTAAAAATCAAATTTTTGGTTGAAACACAATTTTACCCAATTTTGCCCAAAAGGCGTTTATTTCTAATAACTGAGTATTGAAAGGAGTTTCAAATGCGAAGAAGCTTCCGGAAAAGCTTAAGTCGCATGCATTTAAGCAAAAAAAATTTTTGACCAATTTTTTAGGAAAGGCTAACCCCTTTGCTAAAAATCAAATTTTTGGTTGAAACACAATTTTACCCAATTTTGCCCAAAAGGCGTTTATTTCTAATAACTGAGTATTGAAAGGAGTTTCAAATGCGAAGAAGCTTCCGAAAAAGCTTAAGTCGCATGCATTTAAGCAAAAAAAATTTTTGACCAATTTTTTAGGAAAGGCTAACCCCTTTGCTAAAAATCAAATTTTTGGTTGAAACACAATTTTACCCAATTTTGCCCAAAAGGCGTTTATTTCTAATAACTGAGTATTGAAAGGAGTTTCAAATGCGAAGAAGCTTCCGAAAAAGCTTAAGTCGCATGCATTTAAGCAAAAAAAATTTTTGACCAATTTTTTAGGAAAGGCTAACCCCTTTGCTAAAAATCAAATTTTTGGTTGAAACACAATTTTACCCAATTTTGCCCAAAAGGCGTTTATTTCTAATAACTGAGTATTGAAAGGAGTTTCAAATGCGAAGAAGCTTCCGAAAAAGCTTAAGTCGCATGCATTTAAGCAAAAAAAATTTTTGACCAATTTTTTAGGAAAGGCTAACCCCTTTGCTAAAAATCAAATTTTTGGTTGAAACACAATTTTACCCAATTTTGCCCAAAAGGCGTTTATTTCTAATAACTGAGTATTGAAAGGAGTTTCAAATGCGAAGAAGCTTCCGAAAAAGCTTAAGTCGCATGCATTTAAGCAAAAAAAATTTTTGACCAATTTTTTAGGAAAGGCTAACCCCTTTGCTAAAAATCAAATTTTTGGTTGAAACACAATTTTACCCAATTTTGCCCAAAAGGCGTTTATTTCTAATAACTGAGTATTGAATGTAGTTTCAAATGCGAAGAAGCTTCCGAAAAAGCTTAAGTCGCATGCATTTAAGCAAAAAAAATTTTTGACCAATTTTTTAGGAAAGGCTAACCCCTTTGCTAAAAATCAAATTTTTGGTTGAAACACAATTTTACCCAATTTTGCCCAAAAGGCGTTTATTTCTAATAACTGAGTATTGAAAGGAGTTTCAAATGCGAAGAAGCTTCCGAAAAAGCTTAAGTCGCATGCATTTAAGCAAAAAAAAATTTTGACCAATTTTTTAGGAAAGGCTAAAAATCAAATTTTTGGTTGAAACACAATTTTACCCAATTTTGCCCAAAAGGCATTTATTTCTAATAACTGAGTATTGAAAGGAGTTTCAAATGCGAAGAAGCTTCCGAAAAAGCTTAAGTCGCATGCATTTAAGCAAAAAAAATTTTTGACCAATTTTTTAGGAAAGGCTAACCCCTTTGCTAAAAATCAAATTTTTGGTTGAAACACAATTTTACCCAATTTTGCTCAAAAGGCGTTTATTTCTAATAACTAAGTATTGAAAGGAGTTTCAAATGCGAAGAAGCTTCCGAAAAAGCTTAAGTCGCATGCATTTAAGCAAAAAAAATTTTTGACCAATTTTTTACGAAAGGCTAACCCCTTTGCTAAAAATCAAATTTTTGGTTGAAACACAATTTTACCCAATTTTGCCCAAAAGGCGTTTATTTCTAATAACTGAGTATTGAAAGGAGTTTCAAATGCGAAGAAGCTTCCGAAAAAGCTTAAGTCGCATGCATTTAAGCAAAAAAAATTTTTGACCAATTTTTTAGGAAAGGCTAACCCCTTTGCTAAAAATCAAATTTTTGGTTGAAACACAATTTTACCCAATTTTGCCCAAAAGGCGTTTATTTCTAATAACTGAGTATTGAAAGGAGTTTCAAATGCGAAGAAGCTTCCGAAAAAGCTTAAGTCGCATGCATTTAAGCAAAAAAAATTTTTGACCAATTTTTTAGGAAAGGCTAACCCCTTTGCTAAAAATCAAATTTTTGGTTGAAACACAATTTTACCCAATTTTGCCCAAAAGGCGTTTATTTCTAATAACTGAGTATTGAAAGGAGTTTCAAATGCGAAGAAGCTTCCGAAAAAGCTTAAGTCGCATGCATTTAAGCAAAAAAAATTTTTGACCAATTTTTTAGGAAAGGCTAACCCCTTTGCTAAAAATCAAATTTTTGGTTGAAACACAATTTTACCCAATTTTGCCCAAAAGGCGTTTATTTCTAATAACTGAGTATTGAAAGGAGTTTCAAATGCGAAGAAGCTTCCGAAAAAGCTTAAGTCGCATGCATTTAAGCAAAAAAAATTTTTGACCAATTTTTTAGGAAAGGCTAACCCCTTTGCTAAAAATCAAATTTTTGGTTGAAACACAATTTTACCCAATTTTGCCCAAAAGGCGTTTATTTCTAATAACTGAGTATTGAAAGGAGTTTCAAATGCGAAGAAGCTTCCGAAAAAGCTTAAGTCGCATGCATTTAAGCAAAAAAAATTTTTGACCAATTTTTTAGGAAAGGCTAACCCCTTTGCTAAAAATCAAATTTTTGGTTGAAACACAATTTTACCCAATTTTGCCCAAAAGGCGTTTATTTCTAATAACTGAGTATTGAAAGGAGTTTCAAATGCGAAGAAGCTTCCGAAAAAGCTTAAGTCGCATGCATTTAAGCAAAAAAAATTTTTGACCAATTTTTTAGGAAAGGCTAACCCCTTTGCTAAAAATCAAATTTTTGGTTGAAACACAATTTTACCCAATTTTGCCCAAAAGGCATTTATTTCTAATAACTGAGTATTGAAAGGAGTTTCAAATGCGAAGAAGCTTCCGAAAAAGCTTAAGTCGCATGCATTTAAGCAAAAAAAATTTTTGACCAATTTTTTAGGAAAGGCTAACCCCTTTGCTAAAAATCAAATTTTTGGTTGAAACACAATTTTACCCAATTTTGCTCAAAAGGCGTTTATTTCTAATAACTAAGTATTGAAAGGAGTTTCAAATGCGAAGAAGCTTCCGAAAAAGCTTAAGTCGCATGCATTTAAGCAAAAAAAATTTTTGACCAATTTTTTAGGAAAGGCTAACCCCTTTGCTAAAAATCAAATTTTTGGTTGAAACACAATTTTACCCAATTTTGCCCAAAAGGCGTTTATTTCTAATAACTGAGTATTGAAAGGAGTTTCAAATGCGAAGAAGCTTCCGAAAAAGCTTAAGTCGCATGCATTTAAGCAAAAAAAATTTTTGACCAATTTTTTAGGAAAGGCTAACCCCTTTGCTAAAAATCAAATTTTTGGTTGAAACACAATTTTACCCAATTTTGCCCAAAAGGCGTTTATTTCTAATAACTGAGTATTGAAAGGAGTTTCAAATGCGAAGAAGCTTCCGAAAAAGCTTAAGTCGCATGCATTTAAGCAAAAAAAATTTTTGACCAATTTTTTAGGAAAGGCTAACCCCTTTGCTAAAAATCAAATTTTTGGTTGAAACACAATTTTACCCAATTTTGCCCAAAAGACGTTTATTTCTAATAACTGAGTATTGAAAGGAGTTTCAAATGCGAAGAAGCTTCCGAAAAAGCTTAAGTCGCATGCATTTAAGCAAAAAAAATTTTTGACCAATTTTTTACGAAAGGCTAACTAACCCCTTTGCTAAAAATCAAATTTTTGGTTGAAACACAATTTTACCCAATTTTGCCCAAAAGGCGTTTATTTCTAATAACTGAGTATTGAAAGGAGTTTCAAATGCGAAGAAGCTTCCGGAAAAGCTTAAGTCGCATGCATTTAAGCAAAAAAAATTTTTGACCAATTTTTTAGGAAAGGCTAACCCCTTTGCTAAAAATCAAATTTTTGGTTGAAACACAATTTTACCCAATTTTGCCCAAAAGGCGTTTATTTCTAATAACTGAGTATTGAAAGGAGTTTCAAATGCGAAGAAGCTTCCGAAAAAGCTTAAGTCGCATGCATTTAAGCAAAAAAAATTTTTGACCAATTTTTTAGGAAAGGCTAACCCCTTTGCTAAAAATCAAATTTTTGGTTGAAACACAATTTTACCCAATTTTGCCCAAAAGGCGTTTATTTCTAATAACTGAGTATTGAAAGGAGTTTCAAATGCGAAGAAGCTTCCGAAAAAGCTTAAGTCGCATGCATTTAAGCAAAAAAAATTTTTGACCAATTTTTTAGGAAAGGCTAACCCCTTTGCTAAAAATCAAATTTTTGGTTGAAACACAATTTTACCCAATTTTGCCCAAAAGGCGTTTATTTCTAATAACTGAGTATTGAAAGGAGTTTCAAATGCGAAGAAGCTTCCGAAAAAGCTTAAGTCGCATGCATTTAAGCAAAAAAAATTTTTGACCAATTTTTTAGGAAAGGCTAACCCCTTTGCTAAAAATCAAATTTTTGGTTGAAACACAATTTTACCCAATTTTGCCCAAAAGGCGTTTATTTCTAATAACTGAGTATTGAATGTAGTTTCAAATGCGAAGAAGCTTCCGAAAAAGCTTAAGTCGCATGCATTTAAGCAAAAAAAATTTTTGACCAATTTTTTAGGAAAGGCTAACCCCTTTGCTAAAAATCAAATTTTTGGTTGAAACACAATTTTACCCAATTTTGCCCAAAAGGCGTTTATTTCTAATAACTGAGTATTGAAAGGAGTTTCAAATGCGAAGAAGCTTCCGAAAAAGCTTAAGTCGCATGCATTTAAGCAAAAAAAATTTTTGACCAATTTTTTAGGAAAGGCTAAAAATCAAATTTTTGGTTGAAACACAATTTTACCCAATTTTGCCCACAAGGCATTTATTTCTAATAACTGAGTATTGAAAGGAGTTTCAAATGCGAAGAAGCTTCCGAAAAAGCTTAAGTCGCATGCATTTAAGCAAAAAAAAATTTTGACCAATTTTTTAGGAAAGGCAAATTTTTGGTTGAAACACAATTTTACCCAATTTTGCCCAAAAGGCGTTTATTTCTAATAACTGAGTATTGAAAGGAGTTTCAAATGCGAAGAAGCTTCCGAAAAAGCTTAAGTCGCATGCATTTAAGCAAAAAAAATTGTTGACCAATTTTTTAGGAAAGGCTAACCCCTTTGCTAAAAATCAAATTTTTGGTTGAAACACAATTTTACCCAATTTTGCCCAAAAGGCGTTTATTTCTAATAACTGAGTATTGAAAGGAGTTTCAAATGCGAAGAAGCTTCCGAAAAAGCTTAAGTCGCATGCATTTAAGCAAAAAAAATTTTTTACCAATTTTTTAGGAAAGGCTAAAAATCAAATTTTTGGTTGAAACACAATTTTACCCAATTTTGCCCACAAGGCATTTATTTCTAATAACTGAGTATTGAAAGGAGTTTCAAATGCGAAGAAGCTTCCGAAAAAGCTTAAGTCGCATGCATTTAAGCAAAAAAAATTTTTGACCAATTTTTTAGGAAAGGCAAATTTTTGGTTGAAACACAATTTTACCCAATTTTGCCCAAAAGGCGTTTATTTCTAATAACTGAGTATTGAAAGGAGTTTCAAATGCGAAGAAGCTTCCGAAAAAGCTTAAGTCGCATGCATTTAAGCAAAAAAAATTGTTGACCAATTTTTTAGGAAAGGCTAACCCCTTTGCTAAAAATCAAATTTATGGTTGAAACACAATTTTACACAATTTTGCCCAAAAGGAGTTTATTTCTAATAACTGAGTATTGAAAGGAGTTTCAAATGCGAAGAAGCTTCCGAAAAAGCTTAAGTCGCATGCATTTAAGCAAAAAAAATTTTTGACCAATTTTTTAGGAAAGGCTAACCCCTTTGCTAAAAATCAAATTTTTGGTTGAAACACAATTTTACCCAATTTTGCCCAAAAGGCGTTTATTTCTAATAACTGAGTATTGAAAGGAGTTTCAAATGCGAAGAAGCTTCCGAAAAAGCTTAAGTCGCATGCATTTAAGCAAAAAAAATTTTTTACCAATTTTTTAGGAAAGGCTAACCCCTTTGCTAAAAATCAAATTTTTGGTTGAAACACAATTTTACCCAATTTTGCCCAAAAGGCGTTTATTTCTAATAACTGAGTATTGAAGGGAGTTTCAAATGCGAAGAAGCTTCCGAAAAAGCTTAAGTCGCATGCATTTAAGCAAAAAAAATTTTTGACCAATTTTTTAGGAAAGGCTAACCCCTTTGCTAAAAATCAAATTTTTGGTTGAAACACAATTTTACACAATTTTGCCCAAAAGGAGTTTATTTCTAATAACTGAGTATTGAAAGGAGTTTCAAATGCGAAGAAGCTTCCGAAAAAGCTTAAGTCGCATGCATTTAAGCAAAAAAAATTTTTGACCAATTTTTTAGGAAAGGCTAACCCTTTGCTAAAAATCAAATTTTTGGTTGAAATACAATTTTACCCAATTTTGCCCAAAAGGCGTTTATTTCTAATAACTGAGTATTGAAAGGAGTTTCAAATGCGAAGAAGCTTCCGAAAAAGCTTAAGTCGCATGCATTTAAGCAAAAAAAATTTTTGACCAATTTTTTAGGAAAGGCTAACCCCTTTGCTAAAAATCAAATTTTTGGTTGAAACACAATTTTACCCAATTTTGCCCAAAAGGCGTTTATTTCTAATAACTGAGTATTGAATGTAGTTTCAAATGCGAAGAAGCTTCCGAAAAAGCTTAAGTCGCATGCATTTAAGCAAAAAAAATTTTTGACCAATTTTTTAGGAAAGGCTAACCCCTTTGCTAAAAATCAAATTTTTGGTTGAAACACAATTTTACCCAATTTTGCCCAAAAGGCGTTTATTTCTAATAACTGAGTATTGAAAGGAGTTTCAAATGCGAAGAAGCTTCCGAAAAAGCTTAAGTCGCATGCATTTAAGCAAAAAAAATTTTTGACCAATTTTTTAGGAAAGGCTAAAAATCAAATTTTTGGTTGAAACACAATTTTACCCAATTTTGCCCAAAAGGCGTTTATTTCTAATAACTGAGTATTGAAAGGAGTTTCAAATGCGAAGAAGCTTCCGAAAAAGCTTAAGTCGCATGCATTTAAGCAAAAAAAATTTTTGACCAATTTTTTAGGAAAGGCTAACCCCTTTGCTAAAAATCAAATTTTTGGTTGAAACACAATTTTACCCAATTTTGCCCAAAAGGCGTTTATTTCTAATAACTGAGTATTGAAAGGAGTTTCAAATGCGAAGAAGCTTCCGAAAAAGCTTAAGTCGCATGCATTTAAGCAAAAAAAATTTTTGACCAATTTTTTAGGAAAGGCTAACCCCTTTGCTAAAAATCAAATTTTTGGTTGAAACACAATTTTACACAATTTTGCCCAAAAGGCGTTTATTTCTAATAACTGAGTATTGAAAGGAGTTTCAAATGCGAAGAAGCTTCCGAAAAAGCTTAAGTCGCATGCATTTAAGCAAAAAAAATTGTTGACCAATTTTTTAGGAAAGGCTAACCCCTTTGCTAAAAATCAAATTTTTGGTTGAAACACAATTTTACCCAATTTTGCCCAAAAGGCGTTTATTTCTAATAACTGAGTATTGAAAGGAGTTTCAAATGCGAAGAAGCTTCCGAAAAAGCTTAAGTCGCATGCATTTAAGCAAAAAAAATTTTTGACCAATTTTTTAGGAAAGGCTAACCCCTTTGCTAAAAATCAAATTTTTGGTTGAAACACAATTTTACACAATTTTGCCCAAAAGGCGTTTATTTCTAATAACTGAGTATTGAAAGGAGTTTCAAATGCGAAGAAGCTTCCGAAAAAGCTTAAGTCGCATGCATTTAAGCAAAAAAAATTTTTGACCAATTTTTTAGGAAAGGCTAACTAACCCCTTTGCTAAAAATCAAATTTTTGGTTGAAACACAATTTTACCCAATTTTGCCCAAAAGGCGTTTATTTCTAATAACTGAGTATTGAAAGGAGTTTCAAATGCGAAGAAGCTTCCGAAAAAGCTTAACTCGCATGCATTTAAGCAAAAAAAATTTTTGACCAATTTTTTAGGAAAGGCTAACCCCTTTGCTAAAATCAAATTTTTGGTTAAAACACAATTTTACCCAATTTTGCCCAAAAGGCGTTTATTTCTAATAACTGAGTATTGAAAGGAGTTTCAAATGCGAAGAAGCTTCCGAAAAAGCTTAAGTCGCATGCATTTAAGCAAAAAAAATTTTTGACCAATTTTTTAGGAAAGGCTAACCCCTTTGCTAAAAATCAAATTTTTGGTTGAACACAATTTTACCCAATTTTGCCCAAAAGGCGTTTATTTCTAATAACTGAGTATTGAAAGGAGTTTCAAATGCGAAGAAGCTTCCGAAAAAGCTTAAGTCGCATGCATTTAAGCAAAAAAAATTTTTGACCAATTTTTTAGGAAAGGCTAACAACCCCTTTGCTAAAAATCAAATTTTTGGTTGAAACACAATTTTACACAATTTTGCCCAAAAGGAGTTTATTTCTAATAACTGAGTATTGAAAGGAGTTTCAAATGCGAAGAAGCTTCCGAAAAAGCTTAAGTCGCATGCATTTAAGCAAAAAAAATTTTTGACCAATTTTTTAGGAAAGGCTAACCCTTTGCTAAAAATCAAATTTTTGGTTGAAATACAATTTTACCCAATTTTGCCCAAAAGGCGTTTATTTCTAATAACTGAGTATTGAAAGGAGTTTCAAATGCGAAGAAGCTTCCGAAAAAGCTTAAGTCGCATGCATTTAAGCAAAAAAAATGTTTGACCAATTTTTTAGGAAAGGCTAACCCCTTTGCTAAAAATCAAATTTTTGGTTGAAACACAATTTTACACAATTTTGCCCAAAAGGAGTTTATTTCTAATAACTGAGTATTGAAAGGAGTTTCAAATGCGAAGAAGCTTCCGAAAAAGCTTAAGTCGCATGCATTTAAGCAAAAAAAATTTTTGACCAATTTTTTAGGAAAGGCTAACCCTTTGCTAAAAATCAAATTTTTGGTTGAAATACAATTTTACCCAATTTTGCCCAAAAGGAGTTTATTTCTAATAACTGAGTATTGAAAGGAGTTTCAAATGCGAAGAAGCTTCCGAAAAAGCTTAAGTCGCATGCATTTAAGCAAAAAAAATGTTTGACCAATTTTTTAGGAAAGGCTAACCCCTTTGCTAAAAATCAAATTTTTGGTTGAACACAATTTTACCCAATTTTGCCCAAAAGGCGTTTATTTCTAATAACTGAGTATTGAAAGGAGTTTCAAATGCGAAGAAGCTTCCGAAAAAGCTTAAGTCGCATGCATTTAAGCAAAAAAAATTTTTGACCAATTTTTTAGGAAAGGCTAACCCCTTTGCTAAAAATCAAATTTTTGGTTGAAACACAATTTTACACAATTTTGCCCAAAAGGAGTTTATTTCTAATAACTGAGTATTGAAAGGAGTTTCAAATGCGAAGAAGCTTCCGAAAAAGCTTAAGTCGCATGCATTTAAGCAAAAAAAATTTTTGACCAATTTTTTAGGAAAGGCTAACCCTTTGCTAAAAATCAAATTTTTGGTTGAAATACAATTTTACCCAATTTTGCCCAAAAGGCGTTTATTTCTAATAACTGAGTATTGAAGGGAGTTTCAAATGCGAAGAAGCTTCCGAAAAAGCTTAAGTCGCATGCATTTAAGCAAAAAAAATTTTTGACCAATTTTTTAGGAAAGGCTAACCCCTTTGCTAAAAATCAAATTTTTGGTTGAAACACAATTTTACACAATTTTGCCCAAAAGGCGTTTATTTCTAATAACTGAGTATTGAAAGGAGTTTCAAATGCGAAGAAGCTTCCGAAAAAGCTTAAGTCGCATGCATTTAAGCAAAAAAAATTGTTGACCAATTTTTTAGGAAAGGCTAACCCCTTTGCTAAAAATCAAATTTTTGGTTGAAACACAATTTTACCCAATTTTGCCCAAAAGGCGTTTATTTCTAATAACTGAGTATTGAAAGGAGTTTCAAATGCGAAGAAGCTTCCGAAAAAGCTTAAGTCGCATGCATTTAAGCAAAAAAAATTTTTGACCAATTTTTTAGGAAAGGCTAACCCCTTTGCTAAAAATCAAATTTTTGGTTGAAACACAATTTTACACAATTTTGCCCAAAAGGCGTTTATTTCTAATAACTGAGTATTGAAAGGAGTTTCAAATGCGAAGAAGCTTCCGAAAAAGCTTAACTCGCATGCATTTAAGCAAAAAAAATTTTTGACCAATTTTTTAGGAAAGGCTAACCCCTTTGCTAAAATCAAATTTTTGGTTAAAACACAATTTTACCCAATTTTGCCCAAAAGGCGTTTATTTCTAATAACTGAGTATTGAAAGGAGTTTCAAATGCGAAGAAGCTTCCGAAAAAGCTTAAGTCGCATGCATTTAAGCAAAAAAAATTTTTGACCAATTTTTTAGGAAAGGCTAACCCCTTTGCTAAAAATCAAATTTTTGGTTGAAACACAATTTTACCCAATTTTGCCCAAAAGGCGTTTATTTCTAATAACTGAGTATTGAAAGGAGTTTCAAATGCGAAGAAGCTTCCGAAAAAGCTTAAGTCGCATGCATTTAAGCAAAAAAAAATTTTTACCAATTTTTTAGGAAAGGCTAACCCCTTTGCTAAAAATCAAATTTTTGGTTGAAACACAATTTTACCCAATTTTGCCCAAAAGGCGTTTATTTCTAATAACTGAGTATTGAAGGGAGTTTCAAATGCGAAGAAGCTTCCGAAAAAGCTTAAGTCGCATGCATTTAAGCAAAAAAAATTTTTGACCAATTTTTTAGGAAAGGCTAACCCCTTTGCTAAAAATCAAATTTTTGGTTGAAACACAATTTTACACAATTTTGCCCAAAAGGAGTTTATTTCTAATAACTGAGTATTGAAAGGAGTTTCAAATGCGAAGAAGCTTCCGAAAAAGCTTAAGTCGCATGCATTTAAGCAAAAAAAATTTTTGACCAATTTTTTAGGAAAGGCTAACCCTTTGCTAAAAATCAAATTTTTGGTTGAAATACAATTTTACCCAATTTTGCCCAAAAGGCGTTTATTTCTAATAACTGAGTATTGAAAGGAGTTTCAAATGCGAAGAAGCTTCCGAAAAAGCTTAAGTCGCATGCATTTAAGCAAAAAAAATTTTTGACCAATTTTTTAGGAAAGGCTAACCCCTTTGCTAAAAATCAAATTTTTGGTTGAAACACAATTTTACCCAATTTTGCCCAAAAGGCGTTTATTTCTAATAACTGAGTATTTAAAGGAGTTTCAAATACGAAGAAGCTTCCGAAAAAGCTTAACTCGCATGCATTTAAGCAAAAAAAATTTTTGACCAATTTTTTAGGAAAGGCTAACCCCTTTGCTAAAAATCAAATTTTTGGTTGAAACACAATTTTACCCAATTTTGCCCAAAAGGCGTTTATTTCTAATAACTGAGTATTGAAGGGAGTTTCAAATGCGAAGAAGCTTCCGAAAAAGCTTAAGTCGCATGCATTTAAGCAAAAAAAATTTTTGACCAATTTTTTAGGAAAGGCTAACCCCTTTGCTAAAAATCAAATTTTTGGTTGAAACACAATTTTACACAATTTTGCCCAAAAGGAGTTTATTTCTAATAACTGAGTATTGAAAGGAGTTTCAAATGCGAAGAAGCTTCCGAAAAAGCTTAAGTCGCATGCATTTAAGCAAAAAAAATTTTTGACCAATTTTTTAGGAAAGGCTAACCCCTTTGCTAAAAATCAAATTTTTGGTTGAACACAATTTTACCCAATTTTGCCCAAAAGGCGTTTATTTCTAATAACTGAGTATTGAAAGGAGTTTCAAATGCGAAGAAGCTTCCGAAAAAGCTTAAGTCGCATGCATTTAAGCAAAAAAAATTTTTGACCAATTTTTTAGGAAAGGCTAACCCCTTTGCTAAAAATCAAATTTTTGGTTGAAACACAATTTTACACAATTTTGCCCAAAAGGAGTTTATTTCTAATAACTGAGTATTGAAAGGAGTTTCAAATGCGAAGAAGCTTCCGAAAAAGCTTAAGTCGCATGCATTTAAGCAAAAAAAATTTTTGACCAATTTTTTAGGAAAGGCTAACCCTTTGCTAAAAATCAAATTTTTGGTTGAAATACAATTTTACCCAATTTTGCCCAAAAGGCGTTTATTTCTAATAACTGAGTATTGAAAGGAGTTTCAAATGCGAAGAAGCTTCCGAAAAAGCTTAAGTCGCATGCATTTAAGCAAAAAAAATGTTTGACCAATTTTTTAGGAAAGGCTAACCCCTTTGCTAAAAATCAAATTTTTGGTTGAAACACAATTTTACCCAATTTTGCCCAAAAGGCGTTTATTTCTAATAACTGAGTATTTAAAGGAGTTTCAAATGCGAAGAAGCTTCCGAAAAAGCTTAACTCGCATGCATTTAAGCAAAAAAAATTTTTGACCAATTTTTTAGGAAAGGCTAACCCCTTTGCTAAAAATCAAATTTTTGGTTGAAACACAATTTTACCCAATTTTGCCCAAAAGGCGTTTATTTCTAATAACTGAGTATTGAAAGGAGTTTCAAATGCGAAGAAGCTTCCGAAAAAGCTTAAGTCGCATGCATTTAAGCAAAAAAAATTTTTGACCAATTTTTTAGGAAAGGCTAACTAACCCCTTTGCTAAAAATCAAATTTTTGGTTGAAACACAATTTTACCCAATTTTGCCCAAAAGGCGTTTATTTCTAATAACTGAGTATTGAAAGGAGTTTCAAATGCGAAGAAGCTTCCGAAAAAGCTTAAGTCGCATGCATTTAAGCAAAAAAAATTTTTGACCAATTTTTTAGGAAAGGCTAACTAACCCCTTTGCTAAAAATCAAATTTTTGGTTGAAACACAATTTTACCCAATTTTGCCCAAAAGGCGTTTATTTCTAATAACTGAGTATTGAAAGGAGTTTCAAATGCGAAGAAGCTTCCGAAAAAGCTTAAGTCGCATGCATTTAAGCAAAAAATTTTTTTACCAATTTTTTAGGAAAGGCTAAAAATCAAATTTTTGGTTGAAACACAATTTTACCCAATTTTGCCCAAAAGGCGTTTATTTCTAATAACTGAGTATTGAAAGGAGTTTCAAATGCGAAGAAGCTTCCGAAAAAGCTTAAGTCGCATGCATTTAAGCAAAAAAAATTTTTGACCAATTTTTTAGGAAAGGCTAACTAACCCCTTTGCTAAAAATCAAATTTTTGGTTGAAACACAATTTTACCCAATTTTGCACAAAAGGCGTTTATTTCTAATAACTGAGTATTGAAAGGAGTTTCAAATGCGAAGAAGCTTCCGAAAAAGCTTAAGTCGCATGCATTTAAGCAAAAAAAATTTTTGACCAATTTTTTAGGAAAGGCTAACCCCTTTGCTAAAATCAAATTTTTGGTTAAAACACAATTTTACCCAATTTTGCCCAAAAGGCGTTTATTTCTAATAACTGAGTATTGAAAGGAGTTTTAAATGCGAAGAAGCTTCCGAAAAAGCTTAAGTCGCATGCATTTAAGCAAAAAAAATTTTTGACCAATTTTTTAGGAAAGGCTAACCCCTTTGCTAAAAATCAAATTTTTGGTTGAAACACAATTTTACCCAATTTTGCCCAAAAGGCGTTTATTTCTAATAACTGAGTATTGAAAGGAGTTTCAAATGCGAAGAAGCTTCCGAAAAAGCTTAAGTCGCATGCATTTAAGCAAAAAAAAATTTTTACCAATTTTTTAGGAAAGGCTAACCCCTTTGCTAAAAATCAAATTTTTGGTTGAAACACAATTTTACCCAATTTTGCCCAAAAGGCGTTTATTTCTAATAACTGAGTATTGAAGGGAGTTTCAAATGCGAAGAAGCTTCCGAAAAAGCTTAAGTCGCATGCATTTAAGCAAAAAATTTTTTTGACCAATTTTTTAGGAAAGGCTAACCCCTTTGCTAAAAATCAAATTTTTGGTTGAAACACAATTTTACCCAATTTTGCCCAAAAGGCGTTTATTTCTAATAACTGAGTATTGAAAGGAGTTTCAAATGCGAAGAAGCTTCCGAAAAAGCTTAAGTCGCATGCATTTAAGCAAAAAAACTTTTTGACCAATTTTTTAGGAAAGGCTAACCCCTTTGCTAAAAATCAAATTTTTGGTTGAAACACAATTTTACCCAATTTTGCCCAAAAGGCGTTTATTTCTAATAACTGAGTATTGAAAGGAGTTTCAAATGCGAAGAAGCTTCCGAAAAAGCTTAAGTCGCATGCATTTAAGCAAAAAAAATTTTTGACCAATTTTTTAGGAAAGGCTAACCCCTTTGCTAAAAATCAAATTTTTGGTTGAAACACAATTTTACCCAATTCCGCCCAAAAGGCGTTTATTTCTAACAACTGAGTATTGAAAGGAGTTTCAAATGCGAAGAAGCTTCCGAAAAAGCTTAAGTCGCATGCATTTAAGCAAAAAAAATTTTTGACCAATTTTTTAGGAAAGGGTAACTAACCCCTTTGCTAAAAATCAAATTTATGGTTGAAACACAATTTTACACAATTTTGCCCAAAAGGAGTTTATTTCTAATAACTGAGTATTGAAAGGAGTTTCAAATGCGAAGAAGCTTCCGAAAAAGCTTAAGTCGCATGCATTTAAGCAAAAAAAATTTTTGACCAATTTTTTAGGAAAGGCTAACCCCTTTGCTAAAAATAAAATTTTTGGTTGAAACACAATTTTACCCAATTTTGCCCAAAAGGCGTTTATTTCTAATAACTGAGTATTGAAAGGAGTTTCAAATGCGAAGAAGCTTCCGAAAAAGCTTAAGTCGCATGCATTTAAGCAAAAAAAATTTTTGACCAATTTTTTAGGAAAGGCTAACCCCTTGCTAAAAATCAAATTTTTGGTTGAAACACAATTTTACCCAATTTTGCCCAAAAGGCGTTTATTTCTAATAACTGAGTATTGAAAGGAGTTTCAAATGCGAAGAAGCTTCCGAAAAAGCTTAAGTCGCATGCATTTAAGCAAAAAAAATTTTTGACCAATTTTTTAGGAAAGGGTAACTAACCCCTTTGCTAAAAATCAAATTTATGGTTGAAACACAATTTTACACAATTTTGCCCAAAAGGAGTTTATTTCTAATAACTGAGTATTGAAAGGAGTTTCAAATGCGAAGAAGCTTCCGAAAAAGCTTAAGTCGCATGCATTTAAGCAAAAAAAATTTTTGACCAATTTTTTAGGAAAGGCTAACCCCTTTGCTAAAAATCAAATTTTTGGTTGAAACACAATTTTACCCAATTTTGCCCAAAAGGCGTTTATTTCTAATAACTGAGTATTGAAAGGAGTTTCAAATGCGAAGAAGCTTCCGAAAAAGCTTAAGTCGCATGCATTTAAGCAAAAAAAATTTTTGACCAATTTTTTAGGAAAGGCTAACCCCTTTGCTAAAAATCAAATTTTTGGTTGAAACACAATTTTACCCAATTTTGCCCAAAAGGCGTTTATTTCTAATAACTGAGTATTGAAAGGAGTTTCAAATGCGAAGAAGCTTCCGAAAAAGCTTAAGTCGCATGCATTTAAGCAAAAAAAAATTTTTGACCAATTTTTTAGGAAAGGCTAACCCCTTTGCTAAAAATCAAATTTTTGGTTGAAACACAATTTTACCCAATTTTGCCCAAAAGGCGTTTATTTCTAATAACTGAGTATTGAAAGGAGTTTCAAATGCGAAGAAGCTTCCGAAAAAGCTTAAGTCGCATGCATTTAAGCAAAAAAAATTTTTGACCAATTTTTTAGGAAAGGCTAACCCCTTTGCTAAAAATAAAATTTTTGGTTGAAACACAATTTTACCAAATTTTGCCCAAAAGGCGTTTATTTCTAATAACTGAGTATTGAAAGGAGTTTCAAATGCGAAGAAGCTTCCGAAAAAGCTTAAGTCGCATGCATTTAAGCAAAAAAAATTTTTGACCAATTTTTTAGGAAAGGCTAACCCCTTGCTAAAAATCAAATTTTTGGTTGAAACACAATTTTACCCAATTTTGCCCAAAAGGCGTTTATTTCTAATAACTGAGTATTGAAAGGAGTTTCAAATGCGAAGAAGCTTCCGAAAAAGCTTAAGTCGCATGCATTTAAGCAAAAAAAATTTTTGACCAATTTTTTAGGAAAGGCTAACCCCTTTGCTAAAAATCAAATTTTTGGTTGAAACACAATTTTACCCAATTTTGCCCAAAAGGCGTTTATTTCTAATAACTGAGTATTGAAAGGAGTTTCAAATGCGAAGAAGCTTCCGAAAAAGCTTAAGTCGCATGCATTTAAGCAAAAAAAATTTTTGACCAATTTTTTAGTAAAGGCTAACCCCTTTGCTAAAAATCAAATTTTTGGTTGAAACACAATTTTACCCAATTTTGCCCAAAAGGCGTTTATTTCTAATAACTGAGTATTGAAAGGAGTTTCAAATGCGAAGAAGCTTCCGAAAAAGCTTAAGTCGCATGCATTTAAGCAAAAAAAATTTTTGACCAATTTTTTAGGAAAGGCTAACCCCTTTGCTAAAAATCAAATTTTTGGTTGAAACACAATTTTACCCAATTTTGCCCAAAAGGCGTTTATTTCTAATAACTGAGTATTGAAAGGAGTTTCAAATGCGAAGAAGCTTCCGAAAAAGCTTAAGTCGCATGCATTTAAGCAAAAAAAATTTTTGACCAATTTTTTAGGAAAGGCTAACCCCTTGCTAAAAATCAAATTTCTGGTTGAAACACAATTTTACCCAATTTTGCCCAAAAGGCGTTTATTTCTAATAACTGAGTATTGAAAGGAGTTTCAAATGCGAAGAAGCTTCCGAAAAAGCTTAAGTCGCATGCATTTAAGCAAAAAAAAATTTTGACCAATTTTTTAGGAAAGGCTAACCCCTTTGCTAAAAATCAAATTTTTGGTTGAAACACAATTTTACCCAATTTTGCCCAAAAGGCGTTTATTTCTAATAACTGAGTATTGAAAGGAGTTTCAAATGCGAAGAAGCTTCCGAAAAAGCTTAAGTCGCATGCATTTAAGCAAAAAAAATTTTTGACCAATTTTTTAGTAAAGGCTAACCCCTTTGCTAAAAATCAAATTTTTGGTTGAAACACAATTTTACCCAATTTTGCCCAAAAGGCGTTTATTTCTAATAACTGAGTATTGAAAGGAGTTTCAAATGCGAAGAAGCTTCCGAAAAAGCTTAAGTCGCATGCATTTAAGCAAAAAAAATTTTTGACCAATTTTTTAGGAAAGGCTAACCCCTTTGCTAAAAATCAAATTTTTGGTTGAAACACAATTTTACCCAATTTTGCCCAAAAGGCGTTTATTTCTAATAACTGAGTATTGAAAGGAGTTTCAAATGCGAAGAAGCTTCCGAAAAAGCTTAAGTCGCATGCATTTAAGCAAAAAAAATTTTTGACCAATTTTTTAGGAAAGGCTAACCCCTTTGCTAAAAATAAAATTTTTGGTTGAAACACAATTTTACCCAATTTTGCCCAAAAGGCGTTTATTTCTAATAACTGAGTATTGAAAGGAGTTTCAAATGCGAAGAAGCTTCCGAAAAAGCTTAAGTCGCATGCATTTAAGCAAAAAAAATTTTTGACCAATTTTTTAGGAAAGGCTAACCCCTTTGCTAAAAATCAAATTTTTGGTTGAAACACAATTTTACCCAATTTTGCCCAAAAGGCGTTTATTTCTAATAACTGAGTATTGAAAGGAGTTTCAAATGCGAAGAAGCTTCCGAAAAAGCTTAAGTCGCATGCATTTAAGCAAAAAAAATTTTTGACCAATTTTTTAGGAAAGGCTAACCCCTTTGCTAAAAATCAAATTTTTGGTTGAAACACAATTTTACCCAATTTTGCCCAAAAGGCGTTTATTTCTAATAACTGAGTATTGAAAGGAGTTTCAAATGCGAAGAAGCTTCCGAAAAAGCTTAAGTCGCATGCATTTAAGCAAAAAAAATTTTTGACCAATTTTTTAGGAAAGGCTAACCCCTTTGCTAAAAATAAAATTTTTGGTTGAAACACAATTTTACCCAATTTTGCCCAAAAGGCGTTTATTTCTAATAACTGAGTATTGAAAGGAGTTTCAAATGCGAAGAAGCTTCCGAAAAAGCTTAAGTCGCATGCATTTAAGCAAAAAAAATTTTTGACCAATTTTTTAGGAAAGGCTAACCCCTTTGCTAAAAATCAAATTTTTGGTTGAAACACAATTTTACCCAATTTTGCCCAAAAGGCGTTTATTTCTAATAACTGAGTATTGAAAGGAGTTTCAAATGCGAAGAAGCTTCCGAAAAAGCTTAAGTCGCATGCATTTAAGCAAAAAAAATTTTTGACCAATTTTTTAGGAAAGGCTAACCCCTTTGCTAAAAATCAAATTTTTGGTTGAAACACAATTTTACCCAATTTTGCCCAAAAGGCGTTTATTTCTAATAACTGAGTATTGAAAGGAGTTTCAAATGCGAAGAAGCTTCCGAAAAAGCTTAAGTCGCATGCATTTAAGCAAAAAAAATTTTTGACCAATTTTTTAGGAAAGGCTAACCCCTTTGCTAAAAATCAAATTTTTGGTTGAAACACAATTTTACCCAATTTTGCCCAAAAGGCGTTTATTTCTAATAACTGAGTATTGAAAGGAGTTTCAAATGCGAAGAAGCTTCCGAAAAAGCTTAAGTCGCATGCATTTAAGCAAAAAAAATTTTTGACCAATTTTTTAGGAAAGGCTAAAAATAAAATTTTTGGTTGAAACACAATTTTACCCAATTTTGCCCAAAAGGCGTTTATTTCTAATAACTGAGTATTGAAAGGAGTTTCAAATGCGAAGAAGCTTCCGAAAAAGCTTAAGTCGCATGCATTTAAGCAAAAAAAATTTTTGACCAATTTTTTAGTAAAGGCTAACCCCTTTGCTAAAAATCAAATTTTTGGTTGAAACACAATTTTACCCAATTTTGCCCAAAAGGCGTTTATTTCTAATAACTGAGTATTGAAAGGAGTTTCAAATGCGAAGAAGCTTCCGAAAAAGCTTAAGTCGCATGCATTTAAGCAAAAAAAATTTTTGACCAATTTTTTAGGAAAGGCTAACCCCTTTGCTAAAAATCAAATTTTTGGTTGAAACACAATTTTACCCAATTTTGCCCAAAAGGCGTTTATTTCTAATAACTGAGTATTGAAAGGAGTTTCAAATGCGAAGAAGCTTCCGAAAAAGCTTAAGTCGCATGCATTTAAGCAAAAAAAATTTTTGACCAATTTTTTAGGAAAGGCTAACCCCTTTGCTAAAAATCAAATTTCTGGTTGAAACACAATTTTACCCAATTTTGCCCAAAAGGCGTTTATTTCTAATAACTGAGTATTGAAAGGAGTTTCAAATGCGAAGAAGCTTCCGAAAAAGCTTAAGTCGCATGCATTTAAGCAAAAAAAAATTTTTGACCAATTTTTTAGGAAAGGCTAACCCCTTTGCTAAAAATCAAATTTTTGGTTGAAACACAATTTTACCCAATTTTGCCCAAAAGGCGTTTATTTCTAATAACTGAGTATTGAAAGGAGTTTCAAATGGGAAGAAGCTTCCGAAAAAGCTTAAGTCGCATGCATTTAAGCAAAAAAAATTTTTGACCAATTTTTTAGGAAAGGCTAACCCCTTTGCTAAAAATAAAATTTTTGGTTGAAACACAATTTTACCCAATTTTGCCCAAAAGGCGTTTATTTCTAATAACTGAGTATTGAAAGGAGTTTCAAATGCGAAGAAGCTTCCGAAAAAGCTTAAGTCGCATGCATTTAAGCAAAAAAAATTTTTGACCAATTTTTTAGGAAAGGCTAACCCCTTGCTAAAAATCAAATTTTTGGTTGAAACACAATTTTACCCAATTTTGCCCAAAAGGCGTTTATTTCTAATAACTGAGTATTGAAAGGAGTTTCAAATGCGAAGAAGCTTCCGAAAAAGCTTAAGTCGCATGCATTTAAGCAAAAAAAATTTTTGACCAATTTTTTAGGAAAGGCTAACGGAAAGGCTAACCCTTTGCTAAAAATCAAATTTTTGGTTGAAACACAATTTTACCCAATTTTGCCCAAAAGGCGTTTATTTCTAATAACTGAGTATTGAAAGGAGTTTCAAATGCGAAGAAGCTTCCGAAAAAGCTTAAGTCGCATGCATTTAAGCAAAAAAAATTTTTGACCAATTTTTTAGGAAAGGCTAACCCCTTTGCTAAAAATAAAATTTTTGGTTGAAACACAATTTTACCCAATTTTGCCCAAAAGGCGTTTATTTCTAATAACTGAGTATTGAAAGGAGTTTCAAATGCGAAGAAGCTTCCGAAAAAGCTTAAGTCGCATGCATTTAAGCAAAAAAAATTTTTGACCAATTTTTTAGGAAAGGCTAACGGAAAGGCTAACCCTTTGCTAAAAATCAAATTTTTGGTTGAAACACAATTTTACCCAATTTTGCCCAAAAGGCGTTTATTTCTAATAACTGAGTATTGAAAGGAGTTTCAAATGCGAAGAAGCTTCCGAAAAAGCTTAAGTCGCATGCATTTAAGCAAAAAAAATTTTTGACCAATTTTTTAGGAAAGGCTAACCCCTTTGCTAAAAATCAAATTTTTGGTTGAAACACAATTTTACCCAATTTTGCCCAAAAGGCGTTTATTTCTAATAACTGAGTATTGAAAGGAGTTTCAAATGCGAAGAAGCTTCCGAAAAAGCTTAAGTCGCATGCATTTAAGCAAAAAAAATTTTTGACCAATTTTTTAGTAAAGGCTAACCCCTTTGCTAAAAATCAAATTTTTGGTTGAAACACAATTTTACCCAATTTTGCCCAAAAGGCGTTTATTTCTAATAACTGAGTATTGAAAGGAGTTTCAAATGCGAAGAAGCTTCCGAAAAAGCTTAAGTCGCATGCATTTAAGCAAAAAAAATTTTTGACCAATTTTTTAGGAAAGGCTAACCCCTTGCTAAAAATCAAATTTTTGGTTGAAACACAATTTTACCCAATTTTGCCCAAAAGGCGTTTATTTCTAATAACTGAGTATTGAAAGGAGTTTCAAATGCGAAGAAGCTTCCGAAAAAGGTTAAGTCGCATGCATTTAAGCAAAAAAAATTTTTGACCAATTTTTTAGGAAAGGCTAACCCCTTTGCTAAAAATCAAATTTTTGGTTGAAACACAATTTTACCCAATTTTGCCCAAAAGGCGTTTATTTCTAATAACTGAGTATTGAAAGGAGTTTCAAATGCGAAGAAGCTTCCGAAAAAGCTTAAGTCGCATGCATTTAAGCAAAAAAAATTTTTGACCAATTTTTTAGGAAAGGCTAACCCCTTTGCTAAAAATCAAATTTTTGGTTGAAACACAATTTTACCCAATTTTGCCCAAAAGGCGTTTATTTCTAATAACTGAGTATTGAAAGGAGTTTCAAATGCGAAGAAGCTTCCGAAAAAGGTTAAGTCGCATGCATTTAAGCAAAAAAAATTTTTGACCAATTTTTTAGGAAAGGCTAACCCCTTTGCTAAAAATCAAATTTTTGGTTGAAACACAATTTTACCCAATTTTGCCCAAAAGGCGTTTATTTCTAATAACTGAGTATTGAAAGGAGTTTCAAATGCGAAGAAGCTTCCGAAAAAGCTTAAGTCGCATGCATTTAAGCAAAAAAAATTTTTGACCAATTTTTTACGAAAGGCTAACCCCTTTGCTAAAAATCAAATTTTTGGTTGAAACACAATTTTACCCAATTTTGCCCAAAAGGCGTTTATTTCTAATAACTGAGTATTGAAAGGAGTTTTAAATGCGAAGAAGCTTCCGAAAAAGCTTAAGTCGCATGCATTTAAGCAAAAAAAAATTTTGACCAATTTTTTAGGAAAGGCTAACCTTTGCTAAAAATCAAATTTTTGGTTGAAACACAATTTTACCCAATTTTGCCCAAAAGGCGTTTATTTCTAATAACTGAGTATTGAAAAGAGTTTCAAATGCGAAGAAGCTTCCGAAAAAGCTTAAGTCGCATGCATTTAAGCAAAAAAAAATTTTGACCAATTTTTTAGGAAAGGCTAACCCCTTTGCTAAAAATCAAATTTTTGGTTGAAACACAATTTTACCCAATTTTGCCCAAAAGGCGTTTATTTCTAATAACTGAGTATTGAAAGGAGTTTCAAATGCGAAGAAGCTTCCGAAAAAGCTTAAGTCGCATGCATTTAAGCAAAAAAAATTTTTGACCAATTTTTTAGGAAAGGGTAACTAACCCCTTTGCTAAAAATCAAAATTTTTGGTTGAAACACAATTTTACCCAATTTTGCCCAAAAGGAGTTTATTTCTAATAACTGAGTATTGAAAGGAGTTTCAAATGCGAAGAAGCTTCCGAAAAAGCTTAAGTCGCATGCATTTAAGCAAAAAAAAAAAATTTGACCAATTTTTTAGGAAAGGCTAACCCCTTTGCTAAAAATCAAATTTTTGGTTGAAACACAATTTTACCCAATTTTGCCCAAAAGGCGTTTATTTCTAATAACTGAGTATTGAAAGGAGTTTCAAATGCGAAGAAGCTTCCGAAAAAGCTTAAGTCGCATGCATTTAAGCAAAAAAAATTTTTGACCAATTTTTTAGGAAAGGCTAACCCTTTGCTAAAAATCAAATTTTTGGTTGAAACACAATTTTACCCAATTTTGCCCAAAAGGCGTTTATTTCTAATAACTGAGTATTGAAAGGAGTTTCAAATGCGAAGAAGCTTCCGAAAAAGCTTAAGTCGCATGCATTTAAGCAAAAAAAATTTTTGACCAATTTTTTAGGAAAGGCTAACCCCTTTGCTAAAAATCAAATTTTTGGTTGAAACACAATTTTACCCAATTTTGCCCAAAAGGAGTTTATTTCTAATAACTGAGTATTGAAAGGAGTTTCAAATGCGAAGAAGCTTCCGAAAAAGCTTAAGTCGCATGCATTTAAGCAAAAAAAATTTTTGACCAATTTTTTAGGAAAGGGTTACTAACTAACCCCTTTGCTTAAAATCAAATTTTTGGTTGAAACACAATTTTACCCAATTTTGCCCAAAAGGAGTTTATTTCTAATAACTGAGTATTGAAAGGAGTTTCAAATGCGAAGAATCTTCCGAAAAAGCTTAAGTCGCATGCATTTAAGCAAAAAAAAAATTTGACCAACTTTTTAGGAAAGGCTAACCCCTTTGCTAAAAATCAAATTTTTGGTTGAAACACAATTTTACCCAATTTTGCCCAAAAGGCGTTTATTTCTAATAACTGAGTATTGAAAGGAGTTTCAAATGCGAAGAAGCTTCCGAAAAAGCTTAAGTCGCATGCATTTAAGCAAAAAAAATTTTTGACCAATTTTTTAGGAAAGGCTAACCCTTTTGCTAAAAATCAAATTTTTGGTTGAAACACAATTTTACCCAATTTTGCCCAAAAGGCGTTTATTTCTAATAACTGAGTATTGAAAGGAGTTTCAAATGCGAAGAAGCTTCCGAAAAAGCTTAAGTCGCATGCATTTAAGCAAAAAAAATTTTTGACCAATTTTTTAGGAAAGGCTAAAAATCAAATTTTTGGTTGAAACACAATTTTACCCAATTTTGCCCAAAAGGCGTTTATTTCTAATAACTGAGTATTGAAAGGAGTTTCAAATGCGAAGAAGCTTCCGAAAAAGCTTAAGTCGCATGCATTTAAGCAAAAAAAATTTTTGACCAATTTTTTAGGAAACCCCTTTGCTAAAAATCAAATTTTTGGTTGAAACACAATTTTACCCAATTTTGTCCAAAAGGCGTTTATTTCTAATAACTGAGTATTGAAAGGAGTTTCAAATGCGAAGAAGCTTCCGAAAAAGTTAAGTCGCATGCATTTAAGCAAAAAAAATTTTTGACCAATTTTTTAGGAAAGGCTAAAAATCAAAGTTTTGGTTGAAACACAATTTTACCCAATTTTGCCCAAACGGCGTTTATTAACCCTTTTGCTAAAAATCAAATTTTTGGTTGAAACACAATTTTACCCAATTTTGCCCAAAAGGCGTTTATTTCTAATAACTGAGTATTGAAAGGAGTTTCAAATGCGAAGAAGCTTCCGAAAAAGCTTAAGTCGCATGCATTTAAGCAAAAAAAATTTTTTACCAATTTTTTAGGAAAGGCTAACTAACCCCTTTGCTAAAAATCAAATTTTTGGTTGAAACACAATTTTACCCAATTTTGCCCAAAAGGCGTTTATTTCTAATAACTGAGTATTGAAAGGAGTTTCAAATGCGAAGAAGCTTCCGAAAAAGCTTAAGTCGCATGCATTTAAGCAAAAAAAATTTTTGACCAATTTTTTAGGAAAGGCTAACGGAAAGGCTAACCCTTTGCTAAAAATCAAATTTTTGGTTGAAACACAATTTTACCCAATTTTGCCCAAAAGGCGTTTATTTCTAATAACTGAGTATTGAAAGGAGTTTCAAATGTGAAGAAGCTTCCGAAAAAGCTTAAGTCGCATGCATTTAAGCAAAAAAAATTTTTGACCAATTTTTTAGGAAAGGCTAGCCGCCCTTTGCTAAAAATCAAATTTTTGGTTGAAACACAATTTTACCCAATTTTGCCCAAAAGGCGTTTATTTCTAATAACTGAGTATTGAAAGGAGTTTCAAATGCGAAGAAGCTTCCGAAAAAGCTTAAGTCGCATGCATTTAAGCAAAAAAAATTTTTGACCAATTTTTTAGGAAAGGCTAACCCCTTTGCTAAAAATCAAATTTTTGGTTGAAACACAATTTTACCAAATTTTGCCCAAAAGGCGTTTATATCTAATAACTGAGTATTGAAAGGAGTTTCAAATGCGAAGAAGCTACCGAAAAAGCTTAAGTCGCATGCATTTAAGCAAAAAAAATTTTTGACCAATTTTTTAGGAAAGGCTAACTAACCCCTTTGCTAAAAATCAAATTTTTGGTTGAAACACAATTTTACCCAATTTTGCCCAAAAGGCGTTTATTTCTAATAACTGAGTATTGAAAGGAGTTTCAAATGCGAAGAAGCTTCCGAAAAAGCTTAAGTCGAACGCATTTAAGCAAAAAAATTTTTTTACCAATTGTTTTGTAAAAAATCGATTTTTTGGCCGAAACACAATTTTACTCAAAATGCGTTTATTTCCAATAACTGAGTATTGAAAGGAGTTTCATATGCGAAGAAGCTTCCGAAAAAGCTTAAGTCGCATGCATTTAAGCAAAAAAAATTTTTGACCAATTTTTTAGGAAAGGCTAAAAATCAAATTTTTGGTTGAAACACAATTTTACCCAATTTTGCCCAAAAGGCGTTTATTTCTAATAACTGAGTATTGAAAGGAGTTTCAAATGCGAAGAAGCTTCCGAAAAAGCTTAAGTCGCATGCATTTAAGCAAAAAAAATTTTTGACCAATTTTTTAGGAAAGGCTAAAAATCAAATTTTTGGTTGAAACACAATTTTACCCAATTTTGCCCAAAAGGCGTTTATTTCTAATAACTGAGTATTGAAAGGAGTTTCATATGCGAAGAAGCTTCCGAAAAAGCTTAAGTCGCATGCATTTAAGCAAAAAAAATTTTTGACCAATTTTTTAGGAAAGGCTAAAAATCAAATTTTTGGTTGAAACACAATTTTACCCTATTTTGCCCAAAAGGCGTTTATTTCTAATAACTGAGTATTGAAAGGAGTTTCAAATGCGAAGAAGCTTCCGAAAAAGCTTAAGTCGCATGCATTTAAGCAAAAAAAATGTTTGACCATTTTTTTAGGAAAGGCTAACTAACCCCTTTGCTAAAAATCAAATTTTTGGTTGAAACACAATTTTACCCAATTTTGCCCAAAAGGCGTTTATTTCTAATAACTGAGTATTGAAAGGAGTTTCAAATGCGAAGAAGCTTCCGAAAAAGCTTAAGTCGAACGCATTTAAGCAAAAAAATTTTTTTACCAATTTTTTTGGAAAGGGGTACCTCTTTGCAAAAAATCGATTTTTTGGCTGAAACACAATTTTACCCAAAATGAGTTTATTTCCAATAATTGAGTATTGAAAGGAGTTTCAAATGCGAAGAAGCTTCTGAAAAAGCTTAAGTCGCACGCATTTAAGCAAAAAAAAATGTTGACCAATTTTTTTGGAAAGGGGTACCTCTTTGCAAAAAATAGATTTTTTGGCCGAAACACAATTTTTACCCAATTTTACCCAAAATGCGTTTATTTCCAATAACTGAGTATTGAAAGGAGTTTCAAATGCGAAGAAGCTTCCGAAAAAGCTTAAGTCGCACGCATTTAAGCAAAAAAAAATGTTTGACCAATTTTTTTGGAAAGGGGTACCTCTTTGCAAAAAATCGATTTTTTGGCTGAAACACAATTTTACCCAAAATGCGTTTATTTCCAATAACTGAGTATTGAAAGGAGTTTCAAATGCGAAGAAGCTTCCGAAAAAGCTTAAGTCGCACGCATTTAAGCAAAAAAAATTTTTGACCAACTTTTTTGGAAAGGGGTACCTCTTTGCAAAAAATTGATTTTTTGGCCGAAACACAATTTTACCCAATTTTACCCAAAATGCGTTTATTTCCAATAACTGAGTATTGAAAGGAGTTTCAAATGCGAAGAAGCTTCCGAAAAAGCTTAAGTCGCACGCATTTAAGCAAAAAAAATTTTTGACCAATTTTTTTGGAAAGGGGTACCTCTTTGCAAAAAATCGATTTTTTGGCCGAAACACAATTTTGCCCAATTTTACCCAAAATGCGTTTATTTTCAATAACTGAGTATTGAAAGGAGTTTCAAATGCGAAGAAGCTTCCGAAAAAGCTTAAGTCGAACGCATTTAAGCAAAAAAAATTTTTGACCAATTTTTTTGGAAAGGGGTACCTCTTTGCAAAAAATCGATTTTTTTGCCGAAACACAATTTTACTTAATTTTACCCAAAATGCGTTTATTTCCAATAACTGAGTATTGAAAGGAGTTTCAAATGCGAAGAAGCTTCTGAAAAAGCTTAAGTCGCACGCATTTAAGCAAAAAAAATTTTTGACCAATTTTTTTGGAAAGGGGTACCTCTTTGCAAAAAATCGATTTTTTGGCCGAAACACAATTTTACCCAAAATGCGTTTATTTCCAATAACTGAGTATTGAAAGGAGTTTCAAATGCGAAGAAGCTTCCGAAAAAGCTTAAGTCGCACGCATTTAAGCGAAAAAAATTTTTGACCAATTTTTTTGGAAAGGGGTACCTCTTTGCAAAAAATCGATTTTTTGGCCGAAACACAATTTTACCCAATTTTACCCAAAATGCGTTTATTTCCAATAACTGAGTATTGAAAGGAGTTTCAAATGCGAAGAAGCTTCCGAAAAAGCTTAAGTCGCACGCACTTAAGCAAAAAAAATTTTTGACCAATTTTTTTGGAAAGGGGTACCTCTTTGCAAAAAATCGATTTTTTGGCCGAAACACAATTTTACCCAATTTTACACAAAATGCGTTTATTTCCAATAACTGAGTATTGAAAGGAGTTTCAAATGCGAAGAAGCTTCCGAAAAAGCTTAAGTCGCACGCATTTAAGCAAAAAAAATTTTTGACCAATTTTTTTGCAAAAAATCGATTTTTTGGCCGAAACACAATTTTACCCAATTTTACCCAAAATGCGTTTATTTCCAATAACTGAGTATTGAAAGGAGTTTCAAATGCGAAGAAGCTTCCGAAAAAGCTTAAGTCGCTCGCACTTAAGCAAAAAAAATTTTTGACCAATTTTTTTGGAAAGGGGTACCTCTTTGCAAAAAATCGATTTTTTGGCCGAAACACAATTTTACCCAATTTTACCCAAAATGCGTTTATTTCCAATAACTGAGTATTGAAAGGAGTTTCAAATGCGAAGAAGCTTCCGAAAAAGCTTAAGTCGCACGCATTTAAGCAAAAAAAATTTTTGACCAATTTTTTTGCAAAAAATCGATTTTTTGGCCGAAACACAATTTTACCCAATTTCACCCAAAATGCGTTTATTTCCAATAACTGAGTATTGAAAGGAGTTTCAAATGCGAAGAAGCTTCCGAAAAAGCTTAAGTCGCACGCATTTAAGCAAAAAAAATTGTTGACCAATTTTTTTGGAAAGGGGTACCTCTTTGCAAAAAATCGATTTTTTGGCCGAAACACAATTTTACCCAAAATGCGTTTATTTCCAATAACTGAGTATTGAAAGGAGTTTCAAATGCGAAGAAGCTTCCGAAAAAGCTTAAGTCGCACGCACTTAAGCAAAAAAAATTTTTTACCAATTTTTTTGGAAAGGGGTACCTCTTTGCAAAAAAATTGCTTTTTTGGCCGAAACACAATTTTACCCAATTTTACCCAAAATGCGTTTATTTCCAATAACTGAGTATTGAAAGGAGTTTCAAATGCGAAGAAGCTTCCGAAAAAGCTTAAGTCGCACGCATTTAAGCCAAAAAAATTTTTGACCAATTTTTTTGGAAAGGGGTACCTCTTTGCAAATAATCGATTTTTTGGCCGAAACACAATTTTACCCAAAATGCGTTTATTTCCAATAACTGAGTATTGAAAGGAGTTTCAAATGCGAAGAAGCTTCCGAAAAAGCTTAAGTCGCACGCATTTAAGCAAAAAAATTTTTGAAAAATTTTTTTGGAAAGGGGTACCTCTTTGCAAAAAATCGATTTTTTGGCCGAAACACAATTTTACCCAATTTTACCCAAAATGCGTTTATTTCCAATAACTGAGTATTGAAAGGAGTTTCAAATGCGAAGAAGCTTCTGAAAAAGCTTAAGTCGCACGCATTTAAGCAAAAAAAATGTTTGACCAATTTTTTTGGAAAGGGGTACCTCTTTGCAAAAAATCGATTTTTTGGCCGAAACACAATTTTACCCAATTTTACCCAAAATGCGTTTATTTCCAATAACTGAGTATTGAAAGGAGTTTCAAATGCGAAGAAGCTTCCGAAAAAGCTTAACTCGCACGCATTTAAGCAAAAAAAATTTTTGACCTATTTTTTTGGAAAGAGGTACCTCTTTGCAAAAAATCGATTTTTTGGCCGAAACACAATATTACCCAAAATGCGTTTATTTCCAATAACTGAGTATTGAAAGGAGTTTCAAATGCGAAGAAGCTTCCGAAAAAGCTTAAGTCGCACGCATTTAAGCCAAAAAAATTTTTGACCAATTTTTTTGGAAAAAATCGATTTTTTGGCCGAAACACAATTTTACCCAAAATGCGTTTATTTCCAATAACTGAGTATTGAAAGGAGTTTCAAATGCGAAGAAGCTTCCGAAAAAGCTTAAGTCGCACGCATTTAAGCAAAAAAAATTTTTGACCAATTTTTTTGCAAAAAATCGATTTTTTGGCCGAAACACAATTTTACCCAATTTCACCCAAAATGCGTTTATTTCCAATAACTGAGTATTGAAAGGAGTTTCAAATGCGAAGAAGCTTCCGAAAAAGCTTAAGTCGCACGCATTTAAGCAAAAAAAATTGTTGACCAATTTTTTTGCAAAAAATTAATTTTTTGGCCGAAACACAATTTTACCCAATTTTACCCAAAATGCGTTTATTTCCAATAACTGAATATTGAAAGGAGTTTCAAATGCGAAGAAGCTTCCGAAAAAGCTTAAGTCGCACGCATTTAAGCAAAAAAAATTGTTGACCAATTTTTTTGGAAAGGGGTACCTCTTTGCAAAAAATCGATTTTTTGGCCGAAACACAATTTCACCCAAAATGCGTTTATTTCCAATAACTGAGTATTGAAAGGAGTTTCAAATGCGAAGAAGCTTCCGAAAAAGCTTAAGTCGCACGCATTTAAGCAAAAAAAATTGTTGACCAATTTTTTTGCAAAAAATTAATTTTTTGGCCGAAACACAATTTTACCCAATTTTACCCAAAATGCGTTTATTTCCAATAACTGAGTATTGAAAGGAGTTTCAAATGCGAAGAAGCTTCCGAAAAAGCTTAAGTCGCACGCATTTAAGCAAAAAAAATTGTTGACCAATTTTTTTGGAAAGGGGTACCTCTTTGCAAAAAATCGATTTTTTGGCCGAAACACAATTTTACCCAAAATGCGTTTATTTCCAATAACTGAGTATTGAAAGGAGTTTCAAATGCGAAGAAGCTTCCGAAAAAGCTTAAGTCGCACGCACTTAAGCAAAAAAAATTTTTGACCAATTTTTTTGGAAAGGGGTACCTCTTTGCAAAAAATCGATTTTTTGGCCGAAACACAATTTTACCCAATTTTACCCAAAATGCGTTTATTTCCAATAACTGAGTATTGAAAGGAGTTTCAAATGCAAAGAAGCTTTCTAAAAAGGTTAAGTCGCACGCATTTAAGCAAAAAAAATTTTTGACCAATTTTTTTGGAAAGGGGTACCTCTTTGCAAAAAATTGATTTTTTGGCCGAAACACAATTTTACCCAATTTTACCCAAAATGCGTTTATTTCCAATAACTGAGTATTAAAAGGAGTTTCAAATGCGAAGAAGCTTCTGAAAAAGCTTAAGTCGCACGCATTTAAGCAAAAAAAATTTTTGACCAATTTTTTTGGAAAGGGGTACCTCTTTGCAAAAAATCGATTTTTTGGCCGAAACACAATTTTACCCAATTTTACCCAAAATGCGTTTATTTCCAATAACTGAGTATTGAAAGGAGTTTCAAATGCGAAGAAGCTTCCGAAAAAGCTTAAGTCGCACGCATTTAAGCAAAAAAAATTTTTGACCAATTTTTTTGGAAAGGGGTACCTCTTTGCAAAAAATCGATTTTTTTGCCGAAACACAATATTACCCAAAATGCGTTTATTTCCAATAACTGAGTATTAAAAGGAGTTTCAAATGCGAAGAAGCTTCCGAAAAAGCTTAAGTCGCACGCATTTAAGCCAAAAAAATTTTTGACCAATTTTTTTGGAAAAAATCGATTTTTTGGCCGAAACACAATTTTACCCAAAATGCGTTTATTTCCAATAACTGAGTATTGAAAGGAGTTTCAAATGCGAAGAAGCTTCCGAGAAAGCTTAAGTCGCACGCATTTAAGCAAAAAAATTTTTGACCAATTTTTTGGAAAGGGGTACCTCTTTGCAAAAAATCGATTTTTTGGCCGAAACACAATTTTACCCAATTTCACCCAAAATGCGTTTATTTCCAATAACTGAGTATTGAAAGGAGTTTCAAATGCGAAGAAGCTTCCGAGAAAGCTTAAGTCGCACGCATTTAAGCAAAAAAATTTTTGACCAATTTTTTTGGAAAGGGGTATCTCTTTGCAAAAAATTGATTTTTTGGCCGAAACACAATTTTACCCAAAATGCGTTTATTTCCAATAACTGAGTATTGAAAGGAGTTTCAAATGCGAAGAAGCTTCCGAAAAAGCTTAAGTCGCACGCATTTAAGCAAAAAAAATTTTTGACCAATTTTTTTGGAAAGGGGTACCTCTTTGCAAAAAATTGATTTTTTGGCCGAAACACAATTTTACCCAAAATGCGTTTATTTCCAATAACTGAGTATTGAAAGGAGTTTCAAATGCGAAGAAGCTTCCGAAAAAGCTTAAGTCGCACGCATTTAAGCAAAAAAAATTTTTGACCAATTTTTTTGGAAAGGGGTACCTCTTTGCAAAAAATCGATTTTTTGGCCGAAACACAATTTTACCCAATTTTACCCAAAATGCGTTTATTTCCAATAACTGAGTATTGAAAGAAGTTTCAAATGCGAAGAAGCTTCCGAAAAAGTTTAAGTCGCACGCACTTAAGCAAAAAAAATTTTTGACCAATTTTTTTGGAAAGGGGTACCTCTTTGCAAAAAATCGATTTTTTGGCCGAAACACAATTTTACCCAATTTTACCCAAAATGCGTTTATTTCCAATAACTGAGTATTGAAAGGAGTTTCAAATGCGAAGAAGCTTCTGAAAAAGCTTAAGTCGCACGCATTTAAGCAAAAAAAAATTTTGACCAATTTTTTTGGAAAGAGGTACCTCTTTGCAAAAAATCGATTTTTTGGCCGAAACACAATTTCACCCAAAATGCGTTTATTTCCAATAACTGAGTATTGAAAGGAGTTTCAAATGCGAAGAAGCTTCCGAAAAAGCTTAAGTCGCACGCATTTAAGCAAAAAAAATTTTTGACCAATTTTTTGGAAAGGGGTACCTCTTTGCAAAAAATCGATTTTTTGGCCGAAACACAATTTTACCCAATTTCACCCAAAATGCGTTTATTTCCAATAACTGAGTATTGAAAGGAGTTTCAAATGAGAAGAAGCTTCCGAGAAAGCTTAAGTCGCACGCATTTAAGCAAAAAAATTTTTGACCAATTTTTTTGGAAAGGGGTATCTCTTTGCAAAAAATTGATTTTTTGGCCGAAACACAATTTTACCCAATTTTACCCAAAATGCGTTTATTTCCAATAACTGAGTATTGAAAGGAGTTTCAAATGCGAAGAAGCTTCCGAAAAAGCTTAAGTCGCACGCACTTAAGCAAAAAAAATTTTTGACCAATTTTTTTGGAAAGGGGTACCTCTTTGCAAAAAATCGATTTTTTGGCCGAAACACAATTTTACCCAAAATGCGTTTATTTCCAATAACTGAGTATTGAAAGGAGTTTCAAATGCGAAGAAGCTTCGGAAAAAGCTTAAGTCGCACGCAATTAAGCCAAAAAAATTTTTGACCAATTTTTTTGGAAAGGGGTACCTCTTTGCAAAAAATCGATTTTTTGGCTGAAACACAATTTTACCCAATTTTACCCAAAATGCGTTTATTTCCAATAACTGAGTATTGAAAGGAGTTTCAAATGCGAAGAAGCTTCCGAGAAAGCTTAAGTCGCACGCATTTAAGCAAAAAAATTTTTGACCAATTTTTTTGGAAAGGGGTACCTCTTTGCAAAAAATCGATTTTTTGGCCGAAACACAATTTTACCCAATTTTACCCAAAATGCGTTTATTTCCAATAACTGAGTATTGAAAGGAGTTTCAAATGCGAAGAAGCTTCCGAAAAAGCTTAAGTCGCACGCAATTAAGCAAAAAAAATTTTTGACCAATTTTTTTGGAAAGGGGTACCTCTTTGCAAAAAATCGATTTTTTGGCCGAAACACAATTTTACCCAAAATGCGTTTATTTCCAATAACTGAGTATTGAAAGGAGTTTCAAATGCGAAGAAGCTTCCGAAAAAGCTTAAGTCGCACGCATTTAAGCAAAAAAAATTTTTGAGCAATTTTTTTGGAAAGGGGTACCTCTTTGCAAAAATCGATTTTTTGGCCGAAAAACAATTTTACCCAATTTTACCCAAAATGCGTTTATTTCCAATAACTGAGTATTGAAAGGAGTTTCAAATGCGAAGAAGCTTCCGAAAAAGCTTAAGTCGCACGCACTTAAGCAAAAAAATTTTTTGACCAATTTTTTTGGAAAAGGGTACCTTTTTGCAAAAAATCGATTTTTAGGCCGAAACACAATTTTACCCAATTTTACCAAAAATGCGTTTATTTCCAATAACTGAGCATTGATAGGAGTTTCAAATGCGAAGAAGATTCCGAAAAAGCTTTAGTCGCGCGCATTTAAGCAAAACAAATTTTTGACCAATTTTTTTGGAAAGGGGTACCTCTTTGCAAAAAATCGATTTTTTGGCCGAAACACAATTTTACCCAATTTTACCCAAAATGCGTTTATTTCGAATAACTGAGCATTGATAGGAGTTTCAAATGCGAAGAAGCTTCCGAAAAAGCTTAAGTCGCACGCATTTAAGCAAAAAAAATTTTTTAACAATTTTTTTGGAAAGGGGTACCTCTTTGCAAAATATCGATTTTTTAGCCGAAACACAATTTTACCCAATTTTACCCAAAATGCGTTTATTTCCAATAACTGAGTATTGAAAGGAGTTTCAAATGCGAAGAAGCTTCCGAAAAAGCTTTAGTAGCGCGCATTTAAGCAAAACCAATTTTTTTGGAAAGGGGTGTACCTCTTTGCAAAAAATCGATTTTTTGGCCGAAACACAATTTTACCCAATTTTACCCAAAATGCGTTTATTTCCAATAACTGAGTATTGAAAGGAGTTTCAAATGCGAAGAAGCTTCCGAAAAAGCTTAAGTCGCACGCATTTAAGAAAAAAAATTTTTGACCAATTTTTATGGAAAAAGTTACCTCTGCAAAAAATCGATTTTTTGGCTGAAACACAATTTTACCCAATTTTACCCAAAATGCATTTATTTCCAATAACTGAGTATTGAAAGGAGTTTCAAACGCGAAGAAGCTTCCGAAAAAGCTTAAGTCGCACGCATTTCAGCAAAAAAAATTTTTGACCAATTTTTTTGGAAAGGGGTACCTCTTTGCAAAAAATCGATTTTTTGGCCGAAACACAATTTTACCCAATTTTACCCAAAATGCGTTTATTTCCAATAACTGAGTATTGAAAGGAGTTTAAAATGCGAAGAAGCTTCCGAAAAAGCTTAAGTCGCACGCATTTAAAAAAAAATTTTTTGACCAAGTTTTTTGGAAAGGGGTACCTCTTTGCAAAAAATCGATTTTTTGGCTGAAATACAATTTTACCCAATTTTACCCAAAATGCGTTTATTTCCAATAACTGAGTATTGAAAGGAGTTTCAAATGCGAAGAAGCTTCCGAAAAAGCTTAAGTCGCACGCATTTAAGCAAAAAAAATTTTTGAGCAATTTTTTTGGAAAGGGGTACCTCTTTGCAAAAAATCTATTTTTTGGCTGAAATACAATTTTACCCAAAATGCGTTTATTTCCAATAACTGAGTATTGAAAGGAGTTTCAAATGCGAAGAAGCTTCCGAAAAAGCTTAAGTCGCACGCATTTAAGCAAAAAAAATTTTTGACCAATTTTTTTTGGAAAGGGGTACCTCTTTGCAAAAAATCGATTTTTTGGCTGAAATACAATTTTACCCAATTTTACCCAAAATGCGTTTATTTCCAATAACTGAGTATTGAAAGGAGTTTCAAATGCGAAAAAGCTTCCGAAAAAGCTTAAGTCGCACGCATTTAAGCAAAAAAAATTGTTGATCAATTTTTTTGGAAAGGGGTACCTCTTTGCAAAAAATCGATTTTTTGGCTGAAATACAATTTTACCCAAAATGCGTTTATTTCCAATAACTGAGTATTGAAAGGAGTTTCAAATGCGAAGAAGCTTCCGAAAAAGCTTAAGTCGCACGCATTTAAGCAAAAAAAATTTTTGACCAATTTTTTTGGAAAGGGGTACCTCTTTGCAAAAAATCGATTTTTTGGCCGAAACACAATTTTATCCAATTTTACCCAAAATGCGTTTATTTCCAATAACTGAGTATTGAAAGGAGTTTAAAATGCGAAGAAGCTTCCGAAAAAGCTTAATTGTTGACCAATTTTTTTTGGAAAGGGGTACCTCTTTGCAAAACATCGATTTTTTGGCTGAAACACAATTTTACCCAAAATGCGTTTATTTCCAATAACTGAGTATTGAAAGGAGTTTCAAATGCGAGGAAGCTTCCGAAAATGCTTAAGTCGCACGCATTTAAGCAAAAAAAATTGTTGACCAATTTTTTTGGAAAGGGGTACCTCTTTGCAAAAAATCGATTTTTTGGCCGAAACACAATTTTACCCAATTTTACCCAAAATGCGTTTATTTCCAATAACTGAGTATTGAAAAGAAGTTTCAAATGCGAAGAAGCTTCCGAAAAAGCTTAAATCGCACGCATTTAAGCAAAAAAAATTTTTGACCAATTTTTTTGGAAAGGGGTACCTCTTTGCAAAAAATCGATTTTTTGGCCGAAACACAATTTTACCCAATTTTACCCAAAATGCGTTTATTTCCAATAACTGAGTATTGAAAGGAGTTTCAAATGCGAAGAAGCTTCCGAAAAAGCTTAAGTCGCACGCAATTAAGCAAAAAAAATTTTTGACCAATTTTTTTGGAAAGGGGTAACTCTTTGCAAAAAATCGATTTTTTGGCCGAAACACAATTTTACCCAATTTTACCCAAAATGCGTTTATTTCGAATAACTGAGCATTGATAGGAGTTTCAAATGCGAAGAAGCTTCCGAAAAAGCTTAAGTCGCACGCATTTAAGCAAAAAAAATTTTTTAACAATTTTTTTGGAAAGGGGTACCTCTTTGCAAAATATCGATTTTTTGGCCGAAACACAATTTTACCCAATTTTACCCAAAATGCGTTTATTTCCAATAACTGAGTATTGAAAGGAGTTTCAAATGCGAAGAAGCTTCCGAAAAAGCTTTAGTCGCGCGCATTTAAGCAAAACAAATTTTTGACCAATTTTTTTGGAAAGGGGTACCTCTTTGCAAAAAATCGATTTTTTGGCCGAAACACAATTTTACCCAATTTTACCCAAAATGCGTTTATTTCCAATAACTGAGTATTGAAAGGAGTTTCAAATGCGAAGAAGCTTCCGAAAAAGCTTAAGTCGCACGCATTTAAGAAAAAAAATTTTTGACCAATTTTTATGGAAAAAGTTACCTCTGCAAAAAATCGATTTTTTGGCTGAAACACAATTTTACCCAATTTTACCCAAAATGCATTTATTTCCAATAACTGAGTATTGAAAGGAGTTTCAAACGCGAAGAAGCTTCCGAAAAAGCTTAAGTCGCACGCATTTCAGCAAAAAAAATTTTTGACCAATTTTTTTGGAAAGGGGTACCTCTTTGCAAAAAATCGATTTTTTGGCCGAAACACAATTTTACCCAATTTTACCCAAAATGCGTTTATTTCCAATAACTGAGTATTGAAAGGAGTTTAAAATGCGAAGAAGCTTCCGAAAAAGCTTAAGTCGCACGCATTTAAAAAAAAATTTTTTGACCAAGTTTTTTGGAAAGGGGTACCTCTTTGCAAAAAATCGATTTTTTGGCTGAAATACAATTTTACCCAATTTTACCCAAAATGCGTTTATTTCCAATAACTGAGTATTGAAAGGAGTTTCAAATGCGAAGAAGCTTCCGAAAAAGCTTAAGTCGCACGCATTTAAGCAAAAAAAATTTTTGAGCAATTTTTTTGGAAAGGGGTACCTCTTTGCAAAAAATCGATTTTTTGGCTGAAATACAATTTTACCCAAAATGCGTTTATTTCCAATAACTGAGTATTGAAAGGAGTTTCAAATGCGAAGAAGCTTCCGAAAAAGCTTAAGTCGCACGCATTTAAGCAAAAAAAAATGTTGACCAATTTTTTTGGAAAGGGGTACCTCTTTGCAAAAAATCGATTTTTTGGCCGAAACACAATTTTATCCAATTTTACCCAAAATGCGTTTATTTCCAATAACTGAGTATTGAAAGGAGTTTAAAATGCGAGGAAGCTTCCGAAAAAGCTTAATTGTTGACCAATTTTTTTTGGAAAGGGGTACCTCTTTGCAAAACATCGATTTTTTGGCTGAAACACAATTTTACCCAAAATGCGTTTATTTCCAATAACTGAGTATTGAAAGGAGTTTCAAATGCGAGGAAGCTTCCGAAAATGCTTAAGTCGCACGCATTTAAGCAAAAAAAATTGTTGACCAATTTTTTTGGAAAGGGGTACCTCTTTGCAAAAAATCGATTTTTTGGCCGAAACACAATTTTACCCAAAATGCGTTTATTTCCAATAACTGAGTATTGAAAGGAGTTTCAAATGCGAAGAAGCTTCCGAAAAAGCTTAAGTCGCACGCATTTAAGCAAAAAAAATTTTTGAGCAATTTTTTTGGAAAGGGGTACCTCTTTGCAAAAAATCGATTTTTTGGCCGAAACACAATTTTACCCAAAATGCGTTTATTTCCAATAACTGAGTATTGAAAGGAGTTTCAAATGCGAAGAAGCTTCCGAAAAAGCTTAAGTCGCACGCACTTAAGCAAAAAAAATTTTTGACCAATTTTTTTGGAAAAGGGTACCTTTTTGCAAAAAATCGATTTTTAGGCCGAAACACAACTTTACCCAATTTTACCCAAAATGCGTTTATTTCCAATAACTGAGCATTGATAGGAGTTTCAAATGCGAAGAAGCTTCCGAAAAAGCTTTAGTCGCGCGCATTTAAGCAAAACAAATTTTTGACCAATTTTTTTGGAAAGGGGTACCTCTTTGCAAAAAATCGATTTTTTGGCCGAAACACTATTTTACCCAATTTTACCCAAAATGCGTTTATTTCCAATAACTGCGTATTGAAAGGAGTTTCAAATGCGAAGAAGCTTGCGAAAAAGCTTAAGTCGCACGCATTTAAGCAAAAAAAATTTTTGACCAATTTTTTTGGAAAGGGGTACCTCTTTGCAAAATATCGATTTTTTGGCCGAAACACAGTTTTACCCAATTTTACCCAAAATGCGTTTATTTCCAATAACTGAGTATTGAAAAAATCGATTTTTTGGCTGAAATACAATTTTACCCAAAATGCGTTTATTTCCAATAACTGAGTATTGAAAGGAGTTTCAAATGCGAGGAAGCTTCCGAAAATGCTTAAGTCGCACGCATTTAAGCAAAAAAAATTGTTGACCAATTTTTTTGGAAAGGGGTACCTCTTTGCAAAAAATCGATTTTTTGGCCGAAACACAATTTTATCCAATTTTACCCAAAATGCGTTTATTTCCAATAACTGAGTATTGAAAGGAGTTTAAAATGCGAGGAAGCTTCCGAAAAAGCTTAATTGTTGACCAATTTTTTTTGGAAAGGGGTACCTCTTTGCAAAACATCGATTTTTTGGCTGAAACACAATTTTACCAAAATGCGTTTATTTCCAATAACTGAGTATTGAAAGGAGTTTCAAATGCGAGGAAGCTTCCGAAAATGCTTAAGTCGCACGCATTTAAGCAAAAAAAATTGTTGACCAATTTTTTTGGAAAGGGGTACCTCTTTGCAAAAAATCGATTTTTTGGCCGAAACACAATTTTACCCAAAATGCGTTTATTTCCAATAACTGAGTATTGAAAGGAGTTTCAAATGCGAAGAAGCTTCCGAAAAAGCTTAAGTCGCACGCATTTAAGCAAAAAAAATTTTTGAGCAATTTTTTTGGAAAGGGGTACCTCTTTGCAAAAAATCGATTTTTTGGCCGAAACACAATTTTACCCAATTTTACCCAAAATGCGTTTATTTCCAATAACTGAGTATTGAAAGGAGTTTCAAATGCGAAGAAGCTTCCGAAAAAGCTTAAGTCGCACGCACTTAAGCAAAAAAAATTTTTGACCAATTTTTTTGGAAAAGGGTACCTTTTTGCAAAAAATCGATTTTTAGGCCGAAACACAACTTTACCCAATTTTACCCAAAATGCGTTTATTTCCAATAACTGAGCATTGATAGGAGTTTCAAATGCGAAGAAGCTTCCGAAAAAGCTTTAGTCGCGCGCATTTAAGCAAAACAAATTTTTGACCAATTTTTTTGGAAAGGGGTACCTCTTTGCAAAAAATCGATTTTTTGGCCGAAACACTATTTTACCCAATTTTACCCAAAATGCGTTTATTTCCAATAACTGAGTATTGAAAGGAGTTTCAAATGCGAAGAAGCTTCCGAAAAAGCTTAAGTCGCACGCATTTAAGCAAAAAAAATTTTTGAGCAATTTTTTTGGAAAGGGGTACCTCTTTGCAAAAAATCGATTTTTTGGCCGAAACACAATTTTACCCAATTTTACCCAAAATGCGTTTATTTCCAATAACTGAGTATTGAAAGGAGTTTCAAATGCGAAGAAGCTTCCGAAAAAGCTTAAGTCGCACGCACTTAAGCAAAAAAAATTTTTGACCAATTTTTTTGGAAAAGGGTACCTTTTTGCAAAAAATCGATTTTTAGGCCGAAACACAACTTTACCCAATTTTACCCAAAATGCGTTTATTTCCAATAACTGAGCATTGATAGGAGTTTCAAATGCGAAGAAGCTTCCGAAAAAGCTTTAGTCGCGCGCATTTAAGCAAAACAAATTTTTGACCAATTTTTTTGGAAAGGGGTACCTCTTTGCAAAAAATCGATTTTTTGGCCGAAACACTATTTTACCCAATTTTACCCAAAATGCGTTTATTTCCAATAACTGAGTATTGAAAGGAGTTTCAAATGCGAAGAAGCTTCCGGAAAAGCTTAAGTCGCACGCATTTAAGCAAAAAAAAATGTTGACCAATTTTTTTGGAAAGGGGTACCTCTTTGCAAAAAATCGATTTTTTGGCTGAAATACAATTTTACCCAATTTTACCCAAAATGCGTTTATTTCCAATAACTGAGTATTGAAAGGAGTTTCAAATGCGAAAAAGCTTCCGAAAAAGCTTAAGTCGCACGCATTTAAGCAAAAAAAATTGTTGACCAATTTTTTTGGAAAGGGGTACCTCTTTGCAAAAAATCGATTTTTTGGCTGAAATACAATTTTACCCAATTTTACCCAAAATGCGTTTATTTCCAATAACTGAGTATTGAAAGGAGTTTCAAATGCGAAAAAGCTTCCGAAAAAGCTTAAGTCGCACGCATTTAAGCAAAAAAAATTGTTGACCAATTTTTTTGGAAAGGGGTACCTCTTTGCAAAAAATCGATTTTTTGGCTGAAATACAATTTTACCCAAAATGCGTTTATTTCCAATAACTGAGTATTGAAAGGAGTTTAAAATGCGAAGAAGCTTCCGAAAAAGCTTAATTGTTGACCAATTTTTTTGGAAAGGGGTACCTCTTTGCAAAACATCGATTTTTTGGCTGAAACACAATTTTACCCAAAATGCGTTTATTTCCAATAACTGAGTATTGAAAGGAGTTTCAAATGCGAGGAAGCTTCCGAAAATGCTTAAGTCGCACGCATTTAAGCAAAAAAAATTGTTGACCAATTTTTTTGGAAAAGGGTACCTCTTTGCAAAAAATCGATTTTTTGGCCGAAACACAATTTTACCCAATTTTACCCAAAATGCGTTTATTTCCAATAACTGAGTATTGAAAAGAAGTTTCAAATGCGAAGAAGCTTCCGAAAAAGCTTAAGTCGCACGCATTTAAGCGAAAAAAATTTTTGACCAATTTTTTTGGAAAGGGGTACCTCTTTGCAAAAAATCGATTTTTTGGCTGAAACACAATTTTACCCAATTTTACCCAAAATGCGTTTATTTTCAATAACTGAGTATTGAAAGGAGTTTCAAATGCGAAGAAGCTTCCGAAAAAACTTAAGTCGCACGCATTTAAGCAAAAAAAAAATTGTTGACCAATTTTTTTGGAAATGGGTACTTCTTTGCAAAAAATCGATTTTTTGGCTGAAACACAATTTTACCAAATTTTACCCAAAATGCGTTTATTTCCAATAACTGAGTATTGAAAGGAGTTTCAAATGCGAAGAAGCTTCCGAAAAAACTTAAGTCGCACGCATTTAAGCAAAAAAAAAATTGTTGACCAATTTTTTTTGGAAATAAACGCAAAAAATCGATTTTTTGGCTGAAACACAATTTTACCCAAAATGCGTTTATTTCCAATAACTGAGTATTGAAAGGAGTTTCAAATGCGAAGAAGCTTCCGAAAAAGCTTAAGTCGCACGCATTTAAGCAAAAAAAATTGTTGACCAATTTTTTTTGGAAAGGGGTACCTCTTTGCAAAAAATCGATTTTTTGGCTGAAACACAATTTTCAGCCAAAATGCGTTTATTTCCAATAAGTGAGTATTGAAAGGAGTTTCAAATGCGAAGAAGCTTCCGAAAAAGCTTAAGTCGCACGCATTTAAGCAAAAAAAAAATGTTGACCAATTTTTTTTGGAAAGGGGTACCTCTTTGCAAAAAATCGATTTTTTGGCTGAAACACAATTTTACCCAATTTTACCCAAAATGCGTTTATTTTCAATAACTGAGTATTGAAAGGAGTTTCAAATTCGAAGAAGCTTCCGAAAAATTTTAAATCGCATGCATTTAAGAAAAAAAATGTTTACAATTTTTTAGGAAAGCGATTTGTGAAAACAAGAAATATTTATGTAGAAATACAAATGCCGGATTTTTTAAAGTTTCTGTTCTACATGGTATTCGACTGCAATGGCTAATAGCTTTAAAATTTAGTTAAAATTCTTATCAACTGATATATTTAATTACATAGTACATAAGTACCCATATATATTGTAAATATTTACAAAATTTAAATAAATACTCAAAATAAGGTCATTATAAAAAATACTTAATTATGTTTGCTTTTATATTTTTTATATGAATTCCAGAAAGTTCTTTTCAATATTTTAATAGTATATTTGCTATTCAAACAAATCCAATACTATCGTTTAAATTTAAATACCTGTTTACTGTTAACAATATTTATAAAAATAATTCAATTACGCATTTGGTTAAAAAAAATCCCAATATTGCCAATTTTATTGTGTAGCAATGCTATTTTTTATTTCACACTGAAAACAAACTCCAAGCCGATATGGCACAACCAAAATTATGTCTTCAATAAGATCGTCCAATATGTTGTCCACTACTTCATCTTTAAATGAATCTATGCATACAAATTTTAGTTTTTGGTGCATTAGTATTTAGATTTAACTTACCTTCAGGCTCAGCAATCTCCATAAATTCAATTTCATCTACAGCGTTTTTAAACAAAAAATTTGTGATCATGTTTTTTCCCGTTTGTTTAGGCATTGCTATTTATTTCGCTAATACGTAAAATATGTATTATAAATGGAATCCAAATTGTGCATTTACAAAAACATGTTTTTTGTAATACTTCAAAAACAGCTGTTATACTAGATTTGATAAACTATTAAAAAAAAGACACTCATGCTTCGTAGCGGAAAATCATAGTACGCTACGAAGAGTGATTTCCGCTAATATTTATAAAAATAATTCAATTACGCATTTGGTTAAAAAAATCCCAATATTGCCTATTTCATGGTGTAGCAATGCTATTTTTTATTTCACACTGAAAACAAACTCCAAAAATCCTTATTAAATTGAATAAACAGAGAATGAAACTATCATGGTATAATAAACACAATGCACTTCCATTCTCCCAAGTTTTCTTGATATTCACCTTCTAACAAAAATAAGGATTGTGAGATTGTTGTTAAAATCGTGCTGCCGTATTGGATTTATTAGGTTATGTGATGGAAATCGTTTTCGATTTAAAATCGGCTGAAAACCGTACAAAGTTGTGATGCACACAATTATTTCGATTTCATTTTGGTTTTTCTTGAAATCGAAATCGATTTCGTTGCCCATCTTGTTCTGTAACAGTTTGAGAAAAAAACGATGGAAAACGAATTTTGTATTTTTTTGCGTTTTAAATCGAGTAAGCGGAGGTTCACGATTTAAAAACGTATGTACATATACTTAAAAAAATAAAATGTAAGTAAATTCTTTAAAATAATTAAGAGCGATTTTTCTATAGTCTATATGTACATATTAATACTTATAGGGGAAATCAATGAAATAACCAACTGAAAATGAAACAAAATTTGAATATGAAATCGATTCGTTTTTTGTCACACCTCATACAATATTATACGCTTTGAGCATAGGATTTCATTTCAAATCGAAACGATTTCCATCACATACCTGTATATATCCCTTTTTATACCCTCCAAAAAAGAATATGGAGGGTATGTTCACTTTGTCATATCCATGTGAGACCCCATAAAATATATATATTCTTGATCAGTGATGAAATCTAAGAGGACCTGAGCATGTCCGTCCGTCCGTCTGTGGAAATCATGATTCAGTCCAAACGAAAAGAGCCAATCTCTTCAAATTTTGTATAAATTTATTTTCAAGGATAGCACAGGTTAAGTTCAGAGATGGCTAAATCGGGCAAGAGGGAAAAAAAGTTCCCCTAAGAAGAACTAAACCAACCTCTAAGAAACAACATAATTTTTAAACGTTTTTGTAATTTTGTGAAACAAATTATATATTTTTATATCAAAGAAGGTCCAACGTGTTAAACTTGGTGCCATAAAATAAAAATAAATAAATTTTTAGATCCCGCCCCCTTTAGTGGGCGTTATTATATGCTGAAATAGCGTAAAAATTTTACAAATTGTTTTACTTAAGCCTACATTCCTTAAAATTAACATTTTTAAGCTTTAATGACGAAGCTGAGACGTAACCTTGTACTACTCTACTCTACCCCTTCCTCCCCCTTTGCCACCTAAATGACCCTATCAAAAAAAAAAAAATTTAATTTTGTATATAATTATCCCAAACATTTATTTTTAGAGTTTTATGACAAAGGTGAAATGGCTTCCCCACAGCCCTTGCCAGAGCGACCCCGCCAAAATACAGTTTTAATACCCTCCAAACAGAATTGGAACTCATAAAGTATATATATTCTTGATCAGTGATGAGGTCTAAGATGGTCTAGCAATGCCCATACGTTCGGCTGTGGAAAGCGTGACACTGTCTATTTTTGAACACCGTCCCCTTTAGTGGGCGTTGAGGTACGATATTATATAATATCGTAGGAACTCTGTCCCACCAAGTTAAACATTTTAAATTTACTTACTAAATATTTGGAGGGTATTTAAGATTCGACCCGGTCGAATATAACGTTTTTACTTATTTTTATTTGACTCTCAAAACAAACTTCAAAAATTCTTATTAAATTTAATGAAGATTGAGTGGAAGTACATACGTTGTATTTATTATACCATGATCGTAACCGTATAACAGTGGTGTTTTGGGAAATGATTTGTACACCTGTACAAACACGCAACATATGAATATACACTTCGTAAACATAATGGATTGGCTGTATGCATATATATATATATATATATATATATATATATATATATATATATATGTATGTATATACATACATTACAAATATATATATATATATATATATATATATATATATATATATATATATATATATATATATATATATGTATATATATATATATATATATATACATTATTAAAACCATACAAATTTTGGGTATAAAAGATCTACGAATAGTTGGTTCCTCATCAGTCTTCAGTAGTTTCAATTAAATAAAATTGCTAGTGAAGTTTTGATAAAATGAAAAAGAATTTAATATTCTGCTATATTTTGGTAGCCGTGGCAGCAGTAACTGCCACCGAATATTGTAACATGAGTTGCACTGTTAATGGAACGGAAATAAAACATATTGCTTGTGGACACGATCAAGTAAGTAAAAGCAATTTGCACATTTTTCTTAATCCGAAATCTCGTTTTTTTTTCTGGCAGAAATTTGGTCCCCTCTGTCCAGAAGATGTTAGAATGATAACTTTGACTGAGGCAGATAAAGATCTTTTCATACATCAATACAATGCCTTTCGAGACTTCGTTGCAGGCGGTGGGAATTCTTCAGACGATTACAAGCCAGCTTGCCGTATGGCTACAGTCCAATGGGATGATGTCTTGGCTGAACATGCTGCATTGAATGTTAAAGGCTGTACGGAATGGTTCGATAATTGCCACACGACTGATAATTTTCGGAGTTCTGGTCAATTTGTAACAGGATATTACAAATTAGTCGAATCTGGAACTGATGCAAGTATAGACACTACCGTAATGATAGCTGTGGAAACTACTAAGTAAGTTTGAAAACTTTTTTTGCAATTCATTTTCGGATTATAATTAATGTTTTTAAAATTTAAGTAAGAACGCATATGGTGACACTATCGCTGATCGCAATATTCGTTTAGGTTGTGCTATTGCGTCGGCGTCTTCCAATAAAACGTTTTCAAAAAGACATGTGAATAAATTCTGGACAGTTTGTAATTTCTCAACCGACGTTCAAGACCGTGAATCCACGTATGAAAGATGCAAATCGCCTGCGGAAAAATGTAAAAACAAGCCAGTTGATCCCTATCCCAATTTGTGTGCAAAGGGCGAAGCCTATGAGTAGTAATCCAAAATTTGACTATGTAAATTTATTGCTTTATTGCAGAATAAATATTTTATGAAAATACCAGCATATTTGGGTGGCATTTCATTACAAATTCTATATATATACATATAATTTGTGTTAGGTAAAATCAAATATTGAAAATTGAAATCAAGAGTGGTTTAAAGAACATTTTTAAGAAATGGAATATTGTAAATTGTTGTCCATTGTTGCCACTTCTTGAGGGGCAGGGGAAAAAAAGTGTCCAGTGGTTGTCAAATTCTTCAAAAATTTATATTTTTACATTTTCGTTTGCTGTGGTCAAATATGTCTATATGCCTGCATTTCATTGGTTCTTACACCAAATCATCAGTAGACTTCAACCTAATTCCAAAATAACAAAATATAGACATACTTGGCCACATAACAAACAAATAGGACGAATTTAATTAAGACAATATGTCGAGTAAAAGATTTTAAAAATTTTTATAAAGGCGATTTCTTTTCTAGCAAATATGTAACATTTTGTCACTTTTTATTCTAAAAAACACAATTAGGCACAATTTTAAAGTAAAGCACGTTTTTATAAGGGATGGTAGATCAATTTCCAGCAAATTCATTATTTTCAAGTGCCATAATGTTACCATTTTCCATTGAAAAGTGCAAAAAATTTAGCATTATTTTTTAGAAAAGAAAACAACATAAGACAGTCGCAAAGCAGCTCTGAGTCAGTCAACATCAAGCCTCGTTGGCAATTATTTTTTAAGTGCAGCCAGACCACTGATCGTTTACTCTCTTTCGAGAGTTTTGCGTCTCACTCGCTCTAGTTACTTTCAATAGATTTACAGTTCTTCTGAGGAACTTTCCATGGTTAACTACGTTGCTACTTCCTATGTGAAGGCATAGGTGGCGTACAGTCAGTACATCAGAACATCGCCGACATATGGTCTGCGCCAAATACTTTGCAAATTTACTTTGTAAAGTATTTCAATCAAACAAAGTTTTATTTAAGAAAAACTTAAAATTCGTAACCATTTTGACAAAACATATTGAAAGTAGTTTCGAATGTAAAGTTTGAACAGAACTTTAAACAGAAAAACAATTTTTTTGCAAAAACCCAATTTGTTGATTGTAGCACAATTTTACCAAAAGCTTGTTTATTTCTCATAAATATGTATTGAAAATAGTTTCGAATGCTAAGAAGCACTTGAAAAACCATAAATCGCATGCATTTAAAAAAACATTTTTTGCAAAAAAAACAATTTTTTGGTTGTAACAAAATTTTACCCGAAACGTGTTTATTTCTCATAAATACCAATTTTTTGGAAAGTTTCGAATGTAAAGCTCTTGAAAAACCATAAATTGCATATATTTACAAAAAAAAAATTTGTTTCCTAATTTTTCTGAAAAGAGGTACACCTCTTTGTAAAAACCTAATTTTTTTGCTATAACACAATTTTACCCAAAAACGTGTTTATTTCTTATAAATACGTATTGAAAGTAGTTTCGAATGAAAAGAAGCTATGAAAAAACAAAAATTGCATGAATTTAAACAAAAAAACATTTTATGCAAAATTTTTTTGGAAGGAGGTGTACCCCGTTGTAAATAAACATTCCTTTCAATACATAGTTATTAAAAATAAACACGTTTTGGGTAAAATTCTGTTAAAAACAAAAAAATTAGAAAAATGTTTTTTCTTTAAATGGGTGCGATATAATTGGATGATCGGTTAGTATGTAGTTGAATAGGAATACTAAGGTATTGACAAAATAATCTAAATATTATTTCTAAGAAAAAAGGAACACAATTGGAATTTTTAAAAAGTGTTTGTAATACCAATTCATTAATACTAAATAATAAAAAAATAAAGTGATTACAAAATTTTTTATTCAAGCAATACAGCATATTAAAGTTTTCGTTGATACCAAAAAATTAGCTTTCCAATGTTACTTGATCTCGATGTATTAAGAAGGCAGATATTAGAGCAGTAGTCTGTGGGCCTTCAGTACAACCCTTTGCTAAACGTTCTTCTATAGATGCCATTTTTATAATTAATTTGTTCATTACACTCATTGGAAGTTCAACTGGAATTTAGTTTATATGACAAAAGTTAGATAAATCTATGTAATAAGTACATATGTATATCTTTAGACAAACTCACGCCTCATGACAAACAGATGCAATTCGGTAAGAATATCACCTAACGCCAAACCTTTAACAGATTTAATTCTTTGAATATCTAAAATTATTTTTTTTTAAATTAGGTATGAAGACATTTTATTTATTTTACCATTATAGGCCTGTTCAAAACTTTTAGAGGACAAAAGCGTCTCCAATATTTGTTCAATGTCGCTACGCAATGGATGCCCAACGCAAGTGTAGACATTATCTTCATTGACAACATCGAAAGCCATGCTAGTACTTTGTAAAACATTCAACACCTTCCGCATATCACCTTTAGAGAGAGCCATGAGTGCTTTTTTCCCATCTTCGGTAACATTAAGACTTCATTATGAAACAAGATTATTTAAAATATAATAGCATTTCAGAAAATATGTTAAGTCTTACTCTTCCAATTCAATGATTTTGTCCAAACGTGGCAGTATTTGTTCGGGTGTTAAAGGTGCAAAACGAAAACGTGTGCATCTGGATTGTACTGCTGGAATAATTTTACTCAAGTAGTTGCAAATAACGCAGAAGCGAACATTTTCTGTATACTTTTCAATAATGCGTCTAAGAGCATTCTGAGCATCGTTGGTCATAGCATCGGCTTCATCCAGTATTATCAATTTAAAAGTTCCACTAAAAATTGTTCTTGTAGATGCAAAATTTAATATCTGCCCTCTTACAATACCAATGCCTCTATCATCAGAAGCATTAAGCTCTAAAACCATAGATTTAAACTGGGCTGGTGTATACAACTGCTTGGCGCAAGCCAGAATAGTACTGGTTTTGCCAGTGCCAGGGGGCCCATAAAACAACAAATGCGGCAATTGTTTTTGATTTATAAAACGATTAACTGTATATGGATTAGAATTAGGTTTTTCATAATTGAATAAATAAAATACTTACTATAAATGAAATTTATTTGTTGGTGGTTAAGCAATGTCTATATGCATTTCATTGGTGCTTTACCAAATCGTCAGTAGACTTTAACCACAGTTTTGAAAAGTTAAAAACCTCTTATCTTATGCATATACTTCCGAAAACCATCTGAGAATTCACTTTTTCACCAACAAATAAATTTCATTTATATATTAGTATTGTGACAACAATGTGTCAAATAGAAAAATTTCATAAAATACTTACTGGTAGAAATAATTTCCTCATGGGATATTAAGTCATCTAATGTAGACGGTCGATATTTCTCTACCCTAGAACATATACAATTAACTTCATGTTATAATAAACTTATATTTCATTACCATGGCATGCGACTAGTTTTTGTAGGATGTTCTTCACCCATTTTGCTTCAAAGTAATTCAAGAATATTTTTCACGACACAACTTTCACATGTAAACAAACTTCATTGTTGTTTTTGCGCCACAAAACTGACAAAATTAAAAATGCTACCATACAATTTTAGTACTACCACATACTAGTCAGGGATGGAGAACTAAATATCATCATACGAAAAAGTATGGAAAATGGCACCCACAGTATTTTACCTAATGCGGCCCACCCACTTGCAATATAACTGCAATTTTTCGTATTGTAAAATCATACCCCCAATGTGTATGTCATATTCTAAGGTGGCACAATATATTGGCAGAAATCAAATGACTTTTGATTATTATTGTACAAACCAAAAGAATCGTAATATACATACTGTGAAATTTGTTGGCAACATTGTACAATGTTGTTTTCGTTTTGCTTATAGGTTATGTTTACTTTTTATTGTAAGAAAGTTTTGCCATATTTTATTTGAAACTATTGCGCCACTTATTGAAGAAGAGGCCAAAATGCAAATAATATGGCAAATAACACATACAATAAAATTGTATAAAGGGGCCTAGACACGGTCAAAATGCATGGCAAGCATTATTATGGTATGAGTTAAAATTTGTTAGTATGTGTGACACCGACGACGCTTGAAGAAAAGGCAAAACATTTAAATTTTTATCATGCTTGCTGTCACATACTTGTGAATGTATAGTAGTATTATCTCAAGCACGAAAAAATTTTCAATTTCATGTAATTTTTCATGGTGAGAAAGTGTAAAAAAAAAAGCGGAATAAAAAAGAAAACGTGTGTGATCCATATGCGTTTTTTGTTAAACTTTTTCTGTTTTGCTTTTCCTTTTTTTGCAAACACACTGCCGTTATAGCTATTAATATTTCTTTATTTAGAGGCATTTTTCTTAATATTTTCGTTTGTTTTAATATTTTAATATTTCACACGAACACAATAAAATCAAATCAGAAATGAATGATTGACGAGTTAACAAGCCTGAGTGCTTCCAGCCAGCACACATACATGAATATGACAGCAAGCATTTTGACCGTGTCTATGCGGTAACACGTTAAATTTTTTTGTAAAAATTCGTAAAAATTGTAAACTTTGACGAAGGTTTTTTTTACATTCTGTAATTTGGAAATTTCTGAAGAAGGTATTCACTGAAGAAAAACGCGGTAAGATGGTAGATATATTTAAACATTGTCGGCAACGTTTTTGCTATTTATTGTGCTACCATACTTTTGTCGCAACTAAATGTAATTTTTAACTGGAAAACTGAAAGTGTATTTAAACACAGGTTGAATTTTAATGAAAATTAACTCAAAGTATTTGTAAATATTCACTGATCGATTGGGCGATAAGTTATATTTCAACACGTTTTCATATTTTCAGTCTTATATTGTATTTGGTATTTAATTAAAATAAAATTATTGCAGCACAGTATTGAGGGGACAGATTAGGAAAGATGAGAGAGAATATAGACAGTTTTTTTTAGCTATTTCAACCTTGTACTTCGCCGGCTAATTTTTGCTACAGTGCCGACGAATGTGGGTGCTGTTCTTTGCTTCTAGTACATGATGGTGCCAGTCGCTGCCAATTATGTTCAGTGACCAGTGACTATGCCTTCATCATTGAAACAGGCTGGCAACAACTATCACAACCACGCACTAATGCTGATCAGAAGAATTCAAAACAATATTTCATGACTGAGCGCGGGCTCGAACTCAGGACCCTCTGCTTCATAGTCTCGTGTTCTACTACTTCAGCCAACAGCACCCACTTAGGATGACAAGATCCATTAACCATTCATATCGTTGACAGCGACCAAAACAGTGACCTAAAATATTTTTTAATGACGACGATGGGAATACTCTCCCGCACCATATCAAATATAGTAAATTGTGGGTTTAATGTTTGTTGTTTGCAAAGTAACAATATATATTTATATTAAAAAAACTGAAAGTAGAGATGGGCAAATGTCGTCGAGCTTAATTTTACTCACGCGCACATATCTACATGAAATAGTGTTTGTATTGTATAAAAATTATAAAGAATATATAAAATAAGATAATATGCATTGCATTTTAAATATATTTTTATTTAAATTATGTATGAATTTCTATTTTATTAGTCGAACTTTCTTATGCAAATTGTATTACGGATGTTAATTTTTTCAACGGGCTTAAGTTCAAATCTGCGAAACTGCAAATAATTTTTTTATTTTTTATTAATAAATGAATTTGAATATTAAAAATATTTTCTATAATCATCAAACCAGCAGAACGGATCAGTACTGATTTCGTGGCCGCTACGCCATCTCATCAACGTTCTTTGTTCAATTTTTCCACTTTTGCAAGTGGTGCTACTTAGTAGGAATATCAACTATTTAACCAATGTTTTTAACGAAAATTGAATATGGGAAGTTCCCACATACGTTTTTATTTGTAGGTGCATTTGGCTGTTTAGAGCTAGAACTTATCTTATTAAGACTTCACAGATATACTTTTTCTGTAAATTGGTGAGTAATTTCCTTACGTAACAGTGGTTACTCGCCAAGATTTTAGTAGTCAATTGTATCATAAATGCCGAGTAATCGACTAATAGCTCATATGTGATTACATACTGATTCCAAGAAGCACTAGAGTGATCCGTTGAGCTATTTATTCTATGGGTAAAATAATTTATAAGTACGATGCAAGCTCACATGTATACAACTATTTACGCCTGTTTTTGCATATTGCGCTTAAGATAATAATAAGAAACTTCCTATAGGAGATGAGGTATTAAGGAACAACCAATACCAATCAAGCGACTGGTAGTGTTCTTGCACGGTTTATCCCCGTTTACACTTGCAGTTTTTGTTGCAGCAATTTTTGATTTATAGTGAGGAAGAGCGAGAGAGGAGTACAAATGGTATATATTCCTATTTCCCCACTCTCACACATAATAAAACTTGCTGCAACAAAAGTTGCATAGTGTAAACCGGGACTCTCTATTCATTATGTATATCAGTGTTCTAAATACGAAATTTTTTACATTGAACTGATTTTGCATATATTTGTAAGTCGTTATAGCCGAGTTTTAATGTATATACATCTTGTTCAACGTCGACGCCGCCGCCTACTATTTTTAATGGCTTGGTGATCTGATTTAACATGTGTATAAAACAAGTACAGCTTATGCACACCAAAAGCATTGAAGGATTTTGCAAAATTTGAGCTAAATACCAATAAAGAATAAGTATACACCAGTCGAACGTGATCTTGTAGAGACTTTAATTTGCAATATATATTAGTAAAACAAATCATGTCTGCTTCAATATCGGAAAACATAAATGACGACGCAAATACCGCTGCAAGCGTCTCAAACAATGAGAATAAACCAATATTTCAGGACTTGGATGGTGATGAAACGCCTGCTGAAACAACAGAAATAGAGTCTGCATGCATGAGCTGCTTCCGTACTGGAATAACACGTTTATTGTTAACGAAAATACCTTTTTTTAAGGAGGTGGTCTTAATGTCATTTAAATGTGAATTTTGTGGTTATGAAAACAATGAGTTGCAATCCGCTGCAGAAGTGCAAAAGAAAGGTATTTTAATCAAATTGGATGTTCACAATTTAAAAGATTTAAATCGTCGTGTTGTCAGATCCGATTATGCTTCCGTGAAGATACCAGAAGTAGATTTAGAGATACCAGCACAATCTCAAAAAGGGGAAATTACAACCGTCGAAGGCATTATAGAAAGAACAATACGTGGCTTAAGTCAAGACCAAGAAAATCGTAGAATTGAGCACACCGAGGCGGCAGCATCTATTGACGCATACATTAAGCGCTTAAATGCTTTAAAGGAATTAAAAACCCCATTTACAGTGGTAATAGAAGACATAAGCGGTAATAGCTTCATTGAAAATCCGTTGGCACCACACACAGATCCTTCTTGTAAAACTTCCAACTTTACGCGTAACAGAGAACAGGACCAGTCATTGGGGCTTTATGACAAAGCTGAATCATCAGAACAAAAGGATGAGCAATATTTGCTCAAACCTATTAAAGACGGCTCCTGGACTTTGGATGATTTACATGGTGAAGTTCTGCAATTTCAAACTTTATGTCCCGAATGCCGTTCGCCATGTGAAACTAATATGAAATTGACTAGCATTCCCCACTTTAAGGAAGTTGTAATTATGGCAACTGTATGTGAAGTTTGTGGTAACAGAACAAATGAAGTTAAATCCGGTGGTGGCATTGAAGAGAAAGGAGTAAGGTTTGAAGTTCGAATTGACTCCAAAGAAGACCTGACGCGTGATGTGCTAAAATCTGAGACATGCAGTTTAACAATACCTCAACTTGATTGTTCTGTAGGACCGTCGGCATTGGGTGGTCGTTTCACTACTGTTGAAGGAATTTTGACCGCAATGAAAGAACAATTGGCTGGCAATGACATCATGTTCCACGATTCCTCTGAAGTTGCAGCAAAGCAACGATTTGAAAGCTTTGTAGAAAAATTCCAAGAAATTATTAACCTGAATACAGAAGCTACTCTAATACTTGATGATCCAGCGGGAAATAGTTATGTTCAGTCACTCTTAGATAACGACGAGATTGACGATAAATTGAAAATTGTAAAATATGAGAGAAGCTATGAAGATAATGAGGAGTTGGGCTTAAATGATATCAAAACTGAAAATTACGAACAACTCGACACAATTACTGAATAATCAAGTTTAAACAATAATTGTTTTTTCATCCTTTTTATTACTGAAAATAAAATATCTTTATATTGATTGTATATAAATCCATTTTCTCTATTAATAGATAGTATTACAATGTCAACGTCTACAAAATAACGCATCTAAATTTTTTTATAAAATAAAGTTTCATACGTTTAATGTTAAGAAAGAATACCAAAAATTTTAGTGGTCGTCATTATACTACGTTTTAAAAATATAAAACCACAAATTTCTATAACAAAGACCACAACGCTATACCCTAAGTTATAGGAAATTATATTGTAAGAAAACGAAATCTAAAATAAAATCGATGGAAACGCATATTTTTGGAGGTACGGAACCACGATGTTTTAAAAAATCGTTATCATTTTCTCAGTAAATTTTTTACTCAGGCTAACAATACAGGTATAAAATAGTTATAAGGTTGCATGATTCCTTTTTTATTAACTCTAATAGGAAATTTGTGTAGATATAGTCATAACAAGAAATATATGTATGTCAATTGTATAAAAATAAGTATTTGTGAATATTAGGGTGCGAAAGAAAATCAATTTTAATATTTTTGCAATAGAACAGCTGAGCCCTTTCCATAAGTCGACTCATTTCTCTCGCGTTTAAATTTTATTTGTAATTTCCTATAGGTACAACAGGACTTACCCCATATATGAAGTATAGGAACACATGATATACATACATTTAAACTTTGTCAACAGTATGGTATAAACAATATAGACAACTTAATACTAAAGATAATGCCTGCAACTTCTCGCTAATTTTAATTACATTTAACTGCCTATTTCACAATGTCGAATAAATTCTTTCTTTCGTACAGATATATTTAAAACAAAAATAAAATTTTATAAATTGTTTTTGTTTGACATATATTTATACAAAAGAAAGAACTCTTTCGACATTGCGAAATAGGCAGTAAAAGTTATTCCAAAAGAACAAAACGGATTTGAAAAAATTTCTCGAAATCTACCAGTCCAAATCGGTTACAAATCAAGTTTGATAGAACTCTTTAAAATGCTACTCAGTTCGTTCAAATATTAATTGATCACATATACTTTAGGAGCTTATTAAAAAAAATCACCTTTTTTGCTCACGATATCTCATGAACGGATTAATCGATTTTGACCCGGTGAGTGGCGAACGGGTCAAAATCGATCAATAGAGTGGTTACAAGTTATTAAAAAAAAAAACAAATATGTAGAACAATTTTTTTCTTCCAAAAAATAAAACTACGATTTTCTGAAGGGTGTAGCGACATATTTTAAAAAAAATTAGTTATTTACAAGTAACTGTGGTCAAATTTGTCGCATACGTGTTTTGGTCACTAAAAACAATCTTAAAATTGCGTCGCTTACGAGGTTTTTGAAAAATTAAAGGCATATTTCAGAGAGTAAATTAATATTTATTTCCTTATTTATTTAAAAAAAGTTTATTCTTATTAAAAATTTAATAAATAATGAGATAAAGAAAATCTAAAAAGGAAACATTTCCTTGGTAAATTATAAAATATTCTAAAAATACAATAAATAATCTTAATAAATTATGAAGTTTCTCTATTCGACACATTGTTGTCACAATACTAATATATAAATGAAATGTATTTGTTGGTGGTTAAGCAATGTCTATATGCATTTCATTGGTGCTTTACCAAATCGTCAGTACACTTTAACCACAGTTTTGAAAAGTTAAAAACCTCTTATCTTATGCATATACTTCCGAAAACCATTTGAGAATTCACAACTTGTATTATTATTCTGTTGTTATTTTTGAAAATAATTTGTAATTTACAAGTTGTGAATTCTCAGATGGTTTTCGGAAGTATATGCATAAGATAAGAGGTTTTTAACATTTCAAAACTGGTTAAAGTCTACTGACGATTTGGTAAAGCACCAATGAAATGCATATAGACATTGCTTAACCACCAACAAATAAATTTCATTTACATCTTAATAAATACTTAAAAATTTTATTTCTAGCTGTAAAAAGAGAGTTTTTGAAAAAAAGGTCAATTATTTTACGGCATTAGTTTCTCCAAACTTATTAAATATTAATATTTTTGTTTTTTTGATACCAATAGAGTTTTTATAAAGTGGAGGCAAATTTATGCCGAGATCAACATAACTTTTTTTATGGGGAGACAAAATATACTCATTTTCAACATTCAGTTTGTAGAACATGCCATGTTCATTATATTTTAAATACTTTATACGGATCACCCGTTTTTATTCCAGGTCTTTCGGATTGATAAAATTTGATTTTTTAAAGTCTTTGAAAAAGCTGTGTTCTGTATAGTGAACCTTGTAAGGGGACGGATACATTCTGGCATTTTCTATTATATGAACAAAAACTTCTTTATCCCTTTTCTTCCTATCGATCAGAGAGTGATTTCACAGCACCAAAACTGTTTCGATTATGTTCCAAATATTGAATTTGTATTTTCAAAGTTACTAACTTTGGGAGACTATAGCCCCAACAAATATGCTCCGATTGACTTAAAATTTTTCTTATTTTGTTTCTATCTCCAGAATAAAAAACATTGTGCGAGGGACTTAAATATTGTCAAGAATTAATATAAAGAAATTTAATTTTCAATGCAAATGTCATTTTGTATGGCGCTTACGAGGTTTTCGAAATGGACCCAACTTTTTTTTTCAAACAAAGTTGTCAAGGTGAGATTGTAGACAGATGCAAAGGTTATTTTCTACCAGAATCCCCAAAAAAGTCAATTTGGGAAAAATCGCGCTTACGTGGTTTGAGAAAAAACGCGACGATATATGTATACATAGTGACACCCTCTTATTTGTAGTCAGAAAAGCTTGCAAGGAACTCAGAATGTCGAGATTTGGGGCCAAGATAGGCATTCGATACCGATAGAAATTTCTAATTAAATTGTATTGAAATTTCGATAGATATAGAGTGCGATAATATGAGCGCCGATTATTGGACAAAATTGCTGTAAAATTTTTTTTGCAAATATGTAAGCTAATTATAAACATAAAATATTTTTTGTGGCTAAAGATTGGTTGAGACATTAAAATTGCATCAAGAAAGTTGCGGTAGTACTATGGTACTAATAAGGTCGAAAATGTACCATGTTTTCCACCCGTGGGATAAACAATTTGTAAAGCGTGTTTGTTTTAGTGTATCACAACACCAGAGCAACGAGTGCATATATATATTCTTGATCAGTGATAAAGTCAAAGACGGTCTAGCAATGCCCATACGTTCGTCTGTGGAAAACATGACATTGTATATTTTTGAACCGCGCCCCCTTTAGTGAGCGTTGACGTATGATATTATATAAATCAACTCTGTTCCACCAAATTAAACATTTTAAATTTACATACTAAATATTTGGAGGGTATTTAAGAGTCGACCCTGTCGAATATTACGTTTTTACTTGTTTTACTCCATTTCTACGTACTTACAGTGCTTTTGATGATGCATCAAGAGTACAGCGTGATGTAAATTTTAAACCAAATACGTATTGCCTATATTTTTCTTAAATTATTATATAATATGGTAAACTCCACACATATTTTATGACATAAATTCAAATATTTAAAACAACGTCAAGAATTTTGAAAAGAAACATTTTTTTCAAAGGTTCTGGTCAATAATAGGAAAATTGCAAAGCTTCGTAATATTCGCCTTTTACCCTTAAATCGAAACGGTTTTTATACAATTTTAACTTTCGTACGGTCACACTTGACAAATATTTGGCCAAAAATGAGTCAAATATGCCAAAAATACTAATGAAAAAGTTTTTATCTCATTCAAGTGCTCATTGAGTTAAATAGTTTCTAAAATTATTGGATGACATTCAAACCATTTAACTCAATGACCACGTAAATGAGATAAAAAAGGTTTTTCGTTAGAATTTAGTGGTTACGCTTATTTAGGCAAATATTTGACAGGTGTGAGCGCACCTTTAGGGTAAGTGCAACAATAATTTGCTTTGTAATTTTGTTTCCAAAATGCATTTTAATGTCATCCTAATGTAAACATATACATATATACACTGGCCCACAACTACAAAATGCATATGCATAGTAAGAACGCAAAATAAGAAATAGGCCGGAAATTGACACTAATAGTTTTATCTAAAGATTAAACAGATATACATATGTATGTACATATGTATATGCATGTATGTATGTATGTATATTATGTGTGTGATTTTGTACGGTGATTAAATAAAATTATGCATGTGCCTGAAGCAAACCCCTTGCAATGTGCGAATAGGAGTAGTTAGTATGTATACGATATAAATGATGTTGCTAGTGTTAGCATTTGTATAGAAACATGTTTATGAGGATATTACCAATAGCAGTTTAAAACACCTTTAAGCCTAGTACTCTGATTAAAATTTCATGTGAAATTCTGACAGAACCCATACAAAAAATATTCAATCGAAATATTTGTGGAAAAATGTTGCTAGACTAGTACTCTGTTTTAATTATGAAAAACATGTGAAATAACATGAATGTTATTTATTTCGTACGATAATTTTTTGACACTAAAAACTTTCTCATTGAAAATGGAAAACATAATTTCAATTAAAGCCTAGTACTCTGTTTCAAATTTCATGTGAAATTCTGACAGAACCTATACAAAAAATATTCAATCGAAATATTTGTGGAAAAATGTTGCTAAACTAGTACTCTGTTTTAATTATGAAAAGCATGTGAAATAATATGAATGTTATTTATTTCGAACGAAAAAAAAAATTTTCTCATTGAAAATGGAAAACATAATTTCAATTAAAAAGGAAAAAAACTGAAACTGAAATACCTCATGTTGCGCAACATATTCCACAAATTCAAACAGAGTACTAGGCTTTATTAGCTTTAATATAAAGAAATGTTTGAATAATAAAAGGATTTTAAAATAAATGTTTCAATGGAAATTTGTTTTATTAAATCGGAAAATTTTTTATAAATTAGGCCTTTATCATTTAGATTATTTTGAACATATGTATGAATAACCTAAAATTGTTAATATATGAACGATAGAAAGGGTATATACGTATGTATACATATACGTATGTATAACTACGTTAATGTTTATCCTTAATGTATATAAACATATGCATATATGCATTTACATACATAATTATGTATGTTGCTATTGGCACATTTCAAATATTCACGTTATACATAATCACAACTTATTTTATTCTGAGAAATTAATTATAACTTACATTAGAAGATTTAAAATTAACCCACTATGCTTTTATCAGTCTCATAATATAACGCAGTCAATTTTACTCAATTTTAATAAAAGAGCAAAAACATATGTACTCATTCTCGTAGTAAAAGAGCAGCTCATCACTTCTGATTTTCTTTCCGTTCTGATTTTCTTTTCACATTCATTCATACATGCCAAAAAGCACCCCCGAAAAATCATCGTTAGAGCCCCACAACCAAAACAAACGATAAAAACAAAACAAAACATTTTTCGCGCTCTTTACCAAATTCCAATAGTGTCGCAAAATACAGGTCCGAGTCGAATTATATTTATAGCCTTCGAAGGCCTTTTGAACAATAATGATCTATAGCAGTGATGTTAACCGTACGGTAATTACCGTATTGTACGGTAATTTAGCCCTCCGAACGGTAGGCAGGTAATTTTTATGTTTGTACGGTAATTTTAAAAAGTTTTAATTTTTAATTGTTAGACCCCAAACATTTTTTTTCATAATGTGTCTACCAGGGAGAATTCATAACTGTGTGAACAGATCAGTTTTGTGACAGCCCAAATATAAATTCTTCACTGCAAATTCTCTTGCGACTACATATTTCTCAGTAAAAACATCAAAAAAGTTCGGTTTCATTACAACTATGCAAAATAATGCCTATTGTACTTAAATTCTATACGTTTCTTATTATTAATTTTGTACCAGACTATGCGTACGGTAGTTTTACCTAAAAAAGGTAACTTTTTTAGGGCTGTACGGAAATCGAAATAAAAAAGTTAACATCACTGATCTATAGTTTTGTTATTATTCAAGATTATTATTCTAAATGCCGGCATCAAGTGAGAAAGAGAGAGAGAGAGAGTTTATATAAAATCCAAACAGTTAGAAATATATAAAGTATTACAAACGGTGCAGTTAACAAATTTTGTTTGGAAAACTGTGATTTTCATTATATTTCAAGATACAATGATATTAATATTCTATTATAATTTATAATTTCTATCGGATAATTTTTTTCTTTCTTCTAACTTTTATTGCCCTTTATTTTATTTATTTTATTATAATATATAAATGCTTTATAATATATATTTTATTATATATATTAAGCTCGAATTAAATTTTCTATTACTTATTCCTAACGATGTTAACAAACTATAAGGGCACTGCTACACGTTCAATATATATTGTGATATTTGGATCGCGATCCATTTTAATGGATTGATAGATCACGAGCGTATGCTACATGTTCGATATTTATCGCGTCAGTATTTACGTTATTTTTGTGCTGTGCGGATCATTTATTAAAAAAATGTCGCGAGAAAACCAAAAAAAAAGCTTCAGCCGACGAGTCCCACAATGCCTCCAAATTAAAAATGAAGTCTTTCAAAATAATTTTTTCGGTCCTTAATTCCGATTAAACCTGCAGAACCCACTCGCTTTCGCTATCTTCTGCCATTACTCTTTTAAAACAAACTTTACACAAATGTAATAAACTTTTTTACTTCTTATTTGCTACATTTTTTGCACTGCGTTTTTTATTTCACTTCTTATTAATCTTTAATAGCCTGATTTTTATGTTATAAAACTTGCAATTCTAAACATATTTTACTCTACAACTTTCTTCGCAATTTCTGTTTACCTAAAAAATTTAACATATACCTGTTGGTTCCTAGCGGGACCAGTAGGCTATTAAGGGTTAACGTATCGCGATATAATATCATGAAAATGCTACACGTTCAATATTTATCACGCGATCTGCGATCCAGGATCTGGATTTCATATTTTAGGCAATTCTGCGATATGGATCGCGATCCATCAATATTGCATGCTACACGTTCAATAAATATCGCGATACTGGATCGCGTTCAATATATATTGAACATGTAGCAGTGCCCTAAACGAAATATTGAATTTTAATAAATAAAATGTTTACAAATTTTGTGAAAAGACCTGGGGCTTGATACATTGTTTGCCATAAAGGTAATAATCAAACCAATTCGTTATAAATATAAAAAATTTATTATATAGGTAAATTAAATTTATTTGTTGGTGGTCAAGCAATGTCTAGTATATGCATTTCATTGGTGCTTTACCAAATCATCACTAGACTTCAAATAATTGTTCAAAGTCTTATATATACATATATACTATAATGTAATGTAATGTAATGTAATGTAATGTATATGCAGATGCTATACTAATTTCTGAGGAAACCCGATGAGAGTTTCCTGTAACTATTTTACAGTTTTTTTGTCTTTGGCCAAGAACACAATATGAAATTTTGTGACATCGCAAGCAAACCTAATAACGTGTACTAGTGGCAACGATTGTCACTTTCATATGTTTCGTTGTCTGGCAGTGCCTCTCGAACTGTAAATGTTTAAATGGCGCCACAAATGCGATGTCACGAAATGCCATAATTTTACTCTAAAACTTTAAAGAAATATTTTCATACAGCACACATTTTCTATTATTGTGTAGTTGTTGTTGAAAATTGTTAACGTCTAAAAATTCTTGTATACCACATGATTTTCTGAAAAATTAACAAATCAATGCATCTATTGGTAATAAAAAAGTCGCTAGCAAGTAACATATTGCCCTATTGAACGCTGACCAGTAGTTATATTAAAAAAACGTGGTAATAAGTACGGAACTTCTAAGCTACTAAACAGATTTATATTAATATTTAATTATTGTGTGTGTTGAAGTCCCTAGATGCACCAGGAGCGAAGCTAAAGGGGGTGAAAATTGACTACCTCCGGTATATAAAATTGTGTGTAACTTTCGTATATAATAACCGATTGGATTTTGCTGGGCAAAGTAAACAAAAAAATATCTCTGAGCAGTCACGTTATAAAAGATTTACCTCCATATTCATAAAAATATAAAATGTATTTGAAATTTTGAAGGAAAAATTTCGAATAAAATGCATGTCAAACCCATTTTAAATTTTATGAATATGGGGATTACTGCCTATTTCACAATGTCGAAAGAGTTCTTTCTTTCGTATAAATACAACTCAAACAAAAACAATTTATAAAATTTTGTTTTTGTTCCAAATATAATGACATTTGAAATAGGCAGTTATTTATTACTTTATTGGAGGCAGTGTGGTTCAAAATAAACGAAAGTTGAAAATTTATACCCAAATTATCTATACCTGTGTACATTTTTAAGCGTTTAAAAATTTAGCATATCAGCAACGTTAAAAAATTTGTTTTGGTATTATTGATTAATTTTATTTGTTATTATAAAGCAGTAATCTATCGAAAACAGCTGTTCTGCTCTGCTGTGTAAGTTGAATAACAAAAACTGATGTTGTCTTGCCTTTGTGCCTTGGAATATTTATCATGTCTTTCTGAGATTTAAATTTCGAACAATTAGCCTATAGAATCTTAATTCAATTTAATATAGCAATATAAAATGTTCGTTAAAATTCTTACTATATAGTAATCACTAATTCTGTGTATATTTTTTTTATTAAAAAAGGCCCCTCACAGTGGTACATATATAGCTTATAGAACAACTCAAATACCATTCGTTACATTTCTCTCCTATATTTTTATTTCCGCTTTTAATATTTGCTAGCACACCACATCTTTATGTTTGTACTGTTTAATTTTTTTGCATTGAGAATTAAAAACAGAGAGAACTTGTGATAAGAGTGAGAGTGACAAATATAAACATGTGAGCGACACAATAAATTTGCAAAATATGTAACTGGAAATTCATATCTGGTGGGAATCTGGGCAGAAAATCTATGTTATGAAAATTTGAGCACAGCTTTTACAGTTATTCTGTTTTTGAGTGTCGACTAAGAAAGAACGTTACACATTTACGGTTGTTTGATAAAAAAATCATTTCATTGTACATATACATACATACATATGTACTCGTATGTATATTTAAAGAAAAAAACGGTTTAAAATTTGTGATTCCTTATCGGGGATTCAAAAATCCTTTTTATATAAAAACACATTAATTTTAAAATAGTGTAATTCATATAATATGTATTATGTAATGGCCGATGAAAGTCAACTTCCGCTTTTTGAATACAATAAAAAGTTTTAATCGAAAGGAAAAATACTTCCTGCGTAAATTTGGTGTATATATCAACGTGTCGGATAATTGAAAGTGTGCATGTGAATGTGCGTCTGTGTATGTGAGTTGGCCTCTGTTATATCTGTCCCGAAAAGAAACGAATTGTAGAGAGGTGCTGTGTATGTATGATGCTGAATGTTTGGTTGGTTGGTATCTTGACTGACTAGCAGCCTGGGTGCATGGCTAGTTTGGAGCGTACTAGAGATATGTTCACGGTAACCTCAACCTGACCCAGCATCAGCAGCTGCATACAGTATTTATTTATACATACACATGAACACATACATTTATGTATGAAGAAATATATTTGTAAAATTTATGTATTTAGTAATATGTACATATATGTACTATGTAGTAAATACATAAATGCATTTAGGTATAGTGTGAAAGTTTTCGTGCAATATCGTATTTTATAGTAATGAAGCTGCATGGGCAAACCTTAAGTGAAACTTACATACATAAAATATAACAATTTGTATGTATGTGTATGTGTGTGTGTGTGTGTCTCTTATTGTCCTTAATTGTTTTTATTCAGATAGAAAGAATAATTTCTGCATTATCAACTTTAAAACTCACTTTTGCTGTTAGATGGGAGTAGTAGTTATTGTTGCTTCTGGTCAAAATCTTGTTACACCTACCAACACTATCGCTTTCGTTTATTGTTCCATTTGTTACATCCTGTCATTAAAGGGAAACAATAAATTTGAGAAAAAAAATTTTCTGCATTCCAAATAAAATTGAAGTGGATAATAGAAATTATGTTTGTTTTACTTTATTATTGAAACGATTTTTGGGATTCTTACGCCAAATTGAATAAAATTTTTGTTTACATTATAAAAGTAAAGATGTGCTTCGAAATTAATTAGAGATTTATCTCCTAATTTTATTGACACACCCATTTTTTAATGCTTTTCTTCTTGCTGACCTGGGAAGAATGTTGCAGAGGTTTTAATCTTTACTTCAACCGCGCCTACAATGAACGCTTCAAAATGAGTGGCCTAAAAATTTTAATAAAGAAAATTTAAATAGTCATTCCTAAACAAAACAATGAACAGTGGAACAGAATTTACCACATATATTATTATCCGAAAAGTGTTTGAACATCAATTTTGATGAAGGGTTTGACAGAACACTGAAGAGTGTTCTATATTAGAGGGGTTAGGATGTATAAAAGCTTTTCATCCAACTGAGAAATTTACAGATAATTCATTTAAAATATTTCATGCTTATAACATTCTTATTTGACACATTTCTATTAAAAATCTGTCAAATAAGGATATAAGCAGAACATATTTTTTATGCATTAAGCTAAGCCTTAAATGTTTAGCACCTGTTCAGGTTTTTTTTTAAACTACACTGTTCTAGTAATATTTCACTTTTCATAAGTATTTTTGAAGTAAAGATATTACCAAATTATCGCAATATCAATACAATTTAATCGATATCGAATGAGATAATTTAATTGGATTACTATATAAAAACGATCTTCTCTTTTTAGTAAAAATAATAGAAATGTATTAGAGATGTCTTCGCAATTAATTTTCTCAAAAATTGTTAGCTATAGTGGGCACATTTACTTCGTTAATATACATACATACTTATATTGTAACTCGTCATTATGTGAAAAACTCTCAAAGAGCAAATGAGAATTACTAAATTATAATCAACATAACAAACAATTGCATTTGTTATGATTTCTGAATTATTTACATTTTGGTTACGAATAGATGCATTTATAAGAGTAAAGATAAAATGTCGTTGCCGAAACTATTGCTCAGATTATTTAGCAAATTTAACCAAATTCCACAAACTATAATTCTTTATGTATTTAAAAGTCTCTGCAGTAGAACGTGCTTTCCTACAAAGCAAAGCATTACGAAGAGGTTGCAATTATTAACTGTTTTGAAAACCTTAAATAATTTTTATTGTTAATTACATAAAAAAGCGGAGTTGCCACCTGCCATGATTTCAGAGAACTGTCAGTTTAATTGCATTACGGTAATTTTAACCACATAGACATATACATCCGCCCCTTCTTCTTGGAATACAATTTACTTTTCTAATTCTTTTTTGCTATTTTTTAAAATAACTCTTTTATTGATTTTCTGGTATTGCCTTCAGTTTTTCTTAATACATATGTATGTATTTATATTTGTTCAATATATTTATACATATCTAAAATTCCACTTTTGCCAGTTTTTTAATGAAAATTAAACAAAAAAAAAATCTTGCCATTTTTGTTTTGGTACATATTCAGTAGGAATTGAAAGATTTATTGTTAAGACTTTTTTGTCTAGTCTTTTTGATATCCAAACAAACCCCATTCGAATTCAGACAAACTACTTGTTTTAAAAATAAAAAAATCCACTTAGTTCTGCTACAGGGAGATGAAGCCAATATGTATTCCATGTGACCTCAATAAAGTGAAAGAAGTTAGTTGTACGAGAAACATTCATACATACTACTACTGATACAGAGTTACACGCATATGTATGCATGTACATGATGTTGTTATTGTGCTGATTTCTTGTCTTATTTTACTAAACAAGAGGGTTGTTAATGTCCTTTCTCCCTTCAGTTCTTTCAGGATAGAGAAAAATAAAACACAAAATGCGTTACGCATTTATATGTTAATTTAATAAAACTAAGAAACGGCAAAACACAAAACTGAGAAGAAACGGCGCAAAAATGTAAAACGTAGAATCCTTAAAAACACGCACACACGCACATTCACTTACAAATACAAATAAATAAAAAATACGACAATTGTTTTATAACAACGAACAATTGTTTTATAAAAACTTAAAAGCACAGTATTAAATAAAAGTACAGAGAGGGATCTGATTAATAATAAGTGTTTTTAACATAAAAATTTCAACTCCTGCCATGAAATAAATTTAAATGCATTCGATAATTCAAAATTTTAATTAGTTTTGGACATTTTCAGATCACAAAGTTAAAATATGTACATGTGAATGAAAAGTGCAATGAATAAAATAGATGTGAAAACAAGCAATTGTTATGTGTGAACATAATAAACAAACATACTAAATGGAGTTTTTTATACTTGCAGAAATTTAAATGTTTAAAAGAAAGTTTGCAAATATAAAAACCAAATCTATATCGACCATATAAAATAAAAAAAAAAAATAAATATATACATATGTATTTAATGTTAAACTTTAAAAAAAACTTGTGCAAAGACATTCAAAATTGAAAAGTATACAGCTCAATAATTTAAACAACATGGATAGTTCGCCAGATCTATCCTTAAAATTAAGACGCGGTTCAAGTGATTCTCGTGATAATTTCTATATGGATTTTGCTCAAGGCATTGACTCGGATATAGAGGAAGTTGATAACACTGCACAAACGGCACCACCTCTGCCCCAAGTAGATGAACTAGATTATGCTAGTATACCACCGCCACCGCCACCAATAATGGCATCGGTGCAACAGCCCCAAACTTTGCCAACGCTTACCGAACACGATGATTTACCACCTACGCCGCCACCACAAATGACGATTTTGCCCTCACCACCACCATCGCCGTCATCTTCGGTATTGGATATGATGCCACCACCACCTATTACACCACCAACGCAATTGAAACGCAAACAGGTGCAACCACCTTCACCACCTTTAGAAACAGAAGATGAAGAAGACGAGGAAGATGACGATGAGGATGGAGTGGAAGCAGATATTGAAGAGACGCCTGACGAAGCTGACGACTCTGCTAATGGCAATGAAACTGGTGATGATGTCAAAAAAGAAAGTACCGGTAAACAATCGCCTCCCACATCTTTGCCACTCATACCATCTCATTTGTCTTATCAAACCAATCAAGATGATGATGATGATGATAGCAATTTACCGCAGCCTATGCAGGGACAAACACCATCTACTTCACCCTCTCCGCCAGTTACACCACCACCTTGCCCTGAATTGACTTCCATACAAAAAATTGTGTCACCACCACCTAAACATGTCTCTCAAATACCACCATTGACTCCACCCTCCGAAAGTGATCAGTCCCAACCGAATTCCCCACCACCTGTGCCCAGACATGCTACAAATATTATGCCTTCGACTCCACCACCACCGCCTGAATGTGATGCAGTCGATGAGGAACAGCCACCCACACCGCCTCCTGAATTTAGTCACACCGATCAGGAAGATGATGAGAACGTAAATCATGAAATAGATATATCGGGTACGGGTGATATTCCCACTATGGATCTAGTGCAAGAGGTTTTAAAGGAAGCCGCCAAGCAAGCTATGGAAGGTGATGAAACGAAATCCTCCAAGGAAGATGACTCGACAACAATTACTACACCACCCAGTAACGGTTACTCAGCCTCATCTATACTGCCTCATCAACCAGACTATGAAGAGGATGATTCCGAACTAATATTGGCTAATATACCACCACCAGCAGGACTGGAAGATACCCCAGAAGAAGATGCGGGTGTTAAAACCCCAGTATCCGAAACTAAACCATTAGATTTAGATGAATTTTCATCCGAGCAGATTCCACCACCGTCAGAAGAGGATGAGGAAATTGGAAAAAAATTCTCTCTGCCCGGTACACCGACATCTCAAGTTTCCCAACTATCACAGGCCACACCAACGCCCACAATATCCGGTTCGCCCAAACGAAAAAGTAGTGTGACAAGTACTGGAGCTGTAAGCGTTGGTGGTGGTGGTGGTAGCCGTGTTCCTAGTCGAAGCGTTAGTCGCAGCGGAAGCCGTAGCGGTAGTCGCACAGCCAGTCGAACTGGCAGTATACGTGGAGGTGCTGGTGGTAGCATGGGATCGAGAGCTGGCAGCATAGCTGCTGCTTCAGTAGCGTCAGCGGCTGCATCTGTTGCATCGGCCTCGCAATCTATAAAAGCAGAAGCAATAACTTCTCCTCACTCGATTAAATCGATTCGTAGTCCTCCCGGTTCGATTCGCTCACATACTTCAAAAGCCAGTCCCTCGCCCTCACAAAAAAGTCAACCTGTACTGGCTACACCGCCGCCAGGAGCAATTATTGAGGCCCGTGTTCAAAGTCCTCAGGAGGGAGATAGTCCCCCAGCAATGCCCTCACCACCTATAATGCGTAGTCCACCACAGCTTAAGAGTCCACCGTCTATGCACAGCCCCCCTAGGGTCACAAGTCCACCCAAGGTCTACAGCCCTCAGTTGATTAGCAGTCCGCCAGTAAGGAAATTGGATATCGATGCCGAGAAAGCGGAAAAACTGTAAGTACGCACGCGTTACTTATTATTGAATTAACACTGTGATAAATTTGTAATACCAAGAGATCCGTTTTTTAAAATGGAATTTATTAAGAAAATGAAATTTCGAAAATTCCCAATGCATGTGTTATTTCGAAATGTGACTGGTCAATAAACTTATTTCTTTTCTTTCAATTAAATTCTTGGAATGACAATTTAAATAATGTATAAGAGACAGTTTATTGAACCACAAAGCCCATTTAAGAATAATAATATGACTTCGTAAAATCCATGTCAACGTACGTTTCTCAAAGCGATATAGAAAAAAAACGATATTGTTGTTAAATGAATGAGCCCTGCTATAACAGAGCAGTCAATACGAAATAGTAAAGTTTGCCGGTTAAGTCAATGCACTTTAACCAAGCATGTCACTCATTCATACATTCAGCTAGTCAACCAGACAGTCGTCCATCAGACAGTCAGGGTAGCATGCAGATACTCGCACGTATGTATGTAGTATGCACGTATGTATGTGTATTGAAACACAGTTTTAAACAGATAGGCTCTATACAATATTTAACGGTCTTTTATTCGCAGTTAAGTTTCAATTTATTATTTATTTATATGTACTCGTATGTATGTCGAACGAACAAAACGTAAAGGATAATACTTTTTATGCCACAAAAATAGAAGAAAAAATATGTATTTTTTAAAGGCAAAAGTTCCGTGGAGGTAAAGTAGTGCAAATATTTGAAGTTCTGCTAATTGAAATAAGCCCATCAATGCACTGGGCACTGGGTTAGTAATGAATTTTTGTGGCTGCAGGTAAACAAAAAAGTAGCCACTAATTTTGTAAAGTAAATTTAATAAATGTAATAAGTCTTATTACACTTATTAAATTTACTTCAAACGGAATTCAAAAAATGAAATACAAAACTGAAAATTTGCAATATATAATTAAAAGACAATTTTGAAATTCAATCAGAATTTGCTCCAAGAAGGGAAAGATAAAATACATAAAATTTAATTAATACCTAAAGTAATCGCAATTAGCAATGAATGCTTAACATCCGGCAAATACCATCAAGGAGCAGCAGTGTGCATGTTGAAATATTTAAATATCTACATTCATTAATACATTTGTAACTACTGAGTCGCTGAAAAGAACGACTAATAATACATAATAGATTATTTTCTTGCAATGTGCGAATAATTTACATTGATTTTCTTTCGGTTAATCGAGTCTTATTTTCACTCATCTACAACTACCGCGATTTGCAAACTTCGACGTCTTAACATTCCGAGATTAAATATTTGGCCGATATTAAAGTTTTATTTCAGACATGTAAAATTGTTGATATTGTATTATTTTGTTCAGAGCCGGATTAAAATTAATTGCATTCCACTTATACAAAGTTTAGAAATAAATTAAAACAATGGAAAATATCGAATTATTTAGGGTACATTTTCGCTAACTGAACAAATTCGGAACAAAATGTTCCACTAAACTTGTATATAAAGAGTAAAAGTACACACCAGAATGGCCACGTCACAGATTCCGAGTCCGTTTAGAAACGGAATTGAATGCATGTTTTAATTACTCAGAAAACAAAGGGGAAGGAAGCAAAGGCATAAGTTTTTCATTCAAAATTTATATATAAGTAATTGAATCTTGAATTAGGAAAATTAATTTTTTTATTCTAGTAAAAAATTATATATGGTCTTTTTTATACACAAAGTAGATAATAGTTAAATTAATATTAGATTTTAGATACACATCACATGAATAAATATTGTTGGAAATTTCAATTGCATAAAAGAAATTTAACAATACAACAAAGATTATATTCCTATTCACAATCTTGTGCAAATGGTCTTGAATTAATGCATTTCCAAAGTGGCAGAGTATTTGAGAGCATTTTCAATGGCGGTATTCAGTGTTCGATGCAAACGGCCTTGCATATATACAAATGCAAGATATTTGTACTCAATACTAAAAAATACATTGAAAATTCTCTCCATTACTCTCCGAATTTGCATTCGCACTTACGCAAGATTGTTTGCACAGAACACTGAATACCACCAATGATAATTCATTGAAATTTTAAATTATTCTTTATAATGATGGGACCACAACTGGAACGAGCGACAAATTTTTCCTTGCAGTTGTTCTCCTAGCACAAATGGCTTCTAAATGGAAAACTCGACATTTAAATATTTTTTCATAAAAGGAATACGTATTTAATATAAATGATTTTTTCGACTTCTTAATTTGCTATATTTTAAACTCAATTAATTAATGTTTATTGGGTTAAGATTAATGTTCATTGGATAATATTCGTAATTTTTAATTCGGAAACGTGCGAAAAATATTTAAAGGAACTAGGAAGATCAGGGATTTACTGATGCCTGTTAGCATAAGTTTAGTATTGATTCACTTCTCGCATACTGTTTCTTCCTAAAATTTTTTAAATAAAAAGTTTTTTTATCACTAAACCACCTAACACGACAGTTTTCCGAGGCAGCATTGAGGTCTGATGGGCTCAGTTTAGAAGCAAGAATGTGTGTGGATAGTCTGGCAGCAATTAGGGCCCTGGACTCGGGGACAGTGAAGTCGAAATGTGTGCTAGCATGCATTCAATCTCTGGCTCGACTTGAAAGACATGACGTCAGGATAGTTTGGGTTCCAGGGCATGAAGGCATTCAGGGGAATGAGATGGCGGACGAATGCGCTACAGCGGGTTCGGCCTTGGATGAGGCTGCCTCACGTAGGGATATTGACATTGCCTCAGTTGAGCTGCTGAACAAGATTGAGGAGTGGGCAGCGAGGGAGGTGACAGGCAGGTGGTCAAGTATTACCACCTGTAGGATCTCCAAAACTATATGGCCCTCGCTTAACAGCGTTAGAACTAGACAGCTTCTACCTTTTGGAAGAAGTCGTTGGCTCTCCTGATAGAGGTCTTGACGGGCCACTGTGCAATTGGGTACATGTCGGAGCGTTTGGGCTTTCCCCATGAAGGTCTCTGCAGGAGCTGTTTCGATGAGGAGGAAGAGGAGTCAGTACAGCATTTCCTTTGTGACTGTCCGGCCCTGCAGGACCGCAGGACCGTAGGCTTAGACATCTAGGCTCACGTTTCCTGCGAGATCTGGACTCCTTCAGGGATGCACAGCTGGCTGCCTTCACTTATGGCGGGCAGCCCTTCTAACCTAAACCATTTAACAAATGAAAGTGTAGTAGCTTTTAAAAATAGCGCTGTTAAGCTCAGCTGGGTAAGTTGAAAATTAACTTAATGTTGATTTTTCCTAGTTCCTTGGAATATTATGGCTGTCTGAAGTTGATATAAATGTAAATCTTAATTGAATTTGAAGTATATAATTGTCCAATTCACAGCTTAGCTGTTAGTTTCTATGAAAATATTTTCCAAAACATTTATAGAACTATGCTTATGTGGAAATCACTAACACCATTAGATTTTTTTTAATGAAAGACGTTTTGAAACTTGAACTATAAAAAAATGTGTTAATATTGTTACTAAAGGCGAGACAATTTTTAATTACTAATTTTCCCCCAACTTCATAGCGTTTATATTTCTTCATTTAACAAATCAGCTTAAAAACTTTGTTAATATCCTTTGGTGTTCTGTTTTCACAGCGAACAACGCCTTAAAAGAGCATATAAAAAACCGCCAGTTGTAAATAGTAATTACAAATAGTGTTTATGTACAGGGATGTGTAACCTTGAATTAATTTAAAGAAATGGATTTTACTTTTTCAAATAACATAAGGAAGTTAGCACCATATATATATTTTAAAATTATATAATAATATTTTCTAATGTTTAAAAAGTTTCAAGTAAAGCAATTTATTTAAAAGGATGAGAAAACAAACTTAACATATAATATGGATCCCATGAATTATACGCATATTTTTGTATAAACAACTTATATTCTTTAACAACTATTTAAAATTGGCCCACCTCTTTTTTCGCAAGATTTGTACACGCATAATTATCAAACCAAGATAATTTTCTAAACAAATTATAATATTAGTAGCCTGTGAAGTGTTGTGTGTGTGATTGAAACTAAACGGAGTTATAAATATTTTCCCCAACCGATGTGTTAATTACATGATGCTGGCAAATTATTCCAATAGAACTGTTAAAAGGATGGAAAGTGTACAATAACAGAATGTAGCTGATGGACTGATATGGAGGCAGACGACAAACAGATATTCAAATTTGATTGAGTTTAAAGGGGGGAGAACACACAAGTAAATTGTATGGTGTGTTGTTGGGGCGTAAAACCGAAAAACAAACTTCACGGTTGCATAAACCCACAAGCATTTATGCAAATACGAGTATCTTTGCCCCACAAACATTTTATATTGCATAATTCTCTAAAAATTTACTTTTTTCCGGGGATTGAGACCTTGTTAAAATATGCATTTACAAAAAGTGAAGTCCACCCTACGACAGCTTTCTATTGTTATTTAACGAGTTATGAAAAAAGTGTAACACGCCTTTTCTCTGAACAGCTGACAGAAGAGATTGTTCTTCAATGTATAAAATATCTCTGTTTTCAACATTTTCCGATAGAAACGTTTAACAATTTTAAAAAATTTTTTTAGCATTTATATTTTTCATAAAAGAAAACACGAGTTATCAGCTGCCGCATTGCCCAATTTTCGATTGCAAGTTTTCAGTTCAATGGAGATAATATGCTGAATTTGGTGACAGAATAGAATGACATAAGTATTGCCAGATTCGAAATAACCGGTGGTACAAATTTAAACCGATAGATGGGCCCCATGTCGTATAATGTATGTATTTATTTTTATAAGATACCTTAACCACCAACTAGAAATATCTAAGATACTTGTAATAAGAAGATAATAATGTGAAACAAACTTCCTTAATTTTATTAAAGCATAACAATAGCCTTCATAATATTTAGAGTGTATCAGACTTAACCTTAGTGAACTTAAACTTGGGAAAAAATTATCCAAACCCGCATAAAATATCACAAAAAAGTCGAAAACATATGCAAACACACTTTTATTGTTATCAAAGGTAGAAAATTTACTGAACTACTTTTTACAGGTTTAATGAACTTTCGTCTTTTAATCTATTTTCATATTTCTTGGTTACTCTTTTACTAAATAATTCCAGAAACGGTATTTGTGTTAGAAGCATTTTTAGATATCATTAGTACAGTTTAGGCTGTATCTATCTTTCGACATCTAAAAATGTATATAAATATTTGTCTATATATTTGCATTTAGAGAATTATCTACATTTCACATGTTCTACTTCTTTCGTCCTCACCACACTATCACCACTTTTGCATAGTTCCGATAAAATGCATTTCATGAGTAGAGGTCATCACCGGAGTGCCAGTCCTTGCTAAAAATGCAGTATTTAAGAATTAAAATTGATTGTTAGATGCGATCCCAACGTTATCATGAGAAAATATGTTAATCTTATTTAAGTTGCGTAAGACATTATTTGTGTAACAGACACATTTACTATTTTTTGACTGAAATATTTTAGCCACTATTACGATTGTCGTATTAGTAGTCGAAATAAAACGACGTCAATGTCAAACATATGACAATTCTTGCCACATTTTATGGATTTTGACACGACAACGGCTGATCAGCCTTTCAGATATTTGAACTAGTGAAATGGTACAAACATTTTTGTAATAAAAAAAAATACTTTTTGGATACAAATATTTCTAAATATTTATGATAACACAGAAATTGGCAACGCTGGCTCACAGAACGTATTTTTTTGTGTACACATACATACATATATTTTTGAATGTGATTTTTCCCTTGGTATACATTAATGTGCGGCTGGTTGTGGGTGGTGCATGTGTGCGGATGCATGTAAATGAATTGAATTTTTAAATTTTGACGCTTCGTAGTCATAAAAGTTATTCAGGTCGTATACAAAATATACTATCATTGATGAAAAATAATGTTAAAGCACATGTACATATGTATTTTCAAATATATTTAGAAATTTTTAGCAGGAGGGTGCATATTTAAATAACATTATAAATCATATAAAGTCAACTGCAGAAGTGAAAAATTAATTAAAATATGCCGCAGAAGAGTAAAAATAAATACATATATTTATTCTTTCTTTTTTTTATTAGAGTGCAAGGTATATGAAAGTCCATTAGAAAGGAAAGAAATTAAAATAATTTCTGGCGAATACGAAAAATTTTCTACGCAATTCCTATTTTTTGTACATTGAAATCTCAATTAAGAAATTATTATTATTACAATCAAAATTGTTCGAATAAAAGTTTAAATGGTATAGTTTTAATTTTAGTTTTTTTTTAACTCGAACCAGCACTCACGGGATGACCTCTACATATGCATTGAGCCGGAACTAAAAAGGAGGGGATAGATTCATATGCTTATTCTTACAAATAAAAACCGAATTTATAAGAGCACAATTTAGGTTTGTTCTTAATATAATACTCGAAAGAAATTTAATTACTCGGACTATTTATTAAAATAAAACAGTTATTTTCATGAACAATTTTGGCAAAATTTGGGGATTTAATTAAGCTGAAACATCAACTTGCTATTTTGCAATATTAGACATCGTTATAAAAATTTCAAACACGAATAATTAAAAAAAATGCTTGTTGACTTTTGGTAATGTAACCAAAAATATAAAAAACAAATGTTTCAACTAATACATTTTATTGTTTCATGTTTACATGTTTCAAAAAATATCTGTAAAACATTTAGATATAAAATTTCATTTTGATGTTTCATAAGAATTTGCAAAAAATAAGTACCGTTTCACCCACCTTAACTTCTGCTACCCAAGTATAAGCAGCACCGTACCGGAGAGAAATAGAAACGTATGCAGTATATAGACTATCTCCTTCTTTCTGACATGAAAATTAAAAGTTGAAGTTTGTTAACCGGAACTAAATGAGAATTACCATCATTAAATCTGTCTGAAATCTTGACTAAACATAATTATAAAATTTAAAAATCTGTTGATGCTGGGAGTCCCGATTTCGACTCCGCACTCAGCTATGAACTGCTGTCGAATTCATCTGTATTTTTGTTGTCGGCCTGTTTCAGTGACGAAGGTCACTGGCCACCGAACATCACTGGCAGCGATTGACATGTACTAAGAGGTGGGTTTAAGTTTTGCTCAGTAGCAAAAATTAAACCAGCTAGAAAAAAATTCTCCATCTTCTTAACAGTCCTCTCCCTATCTAGTTCCGGTGCAATGCACTACATATGTAGGCGTCATTCCTTGAGTGCATTTAATCAACAATTTACGTTGCACCATTCCTCGGTTACATAACATCAGCACCGAATCGAATAATAAATAGATTTACTTATATTGAATAATTATTAAGTGGGATATACAATTACCTTTCCTTAATTAATTCGTTCGATATATTTTAATTGTTTTATACTCGTAGACAGAAAGCTTATCACATTTCGGTTTGATTATTTGAGAAATTACAAAAAAATAAAAGTAAAAGTCTTTATATAATTTCTCAGTAAACCCCAAACCATTAACCCTAATTAAGCTTTCTCACAACTTTTTAAGCCAAAAAATATATTTGAAATCGACATTTAAAAAAATTTAATTTTAAACTAATTTAAAATAAAAATATATATACATATGAATGTAAAATACTTACATATGTATTTAATATTCATTTACATATGTGAAAGAAATCATCAGCTATTGATACTCATACATTAAAAACTTGTAGTTTGAATTATCTTCAAAGTCTTTTGTTATGAAAATGGAAAATTTTCTAAGACTTCATTGCTAAAAGTTTTCGAAGAATCGCAAAAAATTTGAAATGGTCTAGGGGAGTTTAAGCACATACATGAAATTCTTACACACCATTAAATCAACCCTTAACTTTTCGAATTGATGTTTGTTTGGCACTGTAGCCAGATTTGGCGTTTCATCACATTTTGGCGATATTCATTTGCAACATAAATAATAACTTGACGATTTCCGTTTACGCAATATGAAAAAGAAACCAATAAGTAAACTTTCATTTAAATGGAGTAAATATGTTAAATTGCTAGCATATGCATGCACTTGCCATAAGTCGTAAAAGTGAACAACTTTTTGAATAACACTAAAAATAAAAATATTTTGAGCAAAGTAGGTTTCTTAACCTAACAGAAAGCCTTATTAAAAACGTAATACTTTTTGCTAAATTTCAAATATAACACTGACTTGTTATTAAAAATTTTGTGATTTTCAATTCATTTGATTTTATGTACTTAATTTTACGAGATACTCGTATATAAAAATTTTTTAAATACTATCGGGGACGAAAACAAATACTATTTTAATAGCTGTTTGGTACGAAATTAGTTTTCTCATTTATCATCTCTGAATGGGTGAGTGTTAGTTATATATATATGTATGTATATATATATACATATATATATATATATATATATATATATATATATATATATACATATATATATATATACATATATATATATATATATATATATATATATATACTATATATATATATATATATATATATATATATATGGCGGAGGGGATAGTGTTGAGAGGACACATGAAGAAACATGAGAACATAGAGAAAAAAATATATAGACTTCATGGGCTATACGGCAGAAAATTTAGTTCAAGAGTAGCAGGCAAGATTAAAACTAATCCAACCTTGGTTTAAACAAATAAGAATGTTATATTCGACCGGATCGAATATTAAATACCTTCCAAATATTTTGTAAATAAATTAAAAATGTTTAACCTGCTGTATCAGAGCTCCTTTAAGACATTTCTGTGCCCAATTTTAAAACTTTATTTTGACAGGGTCAGTCCATCAGATCACAGAACATCTCAGCTTTGCCAACAAAGATTAAAAGTTTAACTTTAAAGGAATCTAGGCTTAAGTAATACAATTTGTTAAATATTTACACTATTTTTGCATATAATATCTTACTTGAGCGCCCACTAAAGGAGGCGGAGTCAAAAAATTAATTTTTCTGATTTTCTGACTCCCAGTTCAACGGTTTGGATCTTTTTTGACATAAAACATGTCATTGGCTTAACAAAATCACAAAAAAAAACTCTAAAAATTATGTTGTATTTTAGGGAATGGTTTAGTTCTTCTTAGGCAAACTTTTTCCGCTCTGGTCCGAGTCCGATTCAGCCCATTGAAGAAATTCATCTATGCTATCCTTCTAAATTTATCTATAACAAATTTCAAGGATCTGGCTCTTTTCCTTGGGACTGAATTGTGATTTCCAAAGACGGATGGACGGACGGATGGACGTGGCTAGATCGTCTTAGATTTCATCACTGATCAAAAATATACATACCTTATGGCGTCTTAAGGGGATATTTTGCTGCATTACACACGAAATGACAAAGTGAATATATCCTCCACTTGGTTTTTGGAGGGTATAAAAAGACCGTACCGTACCGTATCGAATTATGGTTTTCCTTAATTTTCAAATGCTTTTTTACTGTTTGTAAAACTACTTTTGCCGACATTGCATCACAATTATCTGGCATTAATATCTGCTGAACTTGAAGCATTTGTGTACGAGTATTATGACGTTTATTTTTCTCCATTCCATCACTTTGCCTAGTGGAGTAAATTTTTTTTTTTTTGAAAACTTCAAACTTCATTTCATTACACGTGCACATAAATAACAACAATAATCAAACACTGTTACAGAGGCCATAGTAATGACTTTGTAACACTTAAACATTTATTTAACTTCATGGTTAAATTTGTACCAACACATATTTTTATTATTTGTGCAGGGAAAACACAAACAACAAAAGGGGAAAGCATCAATGCATCAAGTAACAATTGTTTTTCCCCTTTTTGATGTGCCATTTCAAAATGTTTAATTTATGTTATGTAAATAATCATGAAATTGTTGCTTCTTTTCGAATGTCTGTTGTTCGTAAATGGTTTAAAAAATCCCTGTTTTTTCGATAGAATCAAAAATTAGAACGCCGCAGGCGGTACTAAAAAGCTTTAAATGGGGTTAGACAAAGTTTGCTGTTATTTTATTGAGTTTCGCACAGGCAATTAATGTTTTAGGTAGGAAAAATACACTTTAATGCAGGATTATTTTTTACTTCGTCTTTTAAGTAAGATTTCTGAGGAAATGAATTCTGTCATATGATATGCACGTAAACATAAACATTATTAGTAATATTCGTACGTTACATTTCAGAGGGTTTTCTATAATAACTTTCCTCTGGAAAATAATATTTAAATAACGAAATTGTTTAGTACAAAGGTAGCATTTAACTGGAACTCCATAAATTGTATGTAAGAACCATAGATTAAGAATCAGACATGCATTTTTAATTGAGTCAATATTCACTTTATTGCCATAATTATCTTCCTGTTTAGTCAACTCAACTAACTTATGACAACAAAAATTAAAAATTTTTCATATTCATGAGAGCCCCAGGTTCAAGTCTATGATCTTTTGTGTTGGTTTTTAATTTTTTCTAATTAATAATAAATTTAATGTCAACAATTTAACTTCAACGTGGTTCGATATATTTTCATTATGGTTTTTTCACTTTTACCCCAATTTAGGTTTTAAGTCTCTGTTAACTTTGTTCAGTACATTATGTTTTGCTCACTGAACACACTTTTTAGCAGTGCTGCATTTGTAATTCCACTCAATATTATAACAATTTCATATTTATTGAACAATAATTAATTGAAATTTTATATGGACAGTTGAGCTCAATATTTATTGCGATTAGCTCAATTAAGGTGTATGTCTGAACACAGTATAACAATATGAAAATTAACTGCCTGGTCCACGATGTTCCTCGATATCGTCCTACATTTGAGCAAATACATTTGAAACAAAACAAATTCGGAAATTTTGCTTTTATTTTAAACATAAAGTATTTATTCCACAGAATGATATCAAGTGACATCGTCGACCAGGCAGTTAATATTCTTATGCTGACCGTAGCATTCTATCGATTTCGTTACGTTTTCTCTCTTACAACAACTGGCACTCAGGGTGTCAATCGCTATACCTTCGTCACTGAAACAAGCTGACAACAACTGACATCACCATGCGCTAATCCTGATCAAAAGAAGTTGACACAATATTCATGACTGAGCGCGCAGTCGCACTCGGGACATTCCGTTTCGTAATCTTGTGTTAACTACTTCAGCCAGTGGCACCTTAAATACCACATTTCTTCAGATTGGTATTTATTTTTACTACGCATGATTTTGAGTAAAAATATTTTAATACTTTATAAACTTTTAGTACAATTTTTAAGCTCAAATACATAAAAATATTTTATTTTCATAAACAGTTTATTTGACAAATTTTGTATAGAAATTTTAAATGAACGATAATATTTTTGTTTTATATAAAATAACTATACATTTAGCTGTTTACTTCAAATTTATTGTGCAAGGCAAACATTTAAACTCCATACCATTTGAAAACCCACCCAGTAAGTGGGTTTTTGACTGGAAAGTTGACCTTCCCCGGAAGTCAATAAGATGGTGAACCTTGCCAGCCGATGTGTAGTGATGGACCCACGTTTCATTAACAGTTATTAATCGACGTCAAAAATCAAGAGGATTAAGCTTTATCATGTCCAAACACCGCTGTGAAGTGATCTGTCGAACTCGCTTTTGTTCGACACTGAACAAACGCGGCACCCATCTTTCCGATAGCTTTTTCATGATATGTTTACCATTTCAACAATCTCACGTAAATTAACTCAGCGGTCATTCATAACGATATCGAGGATTTTCTTGATATTATCTTCAGTAACCACCTCTTTTGGCCTTCCTGTTGATGGTATTGTTGCAGTGCTTGTTCGGCCGCGTTTAAACTCAGCAATCCAATATTTTCCCTTTCAAATAATAGTGCTTAAATCACTGCACGAAATTCACTTTTTTCCATTTTTCAAGAAACACAATAGTTTCTTACTTCAAACGACTACAACAAATAAACTAATCGATGAATTTTGGTGAAATTTTAACAGCTGACGTTTGACAGATCGCAATTTCTAAAAAAAGGTTTTGTGTTTGTGCTGCCATCTAGTGCTAGGTAGCTTCAATATCAATCCGCCCTCCTATCAATTTAGATTATGTACATATTTCTTTTCATTATATTTTTTAAATCAATTATATTTTTTATAAACATATTTTTATACACTCCAAAAAAGAATTATATCGAAATATCCCTCTAACATGCCATGAAGTATACATATATATTCTTGATCAGTGACGAAATTTAAGACGATCTAGCCATATCCGTGCGTTTGTGGAAATCACGATTCAGTCCAAACGAAAAGAGTTAGACTCTTGAAATTTGGTATATGTAGATACATTTTACAGAATAGCACAGGTCAAGTTCGTAACTGGGCTGAATTGGGCCCGAGAGAAAAAGTTCCCCTTAGAAGAACTAGTCCATAGCGTTAAACTTGAAACCGTTAAGTAATAAAATTCCATTTTTGGACCCTGCCTCCTTTAGTGGGCGTTGACGTAAGATATTATACGCAAAAATAGTGTAAATATTTAAGAAATTGTATTCCTTAAGCCTACATCCCTTAAAAATTAAATTGTTAAGCTTTTACGATGACGGTAACCCCACCACCAGCTTTGTCACCTCAATGACCCTATGAAAAAATTTTTTCTACACTTAATTACCCCAAAAAATTTACTTTTACAAAAATGAGAAGTCTCCCCAAGGCCCTTGCCGGAGTGATTGGGCTCAGAAATGTAATATTTGGAGGGTATTTAAGATTCGACCTGGTCGAATATAAAGTTCTTACTTGTTATTTTATAAAAGTGCGAAAACAACAAATAACTTAAAATTTTTAGTGCTTAAAGTAACTGCTGATACGTTGAAAATACTCACGTATTGATACTTTAGAAGTCGAGAAAAACTAGTTCCCCAAAAATGACTTCCAATTTTTTTTACTGGGAGTCTATGATAGCTGCTACTAAGATTATCCCCAAAATATAATTGTTATAATTTTTAAAGTTATTTAAATAATTTAGAAACCTTAGTGGATTAACCAATCAGAATATAAATCCTGGAGCCACTTAATTAAACAAAACTAAGAGTGCAAAATTTGAATATTCTTATTTATACTTTCTGTATGATTTTTGCTGATATACATTTATATTTTATATAATATAACTTTTTATACTTTTCAAAACCCATAAATTCTAACACTGCCTGCACTTTTTTAGTAACCCTTTGAACATTTTCTTTCCATCTTATTATTTCCTTTCTTTTAAATACTTTGTTATTTCTTTCTTCTTCTAATATTGTAAAACGTGATTTATCTGACATTTTAACAAAATACCCACTAAATGTATCATGTTACAAATTCCAAATCCAATATGTTTGCTTTCTCTCTGTCTCTGGCAATTTTATGTAGATTTAATTTTAATTCATGTTAGAATAATACTAGCTACTTCACAACTTGCACAAGCAAAACTCTTCTTTAAATAAACTTGAATAATTGTAGAAAACAGAAAATAAGTGTTTTCAATAACAAAGCAGTCAGTCAATGGTGTTGGGGAAATATGTGCGCGAGTGTGTGTGTGTGTGTGTGTGAGCAATGAAAATGTATCAACAGAATAGCATTCCCTGATGAGATCCGTCACACAAAACAAAAGCAGGAAACAATTTTTTTCAGCAATGCTCATATGTATTTTGAAATATTCAAAGAAAACAGAAGGAATAATGATACATTTCTGTGTGTGTGGTTACCCAACATATTATTTATTAAAGGCTTAATTCACAGAAAATATTTTAGGTTTATGAACTGCTTATGTGACACATTTTGTAAAGAAATTAGTAAAATAATCTGGTTATAAGCATAAAATATTTTTTGTGAATTAAACCCTAATTCCGAGAAGAAAGCCAAGTGTTAATTTAAAATACTTATTTCAAGCTTTGGAACTTTTCAGTATTAGCAAGAAGTCTACTGACGATTTGGTATAAAAATCAATGGTATGCAGGCTTAAAAACATACTTAAAGCACAATAAATAAGCAATTATTTTTTAAGTCAGCTTTTGCAGCTCCATGTGCATAACATGGACTGAGGCAAATATATGAAAATATATTCCATTATCCATTTTGCTTCTGAAATCGAAAATAAAATTACCACTTAAATATTTAGTAGGAGAAATTTCAAATTATGTGTACAGAGTCGCAAGATTCTTGTACCTTTATGCAATAGAACTTGGGAAGATTTTATTTAATTATTTTTGGGACTATTAATGAAAGGTAACAGCAATTTTTTTAAATTAAGACAAGTACTGAGGGGATGACCCCTGCATACACATACAGTGCATTGAGCCAGAGCTAGTTTTTTTTTAGCTATTTCAACCCTTTTCTTCGCGGCTAATTTTTTACTACAGGGTCGATGAAGGGGGGTGCTGTTCCTCTGCTCTTTTAGTGCAAGATATTGTCATTCGCTGCCAGTAATGTCCAGTGATCATATATATAATACTAAAAAAGGCCGACAAGGTCGAGCACAAACTTGCACTAACGCTGATCAGAGGAATTCGATGCAATATCCAATACTCTCGTGTTAACTACTTCAAATGTTTTTTCACAGGCAATAATTAATTAGATATTCCGATCTCTTGCTCGACAGGATTTGTTTGAATTTGGTACACATCGATGTACAAATCAAATTTAAAGGTAAGAATATGTTTGCCAGGTTTGATTCCAATATCCCATCCATTTAGTAGATTCTAGTAGACGACTTTATTTTACCCAGAAAGAGACACAACACTTAAAATATTCGCTATAGGTTTATCTTACGACCAACGTAATAATAGCAATCATGACGGAAAATTGCTCCTAATTGAATTAATAAGATGTCCTAAGATATGGAATTCAAAAATTTGTTATTTGAGTTACAAAGTGGGACTCCTATTAAGTATCCTTGTAAAGGAGTTTTCGATTGCAAACACTTTCGCATTACTTTATTTTAGTGGTTCTGTGTAAATGGGTTATAAATGGAAAATATACTTTTACTATATGCAAATCTTCTCCTAATCCAAAATCATACAAAATCTTTATATATAAGAGGCCTAATTCATAAAAAATATTTCATGCTTATAACATCGTTATTTGGCATATTTCTATGGGATAATTGTCAAATAAGACGGTTATAAGCATGAAATATTTTTTATGAATTAGGCCTAAGATATATAAGTAGTAAACATGAAGTAAACCATTCACTAAGGCTCCATAAAGTATATGTATACATTCTTGACCAGCAATGAAATCTAAGACGACCTCCTAACTCCGTCTGTCCGTTCATCTGTGGAAATCCCGATACAGACCAAGCGAAAAGAGACAGACTTCTAAAATTTGGTAAAGATAAATCTTGCAGGATAGCACAGGTCAAGTTCATAAATGGGTTTAATTGGACCAGAGGGAAAAAAGTTCCCCTAAGAAGAACTAAACCAACTTCTAAAAAACAACATAATTTTTAACGTTCTTTTTAAGTTCAAAGTTCGAAAACATTGAACTTGGAGCCATTAAATTAGAAAAACTAATTTTTGGACTCCGTCTTCTTTAATGGGCGTAGAAGTAAGATATTATTTGTAAACTGAGATGTTCTCTGATCTTGCAATATATATACATATTGATGATCTATATATATATATATATATATATATATATATATATATATATATATGTATATATATATATATATATATATATATATATATATATATATACATATATATATATATATATATATATATATATATATACATCCCTTAACTACATTCGCTTTTTTAACTAACGTTACTACATTGGTGGGGTAAAAATTCTTTCCGTTTTGCAGGGGATCACATAAAAAAAGAAAGTATTAATGTGAAATATTACATTTGTTTATTTTTTATTAAAACTAGCTGTACCCTGCGCCCGTTGCTGCGGCATCAACTAAACTAAATTTGAAGGAAAGACACTACACAAATATGCAATTAATTTTTTATTTTGGAATGAGTTATGCCAAGTGTTATTAATGAAATGATGAATCTAAAATGATGAATCCTAAAATATCTGTTATTTGTCCGATCAACACATGACCAAATGCGCAGTTTACGATTCAATGCATTTTAATCAATTTCCAGTGGCGCCATCTATCGGAAATTAATCGCACCAACTTAGAAACCTCCGTCGGATCATGCACAACAACTTTGCTAAAGATCATAGAATGATCAAATGCGCTGTTTACGATTCAATACATTTTAATTAATTTTAAAACTTTACCCCACGAATATAGTTAAGGGATATATATATATATATTTATATATATATATATATATATATATATATATATATATATATATATATATATATATATATATATTGGACTTCATAGATACCAGGCAATGGAAAATTATTGAGAGATTCAAAAAATAACAATAAAAATTTAGTTTTTATTTATTAAATACTTGGATGGTATATAACATTCGAACCGGTCGAATATTAAGTTCTTACTTCTTTTATGTAAGTACGGTAATATCAAAGTTTACGCCAATTTATTTTCATATTCTGTAACTACGGGGTACTCATATATACAATAATAGGAATATTTGCAGACAAGAATATAAATGTTGTTGAATATAGATAAACATAATGTTATTGTGTTTGTATATTATTTGTTATTGGCCTTCAATGTTGCTTAAATTTCATATTTTCCATTCTGTGATTGCATGGATGTGTTTTATGGAGTCACTTTCATAGAAAGAATATTCAAAGAATCTTGTCATTAAAACAATAAAAAAAGGACAAAAGCAATATATTACTTTTTTTAAATGAAATTTACTTGTTGGTGGTCAAGCAATGTCTTTATGCATTTCATTGGCGCTTTACCAAATCATCACTAGACTTTAACCACAGTTTTGAAAAGCTATTACTTTTGTTTAAAACTATTAAAAACTTTTAAAAGTGTTTCCTGACTACAATACTTGATGTAATAATTTCGCTTAGATTTATGAAAATTTTCTATAAATAAATGTAAAAATATTTTTAATGCTAAATGCTTTCAAGAGATCTGTTACAGAAACATTAGATCAGCACTCTGATGTACAATTTTTTGGATCAATGAAATTTTTGAAATTTTGTATATGTGACCTGCTCCACGAAAAGGGACCTATGCGCCGAAAAAATTTTTTTTACTTTTTGAGTGACTCTTATAGGAAAAAAACGCTATTTCAAATGCCGCAGTATTTTAGTTTTTTTACAAATCACCTGTAAAGATGAACATAATTAATGAAAAAAATTTAAAAATGTGATATAAACAAATAATATATATAATATTTGAAATTTAAAAAAAGTTCAATATCAAAGGAACAAAAGGTCACATATATTATTTGGGAAATGCATTCGGTCGTTTCGAAGTCATATGTTATAAAATAATAGCACGAAAAATATATGATTACTGTGAATAACACGTTGTAGTGCAGCGCGCTATTTTAAAATTTTGTCAACTGATAACAATAAATTATTGTAATAAATTATTATAAATTATATTATTTGGTATAAAAGAAAAAATAATTATGTTTAAAATCTTCTGAATTATAAAAATATGACAAAGCAAAATACGGCAGGTTGTTGTGCGTGCTATTTTTCCCATGTAAAGACATGTATTCAATTTGTGTTGTCGTGCAACCTGCTGTTGTGGATGTGTTTAATGTATATAAAACTAATTTCTTGGATTTCCTTGATATGTTATTTAATTACACTGCAAGAAACTTTAACAAAATTATTTTAAAATGAAAGGCTATTCGCATTGTTAGAACTTTTGCTCTAGGTGTTTTCAATAGTATCAAAATCTGAATTACAAAATATAATTTGTGTTGTTGTTATTCATGAATTTATTCTTTAAAGGATTGTGTGTTCAAATTTGCTGTTACACACGATGCTGTTAATAAGTATGCATACTGTTGATGCTGATGATGATGATTATGATAATATATGCATGTACAGACGACAATATCTCAGTGATTTTCACCAACAACGTTTTAAGTCTCAAAATAAATGTAGCAAGATGAGTTTAAACTTATTTTAAATCTTTCTTACAGAAAATTACTCTAATATATGTACGACTTGTATTATGTTATTGCAAATTTGGTATTTAAAGTTTAAAATCAACATAAGTCGACTTAACCTGTTCTTCATGAAAATTGCTGATATGTCTGTGGTGTATATTTTGTATCAAAACGTTTGAACAAAGTTGATATGACATGTTTTTAATAAATATTTATTTTTTTTATAATATTTTATTTATACTCTTGCACTGACATTGACAACATTTTGCTAAAGAGTTGTATTGTACAAGAATAATAAATAAAAATCTGTACAGATTTTTATGGATAAAAATAGGGTGTATATTACATATGTCCACACCTATGTACATACATATGTGTGCGTGTATGTATTGTTATAATAATATTATGTTTCGTTTGCACATACATCAGTAGGTAGACATTTATTGAAGAAAATTATTAAAGAAACAAATTGATAACATTTTCAGGAACCTTATGAACGAATATGTTTGTGAAGACTACAAAACGTTTTCAGATTGCGAATGAGTACTAAGTTTTAATGTCAAAATACTTTAAGAAAAAGCAATCAGAACTCCAGAACTGTCCCCCGATACTTGGAGAAAATTTCCATCTAAGATAGTTTCCTTTTGATGTTAATAGAATGTGCCTAGAAATTTTGCCGTAGTTATTTGCTACATACATATTTGAAGAATTGTGCTATAAATCAGAAATATCTTTTTACAGTTCATTTATTTTCCCTCAGAACATCATCCATAAACAATGGGTATCTTTCAAGATTTATATTTTATCCAGCTTCAAAATTTTAAAATCTACGAAATAGTACATGTATTTAATTTTTAACAGGAAATACTTTTCTACAAAATTATACCCTAATTTTGTGAATATCTTGATAGGAAAGCAAAAACAAATTAAAAATTAAAGTTTACTTTATACATATATATAAAATTCCGTCGCCAAACAAAATGTAGTAAAAGAGAACAAAGAGATTAAAATTTAAAAATTTTGTTTTTGTGTATATAAGAGTATAGGGTTCACAAACTCAAAGTGACTTACACAATTAGGGCCTTAATATCTGACATTTTTGTATAAAGTGGTTTTATTATTCTAGACTCTAGAGCCCAAACATATCTTAAGAAAAGAAAAATAATAATAAATGTGAAGCAACATTCCAGTTACCAAGGAAAAATCAATTTTTGATATAGATGGCAAAACAAAAGCACCTTCTCTTAGGAAGTTGCCCCAATGTCATCATTAGTTTTTATCATCAGTAAATAAGAGAATTTCGTCATTATAAAACTAATGTTATTCCATACATATAACATTATTTTCTTCACTTGTCAGTTTTTTTCTGTTTATGCAAAAGTTCATAACATAATATTCGTAAGGAATTAGATTTGATAAATTTTCCTTGGTAAAAAAAGAAAATTGGTAAAAGGTTCAAATAGCTAAAAAAACATCTCTGTCTTCTTCTTGTCTTTCTTCAAATGTCCTCTTTCTAGTTCCGGCACTGCGTATTTGAGGGTCATCACATGAGTGCTGGTCCGAGTTAAAAAAAAATATTGTATTGTGTTGGATAAATACTTTGCAAAGTATTAGTGCACATATCCTGACGGTGTATCATATGCCATCAATGTTCTTAACCCGTGATTTTATCCATTCCTGTGACTGACTGTACAAGACCTATTTATACACAAAGGAAGTAGGGAAGGAGTTAATCACAGAATAATTCTTCAGAAGAACCGTAAACCTATTCTATTATCTGTGGTGTTAAAATTAACTACTGCGAGTGAGACGCAAAACTCTCGAAAGAGAGGGCTGCATTCAAAAAATAGTAGCCAACTGAATTTTATATATTTAAAAAAGACTACACCCTATACAATCCTTATAAATGAAGCACTGGTTCCTGAGAACCACCCAAAACTTCTCACCAGCCCGCCAGATCAGTCAATGGTGCATCCCTAAGATAGTCTAGATCGCTGCAAGAAACGAGAGCCCACATATATAAGCCTATGCTCCTGCAGGATCGGGCAGTCAAAGAGAAGATGCTGTACTGACTCCTATTCTTCTTCGTCGAAGCAGCTCATGCAGCGACCATCGTGGGGAAATGTCAAGCGCTGTGACTGTGCCCGATCGCACAGTGCTCCGTCATGACTCCTACTAGGAATGCCAGCGACTTCTTCCCACAAGTTAGAAACTGTCTAGTCCTAACGCTGCTAAGTGAGGGCCATAGAGTTTTGGATACCCTACAGGTGGTAATTGTTGACCACCTGCTTGTCGCCTTCCTCTCTGCCCACTCCTTACTAATTTTTAACAGCTCAACTGAGAGAATATCAATATCCCTACGTGAGACTGTTTCATCTAAGGCCGAACCTGCTCTCGCACGCTCGTCCGACATCTCATTTTCCTGAATGCCTTCATGCCCTGGAACCCAAACTATCTTGATTGCATTTTAGCGTTGCATTCTTGTGATTGCACAATTTCTGCTAATACTGGATATACTAAATGAATATTGAAAATAATAGTTGAGTCGTGCACAAAGAGACTAGTATGTGTTTTGATGTTTTTCTGTGTAATCACATGTTATCACTTTATTACATCACATCTAAATGATCTTAATTTTTTAGTCATAACTAAAACAGCTTGATTCTTTTTTAAATATTTTTAAATTAATTCGAGCATTTGCTTGTGTGTGTGCAGCTAATGTATTAAATCGAAAGATATAAAATTATTATAAACTTGTTAGATGGTATTTGCTTGAATGTTTATATAAATATTTTTAGCAAAATGTTCGTAATTTTCTTAATGCAAAATTAAAATGTAAAGAATGATAATTTTTAAAAAGACAATTATCAGATATTCTTAATATTTTTTTGCTTTGTTCGTTGATGATGGCCAACAATAGATATTTTAATATAAATAAAAAGCTTTGTTTTGTTATTTAATAAATGCGTTTAATGAGAAATAATGCTGGACAAGAAATTTATCTTTAGAGTTTGGATGATGTGGCTGGTATATGGTTTATTTAATTTCTTGGCCTTATTATATCAATAGAAAGAATTTCGTGGCAGAAATAATACAATAAATTTGCCAAAAAAGAAGTTTGGTAAAGTAAAATGTGCACTTAAAAATTTTCTTAACATAAATCTTCTCATCTCACGATAGACCTCTTAGAAACATGATGAGGACCTCAAGTGTTCTGGCGACATATCATGAATCGGCCTATTCCAGGCCACCTACTAAAATAAATTTGAAACTCCAGAAGAGAACGTCTTTTCATTTTAATTTTAAAAACCAATTTTATATTTCAAAACTTTGAGTGTTGATGCTATTGTCTGTAGCATAATCTTTTTATTCAATTTAATAATACAGTTTTAACCGCTTTTATTCACCCGTCGGATACTCACGCCAATATTCCCATATAGTGTGTATCCACTTCATAAATCTACTTATACTTATTGTTTTTGTTTCAGCTTCTTCAAGTTCTGTTGTTGTTGGTTTTATTGTTTAGTATTGTATAATAAAAGTGCTTGACAATTTCCAGGTTGCCATGACACTAAACTAAATATATGTTCCTGAGCTGCTGTATTTACCTATAATATTTCTTTAATACAGCGTAACTCCGTAAAGCACAACAAATCAATATCGTGGTTTTTTGACTGCGTAGAAATAATTTTTTTTTAGAAAAAATTATCTCGGAATCAAAGGGAGTTTTGCTTAATAGAGTGACACAAGTTTAAATCATAATAAAACAAGGAAATATATTATTAATATCAATGAAACGGGCTTTACTGGAAAGAAAGTTTTATGAAATTAATATTTAAATATGATTTCTGATTTCAATTTTCAACAACTAAAAAAATCTCCATAAAGTGGAAGGATACAAGCCCAGTTGCTGAGAACGGTGACGAATCGATTGATTAGGATCAGCTTCAATGCTTTCCTGTACAGCGGTTACAGCTTCTTCAATGCGTACTGTTCGGCGTCTCACGGGATGCACATTATAAGTAACAGTAAATGTGGCCCGAAAACGATCTATTGTTCTTCGAACTAGGCGCTCTGAGGGACGATTATGTACGCCACAATATAGAAGAAGTACACGATGAGTTTCACGAATGGCACAATTATTTTGATTAAAAATTTAAACAATTTGTTCTCGGTGCTCTGGTGTTAACACTAAAAAAACCATGCTTTACGTACGCACACACACGCACACGCACTTTCATAGTGACACCCTCTCAGGAATGGTCGCGGAAGCTTCCTAGGAACTCAAAGCATCAAACATCCTGTGAAAACTCGTTTTTTTTTAAACCGGGTAAAACCATTAACATCACAATTTTTTCTAAATATTAAATTTTCTTAGCGAGAAATTAAAAAAAATAGTTAAAAATAATTAATTTAGTACACTAATGCACACAGATTTCATTTCATTTAAATAAAATAAAGAACTGAAAATTACTATCTGTCTATCAACTGAAATGAGTAATTTAAATCCTGACAGCTTCGTCAATATATCCATCTGAAGTTACTATCGGCCTGATTGTGTAAGGTGTTGGCGTTTATGCCAAAGGCGTTTTTTTGTACAAGATTAAAGAAACATACACGCAGCTTTCTTTAATCTACTACGAAATACGGCTGAGGCGTAAACGCCAACTCCAACGCCTTACACAATCAGGGGGTATATATAAAGAATAACATTAGATCTGTTCCATATATATATATATATATATATATATATATATATATATATATATATATATATATTTTAGTAAAGTAACTTTAATCAGAATTTGCACTAAACGAGGACACACTGTATGATTTTGACGAAGAAAGATGGCATTATGGAAAACAGCATGAAAACTGGTTATGAAAAATATTTAAAAGATTTAATTCTTTAAATAAGAATAATACACATATAAAAGAAAACAAAATTAAAGTATGAGAAACTTATAAGTACAATATCAATGTAATAAAAACCGGAACTCATTACGGTAAAACAGAGCCATTAAGCTTAAAATTCTATGCATAAGCAGTATATGTTCTTAATTTAAATCATATCGCTGATCGTACAACTAAATTTGCAGCAGGCAATAACAAAAGAGAGATTGTAATTATCAATTCTTTGTAATATGGTGTTTAGACATACACCTTAATTGAGCTTATTGCAATTAATGCCAGTATTGAGCTCAGTTAACCATATAAATTTTAATTAAGTGATTGCTCAATTAACACTTAATTGTTAAACTACAAATGCAGCACTGCTAAAAAATGTGTTCAGTGAACAAAACACAACTCACTGAACATAGTTAGTCGAGTCTTAGCACATAAAACGTGGAAAAAAACGGAAAAAAATATGTCAAGCCATGTTAAAGTCAACTTATTGATATTAAATTTATTATTAATTATAAAATTAAAAAAAAAGAACTTGAGCTTGAGGTCCTCATGATTATGAAACATTTTTACTTTTAGTTGTCACATGTTAATTGAATCTACTAAATTTTGTATAACTGAACAGAAAGATAATTAAGTCAATAAAGTGAATATTGAGTCAATTAAAAATTCAGGTCGGAACACAATATAAAGCCTTTATTTTATTATTGACGAGGTATATGAGGCCTGTTCAAAAATAAAGTGACTTTTCATTTGTCTCAAAAACTATTTATTTTTTCATTAATTTCTATTATTACACTTTCAAAGTGCCCCTATCAGATATCATATACTTGTGCCAGCGTTTTTCCCAATCGCCGAATCAAGTCTGATATGCACTGTGGTATATATTTGGGCTTTTTTAGGGATTTAGTTTTAAACTCCTAAACCATAATTCATGAACGATTCTAATGCTACAGTATTTTTGGTCAAAATTCAGAACAAGCCTCGTTGCCAAAAGTTTTATGCTCGAAATTTCTGCTCGACATGCCAACATCAGAATCAAATTCCCTAATATCGATTTGACGATTCTTAATAACAATTTTCTTCACTTTCTCAATATTTTCTTCGATTGTTGATGTGCTGGAGCTGTTGTCAATCTTCACATCTTCTCAACTTTTTCTGAAAAGCTTCTACTTTACCCCATATGTCACTGTCAACGTTTTTGGGGACTTAAGTCTGCGTTTACACAAAATTTCATGCAAATTCTTTGATCCTCGTTGAACATGCAAAAATTTTATGACTCTCACAAATAAAATAAACTGAGATGGTTGCATAAAAAAATGCTAATAGAATGTATTTGGCAAGCGAAAGCTGAAAATGTCTCTGATTTTTTGAAAATTTAATTTTATTTTCAATATTTCTTTCTTAGTATTTTTATTGAAATTAATCAACCTTGCATTAATGAGAAATACCTGTAGCTTTAAAGTTTGCCCAAGGGAACTGCAACATTTAAAGAGCTAATAATGATCCACAAAACTTGTAAGTTTATCAGTAACAATTATCCTACCAGAGCTGCCTTAAATATTTTAATAATAATAATATGTTTATTATTCTCTTATCTTTCGAAGAATACATTTATTCAAACCACAAGTGCATATACGAGTTTAATTGTATAAATGAATGAATATGCGATCGCTTGGAAATTTCATTTTAATTCTATTTTTTTTTATTTGACATGTTTGTTTTTGTTGTTGGCATCCATTAAAACCGACTGATTTACAAAACGTTTACTATTTGAATGCCGTCTATCTTTTGTTATTTGCAAATTGAAATATATTTCTATACTAGATTTTATATGACTGTTTGTTGTGCTGGCATTAAAACATGATGAGTGTTTTCAAACATATGAAACGTTACAAATTGTGTAAATTGTTTAGTTCTTTGGTTTTACTATTTATTTATTTGTGGTACATTTCATTCCGAACAAACGCAAGGTGATGAGATTGATGTGTAATGGTGGTACCTCATGTTTTTACTCTTGATTTTATTGACAAACCTAAACGGGAGTGGAAGGAGAGACTTATATGTATTAGAAAAATTATTTGATTTGAATACAAGATTTTTGTAGTGTGACGCTAAAGTGGTTCAGAATTTCAGAGATATTGTTCTTGATGTTGGGAAGTACTTTTATAATTTATTAACATTTTCGAGCCGAATTTATATAAAAAAGTTTTATGTTTATAAAATGCTTATTTGACAAATTTCTATACAAGATTTTTCAAGTAGGTGAAAACAAAAGCAACTCGTCAGAGGGTTATAGGGTCAAACCAATGCTAAGCTTGATAAATATATATCATCCATTTCCACGGTTTGCTGAATTACAATGTGGCTATACGAGCACGGAAGATGCCGAAGGTTCTGGACGCCCAGTTGAGGTCTCAACATCCCAAACAATTGAACACATTCACGATATGGTTTTAGCCGACCGGAGATTGGAAGTGAGAGAGATGGAGGAAGTTATATGCATTTCAAATGACTCAGTGATTTAAATTTTGAATGATAACTTGGGTATGAGAAAGCTTTCCGCCAGATGGTGCCCGTTTCCATGGCAAAATCTATCAGTTGACTCCAACAAATGAAATCATCTCATGAACAATAGGCTATTTTGATGACCTCGATAAATCATAATTTTCAGAAGCGCTAAAAAAATGGGAGGAACGTTGAACTAAGTGTTTAGAACTCAAAGAAGATTATGTTGAAAAATAAAAACACTTTTTATATAAAAATTTGTACTTCGGACTTATTGACCCACCTTCGTATCTTTATATATATCGAGAATTATGCTACGTTCACATCTATTAAATATTCAATGAAATAAGCGTAACCACTATTTTTTGACGAACGTGTCTTTAATATTTCTTGTGTATGCAAGACTGATGAAACGAAAAATAAACAATACTGATTTTTAATTGATTTTTTTTACCAAGTAGAGTCATGCTCACTTTAAAAATTGTCCATAAAATTATAAAAATAAAAACATCCATAAAAGTTTATGACAAATAATAAATTATTTTGAAAAAAGCGAAATGCACAAATTATAACACTTAAGTTTTTTTTTTTTGGCAATTTTGGTCCGATATATTTTGTGGCTTTTTAGTTACATGGATTACTGAAAGCTTTTGTTTAAGTTAAACGAGTGTGTTTTTACCTACAATTATTAAGCACAATTAATAATTTAAAACCCATTTAAAATCTTGTGATGGTATGATCATTCAATTAGCAATACAATTAGCAATAATAGATTATTTTGCAATGCAGACTTAAGTTGTATCTAGTGTTGTCTTTTTCGAGTATATCCCTAAAAGTTGAACACATGAATCAATGAAGAATCAACTGAAAAATTGCCACATGCAGACTTTTATTTATTATAATATAAAAATGTTTTCGAATACAAATTGTATTAGCTAGAAATATTTTGAATAAAGTTGTGTAAATGGTTTCAAATGCCATTTGTGTATGTACATGTGCACATATACGTGTAAACAGCAGGGTTTTAAATTTCATTTTATTCACATAATTTGCACAGTTAATCTATAAATGAACGGAAATGTAATATTTTCCTTGTGCTACATGTGAAAAACAATTCAACCTATTAATCGATGAACGGATTGCGATAAATTTCTTTTCGATTCATATGAATTATTAATCGTTTAAGCAATTTCTTTTGTTGCCGTCTCTACAGAATATTACGTAGTAGATGACAAAGGTTGATTGATATTTAAGTACCTTTGATCCCTTGTATTGGTAAACTGTAAATGATATGACTTCAATGGTATGGAATCTTAACCAAAAATGTAAATCATTTACGCTCAATTAAATTTTCTGTAAAGGTTCAATATTCTAGATTCATGTATGCAATATGTATGCACTCGAAGTTCATACTTACACGCAACTATTTTACTTATAATTTGCAAATTACATGGAGGTGTGAGTTATAATTTCATAGATTTCAACTATAAATATTATAGCACAATATCTGAGAAGAAAAAGGGTTTAAAGTTGCATAATCTTTTGCAAGAGCATGATAATCGCATGATAAGAACGACATAGATAGAAATAAATTATAAACTTGTATAAAATGTATATTTCGAAATATTTGAAAGGATTTACCTTAATGAAAACTTCTGCCTAGCCATTTAAGAATATGGTCTTGTATTCCCGGATTACAAAGCGCTGATCCTTGCCAGTATTTAACAGAAGCAAATATTTTGCTACATATCACAGCCATCACATGAACTTCCAAAGAACACCTAGCAATATTCGGCTATAAAATTATCCAACTTAAAAAAATGACCCATTCTGTGAAAATATGTATGTATTAACTGTCGTATTTATAAAAAATTAAGAAACATCCCAATAAGCATTTTGGCTGGAATTCAAGTGGAATTACATTTGAAATGCAGTCACAATTTCCAATTTCCAGTGTTGAATTACAGTTGAAACACAGTTGAATTCAATAGCGAATCCAGCAAAATTAACCATTGAATTACAGTCGAACAAAACAGTACCTTTACAGTGTAATTCCAGCCTTGAATAACAGTGTGATTCAAGTTGAACCGAACCTGTTTTTGCACTTGAAGTCAAGCAAGGAATTGCAGTGGAATTCAAGTCGAACCGAACCTGTTTTTACCGTTGAATTCCAGCATGCTTTTGGCTTTGAATACACACCTTTACATTTATTTATTCCAAATTTCTTTATATTGTTTAATTTTCTATTCTTTATTTTCTTTTTGCTTATTTTCACTTTTTTTATTTCTTTATTTTCACTTTAAAAACTTTGCGACTTTCGCGATGTAAAATTGTTCAACATTAATATTTTATTATTGACATTTAGAGTAAATAGCTGACTCGATTTGATTTTGTTTTTTAACAAAACTTCAAACAGACTGGAAAGAGGATGGATTTCAAATGTAATTCAAGCTTGCATTCACACTGGAATTCCAACATTGGAATTCACAAAAAAGTTGTGCTTATTGGGATGTTTTAGAGGAATTTTGTTTTAACCCTCTGTATCATACTGTAGACTGTAGGCAACAAACCGTTGGGGTGCCTCACAATTAATACAGATACATTTGCTTAATATAATCGTTCACTGTAGCCGGTGGTATACAAAGTGATCTAACAAACTTGCACCAAAAAAACCAATTAGTTGGCACTACTTGCCGAAAATTGGCATTTGTTATCTGACCGCTGGTATTTTCGCACAGTCACCATTAGCCACGATTTCAAAATATAATAATAATAAAGTCTTATCCACGTGTTTTATGTGTTATCTTTATAAATTTGAGAGATAGGTGCTTACATTTTATTGTGAAACAGTGTTCTTTATAATTTTTCCATTTGGTTGTGTTTTTTCTGGCAAATAAGGAGTGTTGCAACACACCCTTTTTGTATAATTTTTTCCTTAAATAATAAAAATAAATAAAAATAAAAAAATACGTATATATTACTTTGTTGTTATCGTCCCCTATACAAAAAATCAGATAAATCGGTGTCCTTGAGTGATAGAGGGTTAAATGCTTTTCAAATGTGAACTATTTTCAATAATAATTAGTTAAACACGGCTGTATATGTGTCATGTGTGGATGTGTCATTTCTTAAAAATGAATCAAGCAACGTAATAAATGTTGTAACTATTTATATGAACGTATAAGTGATTTAATTAAATATCATGTATACGTCATGTGGTCATAAAACATATATTTCAAATAATTCCTATAGTTTGCTAAACAAAACGAATAAATAAATAAATATTTATTTATTTTAAAATTTTTTGTCTACAGTTACTATGCAAGTCCATTCGTTTTGAGATTTTCGAATAATTGAAATGTATGTTTGTGTTGCTTATTTTTATTATTATTTAAATTACACTTAATAAACTAAGCTATTTAGTTAAATGCATTTATATGTGTATCAGTATGATATGCTGCTTTTGATTAAACAACATACAAAAAAAAATTGAGCAAAAGCAAAATTATACTAGTAACGAAATAAGAGCATGGGGTTTTATATGACAATGATTACGTTAATAAAGTGTGGACTGCTGATTTAAAATTATAATAATTTTGTAAGTATGTAAATAGAATTTATCTACGTTTATATGAGAGCTATTATAAATTAATGGATATTAAAAAAATATGTTTTTGCAAAAAATTTTTTTTGCAACTACATATTTTTCAAAAGGGGTTTAAGGGTTTTCAATTATTTTGGGGAGGGGAAATGTTATAGCAAAAGGCCACATTTCAAGACTGTTAACAATTTGTTAACGAAATATGGAATTTCAATAAATAAAATTTGTAAGAATTCTATAAAACGAGCTAGAGCTTAATAAATATAGCAAAATAAATAAAACAAATGTCAATAATTGTACATACAAATTTATTTTACCTGTAGATGTCAAGTGGTCTAATTTTGGCCACCGGATGACCAATCTTTTTTTTAAAGCATGTAGATATTTCGTTGCAAAGTGATAAGTAATTTATTTTATTTAAACAACAATTAGTAATTGAACTATGTATTTTATATAAATTACACTACCGTACAAAAATTGAGCATTTTGTTGCGGCATGAACTTTTGGAATAATTCTTAGATACATTTTGTCTGCTGAGTCCGAAAATTATTTTATTTTTTTCTAGTTGGCTATAGTTTTAAAGATATAATAATTAAAAAAAAAAAGTTTTGCGCGTTTAATATTAATATAACTGAAAAAAGGATTTAGCTGTTCAATCAGAAAAAAATTTCGCCTTTAAGTCCTACTAACAATATTTATTAATCCACTCAGCAATTACAGCGAAATGGTGCAGTTTATAAAAAAAAATTTGTTTAATTTTTTTTAAATCATAAAAAATTTAGAAAACTACAGAACTCCATTACATCTAGTTAAAATGGACCAAGGACTTTTGATTTTATTAAAAATCAAGTAACGGAAAGGTGGAATATTTTTTCTTCTCTATATGAATTAAAAAACAAAAAATGTTTTTAGCGGTAGTAGTTTTTGTTAGAAAGTTTAATAAATTTCATTTCTCAAGACAAAACGCTAAATAAAACAAGTAAAAACGTTATATTCGACCGGGTCGAATATTAAATACCCTCCAAATATTTAGTAAGTAAATTAAAAATGTTTAACTTGGTGGGACAGATTTCCTTTATATAATATCGTACGTCAACGCCCACCGAAGGGGGCGGGGTTCAAAAATAGACAATATCATGTTTTCCACAGACGAACGTATGGGCATTGCTAGACCGTCTTAGACTTTATCACTGATCAAGAATATATGTATATACTTCATGGGGTCCAATTCTCTTTGGAGGGTATTAAAATTGTATTTTGGCGGGGTCGCTCTGGCAAGGGCTGTGGGGGAGACATTTCACCTTTGTCATAAAACTCTAAAAATAAATGTTTGGGATAAATATATACAAAATTTAAAATTTGTTTTTTTTTGATAGGGTCATTTAGAGGACAAAGGGGAAGGATGGGTTGCGCAGAGTAGTACCAGGTTACGTCTCAGCTTCGTCATTAAAGCTTAAAAATGTTATATTTAAGGAATGTATGCTTAAGTGTTTTCCGCAGACAAGCAAATAGCTTTGCGGGCTGTGTTTGTTTAAAAAAAAAAAAAAGTAAAACAATTTGTTAAATTTACACTATTTTTGCATATAATAATGCCCACTAAAAAGGGCGGTGTCCAAAACTTATTATGTAAAAAAATACTTTTTCGGGAAAAAATTATATCTCGAAGACTAAAGCTAACTCGGAAAAACCAATGTCATGTTCGGATTAAGCAGAGCAAAATGATCTAGAATTGGTCAACACACTTCGTGCCGCAAAATCTTGTTGACCTGTGTTATTGAAATGAATTTCCCATATGGTGTTATAATCGAATCTTAGAGAAAATATTTTTTATTTAGAACAACTGTTATAATATAACACACTTAACTTCTGCGATACTATTCTCAAAGATACTAAGACCTTAACATTTGAATTTTTTTCGCCCAAAAAGCCAATTTTGTTGATTGTTATTTTAATAACTAAACGGTTTCTTATCGTCTATTTGTTAATTTTTTGGCTATGTGGCCAAGTATGTCTATATGCCTGCATTTCATTTGATCTTACCCCAAATCATCAGTAGACTTTAACCTAATTGTAACATAACAAAAACCTGTTTGCTTATACATAAACTCCCAAAAACGAATTGAACAATAAAATAGATTCACATCGAATGGAATTAATATGTTGTGTTTTCTAAAAATTACAAAGTCTATGGTTTTGCTTGTGTAATTCTCAATTTAGTTTTGGGAGTTTTACATAAAGTCTACTGATGATTTGGTGTAAGAATGAATGAAATGCAGGCATATAGATAAACTTGATTACATAACAAATAAAAAGCACTGATATTTAATAATTAAACTTAATAATTTTATGATGCATTTATTCAGTTAGGCGACTAAAATAAAGCGAATAAGAGATACTTTTAAGAACATGCTGTTTTCCTATTTAAGATATTGTTGTTTTCTCTTGCTATTTCTGAACCAAATAATTTTAATAATTTTAAAAATTATTATTTAAGTTTGCAAACCGAAACAGAATTTACTGTTCTGTAACATTAAAAAATAAGATGCATATTTATGTGTATGAGTTGTTTAATACATTCACATATGCACGAGTAGGTATCAATTAAATGACAATCGCGTGCATTTTTAACTAAGCAAAATTTCTTCACAAACTACAAGTGGTGGAAACTGACTAGTCATCTATTTAAAAATCTATTAAATAACATTTAATTTAGCTTCCTTATGGGAAAGAACACTAGTCTTTAAATATTATTTGTTTTGTGTAATACCCATAACCTGCCCCTCGTATGTCCCAATTAATTTTTTAATTCCCATAAATCTTGGTATAATTATTTGTGTACAACACAGTGACATTTTATCACAATTTGCTTAAGAGACTCGTGTCTGTGGAAAGGTTTTGATTATTAAAAAATCACACAATAACTAAAAGACCAGACAGTTAAAGACTAATAATGAGCAGTAGAAAATACCTGCAAGTTTGTTGTTTCTCTTTTGCTTATTACAGACCCATAAATAAAACAATAAAGACTGACACTTACAGCAGACAAGAACTTGAATTTAACTATAATGAAAATATATTTCTTTTGGCCACCATTTATTTGCCAATAGTAATACAACACAGTAAAAACATAAGAAACGCTCCCTGGAGACATTTTCACTCACTATTGCACTCACTGACGCCTACTTTTAACACAAACAGCATCTCTAAATATTAGTTCTGTATCAAGAACTAAAGTTGTTACTCCGAAGAAAAATATATAATAAAGCCAAATAATCAGCTTTATCAAGCGCTCCATACAGGTTTCAATCCAGTTGAATCCAGTATCAAACGATTTTGATATTTTCAAGTTGACTAGCAAGTATTTCGAATCGATTGTGCTGTGTGTGTTCTAGTCTCTTGATCAGCTGTCAAAACGTATGCTTTCTTGTTCTTCAACCATTCATTGTTTTGGTCGAATTCTTAGTCGTCAAATTCTTCCCCTTTTTCATCATCAATAACCATTATTACAATAATTTTTGTTTTTTATATATAAGTTTTTAATTTTTAAATTTAATTCGTGCCTCAAGCTAATTTTGGAGTATAAATATTTACATAAGTTCCTTCTTCAATGAAATTTTGTGCAATATTGGGACTTTAATGCGATAAATTGAAATCCGTTTTCAGCTTTTCCTCTTACATATAGATTTGTTTTAATAGTTGTGGCTAATAAAGGGTGGGAAAATTTTAGGTTTGGAAATAAATTAGCTTAAAATTAAAATTTTTTCCAACAAATCTAGTTTTATTGACACCAATATAAAGTAGAAATATAAAAATTAAGACTGAAATATGACGTCGGGCAAATGTCCACCTCTAACACTTAGGCAGACGTCCGCTCTTTTCCCTAAAATTTTAAAAACATTTTGCAACAAGACTTCGATTATCTCGTCAATACAGCGACGAATTTCGTCTTTCAGAGAGTTACTTGTTTGTGGTTTGTTCACGTAAATCCAATCATTCAAATGTCCCAAAAAAAAAAATTATAATCCAGCGGCGTTAAATCACAAGAACGAGGCGGCCAATTGGCATCACCAAATCGAGAAATAACGTGACTGGGAAATTTCTTATGCAATAACTAAATTGTTAGGTCGGCTGCGTGGCTTTTGGTGCCGTCTTGCTGACAACAAATGTCAACATTAGGCAATTGTGGCCACATCAGTTATCGTGGTTTCGTAGAGCAGAGAATTCGCGGTGACGGTATTTCCTTGGTTCATTGGGCCGATGATGCCGCCTGCCACAAGCAGCACAATATCGTCACTTTCTTTAAATGTAATGGTTTCCCGAGGACTGTTTGTGAATTTTGTGTAGCCTCATATGCGACAATTTTGTTTGTTGATATAACAGGCTGATTGAAAATGGGTCTCATCACAAGAGATGATTTTTTTTTGGAAAAATGCGTTGTTTTCATTCAGTTTTCGGCTTTAATTGTTGAACGAGGCGAACTATATAAATGTGAAGATGAAAATCTTTATGCAAAATGTTGCGAAAAGTGCTTTTGGTAATGGTCATTTAATTCTCAACACTTTGCTGTACAGAAGATACTTGATTATGAGGAAATTTTGATCGAATTTTTCGAAATGACACAATAAATTTTTCACCATTTTTATAGTACATTTTCACAATTGTATTGCACAATAGTATAGCTTTCCAAGGTTAAAAATTTCCAACTTTTTACTTAATAATTGTGAAAGGATGACAGCTCAATTCTAAATATTTCATAATTTGACAGCCAATTTACTTCCTAACCTCAAATTCGCCCAACCTTTATAGGCCTCTTAAGAAGGCGGCAACAGTCATATATTTCAACATAACTCGAGAAGGGCTTGTTCACTTGGAATAATTCAAATACAGGAATAGTTTACTAATAGTTTAACTTTTAACTTAAACTAATTTAACTTTTACGATTTCGAGTTTTTCAGATATTAGCGATGGAAAAAAAACTTTTGAATGCAAACCCCACCATATTTTTGTCATCAAAAAGTCACAAAAATTCCGGAGCCAAACTCGAGACTTTTTGCGTTATAGTCTCGTGTTAAGTACTTCAGTCAGCAGCAGCCTCAACGCTACCACAATGTGAAGTGAATCACTTGTCATTAGCAATAGAAACGTTTTCACATTATATGCTCTCAACAAATCTACGACTATTTAATTTAAGTGCAGTTAATGCCATTTAATTACAACATTTAAACATATTTTTAAATTATACCAATTTAAATTAAAATCCAACCAACCAACAAACATGACGGGTGCGTTGTCCTTTTGTATTGCAGTAGAAACAACAGCAAAATATATATTTACAGCAATTAATATATATTCAACTTCATTAATTTTTTTTTTACAAATACAAGCAACTTAAAAAATATAGTGCACGCACACTATTTAAGCCTTTAACTGTTATTCCACTCTCCCGCTTACTTTTTAACTCTCTTTCTTAGTGCACTTCAGTACGAGTATTTGATGTTGTATTTGAAAATCCTTGTAAACATTTAGAACAACATCTAAATAACGCACAAACATTCATACAATTAGATTTGCAAAAGAAACATTTCCTTTTGGGTGAAAAATAATTAAAAGAGGTCTCACGGCAGTTGGAAAATAGAGAGAAAAAAATAAATAAAAAATTCCTGTAGCAACAACATTAACAACTGCAAAAACCGTTCGCCACTGAAATGTTGATGAAGGTGTACTTTGAATTTTTAAACAAGTGCAACAGCAGCAAAGTTTTCACAAAATAAAAATATGAAAAAATATGCACCAACATTTGCCAGCAACATCATAAGAGCTGAGGCAAGTGCAATAACCCTTCAGGATTTGCATATAAAAAAAACAACAACTGGGGGTCATAGTTCATTGGTTTAGTTTAACAACATTAATTAATAAAATAATGTGTTGTTGGAAAATAAAAGCTTTGGCAAAGTTTATGGATTCAAAGGATATATTTGATTTTTTTTATAACAACAATAACTTATAAAAACATAAAATTGTTTTTCAAGAATCTGTTGCACTTTTTCGTTAAAGTTAAAAATATAATAATACAATGGTTTTGCTATATTTGATAATAACATCAATATACGTGGCATTTTCTATTATTTAAAAAAAATTATTTATTAATTTTTTTGTTTAAAACATGGATATTAAAAACTTATTTGCACAAGAAACGAGAACTGCTAGAATTGCTTGCCGTATCTCTCTACCAGATAATCGGTTATGGTCTGAATTTCAATCAGCGTCAACTAATAATTCCGTTAGTCAACTTAATTTTGAAAAACGCTTTTATTTAACCCCTTAAATTATTACATCATGTTATTAACCGAAAATAGTAACAAAGACTTTCAAAGACTGATATTACTTCTTTCTACACACTATACTCGTACATTCGAAAATAAAACGAAGTCAATAAGAATGAAATTGTGTAGGAGGTATTATTATAGAACATTCATATTCCTACATATATTAAAATAATATTGATATGCTAATTTTTAGATTTTTTTTTATTTCTGGCTTTCCTTTGTGCCTTGGGCCATTTGCAATATATTTCTTTAGTTTAATCTAGGTTTAAAGCCAAATATTTCTCTAGGTTACGTTGAAGTGAGAAGCCATTAAGGCCCATTTAGCCGAACGTTAAAAATCGTAAATGTTAGCTAAATGTAAATGTTAGGTAAATGTAAATGTTGCTACACTTATAGAATGCTTAAAATCGTGTCATATGTTTTTGACAAACAAACAACATATAATTATTTATAAAAACAAAATCATAAAAAATTCACAAAATAATGAGTTTCTTGTAAGTTATATCGATTGAGTGTATTTAATAAAGAAAATAATATAATATAATGGATGTGGAAGATATGTTTATCACAAAAAAAAAATCAATGAGTGTTCGAACTCACGGGCGATGTGTTAACACCTTTTTGTTACACGGTACCTGTTCGATTTCTATGAACACAGACCCAAAAATCCGGAGGTAGAGTTAATATAAAGTATTTTTTATTTATTTTATATTAAACCCACAAAAAACAAAGAGAATGCAAAGCAACAGACAAATGTACATACATACGTTGTTATGTTTGTACATAAGCTACATACGTTGCTGTCTTGCTATCTCATTTTTATATATGTACGTATAATCACGTCACTATTCTCTTTGCTATGCATATGACAAAACCGAAGATCAACATAAAACACTTTTTTAATATTACTCCAAATTAATACTCCGAATTAAAACACTTAAATCTCCGCTCGCCGATATCGGATCGCCTTAATTTTTGGCCTAAACTCTTCGTCGAAACGCGCACTAGCGTTTTAATCCAAAAATTAATAAAATCGGCTATGAATTTCCGGAGAAAATCGCGTGGGAAAACTATATGAAAATTGCCCAATAATCACTTTCAATACCGAGTGCCAAGCAACAACAACAAACAAACAAACTCTTACACTTACACTTGCGTATGTATTGAAACTGATAGTTTACTGCCTTATAGGCGCGCGTATGGATGTTAACACATCAAAAATCCGATTCGTATCAGTTTCAAAAATAAATACAATAAAATTCCATACAACTGTTTGAAACACTTTAATATGTTTATGTTATTGGCGTTCGTGTTGAAAAAGCAAATTAATTAAATGGTACAAAAAGGCATCAGAAACACCAACATATAGGTATACAACTAATAGGATAATGAGTCCTCCCTTGCCATAGATATAATATATATATATTAAATGTTTTGTTATATTACACAAATTAATATATTTACGTAGAAATGAGTGTTTAATACTTCTGCAACCAACAACAACATACAGACATGCGATATTTCATTGAGAATCAAACATTTATTTAGAAAGTTAAACATATAAAATGCGTAAATCATGTCTTTACACATATTTATCAACTAAACATATCAAAAAAGAAATAAGTACCAAAAAATGTCTATTGTGTCACATTCTCATTCAACATACATACATCCCATCACTGTCTACAACTGTCACGTAACCTTAGAATAAAATTCAATTTTCTGCAGGTTGCAACGTTACGGCAACATTTCATTAAAGTCAAGTAAGCGTTTTCACAACTTGCCTTATTACAGTTTGGACCAGCTGATACATTCACCTAACATTTACGATTTCAACGTAAATGAGCCTTTACATATGACGATACCATTTCGCTTTAGTGCTTGTAGCGCCCACTCCGACGTCAGCCTTATTGATGTGTTGTTTGCTGCATTACACATATTTGATCAATATTGGATACCTGCGGTATATTGACAATAAAATCCACATTTTTTAACAGATTTTTATTGTTTATAGCTTATTTTATTTTTAAGATATGTAGCTCACAGAAAAAATTTTTCTTAATTCAATTTTTAAACTGAAAAATATTACGAATTTTCCACAAAAAAAAAAATGTTTTTTCTCCATTATCTAATTTTTTAATACTCTTAAAACGATAAGAGATAGAGAAAACTTATATTCGACTGAAATAAGCATAATAAACATAAATATGTAATAAGCACATTTAAATTAAATTAGTTTGCAATTCAAATTAATCCTCTTCATAACTAAATAGTTACTCTGCGCATGTTAATAAAACCAGATTGCATTCCTACTGTGAAAAATTATCTGTCAATAATGTCATCTCTGCTTTGAAATTATTTACATTAATTACACATCACGTTTTATAAAGTGCAACAATCCCTGAGGAGTCTTTTGGAAATGATATGAACAGTCTCCAAAATGAATACAAGCAACTGGCACTCAATTCATTTTATTTATCAACAACGTTATTAAGTATTAAAACATTAAGGCAGTTCACTTAAAAAGGAAAGACGAGAACAACCTTCTCTGTACAAATTATAATAATATTAAGAGGGAGAAGCTAAAAATGAAAATGTATATCCTTGATAGAAAAATAAATAAAGTATAAAATATAAAGATGAGATTTTCCCAGAGCAACCTCAACCAATGGAAAACAAGAGCACTCAGTAAATTGTGACGGTACTCTATCAAAAATTTTTGTTCAAAGTTAAAAATATAATATGATTTATTCTGCAACTGTTTGTGAACGTCACATCAAGCCAATATCAAAAATAACTGCCTATTTCTCATTGTCGAACGAATTCTTTCCTTCGTATAAATACATTCGAAACAAAAACAATTTATAAAATTTTATTCTTGTTTTAAATATATTTGTACGAAAGAAAGAATTCGTTCGATTATGAGAAATAGGAAGTAAGACAACAATTACCTACTTCTGATAGCTTGCAACTACCCTCAACGGCCTTGGATACACAACATGGTTGTTAGAAATTGATAATTGTTGAAGAGAGTGAGTACAGAAGTTTCAAATTTTGATATTAGTGGTATTCACACTGTGTGCTATTTAGTCATATTGTCATAAAGTCATAATATTTTAGACCAGTTTAAAAAAGTTGTTGTTGTGCTGCATACAAAAAAGTCATAAAATAATAGCACTCTTTCAGGTATGTTTTTGTTTTGTCATAAAATTTATCTAGAGATCTGAGTCGAACAGCTGAAAATCTTTAGGCGAGACGGCGATAGTATATGTTTGCCGCCGTTACTTATATATGATTCACGACTAAAAAACGGCTAAAAAATTATTCATATCTACATATATGTCTGTACATTAATTGACATTTTTATAAAATAAAAAAATTAAAAGAGAACTAAATCGCAAAAACTGAATATATACAAGTGAAAATTTTTTCTCGTTTAACTTACGTAGCTGGCAGCCACTGAACGTTTTTCCGTATGCCGCCGCAAAAAAAAATTTATTCAGCTCATGTTATCTTATCAGCTGATCGACGTTTGAAATAGCATACTAAGTTATGACGGGTTGTTCACAATAGTCATATTTTTCGTGCTATTATTTTATGACTTATGACTTTATGACTACAGTGTGAATCCCCCAATTGTCTTGACGTGATATTGACAAATAGTTGCAGAGCAAGTATATTCAAAATAAGCATTATCTTGAAATTTTCGTGCCATGTTTGCATATTTAACTCTAAAATAATCTTTGTCAAATTTTTGCAACTAAACCACAATGCAAAATTTTTCATATATGGTTCGGCGTTATTTTTCATTTTAGCCGTTGTTTATAAAATAAAAACAAAATAAAAAAATAAATAAATTCATAAATATTTTAAACGAAACTTCAGAATGTTTAACAAGTTATATAACTTATAACTTCCCGCTAACTTTAACCGCTACAAATGGTATTATATTAATTTTAAAACTGCTATAACTTTCGAATAAAACAAACGATTCCCACGTGATAAGCGGTGATTGATGAAGTTCTTCGATACCTATAACAAAATTGAGAACACTAATTGATCACATATATAATTTCACAGAGTTTTGAAAAATTCACTTTTTCGAATTTTTCGTTCACCATATCTCTCGAACGCGCAAACCGATTTTGACCCGGTTGATAGCGCTCAAGGTGGTTTTGATTAGCAAAAACTGAGTATTTTTTTTAATCAATCGCTAAAGCTGTTTAAAAGTTATTCTAAAAAAAACACTTTCGAAAAAAATTTTTAGTTTTTTTTTGTTATTTCTTGAAATCTAGTGGGCCGAAACCAGATGATGCCACACCTTATCGAAATGACCTCTCATATCTTAGACGACCTCAACATAAACAGTTACTGATCTCAGCTCGATTTTCTTAACAATTTTATTCCACCATTTTGCTATAATCTTCTAGAATTTATTAAATTTTTTTTTTGCTCAAACTACCGCTCTGATCAATAGCCGATATTTAAGAAATTCATAACAATTTAAAATAAAATTGTATTAAAATCTATTGGTGATTTTTTTTCTCAACAGAATGTAACGTTTTGTAATTTATTTTCTAAAAAATTACAATTGGGCCCATTCTTAAAATAGAAGTAAATTTTCTTAGCTAACGGTAGACAAATTTCCAATAAATTAATTATTTCCAAATGGGATATGGCCATATTTTATGGAAAAAAACAAAAATGATCTGTCCTCTCTATACTATCCCCTCGTTTTCAGTTCCGGCGCAATGCATTGCATATATAGGGGTCATCCCCTGAGTGCTGGTCCAAGATAAAAAAGTATTATTTTTATAGAAAAGAAATCAACATATTCGTATGTTAAGCAATTTGTTTTAATTAATTAAAAAACTTTTGAAAATTAAATTTTGTTTATTAGAAGAGTTTCAGGATAGTTACGACATTTTTAGATTTCATGCAATTAGCGAGAAGTTCCAAAGATCCTTTTTATTCACATAAAAATTTTACAACGTACTTTAACCTCTCACGTTTATTTTGGGCCCCCAACAAATTGGCAACACTGGATATAAATAAAGAAACAATATTCGTGTCGTTAGAGTTTCTACTGCAAAGTTTACTTTAGAGTTTGAGAAAATGAGGGAAGGAAATGGAGAATGTTTAAATTAAAAACTAATTAATGCAACTATGCCAATAATGATGATAACGATGGCAAAATACTTCAGTTGTATGTTTAGTGCCAGGAGTAAATGTTGTCAACTTCAGTATTTGCAAACATGTGTTTAGGTGTTCCACGTTGCATTATGTCATTGAGACATAAAACCATTAAAATGCCATAAAACTTTTAGTTAGAGTATTTTATATGCAGTTGCAGAATTAAGAGTTCACCATGTGTATGTGTGTGGGCGAGCGTATAGAAAAGTAATTACAAAAATAATTTTCACAACTTTAAATCATACTTTATGAATTGGTTTCCTTCTGCAAATACATACTTATAGTTTACTAGGATGCATATTTCCTATTACACATGATTCTAATTTTAGATGTGCAACACTTGATGAGCCAAATGCGAATATTTAAACATTTACTCGGTTTTGGTTTTGCACTTTTGTTTGGTGTTGGAAATAAATTTAGTTTTTCTGTTTGGCTTATGTCCTTAAGTGTTGTTTTGTCGGTGTTTTTTATTTATTTATTTTTTTGGTTTATGCTTATATATTTATGTTTACGGTAGTATTTTTATTTTGTATAAATATTTGCAAGTGGAACATGAAAACTGTTGCATTTTTTTACCTCTTTACAAAACGATGTTTATTGTATTCTGTTGCAGTTTTGTTGGTGTGCTCATCTTTTTTTCCTTTTTTTTTGGAACTGTGTCTGCTTTAAGAAATACGTGCTGTTTTGTTAGCAATATAAACAAAGGAGTAAAATATTCTAAAAAATAAAAAGTTGAATGGTTGCCAACAAGGTCTACTTGCAAGGATATTACAGAAGGTTATCAACCCAAAAAAATGCAACAACACATTCTGGCACAAGTCATCCTTAAACATAATAAACAAACCCGTTTTTGTATCTCTCCATATGCATGCACTCAAATGCAACAAATACTCACTCATATTGTAATATGAAAAGTAAAAAAGAGATGAGAGATATTAATACGCCAAAATGTATGCTTCATTAAATTTTATGTTCGTACGTATTTGTAAATTGAGTTGTAAACCTTCTTACATTTGGATTTTTCCTTCTGCACATGCATATTTATGTATTCATGGGATAGTTTGTTCTTGCTATTACAAATTTTGTAATATGTTTGTGCTTGTGTACAGTTTTCTATTTACATTAAAAGTCTTTTTCCAATTGCATATGTCATCTCTTCTATTGCATTCCATATATGTATGTATTTGTTTGTTGAGTTGACATCAACAAATATTTGTTAGATAATACAAATAAAAAGTAATTTTACTTGGATTCTATTATTTACATTCTCACGAGCCATTGACAAAGCAATAGTATTAAATATTTTGAGAAATTTAAGCAGTATTGTACTTAAATAATACCAGCTTTTGGTAAATATTGAATGAAAGAACAAGCTAAAGTGCAAATTTTATGGCTTAAGTTATATACATAAAACTATTTGAGGACTTTAGCAAAAATAATATCAAGCGCTTTACTTTCTAGTCTTCCAACTGCTATTCCATTAATTTTATTGTGGAATTCGGAAGGATTGGCCAATTTTTGGATTTTTGGTCCTTTGTTTGTGGCGATATTGATTGAACTGACAGTTAGTAAACTTATATTACAATTTCGCTTTTCTGGTTCCATCGTAAATAGTTTAATTTTGATATACAAGCCATTATTTGTGAAGTGGTAATCCGGAGCTTAGAACAAATGTATTTCTAGTTTGTTTATTTGTTTTGTTTGAATGAAATACTTTACAAAGTAAATTTGCAAAGTATTTGGTGCACAGATGCCAACGGGGTGACTCAGACCATATGCCGGCGATGTTATTAACCCGTATTTTCTTCCGTTACTGTGACTGACTGTACACGACCTATGCCTTCACACAGGAAGTAGCAACGTAGTTAACCACGGAATATTCCTCAGAAGAACTGTAAAACTATACAGTTATCTGAGGTGTTGAAATTAACTAGTGCGAGTGAGACGCAAAACTCTCGAAAGATAGTAAACAATCAGTTAATAAAATAGTTGGTACGATGCTTATAAATCGAATAATGGCGTACTATCTTCAAAAAAAACAAAAATTAAATAAGTAAAGTTCTAAGAAAATTGTTTAATCTGTATGGTCATACAAGCAAACATATATAAAATAAAATAAAGGAAAATTAAAAAAAAATTTATATAGCAAAATATTAAATAATATTTTTTCTATATGCTGAAGCGGAAATATTTAATTTAAATTCAAAACTTTTGAACCTAAACCTTTTGTACAAAAATTTGTCTGTAGTGTTCTCATTATAATTTAAAATTCATGACAATTTGTAGAATGTCTTATATAGCATGATCATTATTTTGAAAATCAAAAATTTTCATTATTCAGATAAGAATTTTTTATTCAGATTCATTTTGATTAAAAGTGGAAGTTTTAAAATATTTTTATGACTATCAAATTATCAGAACAGATCAGGGGCCAAATTACGATATTCGATATCGATCGAAATTTGTATTTAAATTGTATGGAAATTTCGATCGATATCGAATGCGGTAATTTGGCCCCAGTACTGACTTCGAGTCGGATATGCTGTCTCATCAGAGTTCTATGTTCAACTTTTTCCACTTTCCACGGTGGTACCAGTAATTAGGAATATCACCTGACTTTTTTAGGATGCATTGGACGCTCATGGATCTCATGTGGCTTGGTATCGTCTAAAATTCGGCAGCCTTGTTCACGTACCCATATATGCGCCTAGTGCGGAAGATGGTTTTTCGATGAAAATTTTGTTCAGGTGTCAACTGTTCCAGTATTCATACAAAAAAAAAAACACTTCGTTGTCTATACACTCGAAATAAAAAAAAAAATTTTAAATTTTTTATTTTTATTTAATTTTTTTTTACTGACTGTGGACTTGAACTTCGTACTTTCCTATTTAACTACTTACAAAAATTCTTTTAAAAAATTGTTTACAAAAATTTTTTACAAAAATTGTTGCGTTTTAGAGTTTCTTTAAGCAAATTCAAATTTTTTTGTACTTGATTTAAGAATTTTATACTCTTTTTGAAATACTCCAGGATTACTTTTCTAATATAATCCAGTTTTGGCTAATTTTAAGTATATTTTCATGATATTCGTACTGAAATTTTTAAGTAGATGAAACTTGCAAATTCAAGTTGAATTTAGTGCGAGTTTTTTTTTGTGTATTCGTTTACCTTCATTTCCTGGGTCAGATGGATTTTGTACGGGTGCAGGCCCAGGTCACGACGCGAAATGGACTACTTCAGCGTCCCCTGCACATTCTCACGAATAGCAGCAATTTTTTTCCGCAGATCTTGACTGTCGCCTAGGTACGGGTCAATCGTTTACCCAAAAGTTGTGATTAATTTTTTTTCCGTAAAACGATTATGCCGACCGTAAAGTGGGCGAAGTGCGTGGTACGTCGTCTGAACAGAACATCCATTTTGATAAAATAATTATTTATTTGCACGTGTTGTTGAATGATATATCTATTCGTCAATGGTGATTTAGCAAAACAGGCAAAATAGATTCACTTCCAAAATTTGGAAGTCCCTGTTGAAAGGCGCTTTACATATAGTCTCATATTAAAAAGAAAAGCTTTTCTGTCATATTTGTAAAAAATACTATCTATAAAGCCTAATATTGTTTATTTTAAACCACAATTCAAGTCAAAATTTATTTATGATTGTGGAAATTAAAATGTAACATAGACTCGTTCAAAAATTACTTAAAAAACTTTCCATGCTTCTCGTGCTCAGCAAAGCTGAAAACACACCACGGTATAATGTGATATCGTTTTGGTGCAGTGATTTAGAAATTTTCAGTTTGGCAAGCAACATCAGACAACTACAATGCAAAGGTGTATGATGTTAGCCATTTACTAAATATTTTATACTTTTACAGTATTTTTACAGTGAATACTGAAAACGATATGGCTGATCATCTGAAAATTATATTTGATGACAATCAGGTAACAGATGAACAATTTAAAAATTGGTTTCGTTTGTTTACTTTATAAAAAAAATAAATTCCATTTGAATACTTGCAATATCTAAAACTTTTCCACACAACAAAATCCCGAATTACTAAAATCATACGGCTTAAAAGCCATAGAATTTGTTAAAATATTTATCCAAAAAACGTTTTGTTCGACCTAGTCGAATCTTAAATACCCTTCAAATATGTAGTAAATAAATTAAAAATGTTTAAACTGTTGGGTCAGAGTTTCTTTACGACATTTCTGTGCCCAATTTTTAAATTCTATACAGGGTTGCTCCGGCAAGGGCCGTGGGGGAGACATCTCACCCTTGTTGTAAAAACTTCAGAAGTACATTTTTAAGGTAATTAAGTGTAAACATATTTTTTTATAGGGTTATTTGGAGGGTAGGGCAGGGCAAGATCAGAGAACATCTTAACTTCGTTGTAAAGTTTAAAAAATTTAATTGTTAAGGAGTGTAGTTTTAAGTAATACAATTTGTTATATATAAAAAAAATGTATTTTTCGGCTATTCTGGCTCCAAGTTCAAGGATTTCGATATTCTTTCACATAAAAATATATCATTTGATTAACAGAATTACAAAAAGCTCTAAAATTGTGTTGTTTTTAAGACGTTGGTTTAGTTTTTATTAGGGGAACTTTTTTCCCTCAGGTCCGATTCAACCCATTTACGAACTTGACCTGTGCTATCCTTCAAGACTTATCTGTGCCAAATTTCCAGGGTCTGTGTCCTTTTGTTTGGACTGCATCGTGTTTTCCACAGGCGGACGGACTGACATGGCTAGATCGTCTTAGATTTCATCACTGATCAAGCATTTATATACTTTATTGGATCTTAGAGGGATATTTCGCTGCGTTACACACGGAATGACAAAGTGAATATACCGTCCAATTCTTGTTTGGGGGGTATAAAAAATGCAAGAACAATTTAAAAAGGAGCAATAGCAGATTACATTGTCTTATGGAAACGAAAAATGAAATGGTGCCAAGTGCTTTTGTAGTTGTGGTTTTCTTCAATTTCAAATAAACCATTTCTTGTTATTCTTCTTACTAAGATTTAGGTCATAGCAATTGTTAACTTTAAGCAGCAACAAGCATTTATTTCAATATCATTAAAAAATCCAATACTTTTTTCATCGATACAAGGGAGTTGTTGTGCAGAAGTGTTTTGAACATTTAGTTCTCATCCCTCTTGTAAATGAAGTTTAAACTAGTTTTCTTTGTTACAAATAGTTTGTGTCGTGTATAAAGAAAAACATATCATACACTTAGTGTTCGACAAATTACAATAAACGAACATGAAGTGTATAGTTTGACCCAGTTTTCAACTTTGTTGCCACGATTCGCAACGTTCGTTTATATTTCACAGCCTTTAATATTACGTTTGACTTTTTTTGTATCAGTTATTCCTGCAAGTAAGGAATTTATAGGATATAAAAGTAGGAGCATTTGGTTTAGCTCTCAAGCTTAACTAAATGTTTTATTTTGTGCCACATTCGTTTGTAGGTAAGAGTACGATTTCATTTAGATTGGGTACAACCGCAAATATTATAATGCATTTTACAGCTCCTGGGCTTATATTCTTTGCTGTTTTTATTGCGACCTGCGTTGTTGCTACTGTCGTTGCACAACAGGCTCCATTTAAAGGAAACTGAACAAACCAAAAGCGCAGACAAGGGAACTAAATGGGAATAACAGGAGTAAATCATAATAATCATTTGTTTCGTCATTCCATATGAGTGTGTTTTATTCAGGACTTCGACGAAAATAAAAGATCCAAAAGCAATTTGTAAAAAATTATTGCACACATTTTCACTGTAACTTAAACATTTTTTTTGAAATCAGCTACTGCAGAAACTGCAAAATGTGATGAATTTTGATGGGGAAATGAAATGACCTATTTTGCCCACACATACGAGGGTTATTGTACAATACATCTAAACAGGAAATATTTTAGTAAAGCATTTCTATACCCGTCAAATAAGAAATGGAGGGCATATTCACTTTGTCATTCCATGCATATTCACTTCACACCATAAAGTATATACAGTCGCAACATGCGCATCACGCTTTACTGAACAACAATCGGATTACTGAAAGCGATACAAATCCCCGCAATGATTTTAAACGCAGCTAGTCTTATTCACTTCGCTTTAGCGAAACATCGCTTTAGCGAAACATCGCTTTACTGAAAATATTGTATTACTGAAAACCGAAACCAAGCCCACAACTACGTTTTCTATGAAACTTAGTTCGCTTTATTGAAAAAATAAACAACTACAAATTTATTTATTAAAAATCGATTGCATAACTTAAGGCTAAAAAAATTATGCCTGTTTTGTCCGTTAAAAAATTAAAATGCATTTGTCCTTTTCGTTCTTACGTACTTTATTGTATTTTTCAATTATATTGTCAATGCAAGTGGCTAGACATTTTCGGGGAATTCGTGAAAAATTTCAACAACAAAATGAATATGTAATTCTTTTTTTATTTAAATTTTTACGTGAATTTAACACGTAAAAAAAATATACAGATTTGATATAAAAAATAGTTTTCATGATTTTAAGCAGTACGTTTAACTGTAACAAATTTCAGTAATCCGAACTACGTTTTAGAGAAAAAATCGAAGAACTGAAAAAAAAATTGGGGTTTGCTTATTTCCAATAAGCGGAGTCGACTGTACATATATTTTTGATCAGTGATGAAATCTAAGACGATTTAGCCATGTCAGTCCATCTGTGGAAATCACGATTCAGTCTAAACGAAGAAAGCATAACTGGCTTGCCAATTTGTTTCCATAAAAATTGTGAAACAGTTTGTGTGGAATTAAGGGCGGATAATCTTTTCACATCTCTTTACTTATGTATGTGGAACACACAAACATTGATTTTAATATTAATTTAAACATGAATGTTAATTAAAAGAACTCTATGACGAAAACAATCAAATTATTCTACTAGCTTTTATCCGCGACTGTCCGCGAAGAATATGTGAACCTTCAGCTAATCTGTATGTTATGTCAGTGATGTGTTGTATTTTTCTGTATCAAAGTTTAAAACGTTCTTAGTTATAGTTCTTAGTTGTATGTTGACCACGCTTGATTCTCATAAAGTAAAAAGTGTCAATAACAAATACATTGCTAAGACGGACAGACAGACAAAGTTGCTTTCATATTTATGATATTAGTAATGATTTTAATATGCAAAACACTAAAAATAAATGCTAAAATAAGGACAAAGTGAATGGACACAATTAAACAGAAACATTAAAGGCGTTAAAATTAGTTACGTATTACACCGCTTTTGTACCCTAAATTTTTAAAATTACTTTTTTTAATTGGTGAATGATAACTATAATATTAAGATTATTTAAAAAAAATTATTAAAGATTTATTAAAAGATTTATTAGAAAACGTATCAAATAAATTAATTTCTGTGTATTTGTTTTACAAACATTTTATATTCATCTGATAATTCCCTTAGCAAATCTATAGCATTCCGAAAAGTCCCACATTTAATTAAAAACTGGCATTATTCTATGCAATTGTGCATGTAAATTTACTTGTTCTCTCAAATAAAGAAGAAAAATTTTCTGCACAAATCAGTTAATATTTCTTCTTTGTTCAAATCTTTTCGGTTTTGTATTTTTCATCAGAATTTCATCTATTCGTTGTTTTCTCTGATACACAATAAAACCCAAAAATGATTTTAAGTTTTATTCTATTTAAAGCCAGTTGAAGTTATTTTTTAAGTTATTTCTTTGTTCACTTAAGTCAGCACAAAACCGACAACAAAATATGAACTAAAAAAGTTTAATTGGCAAATTCAGGTTTTTCTTCAAAAATTGTCCATGGATGCATTGCATGTATTTGGATGTGTGTGTATTGTTAGATTTTGGTTGCCAGTTAAGCAGGCAACTGCTCAGTAGAGCATTATCCACGTCTGAACTGTGGTAAACATTTTTTAATTTGGTTGTAAAATATTGTAAAAATTTTAGTCTGTGTTCGGATTTCGAGTAAAAGAGGGTTTAGGTAAATCGTTTAATTGCAAAAATTGGACCAGCAACCAAAGCAAACATAACTCTTGCTATCGGCAAAATCCAGCCTGATATATCTGCCAGAGTCGTTTAAACACCAATCGTGTGTCATAACATAAAAATATCACTTATAAGAATATTAATTATTTTGGTTGCGAAGAGCTTTGTTTGTTTTCGAAAACAAAATAAAACAAAAAAATTTAGGTGAAGATGATTAACATTTTTATTGCATTACGAAGAGAAAAGTTCGGCAATTATGACTGAAAAATTATATCTAGCAAATGTCCGCCATGTCAGTGATATCCACGTCATCAGTAATAGGCCAAAATTGAGTTGCTAACATGCATTGACCGTTACCGCATTTCCAACCTCACATTTAAAAAAAAATCAAGCCTCCAGACCACATAGCGCACCATACATTGACGCGTTGAGCATGCAAAGGCTTCTCAATAATCGCTCTAGGATTTTCAGAAATCCAAAAGCGGCAATTTTGCTTGTTGGAAGAAGGTCTCAGAAGGACGATTACGTTGTCACGAAATGTATCTTTGACAGAACCACAATTTTCATAACGAATTTTAATTATTTTCATGCGATTTTGAATTCATTATAAAATCGCCAATGCATCTACTACGAATAAGTAAAAAACTAAATGTCAAAACAATCATGTTGTTGGTGTTGCCACAATTGAGAAACAAAGTTCTTGACACCCCCTTTACGATGGGTACAGCACCATAACACCAAGATTTTAGTTTTTTCTATAAGTTCTTAACATAAAATTTTTTGAAATCCACTATCAAGGAAATTGGTAACTATAGTGCAAGATTAATTTTCGCAACCTCGAATTATCGCAATAGTCGAAGCAATACCTTTCTATATCTTTAAATTTTTTATATCTCTCAATAAGTTTTGTGTCATCTCCAAGAATATAAGAAATAAGTTCGAATTATTGTCCAAATCAAGATAAAGACATAAAAAATTAATTTTCCAATGAAAAAGTATTAATAATTGCTTTGTATGTATGATACTCCTTCTCACAATTATTCTGAATAATAAAACATTTGTCTCCGAATTTCCCGATCGTAAATAGTAGAGTTTCTAAATTTCAGATCGATTGGTTTTGAAGTTTGTCTTCCCATAAAGAACACGGATACAACAACAGATTTATTTGAAAGAATTTTTTACACTTAAATTTGAATTTTATACCACAGTATTGTGCTGGCATGTTCACTTTTATCCCCCCCCCCCCCAAATAATATGAAAAAAATCAACCATTATTTGCCTTTAAACCGAAGGATTTTGATAAAGACAAAGAAAGTGCTACGGGAAGTGTTGTTTTGGAAAATGTTCTTTGTTTAAAATATTTCTTTCAGCATGTTTTCGCAAGCTAAACACAAAAGAAATCAAACTTAAAATTGAAACATTGAGTTTTACTTAAAGGTTTGAAAACGGTAAATGGAATAAAAACAAAATTTAATTTTAGGGAAATTTAGTTTTTGTATTGCAATAGTTTGCGTTTAATTAAATGAAATGCATAAAAACATCCAAGACGGTTTCTATATTAATTTTTATCGTACTACACGTACGAGTATTATCAAGCTCTTGTGTTTATTAAAGTTTGTTGCGTGGAATATTTGCATGGAAATCACTGAAAAATTTTCTAGCCAAGTCGAGCATCTCCTTACGTAGGTGTAGATGGTGACGCAAGTGTAGATGGTGACGAAAGTAACTCATAATCATACCAATAAAGCAAAAAAATTAATTCTAGAAGTCATTTATAGTTCAGTAAAACATAAAATTGACCATCTCGTAACTGATGTAATAAATTTTTTTTCAACACTAAAACATTTCTTCATCTAAGGGGATCATAATAGAAGAATAATCAAGGATTGTTGGTAATTTGAAGAGTATCATAAGTAATATGAAAATTATTTGCAAAATCCTTTTGCAAATTATATGGGAAAAGTATCATCGGGGTTTAAACGGCATGGAATTTTTTTTTAATTCGGACCAGCACTCAGGGGTTGAGCCCTGCATATGCATTGCATTGCGCCGGAACTGGAAAGTAGGGGATTTTGAGAGGATAGATGAAAAAGATGAGAAGATTGATAATTCTTTGGCTATTTGAACTTTTTTACTTCGCCGGCTAATTTTTGCTACGGGATCGAGGAAGGAGAGTGTTGCTACTCCGCTCTTTAGCACATGATATTTTCAGTCGCTGCCAGTTATGTTCAGTGACCATTGAAATCGGCTGACAACAAGTAATACAACCGACACATGACTGAACGTGGAGGCGAACTCTGGCCGCTGCGCTTCATAGCCTCGTGTCTACTACTTCAGCTAACAGCACCCTCTAATATTCTTTTGAAAAATGTCAACTTGGTAATTAATGGACGCCTACTTTCAAATATTATCTGCGTCAGATGAGAGTCGTTCTGGATGATATTTGTAGACTATACCTGGAGAAGCTCGGAAAGTGGCGTATATATTATGTGAGCATTAAATGTTGGCTATTAAAGGGTCTTTAATTAAATTCTTCCTATCTTTAAACTTACATATCATCCCAAATTTTTATTCCTTTCAATGCTTTATTTGCCATTATACGTGGTATCGTTCAAATGCCCGACATGGCTTCTCTAGGTGAAGAGCATCTGAATGACCAATTTTCCATGACTGGAAATCATCGCATTCAGGCCAAAACAAATTGATAACTAAAGCGTTTTTTAGAGTGTCACAACACCAGAGCAACACGCCCAAATTTTTGATATTTTTAATCAAAATAATTGTTCTATCCGTCAAACTCATCGTGCACGTTTTCCATTTTATGGCGTACATAATCATCCTTCAGAGCAGCGAATTCGAAGAAAAATAGATCGTTTTTGGACCACGTTCACTGTTACTGATAATGTGCAGCCCGTCAGACGCCGAACAGTGCGCACTGAAGAAGCTATAGCCGCTGTACAGGAAAGCATTGAAGATGATCCTAATCAATCAATTCGTCGCCGTTCTCAGCAACTGCGGTTGTGTCCTTCCACTTTATGAACGATTTTTCCAAGTTGTTGAAAATTGGTGTTCCAGATTGCGCCTTCTACGAGTGAGCCGTGGCGGCCACATGACAGAAATCATATTTAAACATTAATTTCATAAAATTTTCTTTTCAATAAAGCCAGTTTCATTGAAATTAAAAATATATTTCCTTGTCTTATTATGATTTAAACTTGTGCCACTTTATAAAGAAACTCCCTTTATAACTATAACCCTCGTCGTTGACAGGGATGGCCTGGCCAATGTCTTTCTCAAAGAAATATGACCCGATGACACCGTGAGCATAAAATCTACACCACTGACTTTTTCGGGATGCATTGGACTCTCGTGAATCTCATGTGGATTTGTATCGTCAAAAATTGGACCATTTTGTTTGTCTACGTACCCAGAAATGGGCCTCATTGCTGAAGTAGATTTTTCAAAGAAAATTAAGGTCCAGGACAAATTTATCGAAAACACGTCGTTGTCTATAGACATTTATTTATCTTTAGTGCCTGAGTCAGTTGAATTTTGTACGGCTGCAGGGACGAACGATCGGCCTTTTACTGAACCAGTGGATTCAAATTTATCCACCACGTTGCGAATAGTCTTTTCGGTGGGATGATTACGTTGTTCGTAAAATGGGCAAACCACTTTGACAGATGTAGGTTTAACTTTTTGGTCATTATCAACTGTAAAAGTTCGGCGGTCCCTGTTGGAGATCCTTTTATCATATTCTTATAATAAAAAAATGCTTTACTGTGAGATTCGTAAATATTAATATACGGTTAAGGTGTTCTTGAAAACATAATTTTACTTATTTTAAATCACACTTCAAGGCAATATTTTTTTTAGAATGTAACATAGACTAGATCCAAAGTAACTTAAATAACTGTAGATGCTTGTCGCTTGTCTCATTTGCTGGAAATGTGATGTCCATAGAGCTGAGAACGCGCTATGGTACTTTGTGATATCACTTTAGTGCGTTCGTTTAGAAACCTTCAGCTAGTAGATGCAAACTATTGCGTTTGTATGCGACGGCACACAATTTCATAGTGTGTTCTCGGTTTAAAAGTCGTACGTAGTGTAATGTAATATCGTGTCCAGACATGCATTTTTGAGTCAATATTCACTTTATTCACATTCACAAAAAATAATTTTAGTTAATTCAATTAACGTGTGGCAATTAAAAGTAGAAAAGTACCTCCAGTTAAAATGAGGTAACTTCCTTTTTTTTAATTTGCTAATTAACAATAAATTCAATGTTAATAATTTAACTTCAACATAGCTTGTTTATTGTTTATAGTTTTTTTTTACTTTTTCCACAATTTAGGTACTAAGTCTCGACTAACTTTGTTCAGCGAGTTGTGTTTTGCTCACTGAACAAACTTTTTAGCAGTGCTGCATTTATAATTTTACTCTATTTTAAAACAATTAAATGTTAATTGATTATCTGGAGCAATGTTCGAAACCTATACACATTCTCACAGATTTTATAAAAAACTAGATTTCTTTAAAATCGGTTCTTATACTTGTACATTTTACTGGACATCTGGAGGTATGGTTTTTAAATTTTTCATCAGAGTATGAGTATCAGAGTACGTAATACTACCGATTCAATTATGCCATTCAGATTTATTGCGCCAGAACTATGAAAGGAGGGGATTGTATAGAAAAGAAATGATGATTAGAAAGATAATGACAACCGTTGTCGACAATGCTCATCAATCTATGCTATGCCTTTGTCATTGAAATTCGACAATATATTCATAATATTTATGACTGAGTGCGGAGTCAAACCTGGGATCTTAATCTTCAAAGTGTCAACTACTTGAGGCAATAGCACCCTCAACTCCGAATTTATTGATTTTTTAGTTAAACAAGTTCAGTTTTCTTTTCTATGTCTGTATATGAAATTACATGTCAAAATTCAATTACTTGTATTTGTGTTGCTTCATTCAACCACTTTCATCATAGAACATTTTATTTCAGCAACATTGTAAGAAACTATATTCAATGTCTAACAAAACCGCATTTCAAATTCAATTAAAACACTAAAATATCACAACTTAAAGTCCTCAAGAAAATTCCTACACTCTCTTACATACATACATACATACATACATAGTTCTTAAGAAAAGAACATTTGCTTTTCCTTGCATGCAACTTTATTTCTGATTAATGATATTATTGTGCTTTTGCAAACCAAAAATCTAAAGCAAATTAAATCTTCTCCTGAAAGAATCATTATTAAAGTTAATTGTGTGGAAAATGGGTCAAATATTACTTAAACATTTGATATTAACGAAAAGAGCAAATATGTTTTTCATTCGAAACCTCTGAAGGCAGCAAAATGTTTGCAAAGTAGACTCCATGAAAATTAAGCTTTTAAAGTTGAGCAAAATATGAAAGAGATGATGTCGCTGCTGTTAGTTTTCAGGAACTCTTTAAGGATTTGTGGTACACAAATATGAGTATCTGTAGTTGTAAGGCGCCATACATTTTTCAGTTTATGGGCAGTGTTGTTGTTGTTATTGTAGCTGCTATTCTGCTACGTTGAAATTTTTACAGAGTGTGGTTTTCCTTCCGTTTATGTATTTTTTTGTCGTTGAATGGAACAATTAAAAAAAATGGATGAACATTTATAGCTGAAGCTGTTAAATTTTGTTATGAAGCTAAAATTGTGGTTATTTTTTATGCACATATTATACATTTGAATTACATAACAAAAGTCTTTTCAGTATAAATATTTGGAAGTTGTATTTTTAAAGCATCTTTGCTTTACTCCCCTGCCTCGTTATCTTAAAATGTCTTGTGTGAGTTGTGCTGGTATTACAGCCGCCGTATTCATTTGTTAGCCATTCATTTTTGTGGAACATTCTTTCAGTACGCTGTTACATTTTGCCCTACAATTATTTTTTTTCATGTTGGATTTGTGTCCTGGAGGCCGAATGCGAAAATCAGACAAAACAGCTTGAAACTTTATTAAAAAAAATATATGTAGGCAAGTAGGCAAAAAGTTTAATGAACTGATATTTTGTATAGGTTTCCCATTAACGGATGGTAACAACAAAAATAAATTGCATATTAGGGGACTACCACGCCTGGTTCGTATGATTAATATCTAATTGTGTGTTTCACATTAAGTATACGTCATCGGTTTCAGCTGATGAATATGTTAATTTTATTATTTGTTCTGCTTCTGTATTAAGGATATTTAATCGTGCTTAAACGGGTAAAGTAGCATTTATAAAGAAATTGTATGCATTGCTGTTTTCAAATTAGCACATATCTTGCACTTAAGAGTTTTACCTTGAACAGAACAATTTTATCGAGTGGTTGCGGAAACTTATAATTGATAATTACAAAGTTCATTTTAGGAAGAAGTTTATAAAGGGTGGGAAAATTTGAGGTTAGGAAGTAAATGCGCTTAAAAGCGAAATTTTTTTTTTGACAAATTTAGTTTTATTGATACCAACGTAAAGCAAAAATATGGGAATTAATAATGGTGTGTGGCAAATGTTTACCTCTAGCACGCCGGCAGACGTCCGCTCTTTTCAAAAAGTTTTGAACCAAATTTTGCAACAAAGCTTCTCTTATCTTGTCAATGCAGCACCGAATTTCATCTTTCGGAACATAAGTTCTTTGTAGTTTGTTCACGTAAATCCGGTCTTTCAAATGGCTTTAGAGAACATAATCCAGCGACATTAAATTACAAGAACAAGGTGGCCAATTGAAACCACCAAATCGAGAAATTAAGCGACTGCGAAATTTCTCATGCAATAACTGAGTTGTTTTGTCGGTTGTGTGGCGTGTGGCACCGTCTTGCTGAAACCAAAGTCCACTGATGTCAACATTAGGCAATTGAGGCCACAAAAAGTCGATTATAATTGTTAGGTAGTTCAGAGAATTTCACGCTGACGGCGTTTTTGAAAAATACTGGCCGATGCACATAGGGTGCTGTTGGCTGAGAGGGTATTGTTGGCTGAAGTAGTAGAACACGAGACTATGAAGCGGAGGGTGCTGAGTTCAAACCCGCGCTGAGTCATGAATATTGTGTTGAATTCTTCTGATCAGAATTAGTGCATGGTTGTGTTAGTTGTTACTAACCTGTTTCAGTGGTGAAGGCACAGCACTGGCCACTGAACATAATTGGCAGCGACTGATACGATGATGTACTAAAAAGCAGAGTAACAGCAACATCCTCCTTCGTTGGTCCTCTAGTAATATTTAACCGGCGAAGTAATAAGTTTGAAATAGCTGCAAAAAATTCTCTAACTCCTCATCTTTCTTCATCTGTCCCCCCAATAGTATTATAAATAATAAAATTTAATTTTTATGGTATTAACGTATAAGTAATTCATTCTTTTTAATATATACATTTTATTTTTTTGCAAATAATATTTTATGTCACCGCCCACAAAAGAGGATAGGGAAAAAATGGCATTTTACGATCACCTGCGTTCATGGTTAAGTTACTGAAGTTTGGCCAACGTTAACAGTTCCGTTTTCTAAGCAAAAGTACGGGAAAACTTAAAACTAAATTTAGTTTTTCATAGGTAGGATTAGTTCTTCTAAAGGTAACTTTTTCCCCTTGGTCCAATTTTTTCTATTTTCCAACTTAAATAGTCTATGATCATAATACATTTTTCTGCCAAGTTTCATCAATGTAGGGGCACCCAATAACATTTTGGAAGCAATATAAACAAACAAAAAGTATTAATGTCCGTCTAGATGGGCAAAATACCCCTATGCGCGATGATGCCCCCTGACCATAAGCAGCACTATATCGTCACTTTCTTTCATGCAATGATTTTTCGGAAACTTTTTGTGGATTTTGTGAGCCCCGTACGTGACAATTTTGTTTGTTTACATACTCGCCTAAATAATTGGAAAAATTAGTTGTTTTCGACCAGTTTTTCAAGCAGCCAACTCACAAACCAGCCGCATAGATTTCCATGGTTAGAATTTCCCAGCTTTTTACTCAATAAGTGCAAAAAGATGATATCTCATGTCTTATCATTTAATAAATTGACAGCCAATTTACTTCCTAACCTCAAGTTTGCCCACAGTTTATTTTGAATTTGTTGTATTTGCTTACTTAACGAATCCCTATTGTTAACAACTTGAGAAATATATAATTATGGATTTTAAAATACTATCTTAGACTCACAAATATAGTTCAATTTTTAAAAGGCGTTAAAATAAGTCTATTCGAATAATCATTAAAAACTGTTCGAATTATTTCTTATTCTAAATTGAACAATTTTTTTCCCTTGAGCAATAACGAATTTTCGAATAGTTTTTATTCCAATGACAAAACTATTGGCTAACGTCGTTGCTGAGAATGAAAATACATCAATCGGAAGACATACCACGCCATTTGGCATCTCTAGCCGACCCGTAATCACAAATTGTAAGGAGAGCATCTGCTGACCGATAGCTGCATGTGAATCACTGTAGAGTCATCGGAGGCGAATATTCGTCGCCAAATATAAAGCATTTTTGTATAGGAAATAAACACACTTATAGCGTCAGCGGAAAAAAGTCATACTCAGTGAATTGAATATTGAATTGTAGAAGTTCATTAGTTCAAAATATTTAAAATAAATAAACACAATTGTTAGCAAAAATTATTTTATTTGTTAGAGGTTAATTATATCTAAGTGTCTGCATTTCATTGCTTCGTACACCAAATCATCACTGTGTAAGAATCAATGAAATGCAGACATAAAGACATAAGCTGTAGTAAAGATTAACCTGTAACAAAGAAAGCAATTTTTATGAGCAAATTATTTGAGACAGCTCAGTTAAATAGCACTAAACACAACTTTTTTCAGTTCTGCTGTTGCTAATGTGCTTTATTTAAATATTATTCTCTGAATTTGGTTACATTATGACAGCAGCAGTAAACCACTTAATTATTTATGCTGTAGTCCTCAATGTGCATGGGTGTCATTTTATGGGATGAACTTGACTTTAACTTATTGCTCATTTTCAGGTTCAAGTAAAATTGTAATAATAGAAAAGTTCTCATATGTCCGACAAAATCCTGCTTTGAACTAAGCTGAGGTTGTAATAATATTGTTAATACGAATAATTTACACAACGATTTTTTACTCATTCATCGTGAATAAAAAGTAAATTTTTACAAAGGGTATTTTTTATAGAGTGTCACCGGCTTAAATCATAATAAAATAAGGAAAAATATTTTTAATATCAATGAAACTGGTTTTGTTGGAAAGAAAGTTTTATGAAATTAATGTTTAAATATGATTTCTGCGATGTGGCCGCCCCGGGTGGCGCACATTGGTGGAACACCAATTTTCAACAATTAAAAAAATCGTCAATAAAGTTGCTGAGAACGCCTACGAATTGATTGATTAGGATCATCTTCAATGCTTTCCTGTACAGCGGCTACAGCTTCTTCAGTGCGCACTGTTCGGCGTCTCACGGGATGCCCATCATCAGTAACAGTAAATGTGGTCCGAAAACGATCTATTGTTTGTCGAACTAACCGCTCTGAAGGACTATTATGTACGCCATAAAAGAAGTGCAGGATGATTTTGTCGAGTAGATTAATTATTTTGATTAAAAATTTCAACAATTTGCACGTGTTGCTCTGGTGTTGTGACACTCTAAAAAACACACTTTATAATCGATCGTAAACTGTAAACTATTTACCACATTCAGCTGAAACATTCCATAAGTATTTATTTTTATATCCTCCAAAAAAGAATTGCTGGGTATATTCACTTTGTCATTCCGTGTGTAACGCAGTGATATATCCCTCTGAGACCCCATTCTTGATCAGTGATCGACGATCTAGCTATGTCCGTCCGTCAGTGGACCCAGACTCTTGAGATTTGAAATAGATACATTTTAAAGGATAGCACAGTTCGTAAATGGACCAAATCGGGCCAGAGCGGAAAAACTTCTCCTAAGAAAAACTAAAACAACATCTAAAAAACAATAACATGCTAAGCAAATGATATATATTTATGTCAAACAAGGTCCAGAGCGTTGAACTTGGCACCAGAAAATCCGCAAAATCCATTTTCAGACCTCTCCTCCTTTAGTGAGCGTTGAAGTGTCATATTGCATGGAAAAATATTGTAAAAATGTAAAAAAAAATTTTTCCTTAAGCCTACATTCCGTAAAAGTTAAATTTTTATGCTGTTGTGGCGAAGGCAAAATGTTCTCTGATTTTTCCCTGCCTTAACCCTCCCCCCTAAATGACCCTACCAAAAAAAAGTTATTTCTACACTCAATTACTCAAAAAAATTTTATTTTTAAGTTTTTACGATAAAGCTGAGATGTCTCCCCACGGCCCTATCCGGAGTGACCCCGTCAAAATAACATTTTAAAATTGGCCACAGAAATGTCTTAATGGAACTCTGACCCAGTTGGTTAAACATATTTAATTTATTTACTATATATTTTGACACGGTTTAATATAACGAGCTTACTTGTTCTAAATTGAAAATTTCCAAAAAAAAGTGGAATGTTAGTGGTTTTACCCTGTTTTGAAGAAAAAAATATAGTTTTCACCAGATCTCGACGTTTTGAGCTCCTAGGAAGGTTCTCTGATTACTCCTGAGAAGCCGGCACAATGTCTGTATTTGTGGGAGCGCGTGTGTGTGTGTGTCTGTGTAGGTATGTGACCAACTTATAAATTTTGAACGGCTGAACCGAATCCGAGGAAACTGGTCGAGTTTCAAAGGATTCCATAAAATTTAGATTTTCTGTGAAAAAACTGATTTCTTCTTTTAGAAAAACTTTTAAAATCGGTTAACGCGTTCGTGAGATGTCGTTGGCAAAAAATTCAATACAACGTAATTTAAAAAAAACTCTGGAGCTATATATCTAGTCGCTTTTCAAAGGGTTCTTTCAAATTATGATTTCCTGGAAATTGGAACCGCTTCGGATTAGTAGATTGTGAGAATTATCAAAAAAAAAACTAGATTTTTTTTTTATTTCAAAAGTGTTTATGTTTAGAATAACTTTTGAACGGCTTTTCTGAACGATTCCAGAAACTAATCAGCTCTTGACAATAAAAAACCACGTCGAGCGCTAATAAGCACCAGCTCAAAATCGTTTTACGCGTTCCGGAGATATCGTGAACGAAATATAATATAATAATTAACTAAATAAATGAAGATCTTTCAATTAATTTATTGTGGTTTTCCAAAATGTACTCGTATATTTCATAGGGATTTCTTAAAATTGTGTATCAAATTACGTATATGTGTATTGATATGTATTGGACTTCGTAGATGCAAGACAATGGAAAATTATTAAAAGATTTAAATAACAATAAAAAAATAGAATTTTTATTTACCAAATATTTGGAGGGGATTGAAGATTCGACCCGGTAGAATATAATGTTCTTACTTGTTATCATTGAATTGAGTCCTTCAGTACCTTTCTTGCAAATACTAATACAAATTACGCTGTCAGCCATTCAAATACCACTACCCATTACAAAAACTGCAAAAGTTTTTGCTGGGACTCTGTCCTTCGAAAACTGCATGTATGTAAATATTATCTATGTGTGTACTCACTTGTGTGCCAAATTCATGTATGAGCATAAAACTACAAACTTCATGCGAATACACTTAATTTGGCACACAGAGACAAAGCCATCTACGTAGTACGTACATGTGGGTTGAAATGATGGTATATCTTAAAGTAGCTAAAAATTACTTTTGTTCACTTTCAGAATAGCAAAAATAATAGTTACACCAGCATCGAAATTGTTTCGTTACCAAATGTGTAGTAACTGTCAAAACAAATATGTTTATAAAAATGTTAATAGAAACAAAACAACTGCTATAGTGATGCCCAACAATGGACCAAGTAAAATATTTGCAATCATAACATACACATATATAAATATATACAGGGTGCCTGGTGGCAAATTTATATTTTTAAATACTATTATTTCAAAAAGTAATAAACGGTGCGGAGGGAGGCACCGTTGGAATTATCGATTGTGCGGATTTGTCAGCCGCGATGTCGCAGTGGTTGAGTGAGCTGTGGAGACATTTTTTAAGAGTAACGATTCTTGCGTAATTGCTCGTCGACAATTTTGTTCAAAATTCGGTATTTGGCGGATAAGTGATGGACCGAGTGTAAATTTAATTCGTTCGTGGGAGATTCAGAGATTCCGCGCAACTGCTTCGGCTATGAATGTCCCACGCCCAGGGCCCAGTCGATTTTCAAGGACTCCGAAAATATTGAAGTGGTTGAAATCAGTTTAAGTGAAAATTCACGACTTTCAATACCGAAAAGAGCAGCCTCACTGGGAGCAGCCTCACTGGGAGCAGCATCCAAGAGCGATTATTCACGAAATTTCAAAAAAGGATCTGAAGTTCCATCCTTTTAAAATTCAAATCGTTCAAGAACTAAAAGAAAGTGACTTTGATTTACGCAAAAAATTTTTGTGAAACGATGTTGGAGCGTTTCCCATTTTTTTTTGGAGCGACGAGGCTCATTTTCACTTAAACGGCCACGACAACAAGAAAAACTGCCGATACTGGTCTCCAAGAACCCGCAACCCTCGTTTGAAACATCAAAAACCATTGCATTGCCCCAGGATAACTGTTTGGTGTGATTAATCCACGCATGAGATAATTGGACCATTTTTTTCGAAAATTCTCGAGAACTGGCGACAAATGTCAACGGTGTAAATTATCGACGCATGATTATGGAATTCTATTTGCCAAACCTGCGACTTCATCCATCTAGGATGGATGAGCCCATCCTGTTGAAACCACGTGTGTGGTGGGGGCGGCTGCACACACAACCCAAGCTTTGATGAATTTGCTTCGGGAAAATTTCCACCAGAAACTGATCAGTCGCTTTGGGGACATCCCATGGCCACCGAGGTCGCCCGATCTAGCTCTCATGGATTTTTTTATGGGGCTACTTCAAAGACAGGGTTTATAATGACAATCCCCAATCTCTTGTGGCCTTAAAGAAAAATATTCGTCGAGAAATTAGTTCTATTGAACCAAGTTTAGTGCAGCGTGTGGCGCTGAATACAAGGTTCCGTTTTGAACAGTGTGTTCAACTCGACGGAAGACATCTAGATGACATACTCTTAAAAAAAAAAATCTGCATTTCAATTCTATCGTTCAATGCTCTTAATAAAACTTTGTATCAATTATTACGTTTTTTATTTAAGTTTGAAAATAAAAATCTGCTACCAGACACCCTGTATTAATTATATATAGGGTGTTTTGTTAGCTGCATGAGAACGTAAAATAATAACGCAATGAAATTTTTTTATTATCCTGTGGTAGATAATTTTGAGGTCAATTGATCAAGTTTTAACTACTTCTTCTTATAAATTTGGCCATATGCCGTCAATTGTGGCTGGAACATTGGGTTCCAGTGCTTCAAAAAATGTTGGATTATCGACATAGACTTAACACTCGTAAGAAAAAAATCCAGAGGATTTAAATTGCAAGAACTAAAGAACCACTAAACAAGAAATTCACCAAATTGATTTTGCAATAAATCACTGTAAGGCAATTTGCTACTCTTGTTCGAATGAACTGACGTTAATATTTAGCCAATTAATTTTTAGAAACAAAAATTCAGCCAGCACGAGTCCATAGTGTTCGCCATTTATTCGCGAAGAGCTTTATATTTCTGGTAGTAAATTTTCCTAATTTAGAATGGTTATTCTAGTGTTAAACCATTCACGATGACTTGACAACCCTTACAGAAATGTCAACACAGTCTGACATTGGCCGCTGTGAAACCATAGTTATCGAGATCGCTGCTAAGGTATTCAATTAATCGGCTGTCTGTTTTAATTATTTATTTAAAAAATAATTTGCAATCATTTTTAACTGTTTCTAACTATTTTCTTTGGATTGTGAATTTAATCTTTTTAAGTCCTGACTGCTTAAAAAGTTTCAACTAAATTCTATTATCATGCTTTTAGCACACATTTTTGCACTGCTTTAATAACGTAATGAATAGAAAATGTTTCTATTATCTGGCCAATCTCAAGGGACAAAAGTTGCATTCATTCACAAATATAATTTGAGTTTGGCAAATATATTCAAAAACTTAAGCTTTAAGTTTTTTATGTTAAAATATAAATAAATGTTAGTGATGTGCCGGAGAGCAATTTTTAATATTCGAGTATACGAATACGCATACGAGTATCTGGAACAATATTCGACAATACGAATACGAGTATTGTATGTAAAAGTTGAAGACATTTAATTAGGATTTGATTAACGCCTGCAAAATGATGAATGAAAAATTTTGCATAAGAAAGAACATATTATCGTCGCCGGCATTAAAGTTAATAAAAAGTTCATTAAACGCTAAAAGCACAAATTTCTGCAATAGATGGCAATATTAAATTCAATTAGAGGTTTATTGTTGGAAATTTTTTTTAAATTCAAGAAGATACGATATATATTCCAAGGTACAAAGGAAAGTCAACATTAGTTGTTAGTTATTCTACTTATACAGCAGAGTAGAGTAGCTGTTTTCGCAACCCGCTACACTTTCATCAACAGTGGCTCTAAGGGGCTTAGTTGAATATGATAACAGTTTCCATACCCTACAAAAAAGAATTGGAGGGTATATCGACTTTGTCTCTGCATTTGTAACGCAGCGGAATATCCCCCTAATGGTGTTTTCTTTTCTGAGAAAAATGTTCCATTTATGTTACCATTTACTCGGGTTTATGTACCATTCTAAAAATATATGTAAATATGTGAAAAGTTGCCGGTTTCCTTTCTAAATATGTTGCACAAATAAATGGTAAATATGTTGCATATCTCACACCTGTTTATATTTGAGGGTGAGATAATACCATTTTTTTAGCTGCGTTTAATACCTTTTTATACAAGTGAGTATTTTGCTTATTTATTTTGCCATTTTCAATATCTACGCCAATTACCTATACATTATTTTAAGTGCAAAGTCAATTCAATATTTTGTTCCTTTATGATATCGAAAAATGAACCCCTTTGTAAGGGTGAGTGTAACAGGAAAACAATATTACATATATGTATATATATGAATATATTCAAAAGGCACATCATTTTTTCAGAAAAGAAAACACCATAAGACCCCATAATTTCTACATATTCTCGATCTGTGATAAAATCTAAGACGATGTAGCCATGTCCGCCCGTCTGTGGAAAATAGGATACAGTCCAAACAAATAAAAGAGCCACTATTGAAATTTGGTATAATTAAATTTTAAAAGATAGCCTAGGTTAGGTTCGAAAATGGGCTGGATCGGAACAGAGGGAAAAAACGCTCCCCTAAGAAGAATCAAACCATTCTCTAAAAACCAATATAATTTTTTAAGTTTATTTTGTGTTTTTGTTAAGGAAATGATATACTTTTATGTCAAAGAAAGTCTAAGGCTTAGATACCACTATCGGCACAATGTACCGATTTTCGTCGGCTCACTGCAATAAAGTCATAAGTACTAAACCAAAATTGCATTAGTTCTCAATTAATTCTGAAATAAGTGTATATGGCTACAGCAATGTTGTGCAATTATTACCTTATATTTCAATAAGTTGACAAATAAGGCAAATATAGATTATTACTTATAACTTTATTTCAGTGAGCCGACGAACATCGGCACTTTCTGAAGATAGTGTGATCTAGTCTTAAGGCGTTGAAATTAAAACCATAAAGTCAGAAAAATTTATTTTTATACTCAACAAAAATTTTGTTTATATTAAATAACCCCAAAAAATGTTCTTTTAGGTGTTTTATTGCAAAAGTAAGATGCCTTTTGGTCGTTATCGAAGCGACCTCAAAAAATAGAATTTTTAAACACTCCAAAAAAGAATTGGAGGTTATATACACTTTATCATTTCGTATGTAAGGCATCGAAATATGCCTCTGAGATCCCATAAAGTATACATATTCCTGATCAGTGATGAAATCTAAGACGATGTAGCCGTGTCCGTCCATCCGTCCGTGGAAATCACGATTAAGTCCAAAAGAAAAGAGCCAGACCCTTGAAACTTGGTATAAATATATATTGATGGATAGCACAGGTCGAGCTCGTAAACCGGTAGAATCGAGCCAGAGAGAAAAAAGTTCCCCTAAGAAGAACTAAACCAACCTCTAAAAAACAACATAATTTTTTAAGTGTTGTTTTTTTTTGTAATTTTGTTAAGCAAACGATATATTTTTATGTCAAAGAAAGTCCAGCGTGTTAAACTTGCAGCGTTAAAATAAAAAAAATTATTTTGTTATTATAAGCAAAAATAGTGTAAAAATTTTACAAATTGTATTACTTAACCCCCCATTCCTTAAAAATAAAATTTTTAAGATTTTATGATGAAACTAAGACATAACCTGATCCCCCTCTGCCCTACTCCCTCATTGCCCTCAAAATGACCCTAAAAAAAATTAAATTTTTGCACTTTTTATCCCAAAAATTTATTTTTAGCATTTTATAGCAAAGGTGAATTGTCTCCCACACGGCCCCTGCCAGAGCAACGCCGTCAAATAAAAAAAAAATAAAAATTTAATATATAAGCTTTTACGATGTAGCTAATATGTTCTCTGATCTTCCCCTTCCCTACATCTCCACCCCCTTGCCCCCTAAATGACCTTATAGAAAAATTTTTTTTCAATGAAATTTATTTGTTGGTGGTTAAGCAATGTCTATATGCATTTTATTGGTGCTTTACCAAATCGTCAGTAGACTCTAACCACAGTTTTGAAAAGTTAAAAACCTCTTATCTTATGCATATACTTCCGAAAACCATCTGAGAATTCACAACTTGTAAATTACAAATTATTTTCAAAAATAACAACAGAATAAGAATAGTAGGCCTTGCAACTCATACAAAACTAAACCAGCAAATAAAGTATATTCGATATGAATCTATTTTATTTTTCTACACCTTTATACAATCAGAAATCCATTGGATAACAAGAAAACTATTTTTAAGGCAAAATGAAAAATAAAATCTAAATCAAACTGTTATGAAATATTTTATTTGACACATTGTTGTTACAATACTATTATATATAAATGAAATTTATTTGTTGGTGGTTAAGCAATGAAATGCATATAGACATTGCTTAATCACCAAAAAATAAATTTCATTTATATATAATAGTAGTGTGACAACCATGTGTCAAATAAAAAATTTCATAAAAATTTTTTTCTACACTTTACTACTCCGAAAATTTGGTTTTTAAGTTTTTACGATAAAGGTGAGATGTCTCCCACACGGCCTTTCTCGGAGTGAGCCTGTATAGAGTTGCAAAATTTGACACAGAAACGTCTTAAAGGTACTCTGGCCCAGCATATTAAACATTTTTACCTCATCTCAATCCTTTTTTGCACGTTGATATAAAATATTAATACCTCAATTTTTATGCTGACGGAAAGATTTCTCAGTCGAGCACCTCCCCATACATTGGAAACGGCCGTAATAAAATTAATGTTTTTCTTTGGTTACTAAAGCCGCATACCATAAAAATGTAAATTTTAATAAGAATAAAAACAGAGTTTTTATTTACTAAATATATGGAAGAGGGTATTTAAGATTCGACCCTGTTGAATATTACGTTTTTACTTGTTATCATTATTTTTGAGAAATATTTCCCTAAATGGCGAATATGAATACGAATGCGAATATGTAAAATTGGCTCAACATACGATAATTCGAATACGAATATCTTCACATCACTAACATATATTAAAGTAATGTTTGAGAACAAAAAAAAAAAAAAAAAGAAATATGTATTAAAATCATTCTGTCTGCAGTCAATTTCAATTAATTGATAAATTACACTCAAAAGTTTAAACATTTGAGAGGAAACATAGAAAACAACACGTTTGAAAGTCACCAATTTAGCAGTCTCACGATTTATTTTTCTTTTATTTGTTCAATGTAAATATGGCTCTTATTACTCAAACAAAATTGCAGGTTTAGTTACGAGTGAAAACTCGCATAAATCTTTATTTATTTTTATGTAGACCAAACATTGAATTAAAGCATAAATGGCAAAAATAAAATGAGAAAAAAATTTTTTGTAAAAAGCACTTGAACTTTAACTGATGACCTGTTTCGCTGATTTGTTCGTTGGCTTGTAATTTGATGCTTTATTTTCCATAGTACGATTATTAAGTGGAAATGTTGTGGGTCGCTTTCAAAAGTACTTAAATATTAAGTGGGCACATAGAGAAATTATTCGTGTGTTTATTAATATGCTTGCGGCAATTATGTTCTATGCAAATAATGTTTAGCGGCAAAATAGTTTGTTGAAATTGTAAGATGTTTGAATAAGCAGGAAGTGGATTTTTAATACATTTTTTATTTTTTAAATATAGGAAGAGAACGTTGTACCTGTTAGAAGTTTAGTAATTTATTACTATTTCTTTTAGTGCAGAATTTAAAGTTGTTGTTTAAGTTTCTTTAATATATTTGTTCTAGTATGTCTGTTGAAAGTGGGAATGGTACAACAGTTTTTGAGTCGTCAGTGGTGAAAAGAAGATCGTTTTACCATCACGAAGTTTCCTCATTCAGTGTCATATTTGAAGATTTAAATTTTTTAAATATCTTGAAAATACTTGTATTTGTATAAAAATATTTTGCAAAGTAAATTCGCAAACTATCGGTGTACAGATGCCGTCGGAGTGACTGGGGCTATATGCCGGCGATGTTGTTAACCCGTATTTCATCCGTTACTGTGACAGACCGTATACGACTTATGCCTTCACATAAGAAGAGAGTAAACGGTCTGGCTGCACTTAAAAAATAATTGTCAATGAGGCTTGATGTGAACTGATACAAAGCTGCTTTGCGACAGATTTTTTTTTTTTAAATCGTTGGCCCTGTAGCAAAAATTAGCCGGCGAAGTAAAAGGTTGAAATAGCTACAAAAACAACTGTCTATATTCTCATCTTTCCTAATCTGTCCTCAATACTATGCCCTCGTTTTCAGTTTCGGCGCAATGCATTGCATATATATGGGACATCCCCTGAGTGCTGGTACAAGATAAAAAAAAATATATATATATATTTTTCATTTGTTTCTTTAAGAAAATTATTGATATTTATGATACATATCGCTTCCATTGCACAAGAGTCTTATTACCTGCTGCAATAGTTTGCAGAAATTTATTGCATTTACTATTCTGTAACAAATTTATTAGGGTCTATTTTTAGGCAGGTTGGCTGAAGGTAGTTTCAATTACCGCTTTACATCACAAGTGCCTAAATTTGGGTCTAGATTCTACCACTTAGCATTTTAGTTATGTCAATGGACACTCTACCAGTCATTTTCATACAAACTTCTTTTCATACTAGTCCTTTTCATAGAAAATTAACTCGTACTATATTCTAGTCTCTGGGAACCAGACAGGTGACCTGAGTTGTGATATGTTTTCTTCCCCCTAGAGACCCTTAGTGAATATAAGCTATTAGAGACTTACATTATGTTTTTAGGAGTCCTCAAAGCTCAGGCTGAAATATTAATCACCAGAAAGGGCACAAGAGCGTGTCTTCTGCTGGTTTCAAGAACTGCCTGCATGGTTAGCTTTCGAACGGATTTAGTATTTTAAGGATGTCTCCCCTTCCTCTCACTCTATCTAACTCTAGTTGATAACGAACAAAACGACATAAGCTTCCGAAAGACGCTAAGCCGAACTAATTTTTTTTAACTTTTTTCAGCAATGTAAAAAAAATACGTGATTCGAAAGTATGCGAAATTTTACCATAAAGGATATGCTTCTGAAAATGACACGTTTTCAAATCTCATCGTAATTTTCTTTTAGTATAGCATTTCCCAAAAAATTATAAAAATATTTCTTATTACTCGTAATTGGTTTCTTTGATCAAATCTAAAAAATAGTGAACTTGTAACTTCGAAATATTTTTCTAATTTTAAGCTCAATATTTATATTAGTGTACCTCTTTGTTACAGTTTGCTTTTGATTGAAAAAAAATGAAAACAAGCTCTTCTTTTATTTCACTTCGAATGTAATAAGTACAAGCAGAAGTGACTACTTGACATCACTGGCAGCGAGTGCCAACTAAATACAGATTGATATATATATATATATATATATATATATATATATATAAAATATTAAAGCTGTATGACTGTGAATTAAACGAATCCGTGTCATTCTGAAAATCCATGCAAATACATAAATACCAGAACCATGGCAGCAAGTGCACTTTATTATATGATTTTTATGTATTGGTGAAAATAAATGTTTTTTGTGTTTGTGTATATTGCAGGCAGTTTAGTAGGAAACTTCTTGTGTAAATTAACTTTTGTGCATTTTTCTATTTAAAAATATTAAAAAAAACCAGACTTGAAAATGTAAAACAAATTAAAGGTACATATATAAAAATATTGAATGGAAAAAATTAAGAACTTACCAAAAAGAAAGAATTCATAGAGGAATAAAGTGTCTCACAATAGCCAGCCGACGACACTGAAATTAAAAAGAAATGAGAGACTGGAATTAAACTCAATTAATGAAAAGGAAAGACATTTAAATTAAACTATTGTAAGGATTTATGTTTATAAAAAAAATTAACTTGTTTTTTTTTCAGTTCCTGGAATAAATAGAAAACTTGCAGAAATGACAATTTTCACTGCAAAGATGAAACTTTTAGTTAAAGGAAATGAATGAATACGTACTCGTATATAAATTTGTGAATGTTGGCGGTTATATTGTATTGTAGCTGACACTTTTAAGATTACAGAGTAATATATATCACGTCTAGCTGTTGTCATCTCTACTAAAAAAAAAATATAGGTGACAGTAAAAACTGGGTCCCGGTATGTATAGGGTGTCCCGGTATGTATAGGGTGTCCCGGTAAGAATACGCTTTTCATTTTAAAACCAAAACGCATATTTTTTGAGATGAAGGGTCTTATAAGCTTTGACAGTTGGTAACAGCCATCTTGTTGCAGATAAAGGGTGCTTTTTATAGAGTGCCCCAAGTTTAAATCATAATAAAATAAGGAAATATATTTTTAATATCAATGAAACGGGCTTTATTGGAAAGAAATTTTTTTTTAAATTAATGTTTAAATATAATTTCTGCCATATGGACTCCACGGCTGGCGCGTAAAAGATTGTGCCTTTTGGATTGGAACACCAATTTTCAACAACTAAAAAAATCTTCAATAAAGTGGAAGGACACAACCCCAGTTGCTGAGAACGCCTACGAATTGATTGCCTAGGATCAACTTCAATGCTTTCCTGTACTGCGGCTACATCTTCTTTTGTGCGCACTGTTCGGCGTCTCACGGGATGCACATTATCAGTAACAGTAAATGTGGTCCGAAAAAGATCTATTGTTCTTCGAATTAGCCGCTCTGAAGGACGATTATGTACGCTATAAAGTGGAAGCAGTACACGATAAGTTTGACAAATAGAACAATTCTTTTTATTAAAAGTTTGAACAAATTGCACGCAAATTGCAAATTTGTAAAACTGCAAATTGCAAATTTGTAAAACTGTTATCATATTTAACTGAGCCACCTAATAAATGGTGACAAACAAAGACCACATACATAAGTAATAATGATGGAAGTGTGGCGGCTTTCGAAAACAACTGTTCTGCTATGCTGTACATGTTTAATGATTAAAAACTGATGATGGCTTTCCTTTTTATTTTGGAACATTTTTCATAACGTTTAAAATTGAAAACAAATTTTCGAACAATTAGCCCATCAATTTTAATTGAATTTAATATGGCAATAAAAAATTCCGTGAGAACTAATAATATTTTGTTTTTAAGTAACATCAATCTATTATTAAACTATTTGGTTTTTTTTCGCAAATAGGATATTAATTTTATTAAGGATACAGGGTTCAACCCAATTTACAAATAGTGGAAAATGGTGGTATCTAAAATTTATTTTTGATCATCAAAATAAGAATTGAAAAAACTGACCTTTTAGTTTCTGACAGACGTACGAGTAGATTGCTTTAAACTAGCCTGAGACTATTTCTAATGCACTAGAACAAATATAAACATATTTAAATTACTTCTTTTTAAAGAATGCATTTGAATAGTGGGGTTCCAACAGACATGCAGGAATTACTGTGAAAAGTAAAAGTGTCGTTACTCATTGACACCAAGTAAAATCACTCTACTACTCGTACTAAACCGGTCAACAGCATTTTTTAATTCAATTATTCAATTGAAAAGTACAAAAAGAAGCGCGATATTTTATTATTATTATTATTTTTTTTTTTTTGCAAGTTGGTCTTGTATAATCTCATAGCAAATACGTACAATACATCGACTTTAGAAACTTTAATCCGCACTCGTGTGATATTTATGTAGCTTAGAGTCACAGCAAGTAGTGAGTTGAAGCATAAATCATTTATAATTCATTCATCATTATATCCGGACGTGTAATATTTTTAACGAAATTTATTTATTCTGTTATACTCGCATACGCATATATTGGGAAGTGTAATAATTATCTGAAATAAGTGATGTAGACAGTCTTTTGTGTTATTGCTGGTTACTAAAAAGAGCTAACTACAGTTATTTATATTTTTTGTTTATTTTCCGTTTTAAATTTGACATTATCCCTTGCAAACATAAAATTCGCTAATAATGTCTCGTTCAAATTCAACTTGCAGTACCATAACGGATTCATTGCCATCAACATCATCGGCAGCATCAGCCAGTGATACACCTTTAGCGGCCACAACAACATCATCATTTGCTGCTGCCGCTGCGACAACAGTTTCCTATAGGGATGAACAGCAGCAGCCAGCACAAGCCATTGTAGCTAATCAAAAACCAGTAGTTCGTCATCAGTTGAGTAGCCATCATCATTATCATTTACCACATCAATTCCAGCATCCACATCATCAAAATCATCATACACATAATCACGGTGTCGTACCAGTTCCAACACCCACAGTACCGGCTTCTTATACAGCATCCAGTTTGTTACAAGAATCCAGACATATGCGCGCAGCAAGCGGCAGTGGTGATGAGTCGTTATTGAGACGCCCTGCCTCTTCGCCACCGCCACCATCAACAGTGACACCATCACCTAATCTTTTGGTCTCCTCGGACACAGTTTCACACGATTCTGTATCGCCGGCCAAATCGACGGCACGTATACGTGATTCGGGTTCACAGCATCGTGTGACAATTGATGAATCAAATTTGCCGGTGGCATCGTCATTAAGCGGTGTTTGTGGTGGAGGCGGTGGTGGGGATGGTGATGGTTCTGGTCCTCCTTCACCGGGAGTCTCATCACACCAGCAATTAACGGGTGATGAACGTCAAACTGGCCATTTGGCGTTAATGTATCATTCTAGTCAATTGACAAATTATCCAGTATTGCCAGCAATTAAGAGAACACATCGCCCATCATTCATTTATCCCCCAATGCCGAGAGTAAGAGCGTAAGTATTTAAAATTTTTTAAGTCAAGTTATTAGCTTTTTCTTTTAAAACTATTCCAAAATTGATTACTACAAATTTGTACTATGTGTTTTATATGAACGAATGAGATAAACATCCCTCTTATAAATATATCAAGAGATATCGCAAATTTTTTATTAACCTTTTTGTAATTTTTAAAAAAACATTTATTTGCTGGAGTTTATACGAGCACATCAGCAGACCTTCAACTAAATAAACGTATTGTGACTTTTCGTTTCTCGTATTTATATAAAAATTATAAAAAATTAAATGAGAATTTCGATAACTTGAAACTTGAAGACATGAAAAAATATATATATGTATATATTGAACTCAAATTTGATGGAAGTATAACAGCCGCCCCAATTGCATATAGATTGTAAAATGGTACTCAGCCGAATTCGATACTAAAACAAAGTTCAGCGGTACAAAAATATACATATATAATAGGGCTACTTCACAAATGATTTTGAATAATAGTGGCAGCATTTTTCATATATATATATATATATATATATATATATATATATATATATGTATATATATATATATATATATATATATATATATATATATATGAATATGAAGAAAAGTTAGTTCTTTGTTGCTTCTGTGAATAATAAATGAAATCAATTTTAATTTGTTCATTGAAAATCAATTTGTAAAGAAAGTTTCTTCATTTATCTCTGGCAAAATGAAAGTACGAGCATTGAATAAACCAGAAACTCAGTAAACCTTTCACGCTTTTATTAATTGTTCACACTCAAGCAAGAAAACCTACACACAGGCACAGGTGCATAAAGGATAATAGCAAAGTATTAGAAAAGTGCTGGTTGTGGGATGGCAATCCAATATTTATAAATGCATTCTGGTATAATTAATTTGCTGGTTCTACCTTAAAAATATTTTGCGCGATGAATGTAAATGTTTATTTCTCGAACTCATTAATTTTTATTATTAGAATGAGAATTTTTTAGTCAGACTCAAGTTCAAATCTGCAATATGTAAGTAATTTATTTTAAAGAATTTTTTTCAAGGTATTTTATTAAGAATTGAATATTTAGAATATTTTTATAATCATCAAACTAACTAGCAGTACGGATACCTAAGCATTACACTTATGTCGTGAGTCGGAAATATGAAATTGAAGATATAGGGAGATTATAAAAGATGAGAGGAATAGAATTTGTTTTTATTTTAGTTCGTAGTCGATTTTATGCTATAATACTGTGCGACAAATGAAGACCTTTTGAAAAGTGCAAGGTCGTGACTATATGGGTTCGATTCTACTATCATTTTTGTCATAAAATTTTAGCAAGAAACATTCAACCTACTCTTGGCTACATTTTTGACGAACATAGTTAAGCGATATTTTTAAGTGCTGATTAGCTATTTGGCAAAAACTGATGACACCTTTTTTTGGGCAACATGCTAATATTGGGAAACTTTGGGGGCCCATAAAAAAAAACGGTCACCAAATTGGTCAAACTGAGTATAGGGTTTTACTACAACTTGATAGAAGAATCAAACACATATAGTCACGACCTTGCACTTTTTTCACTGTTGCATTGGATATGTAATAAATTTTATAACGATTAAAATATGTGTTTACTCATCAGAAAAATTTGTGGAACGCGGAAGACCATAAGAGATTAAAAATTAAATTTTTAAGGAATCTAGGCTTAAGTAATACAATTTGTTAAATATTTACACTATTCTTCTATGAAATATGTTATTTCAAAATGTTCAAAATGTTCAAAATGAATAACTCGTTTTCGAGTTAGGGTGAAATATGTCTCCGTACCTGACTAATTTAGGGGGGAAAATTTGCCGTGCCTATAAAAGAAATCCCGACCTGATGGAAAAAAACCGAAAACGGATTTGAACTCAGCGCATACAAATCCATATAGTCCACATAATTTTATTTAAAGTAGAGACAAAAAGTTATTTTCTGCAGAGCAGTGTTATTAACAATTTTATTTATTAAAATTCAATATTTCGTTTCATCATCTTCAGGTATAAGTAATAGATAATTCATACAAAATTCAGAAAAATGGGACATGAAGAAAATAATCAAACGGTAACACGGGTATTAAAACAATAATATGTTAACATCAGGTTGATACAGTTCTCGTATGCAATTTCCTAATAAAATTTGTTTAAATAAGAACTGTTATCACATTCAACTGAGCCACCTAATAAGTGGTGACAAACACAATACACATGAGCACTGATGATGAAAGTGTTGCGGCTTTGGAAAACAGCTGTTCTGCTCTGCTGTGTAAGTTGAATAACTAAAAACTGATGTTAACTTTCCTTTGTGCCTTGAATGTTTATCATGTCTCTCTGAGATTTAAAACAACTTTCGAACAATTAGCAAACAATTATAAATCTTAATTTATTTAATTTCTTTTTAATAAACTGTTAACGAACTATTGAATTTTAATAATTAAAATTTTTGGTAATTTTATATAAAGAGCTCGAGCCTAGTAAATATAATAAAATAAGTAAAATAGAGGTCAATACAAGTTAACAGAAATTATATTAAATTTATTAATATTATTCCTGCTGATTCTTTTCCCAAATTTACAAAAAAAGTTCAAAATTGATTATTGATGGGTTTTAGCTAGTTCCTATGCGCATTTCACTGGGGCTAATGCAGATGACCAGGGAACCTTTACCCAACATTTCTTAGATTAACTAAAGATATTTTAAACTTCGTTTAAGTAAATATCAAAGCTATAACAAGAACTCAATAATCACTTTTTCCCTTTTTGTTTTCTTACTATGTCATACTACAACTGGCTGGCTTTTTTCCAACTCTAGTTGTAGGTGTAAGAGACAAAGAAAACAACAACAGCTAATTATTCGCAGTGTTGACAACATTTTGTTATTTTTGCGCTGGCACTCGCATCGTTTATAGTTAATTTTATATATTTGGGTATTTGTTGTTTTTCACAAAATTTTTTAATATTATTCGTGCTGATTCTTTTCCCAAATTTACAAAAAAAGTTCAAAATTGATTATTTTGTAAATTTGGGAAAAGAATCAGCACGAATAATATTAAAAAATTTTGTGAAAAACAACAAATACCCAAATATATAAAATTAACTATATTAAATTTACTTTTTTGGAGCAAAAACTAAATGCTGAAAGAAGTTATAAATTGGAAAAAAGACTGCTCATATTATTCAATTAAAAATTCTTATTAAAAAACACGACTTTTAAATGGTTAGTAAAAATTATTTAATTAACAACGACTCTCTGCTACTGTAGTTCATATAGTTTTGTCTCATTTGCACATGAACCAAATTTGTCTGCTTTGCAATATAAAAAACTCTGAAAGTATATTAGATATATTTTATTTCTTATTTTAGAAAAATAAATTTCTAAAGTAAAAACTTTTTTAAGAATATAAGCAACTTGTTTATATTGCTATTTTGTAACAAATTAAAATATTTTAAAAGTCTGGGTATTGGGAAAACTTCCCCTGTTTGTAAACAAGTAATAAATCTTTCTTTCAAATGCTCGTATCCTGCTAAAGACACAAAGAACTTTTCTAAAAAGCCGATGTCATGAATGAATTTCAAACAATCAAAGGCAATAAAAAACAAGTAACCAAATGATTTATGACTAGACAAAAGGTAAGAGAAAATACGAATAGTTCCATACCTGGCGAACAATCGGATTTGAATTTAAACTCAGAATAATTTGAAATATGTAAAAGAATTTCTGCATTGATAAGATTTTTGAATAATTTTAAGAAACAGATTTTTAAAAAGTACTAAAACTCTTCTCAAACTGTTCCCAGGAAAAGTTCCTGAATGTACTAAATAATTGTGTAACATGAGTTTTTACTCCTTATTCTGTAACTATTTTATCAATCTTAAGTTACTTGTTCTACACAAGCAGTAGTTAAGTGAACTAGTTTCGATATTCTCTTGCCGTGACTTTGACAAGTATTTACAGAATACCCGAGATTATTTAGCCCTTTCAGACCCATACTTTATATCGCTCGTAAATCGGTCTAAAACATGGAAATAAGAAAAACTGTTTTTATACTATGCATAATACAGACACACAAAATATTTTTGCAGGGTTCTTTTTTGCAAACAGGACATCGCACAATTGTGTGGTCCCGGTCAATAGCCGCAAAACAACTTATCGAAAATTTTGTTTTAACTCTGATAACGTTTATTTAACTTAAATTATTCAGGTAATTCATTAGATTGTAACAACTAAATAATATAATAAAAATAATTAAAAATATAATAAAAAACCAATCGAGAAAAATTCAGCCTCTTAGAATAGGTACATATTATTACTTTGTGTGGTATTTTTGAAAACAATTTTTGTTTTTGGCCAAACAAAGCGTAAAGTGTAAAGACACTTTTCACATTGACGTCTCGAGCGACTTCCGCAATTATTTCAGCATACTCGTGGTAAATCATCGGAAAATACAGGCCAGTGGTGATAACGGTTGAACCTAACGTCTTCAGGGGCATCACGTGGGCGATATTTCGAACCATACTAGTTATTAGGAAGCTCATATATTTCAACATGCTCAGGAGCTTCAAAGGATGCAGCTAGCGCAGCTCCTTATTACATTTTAAAATGATTTAATTTTTGACTTTGACAATTCGGAATTTCTGGCATCAATATTCCATCCCAGAATTGTACACTGCCAAATCAAGTAAGTGGAAAAAGACTTTGACAGTCCACTTTTTTGTCTTGATTTTGATTCCATAGTATTCCATCATTTGGTCGCACAAATCAACTCCACCCATGAAGACGTTGTATTTCTGTATCACTGCTGGAACCTGGACAGGACAGCAACGTTTTAAGTTTTTGTTCCATCTATCGATTTCCCCTACAGGATCTTTGCCACAGTTACTCGATGAAACTATCACTGCTTTTGTATCCTTCCATTTCACAACAGCTGTGTTTTTTGGTTGTTGGGAAATATCGCCTCGATTCATTTCTTTGTCCAAGAGAAATTTTACACTTTTAGGTACTCTATTTGCCATAATTGTACCTGTTGCTAAGTAAAGATTCTAATAGTGGTATTTTTGTGAAAAATCTGTCCATATATATGACTATAGATGGTCCATGACCAAGACTACAATCTTCAAATGTGCCAACACCTTGAAAAACTTCAAAATCCACCAACCACCGGTAGAAGTAGCACAAACAAGATTTTTTAACCCAACGGGTCAAAGTTTTGTTCTAATTACTTGACGTGCAGGACATCTTCCCGTAAAAGGTATCATCTGCTCGTCAATTGAGTAATTCGTGATTTTTGTTGCCATTTCATTACACCGTGTTCTTATCAATTACGGGCTGAATTCTCCAAAACTTATTTGTCAAGTTTGGTGCAGAATAGTCTTCAAAATGTATGTCAGAAAGTAGTTGAAGAAACTTTTCGCGAGACATGGAGTTATAAATGGAAGGAATTTTGGTTTCACTTCCCCCGTACATTCTTACTGAAGGATAACTAAGACATCCCATCATGATTGCATAGCCGAAAAAACTTTTTATGTCTGTTGGTACGTAGCGCGCTATGACCACATTTCCCCAACACAAACGTTCTAGTATATTTTACAACATCCTCGTCCAAATCAAAAATTTTCCCTGTAAAATAAGGACATAGCACAAACGTGACGATATAACCATATGACATGTTATGCCTGATCAACACAATTGTGTTATCTGTTTTTTCTTGAGTGCTGATTACTTGTTACCATGCAGAATCGCAAAAGTAACTATCTAAATCGTTGCAAACACTCATTATACAGTTACCACAACTAAGAACAAACAATTATTTGAAAAATATTTTAAATAAGCTCTTACTTTGTGAACCAATGTTTATACTTGTTGATACACACAATGAAACTAAGGCTGTAGTTCTTTATACGAGGCAAGTTTGTTTTTTGTTGTTATTTTTTTATTACAGAAACAAGCTCACACAATCAATGCTTTCCGGTTAATAAGTCAAAAATTATATTTTCACATTATTTAAAGCAAAAAGAGTCAGATCGCACAATCGATTAAGCTAGGTCTGAAAGGGTTAGTTGACTTGATTCAAGATTTTTAAATTTTCCATAAATTTATAGAAACAAGAAAATGTACTTGTGCCGCTTTTTATAGAGAAATTTATTTGCATTCACGAAATTTAATTAAGATTTATAACGTGGGTTATATGTTTGGTGTTTTTATTCTCCAAGAGTTTTTATTCTTCTTTTAAAACAATAAACCTAATGTAATTTATTCTCAAGATTCTCGAACGCATAATTGATCCTTATGTTAAAATGCATATAAGTCCCATTTTATTGTCAACATATCAACTTGCCTACTATTGTATTCCAACTTTTCCTCTAATCGCTCGATTAGTTAACCCAAGTCTTAAATAATTGAGTAATTTCAATAAATAAAAATAGACTATTTAAAATCTGAATTTAAAAAAAATAAAAATAACGACTATTTTTGAACTAAAACGAGCAAACAAAAAATCATATAATATGAAATACATATTACATATTATTTATTAATAGTTTACGGAGGTCTTATAAAATAATATTTTAGCAAAATAATGTGACTTTTTTTTATCTTGGACCAGCACTCAGGGGATGATCCCTATATATGCAATGCATTGCGCCGGAACTGAAAAGGAAGGGACAGTATTGAGGGGACAGATTAGGAAAGATGAGAAGATAGACAGTTTTTTGTAGCTATTTCAACCTTTTACTTCGCCGGCTAATTTTTGCAACAGGGCCGACGATTATTTATTAAGATTTAGGCGACTCTTTCTTTTGGTTTTTATAAAACTTGGCTGGGAAAACAATCTTCCAATTACCGTAGATGTTGGAGAAATCAAAAGCAACCCATCTTCTGTTGTCATGTCATTTCTGATTTTAAACTGTGTTTTGCTAGAAGGAAATTTGCTTGAGGGAAGTTAGAAAATAAATGTATTTAAAACTTGAACTCGTCTTTCGTTGAATCTAGTCCTGAGACATTAAATTATTAAATAATTGACAATAAGGTATTGGATTTTATGAAGTTATTAGTCAAAAGCTTAATAATTCTCTCAAGCTCAATTAGAGTAACAGAGTCTTTACTTAACTGAAAAATACCCACGTCCAAGGGCTTTAAATTTTTAATTAAGTTTTGTGGAACTATCGTATTCAAATCAAAACCAGCCACACATTTACATAAGTATATGGAAGAAACTCGTTCGCTTCTTGCATTTTTGTTTACATGGACACCTTCTTTGTTTGTATGAAAAAATATATTCTAAACGCATACTTCTTGTATATAAGACAGATACTTAGAAAAACACATAAGGAAAGCTATAATACTACAAAAAAAATTTTAAATTTTGTTATTTCGATTAATTGACTGAAATTCATCGGTTATATCGTTAATCGAAAATAGCCAGTTTTAAATTAACCAATCAGTTAACGGTCAAGGGAATGAATAACCTAATGTCTAGACAAAACAGGTAAATCAGCATTTCCCAAACTTGTTGGCTTTATAGATACCGACAAAAATATATAATCATCTTTTAGCAAGTTTAACCAGGAGACCACCATGAAGACTTCCTAAAGGCTCTCTATCATCAATTAATTACAAGTCTAGTTAAGAAATTAGCTTACACGGTCATTATATTCACCTTGGGATAGATGGCAATTTGTGAGTTAGAATATGCAGAATTTTTAGTTTATTCCTTTTAAAATTATTGGGAGAAAAATTTTTAAAATGTTTTACATTTTCTGTGGCGATATGTTTTCCACATTTTCTATTACTTATTTGAATTGTTAAGCTTAGAAAGAAGTGTAAATTAATATTTGAATCAGCTGATAAAAAGATTAATCTTCAAAAATTTTGTTTATGTTTGTTGGGTATATTTTTCGCCAAGTGCATAGTGGGGCATTTCCGAAAATGCATGGCAAAATAAATTTTTACTAAAAATATTACTTGCTTTACAATTCCAGTGCGATTTCAGCTCAAATCTTCTATTTGAAAACTTTTACTTTCCTTGAAATACTTAAAGAACAGAATAAATTTTATTAAATTTTTCATATGCTTCAAATCCACTGCAACAAATTCAGAAAAATCTCGTTTAAACAAAGTCTGCACAGTGATCATTACTTCAACAGAACACAATATTTGACTAACACAAATCCCCTTTCTTATTAAAATTCCAAATAAGATGTATGCAATCATTAATAAAGATGTTGCATATTTACTATCAGAAAAAACACTACTGTGAATTGTAAAATCATTTCCTTTTTTGATATGCAAAACTGTGTATGAAGATTATTATGAGTGCATGCAGCCAAATAATATGTAGCAGACAGAATCTTGATGACTGACTGTATAGTAATTATTTGTGCCAACAATGCAAATACAAAAACATTTACACCAACTCTTGTATACTTTTCATAGTGCACAGGAATAAAAGTAAGAAACTAAAAGGTGTTGCCTGTCTATAACTGTTGGTGTTAAAGAGAATATAAAATCGTTTAAAAACAAAGAAATCGTGTTGGTTTCACTAACAATGACACAGGAGTATTTGAACAACTTGTTTATACACACGGTATTTATGTGATATAAAGAATGAAATTTTTGCAATTGCAAACAGAAAGGGTACTACACCCAGAAAAAAAGGTTGTCGCCCCCAAATTGCTCCAATTTTTGTTGTTGTTGTTCTTATTGTTGAATTGTATACGGAGAAATAAATGCAGGAGGGAACAAATAAACAAAAGCCACTGACTCTTCCTTGTTTTTCTATTCTTTACGCACTAACTCATGTATAATTTCTTATATATAATTTCTTATATATAAGTGACAAATTTAAATGCCAAAAATTCCGTTTTTGTAATTGTAAAAAACCAGATTTTAGCCACAATATTAAAAGAAACAAAATGGCTGCTTAATTTCCGAACAATATCTATTTACTATAGCGTATTTTTATAAAAGTTTTAAAGGAAGTCACTTTGATATTAAAATTATTTACGCAACTTTTTGTATGATTTATATGAAAATAATATTTCAGTATACAACAGCATGTGTATTTTTAGTAAAAATAAAATTTAAGAAGTAAAAACGTTATATTCGACCGGTTCGAATCTTAAATACCCTCCCAATATTTAGCAAGTAAATTTAATATGTTTAACTTTGCGGAACAGAGTTCCTTTAAGAAATCTCTGTACCCAATTTTAAATTTCTATTTTGACAGAGTCGTTCCTGGAAGGCCCGTGGGGGAAAAATCAAAGAACATCTCAGCTTCATATGGTCTTAAAGAATACAAATTGTTCAATATTAAAACAATTTGTTAAATTTCTACACTATTTTTGCATATAATAACGCCCACTAAAAATTATCATTTTTTATTTTATGCCTCCAAGTTTAACGCGTTGGACCTTCTTTGACATAAAAATATATCATTTGCTTGACAAAATTACAAAAGAACTTTAAAAATTATGTTGTTTTTTAGAGGTTAGTCTAGTTCTTCTTAGGGGAACTTTTTTCCCTCTTGCCCGATTTAGCCCATTTACGAACTTAACCTGTGCTATTTTTAAAGATATATTTATAGCAAGTTTTAAGGGTCTAGCTAATTTTGTTTGGACTGAATTGTGATTTCGACAGATGGACGGACGAACGGACATGGCTAGATCGTCTTAGATGTTATCACTGATCAATAATGTTTTATGGGGTCTCAGATGGATATTTCGCTGCGTTACAAACGGAATGACAAAGTGTACCCTCCATACTCTTTTTTAGAGGGTATAAAAATAAGCGGCAATAAACAAATTTGAAAATTGAGATCTTTGCTTCATACATAAAGTTGTTCTGTAATTCCAAGATCGTTGAACTGGTGTTAGTTTTCTAAAAAATCTGGCTCGATTTATAGTTTTATAAATATGATATTGAAGAGAACCGGCAAAGGATTTTGGAAGCAACACAAAAAAATATTGATTGTCAATTTTGTGAAATATTTTAATTAAATGAACAGATTTACACTATTATATTAATGTTTTTAAGAATGACATATTGAGTTATTGTCATTTATTTTATATTTTAATTCCAAACAGTAATTATATCAATAGTACGATTCAGTAACTTTTGACTATTTGATAAAATTTTTCTACAATTATAATTGTGTGTAATAACGATTATGTGATTAACTACATCGTCATATGACATCATGTGGCATCTCTGTAAATATAAAGCGTGGGCAAATTTGAGGTTAGTAAGTAAATTGGCTTAAAAACGGACTTTTTTTTACCAATGTAAAGTAAACATATGGGAATTAATAATGACATATGATGTTGGCCAAATGTCTACTACAAACACGTCGGCAGACGTCAGCTCTTTTCACAAAATTTTGAACCACATTTTGCAACAAAGATTCGTTTATCTGGTCAATGCAGCGCCGAATTTTGTCTTTTAGAGCGTCAGTTGGTTGTGGTTACGTAAGCACGGTCATTCAAATAGATGCAGAGAAAACACGAGTATGAAATTTTTCAAGCAATAACTAAATTGTTTGGTCGGCTGTATGGCTTGTGGGGCAGTCTTAATAAAACCAAGGTCACTGATGTCAACATCAGCCAATTGTGGCGACTCGAAATCGGCTATTATGTTTTGGGAACGCAAAGAATTCACTGTGATGGCGTTTCCTCGCTCACTTTTGAAAAAAGAACGGCCCGAAGATACCGCCTGACCTCAAAAAGCGTCAATGAGATCACTTTCTTTGAATGTAAGGATTGTTGGTGGACTTTGTGAGGCCCATATGCAACAATTTTGTTTTTTTACTTAATCGTCTAATTGAAAATGAGCCTCATCACTAAAGATGATTTATATTTGTTCAGTTTTTCAAACATCAAGCTTAAAATTTCCCAAAATTTTACTAAATAAATGTCGAAGCATGACGGCTCAATTCTTGACATTTCATCATTTGGCAGCCAATTTTCTTTCTAACCTCAAATTTGCCTAGCGTTTATATTACGAAAAGGAATTAATAAACCAAAATCACTTTATTGATTTTGTAAAAGATAATGAATACGAGTACGTTTAGTTTTTACTTTAAAATATCCTTTGTAGCTTAATTTTAGAAACATCCTGCCAAAGCAATTATGTAGTAACACAAACGAGCAACTCAGCCAAATCATGTTAGTGAATACGGGCTTAGCAAGAGGAAATTCGTTAAAACTAAAAACACAGAAACTATTGTCGTACAGTTGCCCACAATCAAACAGAAAACAAAAGCAGTTGACTTCAAGCGATATCGACAAAAAACAGACTGTTTGATGAGATGTTTAGTATTAAAGATCGATATGATCTTTAATTTCAAGATATAAAAAGTGTAATATTTTCAGCACAAATTGCTGATGATATTAAAGAGCACTGTTGTTTAAATAACCAAACAAAATTTAATTTTAAGAGATCTGTAATGTATTGTTCGATTATTGCTCATGGGAATTCCACTGTGTGTACTTGTATATTATCTTTCTTTTATAACTTTTCCACAAATATGTGAAAGCAGTCGAATAAAATCCAGTCAAATGCGCTAACAATTTGTACAAAATGAATTAGCCCTGCGTTTAAAATTGCAGCATGTTTATAATATTTGTCGACTTATGGTGTTATCTTTTCTGGAAAACATGTAACATTGTTTCACTTTATTTCTTAAAACTTGCAGTTAGACGGAGTTTTAAGACACAGAAAAATATTCGTAAGGGATGGGAGTTTATTTTCTAATAAATTCACTATTTTGAAATTATATAATAGTGTAATTTTTTCATAAAAAGTGCACAAAATGTTGCACTCTTTTACAAAAAAAGAAAACAACATTAGAGTGAGTGGGTAGCCACTGTAATAAAACTATTGCAAAATCTTTTCAACAATTGAAGCACTTACTTAGGATCTTGTGTACTCTAGTACGAGTATGCTCGTATTATAATTATCCACTAAACTTCTATCAACGACACTGTAACGATGTAGTCAGTGCTTTTTTTATTATTGTTGCGCGAAAGTGCTAAATTGTTGTTGGCAGTTAAATGCACGATTTATTTGTTTTTCTTTTTCCATTATTTTCTTGTAGTTGCTTAAGTGACAATATACATAAATACTTGAATATGCGTTTGTATGTGTGTACATAAGTTGATGTAAAGTTATATGGCCATTTATTATGGTGCTAGACAACGTTTTAAAGTTATTACATTAAAATCCCACGTCTGATCCAAAAATGATATCATATAAGAATGAATTTTAAAAGACACTACAGCTATACTCGATTACCAATTATCGGGATTTTCCACTAATTTCGACAGCCAAATTTTTAATATGGAATGTTCTGTAAAGGCGACATGACATCTAACGAGACATGAACATGAAGCACTTTTTTATTTGAAATTATTCTGCAACGAATAATTACGATTAATAAATCACTCTCAATAAGAGGGCTACCATTTAGAGGATATTTATCGCCTATTTCATGATGTTGAGATATTTTTTTCTTTCTTATAATTACATCTGAAACAAAAACAATTTATAAAATTTTGTTTTTGTTATTATTATGATAAGAAATTTCTACTCAGGCTCGAGTTCAAATCTGCCATCTGCATATTATTTTTTTAAGAATTTTGTTAAATTCAAATTACTTTTTATTAAGAGCGGAATATTTACAATATTTTTATAGTCATAACAGCAGCAGAACGGATCAGTACTGATTTCGAGATTGTTACACGTTTTCTGCTCAACTTTTTCCAAATTCCACGAAATATCAAACATTTTGATAGTGTTTTTAACGGAATACAATATGAGAACAGCTTACCTTCATTTTAATACCCTCCAAAAGAGAACTGGAGGGTATATTCACTTTGTCATTCGGTGTGTAACGCAGCGAAATATCTCTATGAGACCCCATAAAGTATTTATATTCTTGATCGGTGATGAAATCTAAGACGATCTAGCCATGTCCGTCCGTACAACTGTGTTAATCACGATTCAGTCCAAACGAAAAGAGCCGGAGCTTGAAACTTGTTATAAATATATCTCGGAGGATGGTACAGGTCAAGTACGTAAATGGGCTGAATCGGTCCAGAGGGGAAAAAGTTCCCCTAAGAAGTTAGTTCTTGTTAGGGGAACTTTTCCGCCCGTCCGTCTGTAGAAAACACGATACAGTCCAAACGAAAAGGGCCAGACTCTCAAAATTTGGTATAGTTAAATTTTGAGGGATAACACAGGTCAAGTTAGAAAACGGGCTGAATCGGACCAGGGGTAAAAGAGTTCCCCTAAGAAGGACTGAATCAACTTCTAAAACACAACATCATTTTTAAAGTTTTTTTTTGGAAATTTTGTTCAGCAAATTATAAATTTGTATGTTAAAGAAGGTCCAAAGCGTTGAACTTGAAGAAAAAAAATCAGAAAAAATTAATTTTTTGAACCCCCCCCCCCCTTTAAGTGGGCGTTGAGGTAACATATTATATGGAAAAATAGTATAAATATGTATATTAAAAAAATGGTATTCCTTAAGCCTACATTCCTTAAAAAGTAAAGACTTAAGCTTTAATGACGAAGCTGAGATTTTTGCTGATCTTCCTCTGACCTACGACCCCACATTTGACCCAGAAATGACCCTATAAAAAAATACTTTTTTTTAATTAATAAGATCAAAAATTTACTTTCTATTGATGTATGGCAAAGGTCAAATGTGTTCCCCATGACCCTTCTAGGAGCAACCTCTACAAAATAGAGTTTGAAAATGAGTCACAAAAATGTCTTAAATTAAATCTGGCCCAGCAGGTTATTAATTTTTCATTTATTTACTAAAAATTTGAAGGATATTTAGGATTCGACCTGGTCGAATATGACGTTCTCACTTGTTTTAATTTGCCATGCTGCTGCATGTGTAAGTCTGAAGGAATCAATTTTCAAATATTATTTATTTTTGGTTTATTGTTTATACTTCTTGTGATGACGGTCAATGTATTTTGGTTTTTAAGTGCAACAGTGCAGCATCAAGAGTGAAAGTGTTTATGTTTCCCCTTCAAAGTATTTTCAAAATGCTTATTGTGGTACTGTTTGGCTGAAGGTCTATATATATTTTGTGGGTAAGAGTAATTGCATTATGATGGGTTTATTGAGATAGAAAACAAATAAGTGTGAAAAGTAAAATGAAATAAATAAATTGTATTTAAAAAATATAAATTTTTTGAGAAAGTCTTTAAAATATTCTTATATTTAACTAAAAGTTCATAGTTTTATACTTAAAAATTTATTAATCCTGTTGTTTGTGTTAACGATGTAAAAAGCATATTTTAAATCAAACAAATTGCTTTCTTTTTGAAATTATTACGCGAATAAATTGCAATTTATTATTGCGTCTGGTACGGAAGGATATTTAAATATTATTTCCAAAAGCTTATTAATATTATATTAAGCGAATTGAAATTGAAAACAAGAGAGAAAACTAAATGTACATTTATCTTTTCCTTATCTGTTTGATTATAGAGGTGATGCTTTGGCAACATTATTCTCCGCCTTGTATGGCAAAATACTGGTTGTTATGGGTATTGCATTTCCAATGGCAGAGGTTATATCCACTTATATACCACCATCATTTTATGAGGTAAGTTATAAATGAAAATGTGGTAAGAAAAACTAAAATAAAAGTTTTACACAGGCAAATACACATGCAGTTATGATCGCTCTTCTAATCAGTATTATTTATTTATTTTTTTTTTTTGGTTTTTGAAATATTTGGCTTTGTTTTGCTTTTAGATATTCCAGCTTAAACTATAATTTTTCTATTTTATTACACACATAAACGAGTGATATATTTAAGCCTTACAATTTCATTTTGGTAAAACCACATTCTGGACAAAATACCTGAACTTTAGTTGTATTTTAATATTTATAAGAACCATAAAAAACTTGCAATTTAATATCTACATATCTGGTGTTTCACATATATGTACTTTTAGCTTAAATGAAGAAACGAGTACGCTGGTAGGTGCTTCACTTTTCTTTATAAAATACATTAGAGCTGCTCATTTCCTATCATATTACTCAGCGAGTCTCTGTGTTTGTTTTACTACTTAAAAAGGCATTGACTTTCAGTTTAGAAGCCGGAAATTAATCAACCAAGAACCGAAAATCAATTTATGTACAAATCACCAAAAAAAAACCTTCTGGGTGATTTGAGCAACATGGCAATAAAAGTAAAGTTCGAGCACACAGCCAAGTTAAGATCTATGTTTATTGGTTGCAACACTTGTGTATGCAGTGGAAATATTTAATGTGTGTATGTTGTAGATACTGTTGCATGGTGCTCGTTATTTTGCCTGCCAGCCAAATGTCATGTTCAATTGCTTACGACATTAACTTTTTGAAAAGGTAACAGACTGTATTAATACAGTCTGTTTGTATGAACTCATAGCCGAATGACAAAAGGAAAAAATCGTCTCAGTGACATTTTGTGAACATTTGTCATCAAGTCATGTTTATTGTTTTTTTTTCATTACAACCAATAAATAAATACACTAAAATGGGAGGTTGGCATAGATGTCAGACAATTAAAAAAAAAATTAACATGAAAGTGATTGTAATCGAATGGTCAACAGTTTTAAGCAGTTTCTGTATAAGTGATTTTAAAATTCACTTTGATTAGGAATGCTTTAAGACAGAGTGATAATTTAAAAAAAAAACATTTTTATAATAAAAAAATCATAGGAAAGTGAGTGATTATCCGCGTTTCCACGCTAAATTTGTTTTGTGAACAGACCGGTTTCAACTACAGGTTTGGCAAATTTGAGGTTAGGAAGTAAATTGGCTGTCAAATAATGAAACGTCAATAAATGATCTGTCATTTATTTAGTAAAAAGTTGGGAAATTTTCGAGAATTAAAACCGGCCGAGCTTTGTTTGCGTCTAACTTTTGTGAATTGGCTGTTTGAAAAACTAAACGAAAACAATGCATTTTTCAACGAAATCTTTTTTTAGTGATGAAGCCAATTTTCAATTGGGCGATTATGTAAACAGACAAAATTGTTGCATATGGGGCACACAAAATTCACAAACAGTCCTCGAACAACTTTTAAATTCCAGGAAAGTTACCATATAGTGTGGTTTGTGGTCAAGCGGCATCATCGGTCCGCAGAGAATTCTCTGCGTTACAAAACCATGATAACAGATGTTTTTGTGGCCACAATTGGCTAATGTTGACATCACTGACCTTTGGTTTCGGCAAAACGGCGCCAAAAGCCACACACAGTCGGCCAAACAATTCAGTTATTGCATGAGAAATTTCAAGGTCGCTTAATTTTTCGATTTGGTGCTGGCAATTGGCTGCGTCTTCTAGTGATTTAACTCCGCTAGGTTATTTTCTCTGGGGTCATTTGAAAAATCGGTTTTAGGTTTACAAACCACAAACAACTGATGATCTGAAAAATGAGAATATATACGAAAATGTTGTGAATAGAGCGGGCGACTGCCGTCGTGCTATAGGTGGACATTAGCCCAGCATCATATTCCACTATTAATTCCCATATTTCTACTTTACATTAGTATCAATAAAACTGAATTTGTTAAAAAAGTTTCTGTTTTTAATCCAATTTACTTCCTAACCTCAAATTTTGCACAGCCTTTATATGCTATCTGAAGTGTTCTTTTCTTTACAAAATATTTCGTATGCAGCCGTGGTTTATGACTTTTTTTTAAATACTACATTCGGTATTTGCTAACCATTTTGACAAAATGTCTAAAAATTTCTTATAGAATGTCTGCATTTGAAAGCGGAAATTTAATTTAGTAATTTTTCATAAAATTTAAATTCTTTGTTAAATTCAATTTAGATTTATAGGATAATTGTTCGAATATTTGCTTTAAATTCAGAGAAGTTTTTAGTTTTTCAACTTACACAGCAGAGCAGAACGCCGGTTGTTTTCGAAAGCCTCTACACTTTTATCATCTGTACTGATGTGTTGCGTGTTGTTGTTGTGGACTTAGTTTAATATGACAACAGCAAAATTTTAAAGGTAATATAGTGATCAGCAGTAGCCCCAGTGAAATACGTATAGGAGCTACTTAAAGCTCTCCATAATCAATTTTAAACTTTTTTAATAAATATGGGAAAATAACCAACATGAATAAATTTTAAATATTGTGTTAAACAGCAAAGTCCCCAAAAATTATGAATTTAATTATATTAGTTTTTATTATTTACACAAGTTTTATTAGGAAATTGCATACGAGAACTGTAGCAAACACACTATTATTTAATTCTCGTGTTGCCGTTTGATTATTTTCTTCATTTCCCATTTTTCGAATTTTTTGCTCCATTATACTTAAGTCAAACTTTTTTGGTTTGGTTTGAATTTGAATTCCTTCACAAAAATAGTTATATACTTGAATTCTTAGGTTAAGTGTTTTCTTTAAATATATAGATCTAGTTGTTGTACAGAAAACTTAGTTGTCCCCTAGAAAATAAATACCCTAATCAAAAATAACGACTTGCATCCGATAATTAGTACGATAAGGTCTTCAAGAATAAAAATCTAATATAATTTTAATAGAATCACGTAAGCCCAAAGGATTTTTATTACACCTCTGATAACACATTTGCATCTTTAAAATATGATTAAATAAAGGATTTTATAACTGGCAAACACATCCCTATAAAGGTACACTTATCCACGCACGCACACACACACACACACGAGTACAAATTGACTTTGCATGCACACAAGTACTATTCTACACAAATACAGAAGTACAGACAACCTTGTGACCTGTTCATAAAACACACCCTTGTGTGTCATGTGACAGCAGATGCCAGTGACATCCATCAGTTTAACAAAATTTATACTGGCAGTGTGTGCCAATGTATGTGTGACAGCCGCAAAAAGAAAAAAATGCCTTATTTATAATTAACATGTAAATTTCTATTACTCTGCCTGACTTGCTGTTGTTGTTCTTGTTCCTCTACAGGTGTATTATTTGTATCTATACATTGGCAGCATGATATTCCTGTTCTTCATGTATGCCACTCTGTTATGGGGTCGTCCTAAAATACCTGTCAATATTGGTAAATATTTGTAAATATATCAAATGCTTTTGAAGAAATAAAAATGAAATTGTTTTTTTCCTCTTTTAATTTTATAACATCTCCCACTTTTTAGCATCTCCCACTAAATTATCAGCCAAAACACGTTCGACAAGTGCTTCGGAGAGCATGGATGAGTCGGATACAGATAGTAATTCCATGCATAACAGACGTATGCCATCTGCTTTACCTTCAGCTAGACGGCCCTCATTGTTGTCACCTCTAGGACGTCAGCATCATTATGGCAGCTTTTATTTACGAATGGGTGCTGTGGGTAAGTGTATGACTAGGAGTGTGTTAACTTACGAATGACTACGGACATTGATTTGATTTGGTTTTATTGTCAGGAAGTTTAATTTTATACTATTACTTTTATTATATTTATTAAAAATTTCAATTTGTAGCTAATTAGTCAATGAATATAATGTGTTGAGGTGCAGCTAAAATGGATCAGTTCATTACCGTTTTCACCTGCTTAAGTTAAAGTATTTAATATAATAAAATTTGCTTTTATTTTTAGAATATTTTCCCAAGTTTTTGTTTAGTTTCACGTTTGTTTGCTTGTCTGCACACTGTTGTGGCTGTAATAAATGTTAGTTTTAAAAAATTATCACATAGGATCCAAAATATAGATTCAATTGCGTTTTTGTTGTCTTCCTGCTCTTCCTAAACTATTATTAATTCTAAACTGCAATAAAACGAAAACGGTTTGAAATATTGACAAATTAAATTTTTTGTTGTGAAGTACAAATGTTCCGGTTAGAGAAGTCATGCGGCTTCAACTCTTGAACCAATTGAACTTTGTATGGCGTCATACCGAGATCTTTTCGCAAAATGCGATGCAAACTGGTGAACAATAACGAGTTGATGTTGATGGATTTTCACGCACACTCTCCGAAACAGTTTCGATAATTTAGGGTATAATATATACATATGTATATATATGCATGTATATATATATATATATATATATATATATATATATATATATATACATATATAAATACTTTATGGGATTCCATATTAATATTGACGAAACTACACACGGAGTGAGAAACCTATATATACTATTTCCCTTTTTTGTGAAGAGTATAATTATTATTGTTATTATATGAGGCCATAAGCACCGCGACCCAAATGATCTTTTGTGCAGCCCAAGTGTTCACTGATGTAGATTGAGGCTGCGAATAAAGCCAATTACTCTATCGTACACCTCCCTGGAGTCATGAAATTGCCTCCAAGGAAACTCCTCCTGCACGACGCCACTGCGGGACAGTCGCAGAGAACGTGCTCCGGTGTCTCCTCCTCTGCTCCGCAGAGTCTACATACTTTGGTCTCAGAATTGCCCATGGTAAACTGGTGTCGTCTGAGACCGCAGTGTCCGGTAAACCAACCCGTTAATAATCTGAGGTCATTCTTGTCCATCAGAATTAATTTTTGGGATTTGTTCCGAGATAACGTAATGAAACGTTTTGCCTGTCTTAGGCCGTGAAGGGCTTTCCAGTGGCGATTAAACTCCACTCGAGCCCAGGAGTCATTCTGTTCTTTGACATATCCTCCTGAGATACCAAAGAAGGGTTCCGGTCCTATGAATCTACGATGGGCTCTTCTGTTCGCCAGACAGTCAGCCAGTTCGTTCCCAGCGTGGCCCTTATGGCCAGGCACCCAGCCTGTTCTGAGCGCCCAGTTCTATCAGCGATGTAACACAGTCCATAACAACCCCTGACCTGTTCCCATACGAGGTTATGGCCTTCAGCGCTGCCCGGCTATCAGACATCAGATAGATACGAATATTCTTACATCTTCTCATCAAGCATTCCCTAGCACATATGAATATGGCATAGAGCTCCGCTTGGAAGATCGTAGGGTATTTACCCATGGGAATTGCCCTTTGAAAGTTAGGGCCATATATCCCTGCCCCCGTATCCCCATTTTCCTGTTTGGAGCCGTCAGTGAACCAGACCTGGTCAGCATCTTCGTGCCATAAAGTGTGGTTAAGCCATTGACTCCTTTCAGGAATTATAACATCAAAGTTTCTGTTCAAAACTAGTGTTCAAAGAGTATAATAAATTAATATTGAAAATCTAAATGTATGTACTCGTATATACTACAGGCGTACGTCGGTGAAGGGCATATAAAATTCCGTACAGCCGAATATAGCACATTTATTTGATTTTTTTTTATGTGATATCTGTAGATCGTGTAATCTCTTTATATTTTGCTCAGACCTGAATTTTTAGTTGAGTCAATATCCACTTTATTGACTTAATTATCTTTCTGTTTACATATAAATTTAGTAAAATCAATTATGGTATGACCACTAAAAGTAAGCAGTAAAATTTTGTTTGTGCTTTTTTTTGTTGTGTGGTCAAGTATGTCTATATGCCTGCATTTCATTGGTTCTTACACCAAATCATTAGTAGACTTTAAAATAATACCAAAATAACAAAACCTCTCACCTTATACATAAACTCCCAAAAATTAATTGAGAATTACACAAGCAAAACAATAGGATTTGAAATTCAAGAAAACACAACAAACAAATTTTATTTTCTGTTTTTCATTGTGCCTTTTTTATATACTTTATTGTTTGCCAACGGCAGACTAATTGTATGAAGGTGGAAAAACAAAATAGATTTATATCGAATAAAATTTCTAATTACTGCTAAATTTAATGACAACATGTCTCAGTGTTTTTTAACCTTTTCTACAATTTAGGAGCTAAGTCTCACCGAACTTTGTGCCGTGAGTTGTGTTTTGCTCACTAAATACACTTTTTAGCAGTGCCGCATTTATAATTTTACTCCATATTATAGCAATTAAGTGTTAATTAAGCATTTACTTAATTAAAATTTTATGTGGTTAATTTAGTGCAATAATGGCATGGATTGCGAAAAACATAATTAAGATGCATGCCTGAACCCCGTATTTATTTTAGAGAGATATTTTAGATGCCGCCTTTGAATTAGTTTAAAGCAAATTGCTTTTACTGCCTTAACATATTTTTATATGCATCAGAATCGAACCGTAAATATATTTCAACAAAACCAGTGCTACCCAGTGTTATCGGTAATTAATTGCTGCTAAAAGTTGTTTTATCATGGAAGTACTTGTTATATATTCAAGTCTCATTTTATTTAGTTTTTGTAAATAAATTTTCCTTAAACAATTAAACTACACAATACTTAATTAAGTTGAATTTCATTTGATTGGGGAATTTGTGCTCTAATTTTAGTTATTATCCCTAAGCCTGTTTGAGTTAGTAGTGGCAGCGAAACAAGTACTCTTGGCATAAAGTGGTAGTAGTTAGTTTTTATTTCCCTTAATTTATGTTCAGTCTGAAAAGCTGGGGTTTTCCTTAAAGACCTAATGACTTTTTTTATATCTTTGTTATATTTATTTATTTATTTTTTCATACAAATGCTTCTTTTAAAAAATGAAAATGTAGGGGAGAACGAACTTAAGTAGTCTTTATTTCAACATTAAAAGAAATATTAAACGAAGGACTCACTATGTGTGTTATTTCTATACTTTATTCTGCTAAATTATTCTGGAGCATGACATTATGAGTTTTTTGTGTTCATTTTGGCTGTATTATTTTGAATTTGTCTCCTTCACATCCGCTATAGTTCTTTTTTCTGTTGTTGTTGTTGTTTTGTTTTGTTTACTTGCTATGCTGTTTGAGGACAGTGGTTTGTTTTTTCGAATCACTTTTATTTTCAATTGACATTGACTGTTTCCTATACCAGTTGCGGTAATATTTAATTTATTTAATTTTTTCTTTCGCTGTTGTTTTTAATGTTATTTTCTAGCTTTTGGTATTGGCAGCATGATTTATTCTGGCCTGGAGTTTGGTCAATATTTCGAGCTGAATCCTGATACAAAATGCCATAATGTTTTATTGGCATTAACACCGGCTACGAGAATGGCTTTTATCTTTATACAAATGTATTTTATATTTTTGAATAATGAGGTAAGTCGTATTATTTGGAATAATTTTTTTACTTTAATTTTCCATTACTGCTGTGAAAATGGGAGCTAACAGTTGAAAGCTTTACATGATGTAACTGCTTATACTATAAGATTATATGAAAGCAATAAACGCTATTAATAATGACTATTATTTTGGGCATAAATCATTTGCTAACAAATCTTGTGCTGCGGGCATAAGAATTCAACAAAGGAAATTATAAAAGTATACATAAAAAAATTAATTCATTCTGTGTATGCAAAAGCAGACTGAGGGAATTTTCATTCGTTTTCTCTTTTTTATTGCTTTTTTTATCAGTCACATGTCAGACATGAGCTACTCATAAACCTTTAAAATGCTATATTTGATAAAAGCAGTGAACAATGCAAATCGAATGCTTATATAAAAACTTTCAAACATCAAATGAGAATTTCAAAAATATTCAAAATACATTTAAGCATCACTCTAGCAAAATTTAACAACTTTGTTTTTACTTGCAATCTAAACTGCAAGAACGAAATTCGTACGCCAGACTGGGTCCAGGCAGTAAATTTTTAATAAATTTTAAAAATGCAACAAAACAAATACGATTTGAAATTTTGGCAAATTTATTTATTTTTTGTTGTGAACTACATTTGTTCCACGGTTTCACATCGAAGGTTCTTAGCGGCCCAGTGACATCACCATTTAACCAATAAATCGATTGTGGCATGATATGTTTGGCAAGTTGCACGTTCCTCTTAAAACCAAACATCGTTCACATCAATACCATGAACATCGGGCACAAAAAAATCGTGTATACTGGTGCGATAGGTGTCTCCATTGACTGTAATGGATATGCCGACCTCATTTTCAAAGATATATGGGCCAATGATGCCTCCTCTCCACAAGCCGTACCAAACAGTCACTCGTAATGGGTGCATTGGCTTCTGTAAGACTATGTATGAGCCCGAAATACGGAAATTTCGCTTATTAACGTAGCCATCAAGATGGAAAAATCGATTTCCGGTCAATTGTCTTTGTTTTGGATGTAAGTTTCAAGCGTAACTCGATACATTTCCTTCCGAGGAGATAATGTACTGAATTTTGTAAAACAATAGAATGACATAAGTATTGCCAGATTCAAAATAGTGGTTCAATTTTAAACCGCTAGATGACTCATACAAAAAATTTCAAAAATTAAATGAGAATTACATGATTGAAACTTTCCCATACTGGCCTCAGGCAGTAAATTTTTAATAATAAACAATTTATTATGAATAAAAAATTTTATTTAGCAAGATGTGCCAAAGGAGACTACAATATTTTAAAAACAGCTAATTCTATTTTGTCACCACATCTGCGATTATCTAAGGGAAGTACGAGGGCTGTTTGATAACTCTCTGAATAAGTATATACAAAATTTTTTGCCAAATAAGCATTTTATTTTCCAACTTAATTTCCCTTAAGATCAATACATTTAGTCAGGTATTTTTCCTATATTTTATAACTTCCAAATAAAAGTGCAAAGGGAAAATAGTCGCAGGGTGCTAAATCTGGAGAATCTGCTGAAGCAGTTCGTAGCCCCATTGATGGATTTTTGAAGTGATCACACAATTACGCTATTACTTTTTTGTCTTGGACTAGGACTCAGACGTTCGATTTGAGCTTCCCCAAGTTAAAAGTGGCAGGAAGGACCTCTGTTGATTCCATATGCAAACCGTTCGTCCAAAGAACAAATTCTCTCTGTAATGCGTAGTGCGGTCCACTGGCAACTCAACAAGAAAACGATGCGGCCTGTGTAAAGAGCTTCACAAACTTCACAATAGGCTTTGATGTAGGTGAGGTTGTCAGATGGGGTGAAGTATATTTTACACTGTCTTAAAACACCGAGGCACTTTAGCCCTTTTTTTGATGTATGAAATATGTGATCATGGAAAATTGCACTGTATTTTAATGCCAAGAACATCAAGAGATTTTGATTCCCAAATATGGACGGGGCGGCACCATCCACCAGCTGCTTATGAGGAAGTACTGCAGGAAGCACTGCATCTTTCTAGGGTCAATCTTGTTCGCGAGGCCACATTCGGAGATTGACACGAGATCACTTGTAAGCGACTCATTAACTCTTATGGTCGAGAGTGTGCAATTGCGGTACTCATGTCCAAATATTCATCTAAAATGTGATGTACTCGCTCCACCTCACGTATTCTCATATACTGATCTTTCGATATTGCTCCATGAAATTTATCAAGTATTTCTTGGGTGATGACCTATTTCGTTGGAACTGATAGTACAGCGCCACCTGTGGTAATACGAAAACAAAACGAACTCAGTAAACTACTTTTTAATAATTGAAATCGATGCTGCAGGGTTCCCATACTATTTCAGTCAGGTTTTTGCGCAAAAAACAAAAGCAACACACGAAATTCACTTTTTTCTATTTTTTACGAAATTCATCAGCTTTTTAATGGCTGTCAAGCATAAACTAAATGGCGCAGATGTCTTAAAGTTTGATCTTAGTCTTTTTAATACATAGATGGTAGTTGACGGTAGCACTGTTGCATTTGAAGTTGCTTCCTAGGAAAATGAACAAACAAAAATTTACAGGGTTACCAGACACCCCTCGTAGCTATCAGTGTCTAATATCAAATATATGAGGAGTGTGTTTTATAGCACGTTTCCACAGTGAACAAATTAAATTGATATTAGAAAATTATGTCGAAGTGTTTCCATTTTCGAAATCAATTTGACTTTTGTATTGTTTGGTTATTTTTTAACATAAAAAAAACAACAATTTTGTTCAATGTTAACTGGAAATGGCAACATCAAAAGAAAATCTACAAAAATGTAAAATAGAATTGAGTTTTTTCTAAATTTTATTCAAGAAATCAAATCAGCGCTATTTTACTCGTACTTAAATGTCACTTATTCGCATTTGTAACTCGCCAATAATGGATACCCCATGGTTGCATTTGTAAGAAGAGCAGCCGCGCAGTGTTGCACAGACAAATTTCGAAATAATTTGGAGCAACTAAAGTCATCTGAGATGATTTGGCCATATGAAAAATATATGGGAAATCATGTCGCAAATTACTTAATTTGGGCAAATGAAAGGTAATGGCCCAAATCACGTATATGGAAAAGTACTCGCATATTCTTTTAATTTAAATGATTGAATTTGTTTGTTTGTTTTAAAACAATTTCAACAAAAACATTTGCTAATTTATTGAATTTTTTATTACAAAAAATTTATTTTGTCTTAAAGCGCCATCTTTAGGAATATTTAATAACAACTATTGTAAGAAAAAATCCATACTAACCAATTAACAATTTAATTTTCTTTTAGCAAATCAAAGTATATCGTTATAAAATAATTGCCCGTTTCGGTCTCATGCACATGATTGGCACCAACCTGGCAGTTTGGCTTAATGTACTCATACAGGAAACGAAACACGAAATACTGACATTCTACAATGTGGAAAATCGTACACTGCGTATATCTCATCGTATACCAGGACACTCAAGGGCCCACTCCATATTGGCGCCAGCAGATCCAAATGCTCTTGTCAGAGTTCCCAGAGGATTAAAGGGTCCTTACCAAATATTCGAATGTCGTCGTACAAATATTTTAGGTACTTTAGTACAAGATGCTTCACCCTTTTTATTTCCTTGTACCATAGAATATTCATTGATATGTGCTGCGATATTGTATGTCATGTGGAAAGGAATATCCCGGCCCCAGACCCCGAAGCCCCAAAGACCAGACATGATTAGTTCGCCTGTAAAAAGATCTCCTCACCACTATTCGGTTGACTGTGCCAGAGCCCATAAGGGCCTCTTTGTAGGCATTTTGGTACTGGTTTTGACCATTATATCATTAATATTATTTTTCGTATTGATATCAAGACCAGACTTTGTGGCGTTGGCCGTTATGGAAGTAACAATATGCGAACTATTCATTTATGGTACAGCAACCATAGCAACACTAGTGGGCATGATTCAAATAAGACATTTACAATATGACGCATTCCGAAGCTTTTCTTTGGACGACATATTATTGGTTGGAGCTCAAACTGGATCATTTTTATACAACATTTTCACTGTTATAGCGGGTCATTTTTCTTTAAGAAGTGACGATTGGCTGGTACCGCTCAATGCCCTGGCTTCCATAGTACAAACAGCCTGCCAGACGATGTTTATATTGGATGCCAGTCGTCGTCAGGCGGTGATACCGGAACATATACGCAAAAAGCCAGGAAGAGAAATAGTCACATTTATGTTGGTGGTCAATTTGGCGATGTGGGCTATAAGTACGTTGGAAAAGTCCAGAGCCGAGTCCCATCCCATACAGCTTAATTTCTATGGCTTATGGGCCTGGACCATTATTACCCACGTGTCCATGCCATTGGCCATATTCTATCGCTTCCATTCCACTGTATGCCTGTGCGAAATCTGGAAGAGGGCTTATAAACTTAAGCCAACATTTATGTGAGAGTTAGCCCGTGAGCGCATTGCAAGCATTGCGCAACAACAGCAATTTTGTGACGATCTTAAAACAAATTTATCCTACTGTTACTGCTCAACCACCATTGTGGAGACAATCGAGGAAGTGGACAGCAATGGCAGTAATAATGGCACATCGAATGGCAATGGAAATGGTACAACAGCAGCGGCGAATGGCAATGCCAATGGTAAATGCACTGAAACTGAAACTACGGCTCAAGTGGAAGGAGAGGGAATTGGCACTGGCACAGAGGCTACCGAAGAGGAGGAATTGGATACTACAGATAATGAGGCCGTAGACGGTACGAAGCCAACCAATAAACAACTACAACAACAGCAGAGCACAATATCGCGGAAATCATCCGGTGGCGGTGGAAGTGTAGGTCAACGTGCATTTTGTCCGGTCTATATAATAAATGGCGAATGAGTTTATATGCAATTTGACTATATAGATGCCATCAGTCAACGTGAACTGACATTTGTATGAATCTTTCTTTCATAAACAACAACAACAAGAACCACAATAACAACCAGCAATGCTTTCTTTGAAAACAACAACTGAAAAAAAAACTATTTTACAAATTTAGATAAAGCAAATCTGACCAATTTTTATTTGAAATTTTAAACACTTAAAAGTATGTTTAACGATATAAAATCAAATTAAATATTTTGAAAGACATTTTTGCATGAAATACACACACATTAACACTTTTTGTAATTATACACCGATTTCTCAACTCAACTTTCTCGCCATGCTTTCACTGCATATCTCTGTTTCAACATAAAAACTGCATAAGCAAAAAAACAAAACAAATTTATGGAAAACGTTATTAAAACCAAGAAGTAGTTTATGGTTAAATTAGTCTAAAAAGCGAAAAAAATTATATCAAGCATAATGTTCAAATTTAGCTAAAGTATTAAGACGATAAAGATGAGTAAGAAAATAGCAAGAAAACCCTAATTCATAGTTAACGCAACTCGTATTAGAAGATAATGACTGCAAGGAATAGAAAGGAAAAAGTAATAAAATTTGTTGTTCATATTAGAATCTCGTATATACTCGTATCAAGAAATAAAACTAAAGCATTGGAGTAAAACATAAAAATATCTTTGTATTATCATTATTAAACGTTTTCCTAATGACATTTTCGATAGTATTTAAAACACCAGTAAAGCATTTAAATGATGAAGATTAATAGGATACAATTCGAAGAACACATTAATTATAGCATAGAAAACCCATTAAATTTACTCCCTTATTCATAAAAGTTATGAGAGGCTTATAAGAATGTAATAGAGCAAATTTCATATGAAATTTTGTTTTATTACACTGTTATTAGACTCTCATAATTTTTATGAATAAGGGGGTTAATATTTTCGCTCACATTATTAAATTTACTTGACTAGAATTTTTAAATTAGTACGAAGGACCATGAGAAAGCAAAACAACTTATTAGTCTATAGATTATTTTCTATTTAAGCCAATAGATTTTAGTCTGAATTTCATCCTACGATGTACTATAGCAAAAAGAAAAAAAAACACAAAAAGAAGTAACATTTTATAAATTCTGAAATAGTCAAATTATTATATATGAATAGAATTTGGTATTATTAGTTTTTATGACGAAATAGTATTTTGCCAACGTCACGTCAAGACCATATTAAATAAAGGACACTTCTGTACAAGGTCTTACAAAGTAGTCACAGGATGTGAGAAGTAGTTAATTGTTGTTCACATGGAGTAAGCAAGTGTCCTATTTTTATACCCTTAAAAAAAAAGTGTGGATGGTATATTATTTTGTCATTCCATGTGTAACGTAGCGAAATATTCCGCTGAGACCCCATAAAGTATATTTATTTTTGATCAGTGATGAAATTTAAAACAATCTAGTCATGTCCGTCTGTCCGTCTGTGGAAATCGTTATTCAGTCCAAACGAAAAGAGCCAGACCCTTGAAACTTGGTATAAATATATCTTGAAGCATAGTACACGTCAAGTTTGTAAATAGGCTGAATCGGACCACAGGGGAAAAAGTTCCCCTCACAAGAACCAAACCAACCTCTAAAAACAAAATAATTTTTAAAGTTTTTTGTAATTGTGTTTAGCAAATGATCTATTTTTATGTCAAAAAAAGTTCAAACCGTTCAAGTTGGAGCTAAAAAAAATAAAAGAAATAAATTTTTGAACCCCGCTTTCATTACTGGTCCTTGAAGTAACATATTACATTTAAAAATAGTGCAAATATTTAACAAATTAAATGCCTTAAGACTACATTCCTTAAAAATTTAATTTTCAAGCTTTTACGATGAAAGTAAGATGTTCTCTGATCTTCCTCTGCTCTAAGTCTCCGCCCACCTTTGCCCGCTAAATGACCTTATTTAAAAAAAAATTTTTGTTTTTCTGCACTTAATTATTCCAGCAATTTTATAATTGTTAAGTTCTTACAACAAAGATGAGATCTTTCCCGCACGACCCTTGCCGGCTTAAAATTTCGCACGAAATTTTCTTAAAGGAACTCTGATCGAGCAGGTTAAAAATGTTTAATTTATTTATTAAATATTTGGAGGATATTTAAGATTCGAATATAACGTTTTTAATTCTTGATATTGTCTTGACGTAACGTTGAAAATTATTTACAGAATAAGAAAGGATATATAAAAGCGAGATAATATTTAAAAAAAAAAGAATTTTAGTTTATTGTCCACATGATATCGGTCTGAAAAGCATTTAACAAATTGTTTATTCAAGTAAAATAGGCATTTTATTATGGGGCGATACACAATATTGAAAGTCATAAATAATATAATGAGCCGTGGAATATCCAACACGTATTCAAGATAAAGTGTATATCACCATGAGCAATATAACCAGACCCCAAGTTATCGCATTCTTTATCGAACGGAGTTTCCATACAATTTATATAAAAATTTCGGTCAATATCGAATGCCGCAATTTGCTCCCAGCTAGAACACCTCAAGTTCTAGCTTGAAAAATCGAAGTCAGACTTATTTCCAAAATTTTTTTTATATTAATAAACACTTTAATGAGAGTTTATATATACATTTCATAAATCGGTTGAAGAGCAAACCAAAATGCTAAATTAATAACTGCTGTAGAATGTATAGCTAAAAAGAAACCCCTTAAAATTTGGATTATTTAACATAAAAATAATAGGGAACCAAAATTTCATCAGGCATAAATATTGATAGAAGGAGGTAAATCTACTAGGACTCCATCTGTAAAATTGGATGGTTTGTTCAAATTAAATAATTTTCAAACAAATCTTTTTAATTCCATCACTAAACAAATTTTTATTATTAACTAGAAAATTATAGTCGAAAAGTTAGATCTTTAATAGCATTTCCTTACAAGAATATCAAAGCCAATTGAAATAGACGATGATTTAATTAACACATTTATTTAAAAATAGCATGCAATTGGAACGAAAAAAATGACTGTGTAATTTTTTTGTGTGCAACGCATTTCAATTTTGGAATATCATTTGCCAATGTTTTTTAACTTACATTATTTTTTTTGGCAGAAATAATTGTTGTTAATTATAAAATTTTTTTCCTGAAATAATTCCCTTTAGTGAATGTTGGCTTTGTTATATTCCGGTTTTTGCAGAAGAATCAAAAGCGTTTTTGCTTTCATTATTTCTTTGATAAATAAAATGTTTAACAAACAAAATGCACACAAGAGAAAAGAAGAAAATAAAAAAGAAAAATTAACCTCTATCTGTTTCTGTCAAAAAGTTAAAATCAGAAAACATTAACCACCACATTTGAAATCGATTTAAACAAATTTTTTAATAAAATGTGTTTCCAAATTATTTTCAACCTTATGAATATGGGAGAACTATTTTTGGTAAATAATGTCATAAAATAACAATTGGTTTAGCACATAGAAACCAATTGAGAATAAACACCCTGGGAATAACAATTATTTATTGATTCTAGTTAAAGATCGTTGTTGCTTAACTCAATTTATATTGAACAGTTCTAAATCTTTATTAATAAATCGTTTATCTCCGGAAGCCAAATTAATCCAAATAGCTGGCATTATAATAATTTATAAAGGAACCTTAACTACCGATTTATTAAAACAAAAACTTAAGAAGAAACCAAACAAAAAAATAAAATAAAATGTATAAACGCAAGGAAACAACAAATCATAATCATAGCCCACCACATAAATTATTAAAAAAAAGTTATAAATTAAATATGACTAGTTATAAAAGCAAACATTTTTTAACCATAAAGTAATAAAACAATTTTGGACATAACCTACTTATACAAAAAACAAACAGAGAAATGAAACAAGTGCATGATTTATAATTAAAAATTATAAATGAAGAGGTATAAAAACGAAATGACAAATATTTATTTAAATATTTTAAACAACTGAAATAGTTTACAATTCAAAGTTTAAGAATAGCGAAAAAAAAACAATGTTTGTATAGAGACTGATTGTGTGTTCATTGCAAAAATATAATTAAAAACATTTAGACAAAATACTCTTAAAAACAAGAACTTGGATTAAAACGTAAAATAAAATATATTTGTTTGAAGTTGAAAATATTGTAAAGGGAATTTTTGGATATATAAATATATAAACTAAAAAAAAATATATAATCAAAATTAATTTTGAAATGAAATTTGAAATTATTACAGCAGTAGTTATTAAAAAAAAAGATAGAAATTATAAAAAATTCGTTCATATCTTTTAATTGGAAAACTTGTATGAAAAATCTTTCAGTTTTCAAGTATTTTTAAAGTGATTTTCATATAAACATTTTGCAGAGGAAAGTGTTCTTTATACAACTCTGATGGCCAATACGCAAAATTTTTCTTAAAATGAAAATCTGTAAGAAACTCTGTTTTTCCATGCGGTTTTCAAACACTTGTGAGTTGACGGTCTTTATGGTGCAAACATCACTAAAGTGTTATGTGTTGTTTCAGAATGTCTGTCGTTGTGTACAAACGAACAAATGACTGTTATTTCACGCATTCCTTCTGTAGTCAATACTAAAAATAATGTAAAGCAGAATACGCCACTTTTGAACTGCATACGTACACAACAGTTAGTTCTCTTATATGCGAATGTTACTCAACGACTGACATCGCTGCGATGTATGAAGGTGTCATGAAATAAATGAATATATCTTGTATCCTATAGATGTTTTTTGACAGGGCACAAAATAAACCAAATTTAGTTAAGTCAAAAAAAAAAAAAAAAAAACTGAAAATATTTATAAACGATTTTTATCCAAAAAATTTTTAAAAATTTGGTTATGTATTATGAATAAAAATATTCGAACTAAATAAAATATTCGAACATTGTTTTAGAATTTTTTATCCGGAAGAAATTATTTGTATAAAAATTATTCGAATAATTGTCATTCGAAAAATTGTCATTCGAATATTTTTTATTCGATTAATTTTTATTCGAATAATTGTTATTCTTATAATTGATATTCGCATAATTGATATTCGAGTAACTGTTATTCGAATAATTGTTATTCGAATTATTTTTATTCGAATAACTGTTATTCGAGTAACTGCTATTCGAATAATTTATTCGAATAATTTTTCGACTAAACGATTTAAAATCGATTCGAAAGAAATAATCATGAACATAGTTTTAGTGTAGCAGCTGTATTATGCACTATTCGTATTAAAATATATACGATCAGAAATCGAATGAAAAGTCACAAGAATAAAATTTTTGACGCAAATATTTTTGTCTAAAAGTAATTCTTATCTGCCTAATTAACACGATTGTACTTATGTAATTAACAATTAATAGAACTTAAAACAATTAACAGATTGTGTTTTACTATCGGCGATATAGCCATCATTTGCAATTTAAGGTATTTTACTACTACAATAATTCCATTCGTATAAAAGTCAGTACTAATTTAAAAATCTTTTTTAAATTTTAAAGATATTTTTAAAAGTAAATGCAATGCAGTAAATTCAGAACTATCTATCGATTTACTTACATGTGAAGATAAATATTTTTTGTACATTAGAAATGGCATAACAATATTACAGTTTTTAATTATCGTTTTCAATATAGATAAGTTTTCGAAAATAAACTTAATTTCTCACCTAGGTAAATCAAAAAAATTTGATGGCTCTACGATGAACGCAAATTATTGTTCGATCGTGCAAATGATATTTAAAACAAACTCAAAATTATTATGATAATAATTGCTTTATCGGACTCAAGTTCAAATCTGTAATCTGAATTTTTTTTATGAATGTTAAATAAATTCAAGTTATTTTTATTAAGAGTGGAATAATGGAATATTTTAAATCATCAAACTGGCAGAACGGATCAGTACTGGTTTTGAGTCCGCTCATGGTCAGCGTGCTTTGTTCAACTTTTTCCACTTGCCACGATGGTACTAGTCATAAGGAATATCAACTATTTAACCGCTGTTTTTAACGAAATAGAATATGAAAAATATATTCTCAGGAATTTTTATTTTAAAAATATCTATGTTGAGGGAGGAATAGTTCACAATTTCTTGTGAAAAAAAAACAAAAAATTAATTGTTTTTATTCTTCCTTATTCTGCAACGTCAGGTCGAGACAATGTGAAAACCATGAAACTGATGTAGTCCTTTTCTACAGAGATTGAAAATTTTTAACACTCTTTTGTCAAAGCCCTAGAAAAAAGTCACAGGCTGTCGGAAGTAGTTAGTAGTTGCCCGTTTTTTTTGTAATTGGCTTGACGTGAGTTATGGAATAAACAGAAATATGTTTCGGCGTGTTAGTGGGTATTAAGTAATTAATTTCTCTAGTCACAGTTAGAAAGTTTGTATCATACAAAAATACTTTCTTGTAGCAAAACAAAACCATTAATTCGAAAGGATTGTTGTTCAATTCCTCATTAACGGAAACTTTAACACCTGAACAATGTTATTTCAAAATAGTTTTGAAATAAATTTTCTTAATTCGTTGTGTGTAAGCAGAACTTAAAATCCCAGTCTGTGTACCGATTTCTTTCAAAATCTATGAATAAAATCGATTGTTAATATAAAAACTTTAAAAAAATTGTATCCATAAAAAAACGAATGGTGAAATAGCAGTCCCACATTTTGTCATTGATAATTATTTTTTAAAGTTAAAAACTTTTGTTTAAAAACGACCGCTGCAACTTGTTGAATATAGCAAAAACCGGTAAAAAGAAAACTGCAAAATTGATTGTTTATGTTGCAATTGTTTTGTTAATAATTATTTAAGTGAAATTATTTAACTTTTGTTGTGATAAATTTTGAATATTTATAAAACAATAAGAAATCTTTTAATATCTAAGTTAATTTTAACAAATATTATTGATAAAATTAAATTATAACAAAAAAAAAAACAACAATAATACTCTAATTGGTAAAAAGACAAATCAAAAACTTAAACTTTTACATATAATAAATATATAAAAATAAATATATATATATATATAAAAAATATATATCTCGTATTAATTTAAATATATAATTTCAAAGGCCAAAGATTGAAAACAAAATAAGTTAATTGTGAATTTAATTGTTAATTTTTTATTATTCTAGCTTTATAAATTTATATTTATTATTATTATTATCATAACGAATTATATAAATTAAATCAAAAGTAAACCTTAAACTTTGTAACACTTTTTGCTAAGTTCTTTTTCCAACTACTTTCTACGAATCATATTTGAAATTACACACGAACAGGCAGACATTTGTGTCGTAGTAAAGTTGTATACTATAAAACAAATTAATTAATTGTATGATTGATTTAATATCACTGATATTTTTTATATAAAATATTTAGATATTTAAATTCATTCTTAAATATATATATATACACTTATACATACTAAATATACATTCTTTTTTTGTGAACCCTTGTCCTGTACAACCTGTTTTAATGTCACTCGTAATGATAAGATTTAGTCATTTTTAAAAACAAAATTTTTAATTAAATATATTTAATAGAAATCATAGATTTAAATTAATTTTTTAATCCTAAAACTAATTCATTGTATGAAGAATATATTATGTGAACGAAACAAAAGAAAAAAAAAACAAGAAAAAAGGAACACTGGAAATTAAAAATGATATATAAAATTTAAACAGTAGTTTATTATGTCGTACGATTATTGCAATGAATTCAAATTGATAAAATTGAAAAATGGTTAAAATATTTAAAACGCAAAGTATTATAAATGATAATAAAGTAATAAAGAAAACAATATTAACACATAATTGAGTGATAGTTTAATTATACATTCACAAAAAGGTAAGTTTCAAATGTGTTTGTATAACTTCAAAATAAATATTTATAATTTATTGAAATTAGAAAAAATTGTATGCGAATATTTTCAACATTTCATGTTTGTATAAAACTCTTTCGAAGTAAATGAGAATTATAAAATAATAACATTATTAGCTAAAAAACTTATGCAGAGACCACGAAAAATTATTCAAAGCCAGTTTTATGGTCTATTATAAAAAAACAAATAATTCATGGATTTGTGAACAAAAAATTTTGTTGTATCGTTTTTTGAAAGTTTTTTGTTTTTCAGATGTTAAAAATATAATTTCAACCCCGTATGGTAATTTTAGTTTGACGCGCACTAGTTAATAAATTATTCACTATAAGAAATCTCGATTAAAATAGTTTGAAAGTTAACTCGAAATGAATTAATTATTAGCGCCTCATTATGACTATTCACATGTAATTTTTCATTCCTACATTTTATTTTTTCCGAGAAAAAAAATACTCTAAACTGGGAAATTAGGGAAATCACAAAGAATTGTTTATATAAAAACTGTAATCATATTCAACTTACAAAGACTTCAACTTATACAAAGAACGAACGAGTCGCTCACAAGTGATCTCGTGTCAATCTCCGAATGGGGCCTCGCGAACAGGGTTAAGTTTATATCTCATAAGACGCAGTGCTGTGTGCTTACGCATAGGCGGCTGGTAGAAGGTTCTGCGCCATCCGTGTTTATGGATGGTATAGGTATTGGGGAATCAAAAGCTCTTGATGTTCTTGGTATGAAAATACGGTGTGACGTTCGATGGATTGCTCACATTCTTCACATTTCAAAAGAAGTATTCAAGTGCCTCGGCTTTTTAAGACAGTGTAGGACATACTTCACCCCAACTGCTCGACCGCGTACCAGAGAGGGCGAAGAAGCTCATCGGTGACAGTAGGGTAGCCAACTCTATTGACGCATTGGAGCATCGACGCAACGTGGGGTGTGTTTCACTGTTCTACCGATACCACAACGGAATGTGTTCTGGTGAAATAAGGACACTTGTGCCCGAAAACCGTTTATTCTTGCGAGCTACCCACACTTCACATAGGGCGCACCCTTTTGTGGTTGAGTTGCCAGTGAACCGCACCACGTATTACAGAGAGAATTCGTTCTTTGGCCGAACGGTTCGTATGTGAAACAAACTTTCAGCAGAGGTCTTTCCTGCCAGTTTTAACTTGGGGATGTTCAAATCGAATGTTCACAGACACTACTCCCTCTATCCTCCTTCCCATAACCAACTTCCCTAGTTCCTAGTTGTAGGGGTCATCCCCTGAGTGCTGGTCCAAGAAAAATAAATAAAGAACTAAGCCACCGAATAATTGTGGACAAGCAATAAGCACTGATGTGACAGTGTAGCGTCCTTCGAAAACAGCTGTTCTGCTCTGCTGTGTAAGTTGAAAAACTGATGCTGGCTTTTCTGTGAGCCTTCAAATATTATTTATTATGTTTTTCCGAATTTAAAAAATTTTTTTACAAATGAGCCTATCAATCTTGATTGAATTTAATATAGAATTGTTTTGTTTTTTGATAAATTAATTTGTTATTGTGATTTAATTTGTACAATTAATTTGCATAAATTCGCTGTTGGCTGAAGTAGTAGAACACGAGACTATGAAGCGGAGAGTCCTGAGTTCGAGCCCCAGCTGAGTCATGAAATATTGTGTTGAATTCTTCTGATCAGCATTAGTGCGTGGTTGTGTTAGTTGTTGCCAGCCTGTTTTCAGTGATGAAGGCATAGTACTGATCACTGGACAATTACTGGCAGCGACTGACCCAATCATGTACTAAAAGCAGAGTAACAGCACCCACCTTCGTCGGCCCTGTAGCAAAAATTAGCCGGCGAAGTAAAAGGTTGAAATAGCTACAAAAAAAAAAAAAAAAAAAAAAAAAAAAAAACAACTGTCTATCTTCTCATCTTTCCTAATCTGTCCCCTCAATACTATCCCCTCGTTTTCAGTTCCAGCGCAATGCATTGCATATATAGGGGACATCCCCTGAGTGCTGGTCCTACTCCTAAAAAAAAAAAAAAAAAAAAAATGTCATGGTCCAAAGAAAAAATTACTGCACACTCCTTCGTCACTGTTATAACGAAAGTTCGCAGGTGAAGTAAAAAACCAAATAGCTACAAAAAATTCTATATCTTTTCATCTGTCCTCACAACCCTTTGCTTTCTTAAAGCTAAGATCACAGTATCGAAGCAATGTACCGATTTTCGTCGGCTCACTGCAATAAAGTCATAAGTACTACAACAAAATTGCATTATTTCTCAATTAATTCTGAAATAAGTCTATATGGCTTTATTACCATAATGCAGTGTGGTGCAATTATATCCTTATGTTTCAATTAGTTGACAAATAAGGCAAATTTAGCTTATTACTTATAACTTTTTTTCAGTGAGCCGACGAAAATCGGTACATTGCGCCGATAGTGTGATCTTAGCGTAAGTCTGACACAATGCATTGCATGAGGAGGGTTCATACCCTAGCACTAACACTTAAAATACACAGACATAACAATTAGCTTAAACCACATCTAATGAATAGTTTGAAACGAAATTAATCTGTGTACAAGGAGAGTAATGTAATAAATACTTCAGTACATGCAAATACATATTGAAACTGATGATTGAGTATTGTCAAGGTTTCCCTTATATTTTTAGTGTGACCTTTTTTTTGCTGTCGAAGATAACTATGATGAAAAATAAGAAACTTTTGTCAATAGCTAATATTATGCTGAGATTAGTTAACACGATATATACCAAAACCACTAATGAAAAATTAAATTAATTACAAATTTGCAAGTGTGTATGTATACACAAATAAAAGGTCCACGTACATGATTTTTCACACAAGAATGAGTGAAATGGGTGTTAAGTACAAGACAGCAAATGACAACAATAAAAAAATCAAGAAAATTTCTTGAACAACAGAAGACTAGAGAAAGTAGAACTTCAGATAGTACAAGAAAATGTGTGTATGTATGTGCTCGTATATATAGACTATTTTAAGAAGTAGTTCATGTAAACACATATTACAGTAATAGTAAAATACATACAGACAGATGTACACATGTATGTATGTACACGTATATAGATGGGGATGACAATAGATTGTTTCTGGGATAGGAATGAGAGAGCGAGCTGCTGATATTACACTCCTGTAAATGGAAGAAATTGGAACTGGATGAAAACAAAACCAAAATGTACACACACACACACTTTTGTCTTCCTCTACAAACGACAAGAGCACAATTGGGACCAACCCATATATTAAAATGCTACTTAGTATTATTAATACATACTCCTATATACATATGTACTTCATGTATGTATGTATACGTACATTCTCATATAGTTCGTAGATAATACACATCCATTGCAGGACGAAAATGTGTAGAAATCCAGAATATGTTGTATTGATAAAACAGCCTGCGCGCCAGAAATAAACTTATTTATGAAAAAAAATAAATAAAAGTCATAAACTTTACGGATAAATTAAGATTTCAAGATAAAAGTGTACTAAAGCTTTTAAGGAATCAAAAGCTTTAAATGGATGCTGTGTGTACATTTAAAAAAAATTGGTTTTCAATTTATACACATATTTTTTTCAGCAGCTGATACAGACTGAGAGAAAGTTGTTATTGTTAGAAAAGCTTTTTTTTAGAAACTTTTGTGGATATTAAAACTAAAAGAGATGGTTGTTGATATACCCGAAATTCTCCTACTTTTAGGAGAACTTTCCACAAACGTATCCTCAAAAGCTTATTGCATTTATCTCTTTCTAATATATGTATGGGTGTATGCACTTCAGGTGTTGCATAACATATAAAAATAGCATTAAAAGCGGTTATATCTGACAAACCATGCCAAGATATAGATCCGTAAGCACTCCGAAAATCTAAATTTGGACAATTTCACTGCAGGTTCGTTTTAAATAAGAATTGAGAAGGATATGAAATTTCCTCTGGACTCTAATTTTGTATGGGATTCTAGTTCCATGGAGAATATTTTAAAACTGCTGTTAAAGTATGCCTACGGTCTATCTTTAATCGAACATAATAATTTGATAGATCAGTATTCTTAGCATAGATTAGCTGTCCCAAAGATCATTCAGGCTGCTGTGCGTTGTAATACCACGAGTCTTACGGTGACCATATGTTTCAACGAAAGAAAGAGCATTTACAATTAAAATTTTAGATTTATTGTGCAATATGTGCATAAAGAACTTATTGACGTCTATTAATGTTTTTAATAAATAAAAGATGCCCAGAAATACATCTGCTATTTAATAAAAGCGTTTTAAATTCTGCACAGTTCCTTTGCTGAATATAATTTCTATTGCTATATTAAATTGAATTAAGATTTATATTGCTCGAAATTTTTTAATTTAAATCTCAGAAAAACATGATAAATATTCCAAGGCACAAAGGCAAGTCAACATCTGTTTTTGTTATTCAACTTACACAGCAGAGCAGAAGAGCTGTTTTCGAAAGACGCAACCCTTTCATCATCAGTGCTCATGTGTATTGTGTGTGTTATAACAATAACATGTTAACATCAGGTTGATACAGTTCTCGTATCCTTTTTCACAATAAAATTTGTGTAAATAGGAACTGTAATCACATTCAACTAAGCCACCTAATAAGTGGTGACAAACGCAATACACATGAGCACTGATGATGAAAGGGTTGCGTCTTTCGAAAACTGCTGTTCTGCTCTGCTGTGTAAGTTGAATAACAAAAACAGATGTTGACTTGCCTTTGTGCCTTGGAATATTTATCATGTCTTTCTGAGATTTAAATTTAAAAATTTCGAACAATTAGCCTATAAAATCTTAATTCAATTTAATATAGCAATATAAAAGGTTCGTTAAAATTCTTACTACAAAGGCACTAATATTTAATAAATTAACTGAGACAATCCCCTTTATTCTGTAAATATTTGTCAACGCCACGTCAAGACAATACGAAAAAAAGGACAGTCGTCTACTCCTTGTGGGCAACAATTAACAGCTTCTGACAGCCTGTGACTACTCTATGTGGCCTTGAATATAGCAAGAGGTTGTTAGAAATTGATAATTGTTGAAGAGTATGAGTACAGAAGTATTTTAATTTTGAAATTGTCTTAACGTGATGTTGACAAACAGTTACAGAATAAGGGGGAATATGTCGAATAGACGATTAATGAATAATTATTATAAATGAAATTTATGTGCTGATGGCTAAGCAATGTCTATATGTATTTCATTTATTTGTTGATGGTTAAGCATTTCATTGATGCTTTACCAAATCATTAGTAGACTTTCGAAAAAAAACCATCTGAGAATTCTCAATTTGTAAATAAAAACTTATTGTAATTTTTCAAAACTATGGTTAAAGTCTACTGATGATTTGGTAAAGCATCAATGAAATGCTTAACCATCAACAAATAAATTTTACTTAAAATGCAATCATGACAATATGTCAAATAAAAATTTTATACTAATTATTAGCTGTGTTCCCGAAACAGCCCGAACTCGCGCCCAAAGTTACCCAAATGAGTTCCAGATAACAATTTTTGTGCAATTTTGAAAAATGAGGGAGTAATATTTTTCATTTCCTGTACAAAGTCGCCCGAACTCTTTCTTTGGGTAAGTTTGGGCAAGAATTTTATTATCAGCTGTTTTTTGTTTACATTTGAAAATAAAAAAGTAAAAAAAGAAAATTTACAAATAAAGGTAAGAAGTTGTTAATTGAAAATTGGTTAAAAGTAAAATGAAATATTTTTCAAAAAAACTTGAAGTTGTTAGTACATTTGCATATATTTGCCCCTTTGTTTAGTATACAAAAATGCTTTTTCAGATTAGTGAACAACTTATGGACACATCAAGTAAGTCTGATGAAGACGACATGTTACTTTTACAATGATGCTAATCTCTCATTTCATGATGTTGAGCCTTATTCAGTGTATAAAACCACTAAAATAAACATTAATTTAAAAAGTAAGCAGCACTGGTTTTTTGCGTTCCAGCAAATTTGGGTAGATTTTGCACTTTGAGAGAGCAATTTTCTTTTTACTCTCATTAGCCCAAACTTGCCCAAAATTACTTGGAACAGACCTCTTATATGTAATTATTTAATAAATGAAGCAAATTGTGATTATGATTCGGTGTCGATTAAAATTTTCATTTAAGTTGTATTGACAGTATGATCGACATCGAATATATAAATTTGATCTCAGAATTAAAAATTCTCTTCACTTCAATTGGTTAAAAAAAAGTTTAAAGAAAAAAAGTTTTTATATATTTGTTACATATATTTCTTATATATTTGTTACATATATTTTTTTGCTTGTAAAATTATTTTTATTGAACATTTTTATTGCTATATTAAGTTGAACAGGCTAATAGTTCGAAAATTTGTTTTAAATTCAGAAAGACATGAAATAAATGGTTGCAAACAAAACTACACAGGAGTAGTGATGATGAAAGTGTAGCGGCTACGAAAACATTTGCTCTGCTCTGCTGGATAATTAAAAGTGGAAAGGAAAGTCAGCGTCAGTTTTAATTATTTAGCTGAGTAGAGCACCAGTTTTCGAAAGTCGCTAAAATTTCATTTTCAGTACTTGTGTGTATTTTCATTTGTCAGCATTTATTTTATTTTGTTATAAATACAAGTTTACAAAACATTTATTGTAATTTGGAAGTGTTTGCATTTTGTTTTCCTACTTTAGTTGTTGCTTATATTTGCTTTCCAATTGCAGTTAAAGTAATCTAAGAATCACTTAAGAGTTCAGCGCCCAAAATGATATTAAGAAAATTAATGATACTTAAAGTTTATACAATTATCTATCGCTAGATGCAGTGGTGCAATATAACAATTAGTTTAACGGAAATTAAAATGCAATTGCAATTTTTTCTTTTGTTTTTACACGAAAAATTTTAAGCTATAATTTACAAAGTAATAAAACTAACAAAACATTATATTCGAAAAGGTCGAATCTTAAATACCTTCCAAATATTTACTAACTAAAAACTCCATTTTTATTGTTATTTAAATCTTTCAATAAAAGTGTTTAACCAGCTGGGTCAGTGTTCCTTTAAGACATGTGCCAAATTTTAAAACTCTGTGTCAGGGGACACATCTCTCCTTTGTCGCAAAAACTAAGATGTAAATTTTTGAGGTAATTAAGTGTAGAAAAAATAAATTTTTTTTGATAGGGTCAAAAACATTTTACCTTCGTCGTAAAAGCTTAAAAATTTAATTTTTAAGAAATGTTCGCTTAAATTATACAATTTTTTAAATATTTATACTCTTTTTGCATATAATATCTTACGTTAACGCCCACTACAGGGGGCGGGGTCCAAAACTAGATTTTTCTATTAAGAAATGTTCGCGTAAATTATACAATTTGTTAAATATTTATACTCTTTTTGCATCTTACGTTAACGCCCACTACAGGGGGCGGGGTCCAAAAATAGATTTTTCTGTTTTTCGGTTTTTCAACACTGCAGCCCTTTTTTGGCATAAAAATATATCATTTGCTTAACAAAATTACAAAACTGAATGATTCTTTGAGGAACTTTTTATCCCTAGTCCGATTAAACCCATGCTGATTCTGATTCTTTTCGTTTGCACTGAATAGTGATTTCCACAGACTTACATGGCTAGGTCGTCTTAGATTTCATCACTGATCTAAAATACATTTACTTTATGGGGTTTTAGAGGGATATTTCGTTGTGTTACACACAGAATGGTAAAGTGAATATACCCTCCAATTCTTTTTCGGAGGGTATCAAAACAGAAGGAAAGTAAAACATTTTTCTGAGAAATTATGGTATTTATTGGGCCTGAACTTTTTTGGTATTACAAAATAATCGATTAATATATGCTTAATCAAAGTATATAAATTAAACGTTCATTGCACTAATAATACTTAATATCATTAAACAATTAATTGTAACAATTAAATGTGACATATTTTTTAAATTACTTGCTTTCAGTCTTGTCCTTTCCACTTTTGTTAAGAAACTTTCCTATTTTATGTTAATAAATGTAAAGATATGTGATTTATAATAATACCATAAGTTTTAGTGCCAAATTTAAATTCAATTTCTTTTATGTCCGCCACTGACAAAAAGTTTCTCCAAAAGCTTTTCATATACGCGCATGTAGTAGTTATTATTTGCCTGTACTTCTGTCTCTCTTTCACATAAATATAAGGGGAATTTCTTTATTTAAATGTGGCTTTTTCATTTATGCTAAGACGCATTTTATTGATTTTTTATGTTTCAAACGCATTTCTGATGTGTGCCGTGTTCACACCCATTTTTCCCTTCCTTTACTTTTAAGGCATGCACTTATTCATGTTTATACAACCGAGAAAGCGCTAAATCCTTCTTAAGTACTAAACTTGTATAGAATTTCACCAAACGAGCATATGGAAGGAAACGAAAATTAAATAAAACATATACAGACATATCTTAGTATATATATATATATATATATGTATATTTAATTTTTGAGGTACAATAAAAAGTGGCATTTCATTGACGTTGAATTTAAATATCCTAGGAATTTTGCTCCCCCTCCTCTCATTGGCAAGAAAAAAAGGTTAATGTCCTTTATAAACAAAATATACAATTACGTTTAACGACTGCGCCGTAAGAGTTGCTCTAAAAACTTAAAATAAATTCGTTTGTATTGAAGAATTCATATACAAACATACATACGAATACATACACACGTATCCACGACTATGTATGTGTGCACAATTTATAATTAAAACGAGCGCGAAAAAGGCTTTTCCCGCAATGTTTGCTTGGCAAACCAGAGCCAAAAATGTAAAACCCATATATTTGTGTGAATCTCAATGCAGTAAGTCAGGCAGTCTATTATTCCTCCAACACCTCAAACATTTTGATGCAGTATTTGTTGATGCTGTTGTACGAGCATGACTTTTGAAAATATGTTTACATATCGCTTTATGTCATGTTGTGTTTCAAATTACATAATTTGTCATTGTTTCGCAGAAACTAAGTCATGTTTATTTACAATGTTTTATTTTAGCATGAATTAAGTTTTAAGAATTTTATGTTTTTAGAATCCCTTTCCAACAATTATGCATCGTATTTTATGCTGTTTTGTACAAATAACTTTTAAATCATCGTCACTTCATTTTAAGGCTGACGCATAAAAGTTAGAAATACTTGCATGCTGCAACAGCCATGTTAGAGAAAATGCTGCATGCAACAAAATGTGATTACTCTTATTTACATGCATAGCAGTGCTAATATTGTCCCCAGGCATTTGTAAATGTACAAGTTTTTTTTTTTTATTAAATATTTTATCTCATGTTTTACTTTGCTTTTGGGGGTGTGCGACTTTTTAAAGTATCTGTGCGGAAAGTTGTTTGTATTTAACTTAAGGAAGTGATTCGGAATGTAGGTTAGCAAGGTGTGAGAACTTTAATTAAATGTGCAGTAAATTTAAATTCTTTTATATAAGCAAAACTTCATTGTTGAGAGTTTAAGAAATTATGGAAGAAATTTCAAAGGCTTTTATTTCCAACATGAAAATAAAAAAAAAAATATTTCGTTTGGATTATTATATAACAGCGAATTATTTTCTACATTTCTGCTCAAAATTTTAATTTATGATATACAGTAAGAGAGGTAGAAGCTGTCCCTTTCATTGTCTATGGAAGGTTGTTTTTTCTCCTATATAAAAATTCAAATGCCTTCATCGGTGTATAGCGCTTTTTGGCCACTTTTTGAATATGAACATGTATGAAATAGACCCTTAAACTTAATTTTATGTGCACAAATTAATACCATCTGCAGTCAGAGATTTATTTACCGTACTTTAAAATAAGTGATTTTAAATATATTTTTGTATTCATATTCTTACGTAAAAAATATATCTATTTCAATACTAAATATTTTCAATATGATACTTTTGCGAGCTCTCATATTTCTGCGACTTTGTGAATGGCTACTTATATTTATGTCTGATGGTTTTGAGTTAAATTTCGAAAAATGAAAAAAAGAAAAAAAGAATCTCAGATCACTTATGAAAATTCCTGCTTTAATCAATTAAATATGGCAATAAATTTTTGTTATACAGAATTAATACAGCACAACTTTATATAGAAAGAAAATTAAAAAAATTTACATATATTCCCATATTATAGAAATTCCGAGACTCACAAAAATAATTACAATTTAATAAAACGTTGCTACAGAACAAAAAACCTTGTTAATCCAGCTGTTAAGATATGAATATCGAATACTAGGGAAAATAAAAGGTTTTTCAACAAGAGCTTTGTTTCGAAATTGTGGCAACACCAACAACATGATAGTTTTGACATTTAGTTTTTTGACGTATTCGTAGTAGTTGCATTGGCACTTGTTGCAATGAATTCAATTTCGCTCGAAAAGCGCCTTAAAATAATTAAAATCCAATGAAAAACTTAAAATGGTGATTACATTTCGTAAAATTCGTGATATTTTCGGACAACATAAACGTCCTTCTGAGACCTACCGCCAACAAGCAAAATTGCCGCATTTGGGCTTCTGAAAATCCTAGAGCGACTATTGAGAACCCTTTGCATGCTCAACGTGTCACTGTATGGTGCTCTTAGTGGTCTGGATGCGTGAGTATACCCAGGATGAGGCTGGAAATGCGGTAAAGGTCAATGGATCACGCTATCACAAGATGTTAACAATTCAATTTTGGGCTATTATTGATTACGGATATCACTGACATTGTGGACATTTTGCAGATATAATTTTTTATTCGTAACTGCCGAACTTTTCTTTTCGCAATACAATAAAAATTTGAATCATCTTCATCTAAATTTTTTGTTTTATTTTGTTTTAGAACACAATGTTCCAGTTTACTAAATACATTTTCAATATTAAAATAATCCTGGAAAACCATAACATCTGGTGAATCACCTCATTTTAATCACAAAGTTATCGTAGCGTGATATGCTTTTGAGCATAGAACCACTGCAGACCTCAAAAGTCTAATACGAGAAAACACTATTATTTCAATTTTCAAACTGCTATCAATTTTGAATAAATTAACAGACTCCCACGTGATAAACGGATATTGATATAGTTTTTCGAGTCTTATAAAAGAATAGAAAAATCTAATTGATCAGATTTGTAACTTCGGACTTAAAAAAAAAATACTTCGAACAAAATTTGCCAAAACAAAAATTATTAATTATTAATAGATGTAAATCAGAACAAAGTCAACATATTGTAGGTAATGTGGTGCTAATTATCCAAACCCATATTCGAGTATGTACTTATATTAAGGGAAATTACCCAGCTGTTCAATTATGCAATTGTAAAATAAAATTTTTTTGCTTTTATCTGCATAATGAAAATGTTTGGCAAACATTCGCTAACGAATAGGAAATAAATGGCTCTCAACATTATTTCCTCTTTTCAAAATCTATTATATGACTAGGGATTCTAACCTGAGTGCCGATCCAAGTTAAAGAAAAACATAGATGTAACTCCAAGCTACTTGGCAGGCCAGCATACCACCTATGGAGAGCATAACAGGTCATCGTAATAGTTACGCCGGAGTCGATTCTCACAAAAATTTGTTTCATAATTCCAAAAAGTATGTATTTATACAATAAATAAGTTTTATTTATACAATGAATAAGTTTTAGAACACGGAAAGAGTAAAATTTCCTTATGCAAATAACAAATGAAAGTCACGTCTGTATATAATTTAACAAACAATAAATAAATTGGAAGATGGTTACGATAAAATTCTTGTTGAATATTTCACACATGAGTTTGCAAATAGAGCAGATGTTTTGGAAACAGTTAACATAAATTATAATTATTATAAATTATAATTATTATTATTATTTTTAAAATCGTTTATTCGACATATTGTCTCAATTGAATTAGTGCTTTTTCTTTGTTATGTGGTCAAGTATGTTTATATGCCTGCATTTCATTACACCAAATCATCAGCAGACTTTAACCTAATCCCAAAATAACAAAACCTCTCAGCTTATACATAAACTCCCAAAAAAGAATTGAGAATTACAGAAGCAAAACCATAGGATTTGAAATTCAAGAAAACACAACAAACAAATTTTATTCGATATAAATCTATTTTGTTTTTCCACATCCATACAATTAGTCTGCAATATGTCCAATAAACGATTTTAAAAACGTTTTGTGTAGATTTTGTTTTTCATTGTGCCTTTTTTATATACGTTTATTGTTTGCCAACGGCAGACTAATTGTATGAAGGTGGAAAAACAAAATAGATTTATATTTTTATACTTTTTCTTGTCATGTGAAGAAATTTAAAAAATAACTCATTCAAAACGTTAAAAGTTTACATTAATCTATCAAATTTGCTTTAAGTTGCTTTCACATTCTATGGCATGCAAATGAAAATTTCACTTGCATGAGAACTTTGCGGCCACTAAAGCTCCCATTAAAAAAAAAACAATAAGTAAGTTATATACGACCGGGTCGAATCTTAAATACCATCCAAATATTTAGTAAATAAAAACTCTACTTTTATTGAGATAAATTAAAAAGTTTAACCTGCTGGGTCAGTTCCTTTAAGACATTTCGTATTTTAAAACTCTATTTCGTCGAAGTTGCTCTGGGAAGGGCTGTGGGCGAGACATCCCACTTTTACCATAAAGCACTAAAAAAGTATATTTTGATGTTATTAACTGTAATTTTTTTTAATAAGGTCATTTAGGAGCCAAAGAGGGGGTGGAGGTCAAACGAAGATCAAGGAACATCTCAGCTTCGTCATAAAAGCTTAAAATTTTAATTTTTAGTGGTGGTAGGATAAAGTAATAGAATTTGTTAGATATTTACACTATTTTTGCATATAATAGCTAACGTCAACGCCCACTAAAGAGGGAGGGATCCAAAAATTTACTTGTCTGATTTTCGGGTTCCAAGTTCAATGCTTTGGATTTTTGTTGATGTAAAAATATATCATTTGCTTAAAGAAATTACAAAAAAAATAAACTTTAAAAATGATGTTGTTTTTTAGAGGTTGATTCAGTTCTTCTTAGGGGAACTTTTTTCTCCATGGCGTGGTTCAGCCCATTTACGAGCCTAACCTGTGTTATCTTTCAAAATGTATTTATACCGAATCTCAAGGGTCTCGCTCTTTTTGTTTGGAATGTATCGGGTTTTCCACAGATGGACGGACATGGCTAGATTGGCTTATGTTTCTTAACTGAGCAAGAATATATATCTATACGTTATGGGGTATTAGCGAGATATTCCATGTCAGTATATCCTCCCATAAATTTTTGGAGGATATAAAAAGATAGAAGCGACTTGACATGCCAGCATACTCTCTTTCGGGAACGTAAAAGGAGATCTCATCTTATGCTATGCTATTGTATGTAAATATACAATAAATGAATAAAACGAAAGAAACGAAACAAATCAAACAAATGTGTATATTGAACTAAGATTTATAGGCTAATCGTTCGAAATTTTTTGTTTTTAAATACAGAAAGACATGATAAATATTCCAAGGCACAAAGGAAAGACAACATCAGCTTTTAGTTGTTCAACTTACACAGCAGAGCAGAGCAGCTGTTTTCGAAAGCCGCAACGCTTTCATCATCAATGCTCATGTGTATGGTGTTTTTCACCACTTCCGTATATTGCTTTAGCCGAAAATTTTAACATCTGATAAAAATTGGTTCAAAGATAATTATGCCGATAAAATATTAGTTGAATAGTTTACACATGAGTTTACAAAATAGAGCCAACGAGATTGTCACATAGACATATTTTTTTTTGGAAACAGTTAACATATATTATTATTAGTATTATTATTGTTAGTATTAGTATTATTTTAATAATATTAATATTCTATAATTAACAACTAATGGCTTGTTTTTACGATTTGAAAACGAACTTATCAAAATAGTTCATTTAACAAGTTCAAATAATCAGTAATCTATCAAATTTGCTTTAAGTTGGTTAATGGGATGTGAATGATAATTTCACTCACACGAGAACTATGCTGCCACGGGAAAAAAATATTGTTGTGCCAGTGAAAAGTGTAAACGCAATGTTGTCGAGTCGGTTCTCTCCATATAAGATCGCCAAGAATTCTGTACATAATCATGTTACAAATGGTCTCGGGCACCATTTCCATAGCCTTTATTTAAAAAAATCTGTCTATAGCCGGTGGTCTATAGAAAAACTTGTAGAAGTCGTCGCAGATATCTTGAAGACATGGCCAACTTGGTAATGGTCATCACACATGCATTGATGGAATATTTGTTAACAATAATGCATTAACCACATTTTATGTCAGCATATTTTATGCTGCATATTTTGTGGCTTCTTTCAAATGAACTACACTAGCCAGCAAGCATTATGGTTTATGTATGTATATGAGGAGATATATGAATTCGCCCAGCAACCCCCAAATAAATAAAACAAATACACCACAGCAACAATAGCAAGAAGAAGCATGCCTACAAACATTTTACGACCACCATGAAAAACTGAATAGCGTAGAAAACGTAATAGTTTTACGTCATTTTACGATACCATATAAATTTGAATAAATGAGAAAATATGTTTCTTATAGAAAAGAATAGAAAATAATGAGAACGTGCAATGTTGATTGTCAACCGGCTTGTAGATGTAATAGAGAGCTACAAATTACAAAGAATAAAGTTGTTAGAAGGGGTGGTGAAGCGGAGAGTGAAGCCAAATATATTTGAATATGTTGTGTTTTTGCATGCGTTTTTATGAATTCACTACTCCCTGTTCATGATTTGCTTTGTAGTTTTTTTTTTGTTTTTTTTTTGTATCGTTTCTAACGTTGGATGTGTACAACAAAAATATTTGTTGCGCAGATTAGTAAATGACTGTATTCTTTGATATATGTTAAATTTTGCAAATATATTTATTGAATAATTTTCTGCATTGAAATCGAATTTCTTTTTTTTCTTTTTTATCTTGGACCAGCACTCAGGGGATGACCCCTATATATGCAATGCATTGCGCGGGAACTGAAACCGAGGGGATAGTATTTAGGGGACAGATTAGGAAAGATGAGAAGATAGACAGTTGTTTTTGTAGCTATTTCAACCTTTTAGTTCGCGGGCTAATTTTTGCAAAGCAAACAAATTTTTTTTATTCAGTTACTCTCATATTTAAGTAAAAGTTTAAATTTTTCAGCTCGGAGGCTATTTTTTTGTCTTTCCTTATTTCTAATACCAATAAACGTAAAAAAGTTGCAATTGCCCAACCCTGGAATCGTCTTTTCGACTTTTTTGAATTTTCAGTACCATTTCTATTCGGCCTGAAGTATAAAATAGGTTTAAATCACAGAAAAAGCCAACATGTTTTGATTAATTTTATTTATAAAAAAATTTTCAATGATCCAATAATATTTTTTTAGGATTTGAACACCAATGGTTGTCTGTAGCAAAATATTTCTATTTTCCAGCCCCGAAATCGAAGTTTTCTCTTTCTTCTTTTAATGCGCATTTAATTTTTCCTGATATATAAAATAGGTTTGATTCATTAAAAAAAACAAAAATTAGGAGCTTATATGGTTACCTTTATTAAACAAAATAATTTAGATTTTCCAACCCTGTAATCGAATTTTTAGTTTTTCTGGTTTTTAGTACCAATTTAATTCTTTCTGAAGTATAAAATAAGTTTAGTTCACCAAAAAAACTAAATTTAGAACTTATATGGCTACATTTATGTGCTAAAAATATATAGATTTTCCAACCCTGGAGTCGCATTTTTGATGTTTTATACGATTGCAATTTTTCCTGAAGTATTTTGGATTTTGCTAAATTTCAATACCACGAATGCAGTCTCTAGCTTTAATTAGGGCTTGAGAAAACCGATACAGACGGATAGCCGGACATCGCTCATTCGTCAACGCTATTCATAAGGATCCAGAATACATATACTTTATGGGTTCCCACATTAATATTTAGGAAATTACACACGGAATGACAAACCTATATATGCTTTTTCACTCTTTTGTGAAGGGTATAACAAGATCATCCATACAATTTGACATTTAAATCTGACACAAAAAGCACTTCGAATTCACTTCAAATTCTAATTCACATCTGTGCCTGGGAAGTTTCAAAATTATTTAACCGCTACTCGTGGCATATTCAATTTCAGTCAGTCACAAAAATAAAACTACCGATTGTTTTGCAGCCCAGCGTGAATGGCAACATAAAATTACGTGGTAAAAATCGTTATGTGCATATTCAGTTTCGCTGTCATTCTTAGTACGAATAAGATAATAATGAAAGCACTCTTTGCCAGCTGCTCAATATTCCGACTGCACTTGTATGTGACATTACGTTATACGTATCGAATAAATACGATAATACGGAGTTGGTTAAGAGCAAGAAATATAGTGGCCATCCAACCGTACGTAGTAGTAAATGAAAACAAAAACAAAAAGCGAAAACACAAGCAGAATTGAATTGAACAGTAGCGTGCGCGGTAGCAGCAAGTTGTTTGTTTCTTGGTAGCGTATGGCAAATATGAGAACGTTTGTTGTTTTGATAGCAGTGTGTGGCTTGTTGGTCGTCTGTTTATTGAAGTTCCAATCAGTCTGAAACGAATTGTTGTGAACGATGGAAGAAATATACGTCTAAAAGTGACCGACCAAAAATTAAAGTTATAAACATATACGTTTGGAAAAAAATAAATATCTACTACCAAGATTCATACCAATTAGACACAAGTCCAAGTGTGAAATGCTAGAAGTTTGTTTAGCTTTACTATTGTTATGCCAACAACAGCAGAATAGTGTCGTATATGGAATTGTGGTTTGGTAGTGAATAATTAATTCAGCCAAATAAGAAGTTAAAATAATAACCCTAAATCTAAGAAAAATAATTTGTTATTTTTTCAAAAGCCTTAAGTGCCATTTTGCAAATAAAGTCTGGTTTCTTAAAGTTTATACTAAAAAAAGAAAAATAGATATATCTACATACGTACATATACATATGTGTGTGTGTGTGTGTATGCAAGTATACACAGAAACATTCGTGATAAACATCAAATAACCTTTGTGTCTATAAAATTCTGCTCATACCTTTGTAATCAAATCAAAACAAACAACGCAAAACAATAATCCTCTCTATCAGACATCCTTGCAACACAAACAACAATTCTACAAAAAGCCATCGCCAACATCCCAAAACAACAGCACTTGCATTTTTTCCAACTTTTGGTACAAAGTCTTCATAAAGGAAAATAAGCAACAAAATATCAAAATAAAACGAATTTTTAGCAACATTTGCAAAATACTATATTAAACTGCCTGCAACCGCTCAGTTGTTCAGTTTAGTTTTTTTTTAAAGTGGATATTTGGGGAGAAATTTTAATACTCCAATCAACACACACACACCCAAACACGCTTCTTACAAGCCCAAAATAAAAGGATAACGAACTGTGCATTTGTATTAGTGTATTTGTCTACCTATAAGCCCTTGCAACATTTTCTAACGTGAACGAAGAAAATATATTTAATCGAAAAAAAAAACAAAACGAAATATCAACCGTATGTTTAACAAAATACGACCAAAAGTTGTTATAAATATAATCCATAGCCAAACTTAATTTTGTTTTAAAAGATAAAAGAATAAAATAAACCGGAGATTTGGATTTCCAAGTAGCAAAATTATAGTACATATTTCAGGATATAAAGACTGTTTTTTACGTGCAGCTGATTAGCCACTGTAATGGGTGAGTAAAGATTTTATGCCACAACTCAGCAATGAAAAGCACAATTTAATATTGAAAATAAGTTTTATAGGCTATTAAAACGACGTTTGAAAGAGCTTTAACAATTTATCGCAAATTATTATATAAAACGGAACACTTTTTAATTTCAAGTGAACTGCGCCTCATCCTGCATGACTGTTGTAGCGACTAAATTTAGGAATTGACATGAACTTATTTTATATTTATGGAATAAAATTTGTTTGCTATATTTTCTAAGAATTTCAATAACTATTCTTGCTGTTATGTAATTCCCATTTGGTTTCCAAGGGTTTGCGAATAAGCTAGAAGGTTATGTTTTAAAGTTGAACCCTTCTGATGACTTGGTGCAACCGGAAATGAAAGTCAGGCATAAAGATATAATGAACACACAATAAAAAAGATTGTATGAGAGATTATCTCAAATAAATTAAACTAAATGAAATGCTGAATTAAGTTTTGAAATAATTTAAACAATTCCCCTTGTCATACAACTATTTGTCAACATCACGTCAAGAAAATGTCAAAAATAGGAGATTTTTGTACTCCCTTCCTTCAGCAGCAATTGAGAATCTCTAACAGACTCTTATTATATTCAAGGTCTTAGAGAGAAGTTACAGAATACTAAAAGTTGTTAACTGTTGTGCACGACGGGTGGGAAAGTATCCTATTTTTGATATCGTCCTGAAGTGACGTTGACAATCAGTTACAGAATAAAGGGTAATGAAAGGTTTGGTATAGTTATTGCGTTTTTGAAATTATGTGTGGTTCATTTTCCAAAAAATTCCTTTTTCTAGCCATCTTTTTTCTTTTCCGATCTTACGATTTTTGTACCACTTTTTGAAAAAATTCAATAGTTAGTTTTATTTAATAAATTTTAGATTATTTGTATCATTTTCTATATGTACTAAAGTGTCCGCCATTTAACTTTTTTTTTTCAACTGGTGCTTATTTCGTGAATGGTAACACTTAGCTCATGTCTGATTTGACAGATAATTAGTTTTATCCTTCCGCTGAACGAATATGGTTGACCATCCAATGCGTTTTCGCTTCGCTAAGTGGGCCTGCGATCGACTTACAGAAGATGCCGATTTTGGCAAAAAAAAATCATCTTTTCAGATGAAGCTCATTTTGATCTTGGCGGGTATGTAAACAAGCAAAATTTTCGCATTTGGGGCACAGAAAACCCGCACGCATACATTGAAAAGCCGACGCATCCAAAACGACTCACTGTTTGGTGCGGATTTTGGTCCAGTGGCATAATTGGGCCATTTTTCTTCGAATATGAGCAAGGAGTGGCCGTTACCGTCAATGGCGATCGTTATCGGGCCATGTTGAACGAATTTTTGTTCACAAAAATTGAAGAGGAAAATATTGGCAACATTTAGTTTCAACAGGACGGCGCTACGTGCCACACAGCCGAAACTACACTCGATGTTTTGCGCCCTGTTTTTGAAGATCGCATTATCAGCCGCAGAGCTGATGTCGTTTGGGTCGTTTGGCCATCTCGGAGCTGCGATTTGACTCCGTTGGACTATTATTTGTGGGGTGCCGTCAAAGATAAGTGTTACGTCGACGAGCCAGAGACAATTGACGCTTTGAAGGACAATATTCGTGAAGCCATTGGTGAAATACAGCTGCACACAATCGATAATGTGCTTAAAAATTGGACCGATCGTGTAGGCTACTGCATGGCCAGCCGAGGCAGCCATTTGAATGATGTTATTTTCCATTATTAACCGCAAGGATTGCACTTTCAAATAAAAAAAGAAATTTAAGAAAATATTCAGCAGTTTTTTTTATAGCATTTTCAAAAAAAAAAAATTATTTGGCGGAGCCTGTATATGAATTTGAACTAAAAAATTGAAGGCAACTTTTTTTAAATCAGCCTATTCCTTCCAATTTAAGATATATCACAGAAGTAGGGAGCAATGAATCGTATTAGAAATGCAAATACGAGATATGGGATAAGAGAATTGGCCGACGAAGTAAAAACTTAAAATAACTACGAAAAATTCTCTATTCTCTCATTCTTCTTCATCTGTCTTCTCAATAATATTTCTTCCTTCCTAGTTCTGGTGTAATGCACCTAATTTTTATAGGTTACATTCGTAGTGCTGGACCTAATTTAAAAAAAAAATTTAATTGTTTTGAAAATTTTCAAGGACAATATTTGTCTTTTCCAAAAATTTTCTCGATGCGTAAAGCTGTCTCGTTAGATACAAAAACGATGCGCTGGTGGATTAATTTATCTATTTGTAAGTAAAAAAATTACATCGAAGTTTTGAATAATGGTCCATCCATCTCTTCCTATAATTGTTTGCGAGGTTGCGTTAGTAATTAAAGAGATTCGGTCCGTCAAAAATTGTTTTTAAATTTTGGGCAACAATGATTTTATATATGACACAACCACTATATGTATTTTGTATGATATTTTGTGTTAAATGTTTGCAAGTATAGAGTTCCAAAGTATAGAATTTAGTTTTCTTTAATTTTTGAATATCCAAAGGATCTGAAGAAATAAAAACTTCAAATGAAATATATAGATCTTAGAAGATCTTCTTTTCAATGCAATAAAAATAAAAAAATCGGGTATATCTTATTAATTTTTCCCCCTCGTGGATCGAATTTTACATTTTCAGGACGTTGCAAACTTAATAGCACCATCTATTGTGTTTTAAGCAAAAACACATGGTTTTTACTGAAGAGAAGAACTTTTCATTTCAAATGTGTGGCTGCTGTTGGCTGAAGTAATAGAACACGAGACAATGAAGCGGAGGGTCGTGAGTTCGAGCCCGCGCTGAGTCATGAAATATTGTGTTGAATTCTTCTGAACAGCATTAGTGCGTGGTTGTGTTCTTTGTTGCCAGCCTGTTTCAATGATGAAGGCATAGTCACTGATCATTGAACATAATTGGCAGCGACTGACACTATCATGTACTAAAAGCAGAGTAACAGCAGCCACCTTCGTCGGCCCTGTAGCAAAAATTAGCCGGCGAAGTAAAAGGTTGAAATAGCTACAAAAACAACTGTCTATCTTCTCATCTTTCCTAATCTGTCCCCTCAATACTGTCCCTTCCTTTTCAGTTCCGGCGCAATGCATTGCATATATAGGGGTCATCCCCTGAGTGCTGGTCCAAGATAAAAAAAAAATATATGGAATAGAAAAATCTTAAAAAAACTTACACATACCGCTCTTTAAGGATAGTTTTGCTGGAAGGGACTCTAAATGAGAAAGTTTGATATTTTAATTAATAATACAGATTTTAATTTATTTTAGATATCGTGTCAATTAATCTCCCTTATTCTGTAACAATTTGTGAACGTCACGTCAAGGCAATGTTAAATACTCCATTTCTTCAGCAATTGACAGAAGAGTAGCAGAAGAAGTTAATTGTTGTGCACAACGAGGTCCAAATTTTATTTTTATTTTTAAATTGCCAGGGTAACAATTTCCTGATACCGAAAGAGTTCTTTTTTCCAATTTCATTTAGTGCATTCCCGATAAAATTTTAAAAAAGTAAACAAATTTTTAAGAAACGATCTGTAAAAATTAATTTTTTTGTAACACTTTTTAAAATCGAATGGTTCTTTTAGAATGAAGAAAAGAAAAATAGTTTAAAAAAATAGTTTTTAATATAGGGCGTTTTTTATAGGGTGTCACATGTTTAAATCATAACAGAACAAAGAAAGGAAAGACAATTTTATGAAATTAATGTTTAAATAGAAGACGCAATCTGGAACACCAATTAAAAAAAAAATCTTTCATAAAGTGCAAGGAAACAACACCAGTTGCTGAAAAGGGGCGACGAATTGATTGAAAAGGATCATCTTCAATAGTTTCCTGTACAGCGGCTACACAGCTTCTTCAGTGCGCACTGTTCGGCATCTCACGGGATGCCCATCATCAGTAACAGTAAATGTGGTCCGAAAACGATCTATTGTTCGTCGAATTAACCGCTCTGAAGGAATATTATGTACGCCATAAAAGAAGTGCAGGATGAGTTTGTCGAGTAGATTAATTATTTTGAATAAAAATTTCAACAATTTGCTAGCATTGCTCTCGTGCTGTGACACTTTAAAAAAACGCACTTTATATTGTTTTCTCTCACGTAATACAAAAGCAATAAATTTCAATAACTTGTGTTAGATATTAAACGTTTTTGGATATGAGAGAAACGTGAAATGAATTTGAAATACTTTCTAAATAATAGATTTCAACTTTAACGTGGGGTGTGACATTGAAAAATGTTACCACATACAATATCTATTTGAGTTCAAAAGAACTCCATATTTTGTTAAAAGCACACTGACTATTTAATATTAGAAAATATAGTAGATTATATTGATGGAGCAACGTATTTTTAAGTAGACGAATGGGAAACTAAATTGACTTTTGATGGGAAAAAATATATTAAAGAAATAAATATTCACCATAAATACAAAATATTAAAAGAAGCAACATGAAATAATTAAAATTATCTTGCAACTAACATTCACCTCGATTTGTTTTCTATTTTCTACTTTTGCTCCACTTGGATGTTTAGTGCTCTAAATGTAATCTTTTTCACTTGTATTTTCAATTACTTTGTAAATGAAGTGTTTTGCTTGTACGAGTAGTTCGTACACGCTCCCTTAAGGACGGAACCGTTCATGTGGAGGAGTTGGGACAGTGAATCTTAAAAGAGATGTCTGCCGCAGATAGCGCTATAGGAAATAGTGATTTTCAAATTCTATAATATTTCTATTGTAAATAATTCTATGACTTGCTGCTGTTGTTGTTGCTCTTGTTGTTCATAGTTATATTGCTATTTAGTTGTTGTGATCTTTTGCATACGATTTTCTTTTTATTATTTACTATTCCCCCACTGACATTTTCCATTATTATCTATTATTTCCGACAATAGAAGATAGTAGAGTTGAACTGAAAACAAATGGAAGAAAGGAAAAATGAAATGTAGGTTCTAAATCAGTGAGGGTTTATTGAGAGCAGCATAGAGAAAACAACAGCTGAAAATGAAATACTAAGAAAAACTTGCCTCAGCCATTTTTAATTTGCATATGAAATGAAATACTGCACAGCAGAGTGAATGAATAGCAAACGTTTAGATGAGGAGTAGGCTAAAAAGTGAAATAAAACGCTTTAGGAAATAAGCAAACGTTACGAACGTTTCCGTAAATGTTTGACTTTCCAAAGTATTTGTATTTATTTGCACTGCAAAATGGTTGTTCTTTTTATACTTATTCATTTAAGCGGATTTGTTAGATGAAAAGTTCTTTAATCTTGCATTTTAATTAAAAGTTGAGTGGTTAACAACGGAGTTGCTTGAACTTTTGTAAGTTTGGTTTCAGCTTTTGTTTCTTCTTTTATTCTTTAATCGCGAATTAAATGAATTAAAAGTTTAAGGATCGGTTTAATTTTTTCTTATGCTTTTGGCATTTTGATGGTATACATTTTTGTTGTGACAGTTTCACCTTTTCCTTTCTTTTTTTTTGGTAGCTGCTGTTGGTGTTGTTCTCGTTTCATATGCAGTTGCATAATAGTATTGGATTGGCAATCCTGCCAACTTTTTTTACGACAGCACGTGCTTGTATTATTTTAAAACATTTTCTAAGATAAACTCTTTTGGTGATGTTTCTCATATAAAATTAAGCCAATAATGTTGTAAAAACTTGTAGTTGAAGATTTCAAATTGATGGAGTTCAGGGAACATAAAACTAACACTCATGGCCAAAATAAGAGCATTAATCACAAATAATAAAACATTGTTAATTTTTCACTTATTTGACTTAGTGTTAGTCAGAAAACTTGTAACAATTGCATCCAAATGTGCTTCAGAGTCTTATACAGGAGCTTTAAGTACTAGTTGTAATAGTAGTACCTACAAGTAATTTATTTAAGGGTGGGCAAATTTAGGATTTAGGAAATATTTCAAGAATTTGACTATTCGTTTATTCAACATATTGTCTAAATTAAATTAGTGCTTTTTGTTTGTTATGTGGTCAAGTATGTCTATATGCCTGCATTTAATTGGTTCTTCCACCAAATCATCAGAAGACTTTAACCTAATTCCAAAATAACAAAACCTCTTAGCTTATACATGAACTCCCAAAAATTAATTGAGAATTACACAAGCAAAACCATAGGATTTGAAATGCAAGAAAACACAACAAACATATTTTATTCGATATAAATCTATTTTGTTTTTCCACCTTCATACAATTAGTCTGCCGTTGGCAAACAATAAAAGTATATAACAAGTAAAAACGTTATATTCGATCGGGTCGAATCTTAAATACCCTCCAAATATTTAGTAAGTGAATTTAAAATGTTTAACTTGGTGGGACAGAGTTCCTTTATATAATATCGTACGTCAACGCCCACTAAAGGGGCGGGGTTCAAAAATATACAATATCATGTTTTCCACAGACGAACGTATGGGCATTGCTAGATCGTCTTAGACTTCATCACAATTCTCTTTGGTGGGTATAAAAACTGTTTTTTGGCGGCGTCGCTCTGGCAAGGGCTGTGGGGGAAACATTTCACCTTTGTCATAAAACTCTAAAAATAAATGCTTGGGATAATTATATTCAAAATTAAAATTTCTTTTTTTTTTATAGGGTCATTTAGGGGGCAAAGGGGGAGAAGGGGGTAGGGCAGAAACAGGCAGTCATAAAACTCTAAAAATAAATGCTTGGGATGATTACATACAAAATAAAAAAAAAAAATTTTTTTTGGTAGGGTAATTTAGGGGGTGAAGGGGGGAGGAGGGGGTAGGGCAGAGGAGTACCAGGTATCGTCTCAGCTTCGTCATTAAAGCTTAAAAATGTTATTTTTAAGGAATGTAGGCTTAAGTAAGACAATTTGTTAAATTTTTATGCTATTTTTGCCTAAAATAACGCCCACTAAAGTGGGCGGGGTCAAAAATATTTTTATTTTATTTAATCGCTCTAAGTTTAAGGCGTTGGACCGTATTTGACATAAAAATATATCATTTGCTTAACAAAATAACCAAAAAACTTTAAAAATTATGTTGTTTTTTCTGGGTTGGTTTAGTTCTTCTTAGGGGAACTTTTTTCCCTCTTGCCCGATTTAGCCCATCTTCGAACTTAACCCGCTCTAAGCTTTAAAATATATTTACACCAAATTTCAAGAGTCTAGCTCTTTTCGTTTGGACTGAATCGTGATTTCCACAGACGGACGGAGGGACGGACGGACATGCTCAGTTCGTCTTATATTTCATCGCTGATCAAGAATATATATACTTTATGAGGTCTGAGATGGATATTTTGATGCGTTACAAATGGAATGACAAAGTGAATATACCCTCCAAATTCTTTTTTGGAGGGTATAAAAAAGGCACAATGAAAAACAAAATCTACACAAAACGTTCTTAAAATCGTTTATTCAACATAAAAAAAGCACTAATTTAATTTAGACAATATGTAATTGTAATTTTTATATGAAATTTGGTCTCGTGAATATTTTAGGACTTATGTATATGGTGTTCATATATGCAGCAATATATAACTTGAATATTGCTGCATATATGAACACCATATAAGTCCCAAAATATTCACGATACCGATTTCTTTGGAATAACAATACTGATTTGCTCCCAAACAACTCATTGCCATAATATTCGCGACAGAAGTGTTTAAACATTACAACAGATACATAAATATACTTTTTCCTATTAGCAAGATCATTGCACTCTCAAAACTGCTTAATTATATTTGTGACCTAAAACTAATTTAAAGTGTTTCTTAAAACGTACATCAAAAGAATTTAAATCTTCAGCCATACAAAAATATTGCAATGAGAGTTAGATAAACTAAAACAAAATACAAAAATATAATGACTGCTAATTATAGTATTGTGGGTTGCAATTCAAGTAGACCATGTTTAGCACTTGGTCTCGTACTCGTACATGATGTAATAAATGTTGTTTCAACATTTAAGGTAAACATTTTGTTGTTGTTGTTGATACCAACAAGCTGCTGCACTACAAGTGCAAATATTTGCAATTTCGCCAATTTTTTGCATTCGGCTAGCAATTGGTGAAAAGTATTAAATATATTGTTAAATATTATTGAAAAGATGACTTATTGCAGAAAAGATTAAATAATGTTAATATGAAAAAAGAAAATGTTAAAATGAAGTCAGTGTCATTCCGTCATAACTGTGCGCTTTCATAGCACATGCAATAATTTCTAGTAGATTGTGTGAAGAAGAAAATTGTGTCAACAAAGCCTTAGAAATGCCATTTTAGCCTAGAGCTCTTTTTTTGTAAGGCCTAGAAGCTATTGATTTGCGGCAAAAAAGTTAAATAACAAGAAATGTGAAATGGAAAGAATTAAAACAACATCAACTATTTGATTTTGTTTTATTCACCTAATCAATCAATTCACTTCATGATATTAATTTTGCTGCATTAGTCGCATCAGGTTCTTAAATTGATGGAATATCTGGCATAACAAAAAAGAACGGAGAAGATTTCAGCTTCGTCAGAAAAGATTACAGATGTAATTTTTAAGAAATCTAGGCTTAAGTAAAAACAATTTGTTAAATATTTACTGAATTGTTACATATAATATCTTACGTCAACGTCTACTAAAGGGGGTAGGGTCCAGAAATTGATTTTTCTGATTTTATAGCCCCCCAAGTTGAACGCTTTGGATCTTATTTGGCATAAAAATATATCATTTGCTTAACAAAATTAGAAGAATAATTACAAAAATTATGTTGTTTATTAGAGGTTGGTTTAGTACTTCTTAGGGGAATTTTTTTCCCTCTGGCCCGATTCAGCCCATTTACGATTTTGTACAGTGCTATTCTTTAAAATATATTTACACCAAGTTTCAAGTGTCTGGCTCTTTTCGTTTGGACTGAATCATGATTTCCACAGACGGATGGACGCACATGGCTAGATCGTCTTAGATTTCATCACTGAACAAGAATATTTTTGGGATCGGAATATAGCCGCTAATTCTTTTTTGAAGGCTATAAAAAGAAAACGAAAAAAATGCATATAACATCTTTTAAAAAAATTCTTTAAAGAATTTTAGAGAAATGCAATCTTTTTCTAATATATTTTATTATACAGGGCATGGAAATATTATTTTCATTTAAGGCGATGGCTACACTAGCATCTTGTAAACAAACATCTGACTAAAAGTTGTATTCTGGGAGCTTATGAATAGGAAAGTCGAATAAGTGATGTCAGTCTGTCTGTACTTGAAATCGATTCTCCAAAGCCCCCAGAAAACCTAGACTTCGGTCTTAGATTGGATGTACGAAAATTGTCTGCAATAGATTGCTATTGAAAATCAGCAAAATACAAAATGCAAAACTTTGGGTACGCAAATAAATTTAACTATCTAAAATTAATTTGAGTTTTTTTGTAAACTAAAGCTCAGGCAGACTTGGAGAATTGAAACATTTTTTTGGTACATAATAGTAACCAATTCAAAAACATTTTTTTTTTCTTATTTATATATTAAATATATTTGAAGTTTTTGAAAGAATTTCATTAGTATTATTATTCGGAAAAGGCAGTTCTGGAGCAGGAAAATTTAAACTTTCTTTGCAATATTAAAATATCTATATAAAAATAATTTATTTTTATTTGGTAACCACTGTGGATAGTTAATTAATTTTAAACTTCAAAATTAGTGTTAATTAATTAATTAATTTTTTATTGTGTTATAACTTTTACATTATTTTCATTACTAATCGAACTTGTATCAAGAAGATATACTTTAATATAACAACTATTTACTGAAAAAACTAACAGTAACTAACATAACTGCGGTCAATACATACGGTGACCATATTTTTCAACCCCAAAAAGAGGACATTTAGAAATGTAATAAAAATTTTTTTTACTATTTATAGTCAATTGTATTTATTCTAGGCATGGTCGACTTACTTACATATATAAATTTTTTTTAAACAAAATATGCCCAGAACTTAAAACATGTCCAGAAATATTGCAGTCATTTGAGAAAAAGATTATAATTTCTGCACAACCTATTTGATGATAATAATTTCTGTTGTATGGGTGTTTTTGACTTTTTTTGTATTTAGAAAATAAAACGTTTTTAAAATCGTTTATTCGACATATTGTCACAATTGAATTAGTGCTTTTTGTTTGTTATGTGGTCAAGTATGTCTATATGCCTGCATTTCATTGGTTCTTACCAAAATAACAAAACCTCTCAGCTTATACATAAATTCCCAAAAATTAATTGAGAATTACACAAGCAAAACCATAGGATTTGTAATTCAAGAAAACACAACAAACAAATTTTATTTGATATAAATCAATTTTTTTTTTTTTAGTTTTATTTTGATTAAATAAAACTTTTAATTGTGGAGTTTAAACAAAAAAGTATTAATAATCAAAAAAAAAAGTACAATTGATTAAAAAAAGGACAATTTAATTTTTGTTTATCTAAGAGGACATCATGTAAAAAAAGAGGACTGTCCTCTTAAAAAAAGGACGAATGGTCACCGTATCAATACACCATATTTTATATGTTTGAAAAAAAAAAACCAATTAGTATTGAAAATCCAAGAGATTATTCCAGGTTTAGAATGAATGTACGAGATCAATTAGTGCGTGACTTTTTGAGTTTCTTGCCTCTTAATTGCAATGGCAACACTGCTGCTGTCAGGTAACCGTCAGTTGACTCCTCGTCAAAATTTGCACAAGCTGCGCCATTTAGTTTTTTTTGTTGGGCATCCGTTATTAGCCGACTACTGCGCGTTTTGAGAAGAGAATGCGAAAAAACCATCACTCGCATCAAGACTAAGCTTGATAAATATTATAGGGCTTCTGCACCATCCATTTCCGTGGTAAAGAAGTGGTTTAACGCATTTCGATGTTACCGTACAAGAACGTTCTGGACGCCCGGTTGAGGTCTCGCAGATTAAAAGTGAGAGATATTATGGAAGCCATACCTAACAAGCTTCATTTGTTCCAATTTTGAATGATCGCATGGTCATAAGAAACCATTCCGTAAGAAGATAGCAAAAATCCATGTATTGAGCTACAAATTGTTCCCTTATTCGCTCTATTTAGGCCCGAGTGATTATATCTTCTTCCCAAACCTGAGGAAATGGCTCAGAGAAAAGAAATTTAACTATAACGACGAAATCATTATTTTGATGACCTTGCAGAATCATATTTTTCGGAAGGCAAAAAAAATAAAAAATTGGAGGAAAGTTGGACTAAGTGCATAGAACTCAGAGGAGACTACATTGAAGAATAAAATAACTTTTTTAAATTCAATTAAGATTGATAGGCCGATTGTTCGAATATTTGCTTAAATTCAGACGGACATGATAAATATTGCAAGGCACAAAGGAAAGTAAACATTGTTTTTTAATTATTCAATTTACAAAGCAGAGCAGAACAGCTGTTTTCGAAAGCCGCTAACATTTTCATCATCGGTACTCATGTGTACTATATAAAAAAATAACTTTTTAAATAATAGCCTGTGTTTTATTTAAAAAGTCAAGGAGTTATTGAACCACCTTCGTACGTGTATAACCTAAACGTTGAAACACTGAACACTTTATACATATAGAAAAGCAAAATATACGTGATATGACAGAAAACTATTCCCAGTTTCAATTTTTCGTTGACAAAAAATCATTATTATATATTTTTATATACATTTCGCATTGTGGTATGATTGCATCTTCTTAGTCCATGAAACGAAAACTCAAATAAAAATGTATTTTATTATATTTAATAAGTTCAAGGCTTTTTTATAATATTATTAAAAACTTAATTTATTAAATTTCAGTATTTCGTTAAGAGTTTGTTTACATCGTCAGAAATAAATAATTGAAAATTGATTTGCTTATTCCTGACAATTTTAATAAATAAAATTTTTACAAAATTTTTTAATATTATTCGTGCTGATTCTTTTCCCAAATTTACAAAAAAAGGTTCAAAATTGATTATAGAGGGGTTTTAGCTAGTTCCTATGCGCATTTCACTGGGGCTAATGCAGATTATCATGGAACCTTTACCCAACATTTCTTAGAATAACTAAAGATATTATTTTAAACTTCGACTCAATTGAATCAGAAAATTTTATAAAAACACCTGGAGCTTAAGAAATAATAAAATAAATAAAATAAGGGTCAATAAAAGTTAACAGAAATTTTTTAATAAGAAAATAAAAAATTATGTATTTTACCAATTAAATGAAACATAGCAAAACAAATAAATTATATATGACAAAAACAATATATATTTCTTAATATAAATTTAAAACTCCTTATTTTCTATTACTTTTTATCTTCTGAAATATTTTTGTATTATTTTTTAATTAAGCATTAAAAACGCTATTACAAATTGGGTTTGATCACGTACTTCTTGGGTATTTTCAGTACGGGAACAGTTTTTGGCAGAAATGGCATCTCTTGGGCTCCCAATGGGAGAGATTACACCTATTGTGTCATAACTTAGCTACTCCTGAGAATATTAAGAAAGACCTGCACTCGTAATGAAACAGGCAAGAATTTATGGCAGGAAACGAACCCACTACCCCTCCCACCCTCATAGACTGGCACCACACTTAGTCACCTGGCTACCCAGTCACTGGTACAAATTTTATTTTATTTCGGCAGCAAGATTTTAATGTCGTTCAAAAACTACCGCTGTAATTATTATTTTCAGTCCCTATTTTTATTACTTAATAAAAAATTTACGAGTACCTAGTGTGACTGAGCTGGAATGTGTCTACTGTAACTGGATCTAAGCTGACGACATCAAGCCCATATCAAATGTAATCAAATAACATTTTAGTGGATAAATGATGTTTTTTTTATTTCTAATGTTGTGTTTTTGCGGTTTTTATTTAAGCTTACTTCTGTAGGCGTTGACATGTTCTCTCATTCGATTTTGTTTTCCATTCTATTTATATTTTACGAATATTTTATAATAGAACTTAAATTTCCATTAAATATATCTAGTTTTTAACAATAGCTAATTTTCTTTTTATTTCCATTCGCTCTGTGACTTTACTACGCTATTGTCATAATAAAAAAATTTGTCTAGTGTTTTTTTTTTCTATTTTTATTCTCATTATAAATTTATAGACATCACGTTGTTGCAACACGTTTCAATATGCCCATATATTAAGGAAAATGGCAAAAGAATGGCATTAAGCACGCAGTTGAACAATATTTTCTTCTTTTTATAAATTTTATTACATTTACTGAGCGGAAGGAAATGCCGAGCCTTTATTAATTATATATGTATATAAAAGTTTTTGGATATAAAGTAATCATATTTCACTGTTATTATTGATATTATCTATTATTGTTGCTGTTATTACAATTATTTTACTATTATTATTATTCTAATTGATATAATGATTTTCTTTTTCGGCGAGTGAGGAGGTTTTCAAATACCTTTCCACTAAAACAAACACTCCTAATTTTCTGGTGTGTTTTCCTTCAAGGAACCGCTTTCTCCATTACTTTGTGTAGGTCCTCAATCAAAAGGACTATTCTTTATGTGGCCACGTCTAGGCCCGCCACAACTAACCATTGTGATGCTTCCCATTGATTATGCTGAGAATTTATAGGTGTGGAGTCGTTCTGTAAATGTTGTTCGAGAACCTTTTTCTTCCCCCCTCAAATGTATTCAATATAGTTGCCTACGTTGTCACTACATTCAAACATTTTGCTTACAACGTTGTCAGGAGTAAATTCACCAATCTGTTCCCTTAGATCGCTTAGCGCCGCATAGTAGGCCTATGGTTTATAGCGTAGTATAGTATAGCATAGTAGGCCTATGTGGTTTAGTTTTGTATGAGTTTCAAGGCCTACTATGCTTATTCTGTTGTGATTTTTGAAAATAGTTTGTAATTTACAAATTGTGAATTCTGAGATGGTTTTCAGAAGTATATGCATAAGATAAGAGATTTTTCAAAACAGTGGTTAAAGTCTACTGATGATTTGGTAAAGCACCAATGAAATGCACATAGACATTGCTTGACCACCAACAAATAAATTTCATTTAAAATAATATTGTGACAACAATATGTCTAATAAAAATTTCATATATCTCAGTACTTTTTTTCGCGTGTTTGTAAGAAAATCTTCCTTCGACAAATCAATATTAAAGCAATATTTTCCATAAAAAATAAATAACTTTTCTTGTTACTTAACATCTTGTGGCACCTGTGATATATCGCAGCAACTCCCACAAAAAAAAAAAAATATATATATATATATATATATGTATATATATATATATATATATATATATATATATATATATATATATACAGACGCTTACCTGCTTTCTCTCAAAAATTCACCCCTCGCAAGAAAAGCTTTTTATGATTTCATTTTTTACTAATAATTTTTTCATTAATTATATATTAAAGACCATGCCGACTATTAAATAACAACCACCCACATGTTAAATTGAAAAGATAATGCGACACAACCCTTCCCATACAAAAAGAAAAAAATAAAATAAAATGGGGAAAAAACAAAACAAATTAAATATTGTAGTTAAACTTTAAATTGCACTCATTCCTTGAACTTGGGGTGATAAATTGTTCTGGACAAAAATAAACATGCGAGCAAAAAAAAATCCTTGTACATGCATACATATATTTCTGTTGCTCAAATGTGTGCTCGTTTGTTGCAAAGTTTACGCCACATATAAAGAAGTTGAACTATATTTTATGCCACTGTTGCGTGCAACCAGATAGTTAAAAGTACAAAAAACAACTTAAGAAAAAAGTTAATTCATAATGCAAAATGCATTTCCGTGTTAGTATTTTAAGCTTTAAAAGGCCATTGCACTTTCGTAATAAATCCAAATGAACATATAAATAAATGTAGGTGTGCTGGGTGGTGTGGTCTCAAAAGCTAAGGGGGTGGGGTGTAAGCGAAAATGTTACAACGATTCGTGGTCAATCATTGGTGATTGTTAATATATTTATTTCGTAGGTAAAGCAGATGTGTAGTGCTTTCTTGCTTTTTCTTTATTTGTTAATTATGTGTAATTAAGTAATTGACAGTTTCCAGGGGAGTGTTTTTCCTACCTGCAAGGGTTGTTTCTGTGTTTCTTACTATTGTGTCCTGCTTTTCCTTAAAGCAACTTAAGGTGCGTATAACTTCGGAGTCAACTGAAAGTACAGGCAAACTTTGAAATTATAGTTTTGTTGGTTAGAAGTTTAATATGTTGTATGAACTGAAAATTTGTGTTAACTAAAAGTTTATTTTTTGTGGAAAAACACGTTAAAAGATATGAAAGAAATTAAATATTTTTAGGAAAATAAAAAAATATGTAACATTTATTCTTAGCAACAAAAATAAGAATTTTTGCTATTTTAAAATATTTAAGATTATATAGATAAGCGAAACGAAAAGCCATGTGAGTAGTATAATTAAAAAACAATCTGGAATAATATTCCCAACAATATTTATACTTTTTCTATAAAGATCAGGATATCTTAAAAAAACGTACCTATTATCGCTTGCAGAATTTTGTCGCTAATTTTGTAAGTTTCTTCGCTGCCTCAAGCTTCATGCCCAACATATTCGAAAAAATAGCAAAACATGAGCCAATAGATACGCCGACATCTCCAGCAACATTGTTCACATACCCTGACAAGTGAAAATGGGCATCGTCTGAAAAACTGATTTTTTCAGATTGTTCCTGAATGAGTTGAGCGAAACTACGGCGATGTGAATGATTAATCGGTTTCTATTCCTGCACCACTCGAACCTTGTAAGCATTCACAGTCAAATCGTTACGCAAAATTCACCATGTGAAAATTTTGGATAACCCCAGTTATTGAGAACATCGAGGAATTGACAATTTTATGAAATGTAACTTTAACAGAAGCATCATTTTCTTAGTCAATTTTAATTATTTTAATGCGATTTTCGAGCGAAATTGAATTCATTGTAACAATTGCCAATGCATCTACTACGAATACGTCAAAAAACTATCATGTTGTTGGTGTTGCCAGAATAGAAAAACAAAGTTCTTGTTGAAAAAATTATATATGTGCGTATGTACATATTTTCCTAGTATTAAAAAAAAATAAAAAAAAATTTATCTTTTGTTTTGAGTAAGTGAATATTATACGTATTAAAAATCACGCACCGCCACCCACAGTCCTAAGGTTTTGAGTTATGGTCACTCACGTGTGGTTTTATTATTATATATTCTCGATACACGCGTGACACGAAAAAATCAAGGCATTTGCCCACATCAATTTCCACTTTGTGAAACTGTGAACACACGATCGAGACGAGTGTACCAACATAATACAAAGCAACTAAACACGTTATATTCGACCGGGTCGAATCCTAAATACCCTCCAAATATTTACTAAATAAAAAGTATTTTTATTCTTATTAAAATTTATTTTTTATGGTATTTGGCTTAAACAAGAAAAATTTTTATATTAATACGGTCGTTTGCAATGTGTTGGGAGGAACATGGCTGAGACACTTTTTCATCAGCATAAAAGCAATTTACGTATTAATATTTTATATCAACGTGCAAAAAAGGGACTGAAATAAGCTCAAAATTTTTTACCTGCTCGGTCCTTTAAGGCATTTCTGTGCCCAATTTTAAAACTCTATACAGTGTCACTCCGATAAAGCCCGTGGGGGAGACATCTCACCTAAATCGTGAAAACTTAAAAAATAAATTTTCGGCGCAGTTAAGTGTAGAAATATAATTGATTTTGCTAAGGTCATTTATGGGGAAATGGGGTGGAGGGGCAGGGCAGGAGGTCAGAGAACATATTACCTTCGTCGTAAAAGCTTATAAATTAAGGAATACAATTTGTTAAATACATATTTATAATATTTTTCCGTTATTCCAATTTCAACGCCCACTAAAGGGAGCGGAGTCCAAAAATAGACTATATCGTGTTTTTCACAGATGGACATATGGGCATTGGTAGATAATTTTAGATTTCATTACTGAAAAAAAATATATATGTATATGTATATATATATATATATATATATATATATATACATACTTCCTGAAGTCTAATTCTTTTGGGAGGGTACTAAAACTGTATTTTGCCGGGGTCGCTCTGGCAAAGGCCGGTGTGGGAGACATTTCACCTTTGCCATAAAACACTAAAAATGAATTTTTGGACTAATTAAGAGTAAAAAAATGTTTTTTTTTATATGGTTATTTAGGGGGCGAAGGCGGAGGGGGTAGAGCAGAGAAGCATTAGGTTACATCTCAGCTTCGTTATAAAAGCTTAGAAATGTTAAATTGAATTACGATTTATAAGCTAATTGTTCGAAATTTTTGTTTTAAATTGAGAAAGACATGATGAATATTCCAAGGCACAAAGGAATGCCAGCATCAGTTTTTAGTTATTCAACTTACACAGCAGAGCAGAACAGCTGTTTTCGAAAGCCGCCACGCTTTCATCATCAGTACTCATGTGTATTGTGTTTGTCACCACTTACTCGTATTAGGTGGCTTAGTTGAATATGATAACAGTTCTTACTTAAACAAATTTTATTAGGAAATTGCATACGGGAACTGTATCAACCAGATGTTAACACATTTTTGTTTTTAATACCCGTGTAATGGGACATGAAGAAAATAATCAAACGGTAACCCTCTTATTCTGTTTTGGAGGGTATAAAAATGCTAATCGAATGTGTACTACATAGCGAGCGAAATTTAAAAATTCATCTTAATTTTTTAACACGCCTATTAAAATTAGCCCCTCGTTTTACATTAAAAATTATGAGATAACTAAAATGTAAAATAATAAAAGTAAAACAATAACAATTATAAGTAACCAATTTTATTATAAATTTTCCATCATTCCATTAGCAGCAGAAGTGTTATCACTATCATTGCTGACAAGATGGCCCAAAAGATACTAAATGCGAAAAAGCAATAAAGACAATGTCATGGCATCAAAATATCCAATGCTGTCATATTACACAAGCGTTATCACGGCTGTTTCTGTCAGTGTACATAAACATTTAATTTAATTTTTTCGACCATAGATTTGCCAATGGAACAAATTATTACCTTGACTGCTAATTAAATTATACGTTTTTATGATTAAACATGATGAACAAACAATTCCATTTCAAACAAAATTTCCTAAGAATTGTAAGTTGTAAATTTTATCATGGGGATGCTAATCCACACATACCGACCACAATGAAATCTGCTAGTGACCCAATTGTTGCACAATGCTAATTGTCAATGAGTTGTTAGTGTTCTTTAAATTGACAAAATAGAAAAATAAACACTCAAAAACTAAAAAGGCGTATAATACAACGTAACAATGGCAATGATGAAAATAATTGATGTGAGCAATGAAAAATTAGGAATAATTTGCTTACAATCAAGTACGGGGAGTTCCATAAAATAAATTTTATAAATGCTAGATTAAATTGGAATTAAAAAGTAAAGCTAAAACGCAATATTCCAGTGAAATTTGTTAAATTTATTCCATTTCTGCTTTAATTTTTACTTATTGCTTCATATTATTCTTTGAGCTAGTAAACTCCACTTCGAAGCAAAAATCGTGTTAGAGTATGCAAACATTTGTGAGCTTAAACAATATGAAGGAGTTGTAAATCATTTTTGCTGCCACACCATAAGGACACATAAAAAAAGGAAAAGGAGAAACAAAAGGAAACACCATTAAAACCAAAATGTCATATACTTGAGACTTCCATTTAAGTTCTGGGCCAAGGAACTTGATTTATCAATTATTTAAATAACATACAACATTTATTACAAACAACAATAGTAAAGCCACAATATAACAATTATAACAAAAATAATAAAGCCCAACCCTTAAACTTTGATCCACTTCCAAACCCTTCCTTTTTTTATGGCAATATTTCTCTATGTTGATACTCTTTTGTAGTCATAACAATCTAAAAGGACATAAGGATAAGAGGAATGGATGCATAAAAACAAATATATTGTGGGTAGAAGGAAGTAGGCGAAAAACAAAACAATAACTATGTACAAAAAAAAAGCTTAAACAAGGTACAAGTGCTTATTGTCACGGTTAAGGCAAACGCCTGCTTAAAGAGTTACAGTAAGCAACAAAAATTTGCATACATGGTTATTTTCAACATACTTCAAAACATCTTTCCATAGAAAGTTTTCAAACATCTACTTTAAACTCCTTATTAATATTGTTTACACAGTTTTTGCCACTCACAATAAGTGCACACACGTTTATTTTACGATTTGTTCTGCTACTCGTATGCAGCAAACTGTTGAAGCAACGAGACTAAATGGCGAAAAACACCATGTGAACAGTGTAAAGAAAATGTTTACAAAAAACAATGTGAAAGCTAAAAATATAAGTATTTTTTAGAACAACACGCCATCACATGCAGTTGAACTTGACTAAATTTGCTACCACACAAAAATGAGGCAAGTTTACCTTTAAATACGCAGAGTGGGTTTTTGAATGTAAAAAGAACACAATTTTGTTGGTTTGCAACATTTCCTTGTAAGCAAAATTAGTAAAAGCAAATCGTTAAAGGGAAATACAATACTTTCAACTTGTAAGCGTTACACACATACAAATTGTTATAAATGACAACAAATTATTGATGGTTGACAAAAAATGGAATGTAGTAAGTATTTTAACAAACATTTATATTGTTATATTTAATTGAATTAATTATTTCCTAATAAAATTTGTTTAAATAAGAACTGTTATCATATTCAACTAAGCTACCTAATAAGTGGTGACAAACACAATACACATGAGCACTGATGATGCAAGTGTTGCGGCTTTCGAAAACAGCTGTTCTGCTCTGCTGTGTCAGTTGAATAACTAAAAACTAATTGTGCCTTGGAATATTTATCCTGTCTCTCTGAGATTTAAAAGCAAATTTCGAACAATTAGCCTATAAATCTTAATTCAAAAAATGGAATGGTTATGAAAGAAGATATACCCATATATTCATTAGGGGTTTTTTCGAGGAAATCCCTTCTCGGGATTTCGAGGGAAAATAGTTAATTTCCATTTTCCGCTCTTCCGAGAATTATATGCGGGAATTCCCGAGATTTAAAGGGGTAATAGTTTCGATGATATTTTTCATAATAATGTGCAAAAGGAAGCTTTTATATATATCAATTATAAAAAAATTCGATTGCAACAAGGATATGTGTAATATTTTTAAAACGAGCAAAAAAAGTCACGTTACTTCAAAAATATGTCTTGGCAAAATGTAATAAAGAAATTCGTCTTGATTTTCATGTTCTAACACGACAGAAATCGATGGTACCTGTGATTACGGTGACCATATTTTTCAACGAAAAAAGTGGACATACTTACTTATAATATATTAAAATTTTTTATACCCTCCAAAAAAGGAATTGCAGGGTAAATTCACTTGTTTTATTTTAGTTAAATCAGAAAAAAAAATTTATGGACTCATTTCATTAACGATTTTTGGGGACTTATTTCATATGAAATCCCTAATACCAAAAGGAAATAATTAAAAAACAAGTAAAAACGTTATATTCGACCGGGTCGAATCTTAAATACCCTCCAAATATTTAGTAAATAAAAAATCTATTTTTATTCTTATTAAAATTTACATTTTTATAGTATTTGACTTAAACAAGAAAAAAATTCCAATATGTTGGGAGGAACATGGCTGGGACACTTTTTCATCAGCATAAAAGCAATTTACGTATTAATGTGTTATATCAACGTGCAAAAAAAAGGACTGAGATAAGTTAACAATTTTTGACCTGCTAGGTCACAGTTCCTTTCATCCATTTCTGTGCCGAATTTTAAAACTCTATACAGGGTCACTCCGAGAAAGAAGACATCTCTCCTAAAGTTAATATGTAAATTTTCGGCGTAGTTAAGTGTAGAAAATAAATATTTTTTAGAGCGGATCAGGTTACGTCTCAACTGCGTCATAAAAGCTTAAAGATCTTCAGCAGTATTCACAATAAATAAAGTAGACCTGATCAACACTTTAAAATAAATTTCCTATGAAATTTTTACTTTAAAGTACACATTAATTTTTGTGAATACAGCAGCTTATTTTTAAGGAATGTAGGTTTCAGTACACAATTTTTTAAAATTTTCCACCATTTTTTCATGTAATAATGCCCACTAAAGGGGGTGGGGTTCAAATATTATTCTTTTTTAATTTTATGACTCCAAGTTTACAGCGTTGGTAATTTTTTGATATAAAAATGTATAATTTCCTTAGCAAAATTACAAAAAAAAATGAAAAATTGTGCTGTTTATTGTGCTAAACCAACCTCTAAGGTTTAATTGAATTTAGGGTAACTTTTGTCGCTTTGCACTTGTTTAATTTTTATTTTGAAATCTCTTTCGTGAGGACTTATTCGGCAACAATAAACAGAATAGTGCTGCCAATACAATGACAAATCTTGATTAAATAAGGTTTCTTTTAAACTAATCAAAAATATAAAAATAATTAAAGATAAAAAGTGCTTTAGACAACAGCCCGTTCAAAAATAAAAATGGTTGCGGGAATTTTCTTCGGCGATCTCGCTTGCTTCCGGAATTGCGAAAACAAAAAATTTTTATTTTTACAGATTTTTGTGTATAGAAGCCAGTTTTCCAGGTATTAGAGGAGGAAACCCTTAAGGCCGAAGGCCAGTTATGCAAATACAACTGTAGTCTGCGAAGCTACTTTTCGGCATTACTAAAGGGGGAAATCCCTAAGCAAAGATGAGAAGAACATTTTAGGAACACAATAAGAAAGAAAATCCTTACACATGAATATGGGTGGCCGGCCTTTGCATATAAAAATATCCATATCAATTTAGAAATAGGTCGTTTTTTATTTACTTTGGGTTCTTCTTTATAATTCTAGGGCTATATTTTATTATTGATTTTTGGGCTTTATTTCATTATTTATGGACAGTTTCAAAGTTGGGTCGAATTTCATGATTTCAGTTTTTTTTGAGCGATTTTCCATGCAGATATAAACGATATGGATATCATTTCAAAGTGCTTTTAAACGGGTTTCTGTTAGCAAATAAAATTTCAAAGTGGGTTACAACGGTACTCTATTGGTCCATACATTTTTCAAATCTATTAAGCCATTGCGGATGATACGTAATTTTTATTTTGTAATCAGATTTTCACTTAAGAATATTATTATTTTTAAAAGTATTAGACGCAGCGATACCTAAGCTTGTAAAACTAAGATATAAGAAATAAATTAATTCATACACTCATTTTCAAAGTGCCATAAAAAACAAAAAAGATAATCACAAAATGCAAGTGGTTTTTTAACACTCACTAGTAATTGCAACACCCAAGAGCTATTTATAAAAAATATATTGATTTGTATTTAAATTGTTTCCATATAGAATTATATTCAGAAATATATGGCGTTTTCTTTTCTGGAAAATATGTAACATTTTGTCACTTTTTATTCTAAAAAACCACAATTAGGAGCAATTTTAAGATGAAACACATCTTCATAAGAGACGGTAGATCAATTTCTAATAAATTCACTATTTTCAAATGCCATAATGTTACCATTTTCTATCAAAAAGTTGCAAAAATGTAACAGTCTTTTTTAGAAAAGAAATAAACAATAGATTTTATTGTCATATATAAGAAAGTGGCCCCAACGATATGAGCTATTTTCGATTTAGCAGCCGCGTTCCAAATAATTAATTGGCTGGCTAAATGACAGCATTTGTAGTCGTGCAGCCGTGCACCTGCTGTCGTTTAACAGTCAAATTTATAAAAAAAAATTTGGATTTATAACAGTCTTATTAAATAAATGTTTATATGCAGCTTAAAACGAGAAAATAATTTAAAATTTTAGTTCACAAGTAAAATGCGAATTGTGTAAAAGAAATTTATTTTTGAAGTAGTGAGACAGATAATTAATTCTCTGCCAAACAGTAAATGTGTATTGATATAGGTATGTTATCGGTTTTGGCACAGTTTCTGATGCATTTTGTATTCCATTTTCGCAGGACTATGCGAATAAGTCACAAACTAGGTCCTTAAAACATAGCCTGATTTATATTCCAGGCCTTTCACACAAAATTTTTATTTTAATAAACAATTTAAAAAATTATTCACTCATTACAATCAAGTTATTCTATGTGTATACGAACTGCTAGCGGCTTGGGTAATTAAATAGCAATTTGTTGGGCAAGTTGCCAAAAACAAAAGATTTGTTTGTGGAAAACTAACAGCAAACAGCAGATAAATCAGTGAAAAATCACAACACTGGAATTTTATTTTGACAATAATCATAAATTTTTTGTTCATTGTTTATTTTGGTAGCTTTTATTTTAACAAATAAAAGAAAACAACTTACAAGTCTTTCAAAAAATAAAATGAAAACAATTTCAGCAAGTGTTGAAGTTTATTTTTGAAAACGGAAAAATGTGTGTCAATACTTTTTATATTTCCTTTTCGTGTGTTAATAGAAAATAGTTTGTAAATTAAATTACGCAGAATTTTTGAGCAAAATATTAATTGCAAACAATTAGATACAAATTGTATTTAACCAAAGCAAATGTTTACAATAAATATTTTTTTTATGATTTCATTATGATTATATTAAAATTTTTTTTTAGCATACAAAGTAAACATTGCCGTTTACACTTAAAAAAAATATATAATAGATTATCAAATGAGTACTCACTTGGACACTCACTGTATATAGTGGCTTAAGACTTAATTAAGTATTGATTTAGGAAAGAAGAGAAGCAGACGGGTCGATTATCGAAATCGACTCAACAGTTCAAAAATACAAATATATTACGTGTAGTAGGTGGCAAACTTAGAATTCAATTAAAGTATTTATTGTCAACTGTTCAGTTGTAGTTGTTGGGCAGTTTTGAAGAAAAACAAAGCAATTATGTGGTCTGTTTAAACAATTAAACGCATTTCATAAAAGTTCGAAATGTTTTGCGCGTTCGGTCCTTTTCTGATGTCATTAAAAATGGACGATGATGTCATCAAAAAAGAACTTGCATCAAATTTTTTATAAAATATGGAATTTAGTGCTCAAAATCACTTGGCAGTGGCATATGGTAATTGTAAAAGGAATCAGAAAACTGCTTACAAACACGATCGAGAAGATGTCAAAAACAACACTAGTCCTGAGCAAGGCGAACTCATACCAGGTGGCCTTAGTTCAGAAATTGGTGATCAGCTGTTACCAAGGCAAAATTATTGAACTGTCAAAGTGTTCTTCTGGTTTTTCGTTTTTGTGTGCGGCCATTGTTTATTCCAAAGCATTTCATTTGACAGTTCAATAAATTTTACACAGAGTTGCATAAGTGAGTTCACCATGTATGAATTCGCCTTGGTCCTGAGCGTCCAAGTTCATAGGAATTCTGGGAATGTGAAGAAAATTGGTGTGTAGAATTTTTGGGGCAGCAAAGTTAGCTCTGATTTTTTATGTCAAAGACAACAGCATAATCATGCCGCTGTCATCATGTATACCAGATTGGCTCCTGCCACTTGATTGATTTTTTCTTGTATTAAATGCAACTTTGTATTATTTTATATCCTACAAATTATCTTTTCTTTATTTATTTCAAACGTTAGTTTAATAGGGTTCTTACACAAAAATTTAAAACCCGGTTTTATCGTTAAAGTCATAAACAGCAGATTTTGCGTTTAGACCTGCAAATTGTGGTTTTTTACATAGAGGCTGTATAATAAATTTGTTCAAAATAAATTAAATCGCTTCTAGAAATTTTTGAATTTTTTGTTTGAAGGAAAAGAGAAAAAGTATTACAATGCGTTCTAAAATAGAAATTATTTTACATCTTGTGAATGAATATTTTAAAATTGCCGAACTACTTATACAAAGGGAAAAACCACTTGGAAATCAAGTTGTTATATATAAAAATATATCAGGCGTCAGTATATATTATTATTAACATAAACAATACCAGCTGTTTCCAATATCTAACTTGGCAGCACTCAACTTAGCACAGCGAAATATGGGCAAACTAGGGTGGCATTTCAAAAAACCTACTAAAAACCAATTAAGTTGGTTTTCACAAAATCATTCTGTATGGTAAAACCATGTTTTGACAGTTGGTTTTAATGTTAAAACCGTAATTTGTTAAAACCATGCCAGTGTGAAAGCACTATAATATTTTACTGCGAAATATACTTAATTTTAAGTACAACGTTTTTTAATAAAAAAATTTATATTTACAAAAAAATTCTTTTTTTCAGTGTATAAACTACTAAATCAAGTCGTCAACTTGATATTTATGTGAAAAAAATAGAATATTTCACATATTTGTTTCAAAATTGTGTTTTCTTTTTTGTATCTATCATAGAACTTTTGCATATTTCCATAAACAAAGAAGTATGACTCAATTTCTGCGCCTTCATTCGTTGAAGAATTTATGCGGAAAACATAAAAAGAATTTTTCAAAATGTTTTAAAATTTATTATTACTTTCCATAAAAATTATGAGATGGTAATATGATTTAGGCCCTGAGTGTATTCTTCAAAATACATTCAGAATTCGTTGTAGAAGGCTAAACTAGATCTTTTTTCAGATCACCGGAAACAAATAAATTCAAATAAAATCTCTGACAAAATAAACATATTTTATTATGCCTAAATAAAATAATTGAGTTCATTTTTGTAAATATTCGGAAGGTCGTTTTTAATAATATTTTAATAATTTTTGTGAACATTATTATTTTTGGGAGAAACCATTCCAAATTTAATAAGTAAAAGTGTTATATTCAGCTGTGAATATAGCACTTAATCTTAAATACCTTTCACATGTGTATTTATCCTTTCTTTCTAAAACAGAAAATATGTTTATTTCACCAAAAAAAAACTAAAATAAGGAACTTATTTGGTTAATTCTATGCATAAAAAAATTTTGGATTTTCCATCCCTGGAATCCAATTTTTAAATTTTTTACTCGAATGTTATTCTTCCTGAAATTCCCATAGAGAATATATGTATATATATATATATATATATATATATATATATATATATATATATATATATTAAATAAAAGTTACCAACTTATTTGGTTACTAGCCAAAAAGTTTTGATTTTCCAACCCTGCAATTGATTTTTCAATATTTTTGATTTTTAATACCAATTTAATTCTTGTTGTAGTATAAAATGGGTTTAATTCACCAAAAACAATGACTTTTTTATTCCGTTTTTCAACCCTGGATTAAAGTTTCTTAATTTTTCTAAATTTTGAATAGCATATCAATTTTTAGTGAACTCTAAAATTGTTTTACTTAGCAAAACAAAAAAATAAATAAAATAAATAAATAAATAAAATTTTTAACTTTTTTAACACTTTCAATAACCGAAATTTAGATTTTTAAAATTTTAATGCCAATTTTATTTTTCCTAATTTCCAAAATGGTTTTAGTTAGAAAAAAAATTAAATTTCTCATTTCTGGAAAAATTTTTTTAATTTATTTATTTTTTGTTTGTTTTTAGTACAAATTTTATTCTTCCCAACGTATGAAATAGGTTTAATAAACAAACAAAAAATTAATTGGTTAAAAAGTTAATTTTGCGTTCAGAAATATTTGTAAGCTACCCAGCTCTGGAACCGTATTTCGCAATTTTCTAAATTTCAATACCACTCTATTTAAGTTCATTTCCAATCTATCTATCAGTTCAAGTCTCTAGCTCTTCTGAGGCTTGCGAAAACTCCGTACACACAGACGTACAGAGGGACATCGCTCATTCGTCATCGCTATTCATAAGGATCCAGAATATATATACTTTAATAATGAGGAAATTACACGCCGAATGACAAACCCGCATATACCCTTTCACCCTTTTTTTAAGGGTATAAAAAAAATTAATTTCTTTTATTTTGTTAAAGACAGTTTGAAAACTTATAGCGATTTCTTTTATGGAAAATATGTATCATTTTGTCACTTTTTATTCTAAAAGAACACAATTAGGCACAATTTTAAAATAAAGCACATTTTCATAAGGGATGGTAGATCAATTTCCAATAAATTCACTATTTTCAAATGCCATATGATTACCATTTTCCATTGAAAAGTGCAAAAAATGTTGCATTATTTTTTAGAAAAGAAAACAACATTAATTAAAACAATGTTTATATTTAAACAGTCGTCGAGGGGTAAGGAAATGAATCGTTCATTTTTTTGCAACAAAAAGAACACGAAAATTTGGCCCATAATGTTTTGGCTAGGACATATCCTGATAATAAATGAAGATTCTTCATTTATTAGCACGAAGGAGGAATTTTCTGCCTACCATATTTTTTAGAAATGATAGAAGTTTTTATAATATTGAAACTATTTCATAAGTCGAAGAGCCAGAAAAAGAATTAACTTTAGTTATACAAAATATGTACACAGTTTAAAAAAAAAATTAATTGTTAAATTATCTAAAGACTAATATCTTGCTCATATTCTGTACGCAAAACGAAATTCAGTGGTAGTGCATATTCTTCTTTTGTGGGTTGTATGTTTTGGAAATTATATGTAGATAATTTTTTTAGCAAGTCTTTTAATTACACATATCGTCAACTAAAATCCAAAAGGCTGTAACTTACAAAAATTCAAAAAAACGCTTTTTGAATTATAAGGGTTTGTAGTTCACACAAAAATATTATAATCAATAATATTTTTACTTTGAATTTCTTTGAATGTTTTTTAACTCACAGCCCATTTACATTTTCGGTAACAATATATACTTTCATACTCATTAAAAATTCCCAGCATTTAAGCATAATTTAAAATTTTCAATCAACAATTGCAGCAAAGAAATAGCTTTTGTTCTGCTGCAAACTAATATTTAGTAAATAGTTGGTTTATTAAATATCCAGTAAACAAATTACAATTTAAAAATTTCATATTTCGTTTTAGATCTTACAATCGACAAAACTTTTATTTACACATCAAAATTGGTCAGGGTTGTTGGAACGATGAAAGAACCAACGAGTACACGTTAACGTGAATAAACTAAATCGATTATGGAAAAACAAATTAATAGGTTTTTTTTTCTTAATTGTAAAAATATTGCAGTTAATAGCTTTATACAATACAAAAATGTAAAAAAAATATACTAACAAATCCAAGGATGTTCTATTTGTGCAAAATGTAATGGACGCCCATACGCACACATTCAATCATGTGTGAGCTCGTTACTAATAATAATGTTCGCTTTATATGCTTGGCTGTCTAGGTGTCTAATAAATACATAAATACAAAAGTGAATGGGTGTATCAACATGTTCCTGTAACACTCAAACACACTCAAAATTAAGTTATCCTTGAAACACTTTTTATAATATACTTAAACATAAAGAACGATATAAATACACAACAGATTTCTTTCCAGTTTACAACTTTAGGGGTGCCATATTGTAAATTTATTTATAAAGGGTGTTTTTACAAGAGCTTGCTGATTTCAAATTTAAATAAAACACATGCCAAATTATGAAATGGCCAAAAAAAAAATTTTTATTTGGTAGATAATTTCTTGTCATTTAACATTTAAATATAATTTCGGGTATATGGCCACCACGACTATTTTGCACAAAGATCATTCTGGAGGTCCAATTTTCGACCACCTTTTCAAGCATTTGAGGGCGTATTTCAGCAATGACACGTTGAATACTGGTTTCCAAAGCGTCAATAGTTGCTGGTTTATCCACGTAAACCAATGATTTCAGGTTTCCCCACAAAAAATAATCGAGTGGCGTCAAGTCACACGAACGCGGAAGCCAATTCACCGGTCCATTTCTCGAAATAATGTTGTCGTTGAAATATTCTTTCAATAAATGTTCTTGTAATAATAATAACAAGTGGCACCATCCTGTTGAAACCACATTTCGTTTACATCCATATCTTGAATTTTAGGCACCAAAAATTCATTGATCATGATTCTGTATCGATTTCCATCCACGGTAACACGTCGTCCTTCCTCATTTTTAAAGAAATAAGGACCGATGATTCCACCAGCCCATAGACCGCACCAAACAGTACATTTATCGGGATGCATTGGTAATTCTTGAACGACGTGTGGATTATCTTTGCTCCAAATACGGCAATTTCGCTTGTTGACATATCCATTCAATCAAAAATGCGCCTCATCACTGAAGAGAATTTTGCGGTAAAAAAGCGGATAAACATTTTTAATTGAACACCGTTTTTGAAAATAAATTTCCACGATTTGGAAGCGTTGTTCTGGAGTTAACGTGTTCATGATGATTTGCCAAACAATACTGAGTAGAGACGTGACTTTAAACTGTCAAAACAGCTGTCAGACAACAGAGTGATTCGTATAAAAAAAAACTTCATAAAAAAACACCCTTTACTTTAACCGGTTTATTAGGGTTTCCGAATTTAGAAAATATTTTTTCAAAACTTAGTCTCAGTTTGCAATTTCTTATACCAGTGATTCGCTTAAAGAATATCAGCGTCAAATTACCACATTCGCTATCGAATGAAATTTCCATACAATTTAAATACGAATTTCGAACGTTAACGAATGACATAATTTGGCTCCAGTATTCAAAGTTTGTATCCATAATTTGCGTTGTTCATCAAACTCATCATTCGTCTTCCCAAATATCAATGCCTAGATTCTGTCCTAGAATAATACCACCACGTACCGCCATTTGAAAATAATGGTTTCTTTATGCGGGTAGGCAAATTTGAGGTTAGGAAGTAAATTGGCTGTCAAATAATTAAATGTTAAAAGCTGAGCTGTCATTATTTAGCGCTTAGTTAGCAAAAACTTGGGAAATTTTAACCATTGCAACCTACCAGCCCATTATTTGCGTCGAACGTTGGAGAATTTCAAGTTGGAAAAACTGAACGAAAACAACGCATATTCCAACAAAATCATCTTTGGTGATGAGGTTAATTTTCAATTTGGTGATTATGTAAAAAAAAAGAAATAAATTGTAGCATATGGGGCTCACAAAATCCAGAAACAGTCCTCGAAAAACCATTATATCCAAAGAAAGTGGCCGTATGCCGCTGTTTGTCACCTTGAATTATCTGCGCTGCCAAACCATGATGACCGATTTTTGTGGCCACAATAGAATAATATGTTGACACCAGTGACCTTTGGTTTCAGCAAGACGGCGCCGCAAGTCTCGCACTCGGCTAATCAATTCAGTTATTGTATGAGAAAATTTCCCGGTCGCATAATTTCTCTATTTTTCCATGTCAATCGGCAAACTGGTTCTTGAGATTGAACGCCGTTGAACTGTTTTCCCTGGGTCCATTCGAAAAACCAGGTTTACGTTAAGGAACCACAAATAAATGATGCTCTGAAAGGTGTAATTCAGCGTTGAATTGACGAAATAAACAAAGCTTTGTTGCAAAATGTGGATCAAAATTTTGTCTGCGACGTGCCCGACATCGTATTCCATTATTAATTCCTTCATCTCTATTTTACATCGGTATCAATTAAATTGAATTTGTGAAAGCAATAGTGTGTTCTTAAGTCAATTTACTTCCTAACCTCAAATTTAAATTTCATAAGAGTTAAAGTTCCCCCACTATTGAAAATTTTTGTGGTCAAACTGTATAACAAATTTGTACCTTTTGTGAAGGGTGGACTTAGAAGGTTGTAAATATATTCAAATATAGTTTTTTTTTTTTACTTTCATGAATGATTATAGGTTATCCCCTGGATGATTAATAAAATAACCAAAACTTTCCCTAGACATAAAATATATATTAAAGGGTTAACAACTTTGGAAAAAGCCTGTCTGCGTCTTTGTTTTTTCTCCAAACGAATTATCTACAAGCCAACATGATTTATCTACAACCAACATTAGAATATTATTAGTTTCAAATATTTTTATATGAAAATATATAATTTAATAATTTTTAATAACAAAAACACTTCCTGCTTACATTAAATTACATTTCCATATGGAAATATTTGTGTGCAGCTTGTTGCATGCCACTGCTCATAATTTACTTTCAAAGAAATTTCATAGACAGATTATGCATATTTCATAAAAAAGTCTATGTCTGCTTTTTATGTTTTAGTTTTTTTCTTCTCTTTTTTACTCTAAATTATAATTTATACATTCATAAATTCACACACTCATGCTTACATACAACTAGATTTATACAGTCGTTCATTTATTTTTTAAAGATCATCTTAATTGTATACACGAGGGCTGTTGTCTTTATGCTCCAATAATAAAAATACATACTTTAACTTTTACACACTAACACACAATCTGGTGCTTGGAAAAAGTATCTTTTAAGATACAAATAATACGCCGGCACCTAAACAGACTCAACATAAACATTTTTGGTGCAGAGAATGTATTTACCTTTACGCACACTTTAATTGTGTGCGAGTAGAAAGTATTTAGGTAGTTTTTTATTTTTTAATTTTTTGTATTCGCAATTGTAAACAATTTACTATTTGAGTGTCTATTATTTGTTCATTTCTATCTTTAGATCAATTTTCTGTTTTGAATAGACATTTTTCAGTTTATGGCTGCACGTAATGGGAAGTGTGAACAATGATTTTGTGTTTTTTTTTGTTTGTTTGGATTTTAATTTAAAAAATACATATATTGGGCATATAGAACTTTTTATAAATGGCTGGTAGGTAGCTCTTTAAAGCACGCAGCCACTATTTGTGTCTTCTACAACATAAAAGTCAAGTTCTACATCCGTATAATTAACCAAAAATGACTTTGACCTTCTTTCTCATTTTTCTTTTTACGAATGTATTAATAGATATAAATAATTAAGTGTGATTTAAATTAACAAAAAAAAAAAATGATTTTAAAGTAATAACTGAGTGATCATGGAATCTATTAATTGTTACACGTTTATAGTATTTCCTCTCTACTAAATGTTTTGCTAAGAGAAACACCAACTTATTATACCCTCCAAAAAAGAATTTGAGAGTATATTGACTTTGTCATTCCGTGTGTACCGATTCAGCCCAAACGAAAAGAACCAGATCCTCGAAACTGGGTATAACTATATCTGGAAGGATAGCACAGGTCAAGTTCGTAAATGGGTTGAATCGGGCCAGAGAAAAAAATATTCCTCTAAGAAGATCTAAAACAAACTCTAAATAGCAACATAATTTTTTAAAGTTTTCTTTAGGAATTTTGTCGTTAATCTTAGAGCTATAAAATAAAAAAAAAATTATTTTTCGACCCCGCCCCTACAGTGGGCGTTATTATATGCAAAAATAGTGTAAAAATTTAACAAATTGTATTACTTAAGTCTACATTCTTTAAAAATAGCATTTTTAAGCTTTTCTAACGAAGCTGAGATTTAGCCTAATGCTCCTCTGCCCTACCCCCCCTCCCCCCCTCCTTCGACCACTAAATAACCCTATAAAAAATAATAATAATTTTAATTTTTTTACACTTTATACTCCAAAAATTTATTTTTAGTGTTTTATGGCAAAGGCGAAATATCTCCCGCAGCGGCCCTTCCAGAACGACCCCGACAAAATACAGTTTTAATCAGTGTTGTCAGATAAATTTTTTTCTTCCCCCCAAAAAAATTTAGAAACCCCCTAGATTCAACACTTTTTCTTAAAAAACCCCCTAAAGCATAAAAGTTTAAGTAGTAATTTGGTTTCATCATTCTTGTCTCTATTAAATTTGAATTGAGGTATTATCATTCGTACGCGAAAAGCACAAAAACACCTAAATTTTTGTTTTTTTTTTATAAAAAGCCCCCAAAAAATATATCTGCAATCTGTCTTTCTTTTGTAAGAGACGGCTTGAGAAAGTTTGTTACGGGTACATGTACTTCTTTTGTTTGGGATGCAAATTCAATAGCCCAGTTCACAATCTCGAGCAAGTAGTCTAGCATCGTAGCATGAGCAAAATAATTGTACTCTACACCAACAAAATACATTGAAAATGCTCTCAAATACTCTCTCAATTTGCAAATGCTATAATGCAAGACCATTTGCACAGGATTGTGAATTGGGCTAATATGTTTTTTCCTATTTTGTTGTGCAATAAGGTCTCCTGTTAGCCTCTATAATGCTTTTACAGTATTTGCATAAAGCTTTGTAGTTGTCTCCCTGGACAGGGGCTAACCAATCTGAAATTTAATTTTGCATTTATTGTGTTTCAAATTTTATTTAAAGGTATTTAAAGTGCTGATCTGCTTCCCACTCCTTTTTATATTTTTGTTTATATATGTTATCCTTTTTTGGCATATCGGTAATAAATTGTAAAGATGAACAACTTTTTAAAATTTATATTTTGCAGATCAAGGAAAACCAACAAAATTGATTTAACGAGAAAAATGTTTTAATGCTTGTATTTGCGTGATTACTTTCTAAATCGTCATTTCGATACAATATCTTTGACATGCTCAGTGGTTAAATTATGTACTATTATGTACCAAACTATAAATTCGAAAATCCCCTAAAAATCCCCTAAATAAAATTTTGTTACCCCCAAATTTCCCCCTAAAGAATATTAACCCCTAAATCTGCCCCTAAATAGAAAAAAACCTTAAATCTAGGGGGAAAACACCTAATCTGACAACACTGGTTTTAATACCCTCCAAAAAGATTTGGACCCCATAAAGTATAAATATTCTTGATCAATGATGATGTCTAAGACGATCCGACAATGCCCATCCGTAAATCTGTGTAAAACACTATACTGTCCACTTTTGGCCTCCCGCCCCCTTTAGTGGGCGTTGGAGTTACATATTATATGAAAAAATAGTGTAAATATTTAACAAATTGTATTCCTTAAAAATTTGATTTATAAGCTTTTATGTTCACTGATCTTAACCCTCCCCTCCCCCTCCACCCACCTTTTCCACCTGAATGACCCTATAAAAAAAAGTTTTTTTTCCTACACTTAATTACTCCAAAAATTTGGTTTTTAAAGAACTGTGACCCAGCAGGTTAAACAGGCCCCTTTTTTGCACGTTGATATAAAGTATTCGCCCCTATTATGAATGGCGACGTCGTCGTCACATCAACTCGACAGTAAAAAATGATCACTTGAATTCAAGTTGCCGATAACAATTAATTACTCTTGACAATTTCTTAGCATTCTCTAGGGCATATAATATCGATAGAACATGTCAATAGTAGTCAGCCGCTGCCGAAAAAGAGTGGACAAGCGAAACTTTTTTGCTGTCGCCTTGATACGGCGTCGATGTCGTCATTCATAATAGGGGCGATTAATACGTAAGTTTTTATGCTGACGGAAAGATGTTTCAGTCATGCTCCTTCCCACACATTGGAAACGTCCGCATTAAAATTACTTTTTTTCTTTGGTGACTAAAGCCAAATACCATAAAAATGTAAATTTTAATAAGAGTAAAATTTATTTACTAAATATTTGAAGGTTACTTAAGATTCTACCCGGTCGAATATAACGTTTTTACTTGTTCTTTTTTCGAGTGTACTAATAGATACAAATAATTAAGTGTGATTTAAATTAAAAAAATTTTATGATTTTAAAGTAATAACTGAGCGCTCATGGAATCTATGAATTGTTCTACTAAATGTTTTGCAAAGAGAAATTACGTATTAACAAACACCAAATTTTTCTTTATTGAGATTAGCGCTTCAGCCATAGAGTTTATAATTCTAAAAATTAACCCCCTTATTCATAAAAATTATGAGAGGCTTATAACAGCATAATAAAACAAAATTTCATATAAAATTTGCTCTATTACACTCTTATAAGGCTCTCATAATTTTTATGAATAAGGGGTTAATTCTTTTAATTTTTGTATATATGCAAATCATAAATATTTTTATAAAAAAAAAGTTTTCAAGTTAAAACTTTCTTCATTGCAAATGAAATAAACAGTTAGAGTTTATTCAACTTTTCATTTAATGCATTTTTCATTGTATTCTCTGTGTGTGTCACATTTTAATTTTAATGTTATAAACATACATTTTTGTATATTATTATTGCCGTCATCAGCGTCTACATCATTATTGTGATAATTGCATACAAACTAACAATGGGGCTTGGAGTGAGCAAACAAATAATACGAATGGCATAAAAAAAAGACATTAAAAGAACATTCAATGGTTATTTTTGTGTGTTTAAGCCACAACAAAAATAAAATTCCCAGCAACTAAACTTTTTTTCATAATTTTTTTATTTTTTTTTTGGTTCAACCAGTAGCACAATTAAACACTTTGAAATTATAAAGAAGCATAAACTTTATTTTTTACTTTTAGTTTAAGTGTTACATTTAAATTTTGTTTGTTTTTAATTACCTTAATAAAATCACTAGATTGAAAATATAATAATAGTATTTTTTTTTATTTAAATGCTGGCAATTACAAAATGATTTTATTTCCTACTTTAAATAATCACATGGTCGCTGGGTTAGAGGTGCCGAAAGTAACTTTTGCCCAACGATCTAATGTCTCTTTAAGTTAAAACCGGTACGAAAATTATCGCAAGAATTTGAAAAAGAATAGTCGTTTCTTTACGGTGCAGCAGCTGTTTCTGTTTCCAACTGTTCCATATTTTTTATACAAAAATATGACACAATCTTCACTTCACGGCTTTATTGCCAGCAGAAAACTCCATTCCGATATTAAACAATTCAAAACTTTATATTCGTCCGGGTAGTAAATAGAAACTTTTTTTCTACTCTAATTAAAATTTGAATTTTTATGGTATTTGTAAAAAAGAAACATATTTATTTTAATGGGGCCGTCTCTAATGTGTTGGGAGGAGCATGACTGAGACATCTTTCCGTCAAAATAAAAACTTACGTGATAATATTTTATATCAACGTACAAAAAATTCACCGATATAAATTAAAAACGTTAAACCTGCTGAGTCAGGGTTTCTTTAAGACATTTCTGTACCCAATTTTGAAACTCTATACAGGGTCACCCTGAGAAAGGCCGTGGGAGAGACATCTCACCTAATTCGTAAAAACAAAATTTTCAGAGTAGTTAAGTGTAGGAAAAAAATCTTTTTGACAAGGTTATTTAGGGGGCAAAGGGGGTGGAGGTATAGATCAGAGAACATATTATCTTCGTTGTAAAGGCTTATAAATTAAATTGTTAAGGAATGTAGGCTTAAGGAATACAATTTGTCAAATATCTACAGAATTTTTTTTATAAATATGTAACTTCAACGCCCACTAAAGGGGGTGGAGTCCAAAATTAGACTATATCGTGTTTTCCACAGACGGACGTATGGGCATTGCTAGAGCGTCTTAGACTTCATCACTGATCAAAAAAAAAAAATATATATATATATATATAAATATATATATATATATATATATATATATATATATATATGTATATATATACATATATATATATATATATATATATATATATATATATATATATATATATATATATATATAAATACATACTTTATGAATTTAAATTCTTTTTGGAGAGTATTAAAACTGTATTTTGTCGGGGTCACTCTGGCAAGGGCCATGGGGGAGACATATCACTTTTGCCATAATATACTAAAAGTAAATTTTTAGGGTAAATAAATATAAAAAAAATTTATAGGGTTATTTAGGGGGCGAAGGGGAAGGGGTAGGGCAGAGGAGCATTAGGTAACATCTCAGCTTAGTAAAAAAAACTTAGCTTATTTTTAAGGAATGTAGGCTTAAGTAATAGATACAATTTGTTAAATTTTTACACTATTTTTGCATATAATAAAGCCCACTAAAAGGGGCGGCGTCCAGAAATAATTTTTATTTTTATTTTATGACTCCAAGTTTATCGCGTTGAACGTTCTCTGACATAAACTTATATCATTTGCTACCCAAAATTACAAAAAAAAACTTTAAAAATTATGTTGTTTTTTAGAGGTTGGTTAAGTTCTTCTTAGGGGAAATTTTCCCCTCTAGCCCGATTCAGCCCATTTACAAACTTGACCCGTGCTATCCATCAGAATTTGTGCGTACCAAATTTCAAGGGTCTGACTTTTTTCGTTTGGACTGAATTGTAATTTCCACATACGGACGGACGGACATGACCAGATCGTTTTATATTTCATCACTAATCAAGAATATATATATTTTATGCCGTCTTAGAGGGATATTTCAGTGCGTTACACATGGAATGACAAAGTGAATATAGCCACCAAATTTATTTTAGAGGATATAAAAACAAAGCGAGTTGGGTGGTCTCTTTCTGGAGTCCCCTTGGTGATTGTGGTTTGTCACTAATATTCGTTGGTAGAAATTTTGGCTCGGCCAGCGTTAGGGACTTTGATTTAACCAATAGTTGCCGAACACCTCATTAAGGTGCTTGTGTATGGGTCGTGGCGGTCCACTCATAAGAAGTTGCTATCTACGCGTGCTTGCTAAGTCGCACTGACTTCTGTGTACGATAGGGGAGGCTGGTGAACACCTAACTTCAGACAATGTAATCAGCACTTTCAGATTGCGTCGTAGTGGCAAACTACATATATATTATCTTCAGAAATGGCACTTATTGTCACCAACCTAATTAAAAGCACAAAATCGCGATCTTATCAAAGTCTTTGGAAGCACATTTTTCACTGGGATTTAATATGAATTTAGTCATGAACACGTTTATATAGGAAACAATCTATTTTAATAGCAGAGGAATTTCTGTATGCAAATTCCATTATATGTTCATATGATTTGAAATATGTAAACTAAACCATGCATTTAAAAAGTATATTTTAGATGATCGTATCATTTCGTCTCCCCCCTGCCCCCATACTCAGCATATATGAAACTCTTCAACTGTACAAACAATATTACATTTCGTTAACGTGGCTGTGATCATGTAAGTGGAACGGTTGCTAACGTTATTTTATTATAATATAAAAAATTCACTCACAATTTGTGACTATTTTATTTAGAAAAGGGAATCATAAAAATACCCGCAAGTTTAAATATACAAAAATTTTGTATGTAGTCGTATGCACTTTTGTATTCTGTATCATTAATTTAGTGTTTTTTATGCATTACGCTGTTGACTTTTTTTAAATAATTAAATTGTTTGAAGTTAATTGACATTTTATTTTAATGTTTAGAATGATATGATATTTTGCGATACATTAGTTTTATATTAAAGAAGTTTTACGTATTCAAAATCAGTTTCGGCTCCAGGTCATGATGTGATTGAATCACTCACTCATGCATTAAATCATCATATCGCGATCTGGCCTTGATACTAAGTCTAAATTAATTTTTGACAATTGCAAATGTACTTCTGGCTTGTAGACGAATCGATTATTTCTTAATAAAAATGTACAATACAACATTCTGTTGTCTGTAACAATTAACAAACGTGACAAATTGTATATTAAAAAAATTCATTTGAATATCAAGAATTAGTTTTCAGTTATACTTGATCATTAAATGATTACTGTATGTGAAAAATGGTAATTTATGTTGACGGACCAGAGGGCTTGTTTGACAGTCGATGGCTGTTGTAGTAGAATAAATTTCCAAATTAGAGTTAAGCTATTACAAATATAATTATACGTAATTGAAAGCATACAGATTCATAAAAACAAGTTGAAATTTCACATGGTTAACATAATCGGCCCAGTTTACTATTTCTATTTTACTTTTCTCGATCCAAATCCATCAACAAAAAAAAAAAAAAGAAATAGGTGTACAGAAGAGAAAATTGGTGGTGTAGCGAAATCAGAAAAGAGCAGCCATTACGGTAAATGCCGAGCACTATTGAGTTTATCTGACCGAATTTCTTTTTCCCAAGTAAACGTCAACGAAATTTCGTTCCAATAACAAATTGTAATTTGACATACAACGCGTTTAAATATTTATTTATTGAAAAATCAATTTGGTGACACCTTTATTTCCTGAAGTAAACATGACCCCTCCTTTGAGCGATGTAACTCCTCGGGATACTTTTTATGGCTTATGATGAGCTATGTATGAGTGTATTAGTGTAATCATACGGACAACAAGAAGTACAGAAAAACTTAACAGCTGCATAGAAATACACTCAACACCATCTAGTGTGCAATAGACTTGTGTCCAACTAGCTCATTCGCTCAGTTTTGACAAGAACCTCTGATCAAACCCATTTAAATTACATAAGTTTGATTAAAGGTTCTTGTCATAATTAAGCGAATGAGCTAGTTGGACGCAAGTCTGGTGTGCAATAGTAGTAGTCGTATATTATGTTATCGTAGGCAAATAAAAACAAATAAATAAAATGAGTACAAAAACATTTAATTTAAATAAATTTTAAAAAGATTTTTTGCACCTTTAACAAAAAATTTACTAAAATAAAGCAAAATAAGGAAAACAAAAAAACTAAACTTGCCAAACTAAAAGTCTTCTTCGTCTATGAGATTGTCATTCATACGGACAACAAGAAGGACAGAGAAACTTAAAGGCTGCATATAAACACCATCTAGTGCGCTAATTTTCATTAACATATAATTGTGCTAGCGCTGTACAGTTCGAAAGCCACTGCTGTAAAATAACTACATGCATTACATTTCAGTAAACAGCTGATTAATAGCTTTTTTATTACTAGATGTTTGCACATCTCCCCTGTGATCGGACTCACACTGCTTTTTTTTACTACTTTTATGTAGCCAGTTATATGTTTTATATATATAAAAATATTTTTTTCTTTTATAAATAAAAAATTTAATACTTCCGAAATCTACAAAAAACTTTCTATTTTGAGCTCTTAAATAACTTCGTGAAACATTATTTGGGTGTTGTCGATAACCACTTCTTGATAAGTCAAAAATACATACTTACTTACTCCTGAGGAAGTAGAGACAACTAATTCGAATTTTTTCCATTGAGATATTAATAATTTGTTTTCTGCTACTCTTACTTCTATTATTTCTATTGAATAAGAACCACAATAGCTTGTTTTTGTCGCTTACACTGGACACTTACTATCACTAATTTGTTTTTCAGTTATTACTTAACATAATAAGGAAATCGTTTATTAAATAATAGTCTGCCTTATGCTTTCCAACTAATATGAAAAATTAACAAACTTTAGTTTAATACGCTTTATCTATATTGATATATATGTATGTACGTACCAACGTGTGATTTTTTAGCAACTTTTTTTTTTGCAACACTGTTTGTGGCAGCTCAGCTGTTTTAACATGGTACTGCTGAACATGTTCAGTTTGGTCCATAATTTAACTATGAAACGACTTACAAACAAACAAAGTTTGAAGATTTACGAATTTCATTAATAAAATTCATGTTCGATTGAGAAAGTGCATCGTTTTCAACTCTGGCTGAATGGATATGTGAACAAGCAAAATTGTATGAAGAGCAGCAGAAGTGGCAGTGCATCCTGAAACATGCAATATTTGCTATGGATCATAGGCCGGTGACATAATTTTTCGAAGACGACGAATGCAAGAATTTTACTGTGAATGGCAAGCGCTACCGTGCGATGATTAAATTGTTTTTTTTTTTGCAAAATGGAAGGGCTGAACTTGACTGACATTTAGTTTTAACAATACATGCCACACAGCAAGCGAAACAATGTCCTCATTGGAAGACGAATTTGGTACATACTTTATTTCACATTTAGGGCCGTCAATTTACCGTCAATTTGCCGCCTAGATTCAGCGATTTAACGCCTTTAGACCATTTTTTGTGAGACTATGTTAAGGCTCATGTGTATAGGGAACAAGCCAGCAACGGTTGCCGCACTAGAAGTTAATATTGAACAGTTTATACGTGAAATACCGGACGATATGCTAGAAAGTATGCCGAAATTGGACCCAGCCTATGAACCGTTTTAGGCATAGACGCAGTCAACATATACGTGAAATCATCTTTAAACATTGAATTATATAAATCGTTCTATTAACTCAAAGATTTCATACATTTCTCTAGATTTTAAATCAAACCCTCTTTTAAATCAAATCCGAAAGCGTATAAAAAATCACCCTTTACAAATATATAGGGAAGAATTTTGTGGTAGATTACAATAACATCACAATTGTGTATGTATCGCTGTTCATCCAAACCCGAAAATAAATATTTCAATTGTTCAACATTTAACAATAAAAATAATTAACATCAGTTTGTCTAGCATTTAGCATTGATTCTTTATATCTTTATTTTGAGTGTGTGTCAGTGATGGAATGAATGTTCACTGCTGTTGTACCAAAGACTAGACTAGTTTATAAATCTATAGTATTTGGTTGTACTATTGGCAAAGCTTTGCGATGAATAATAAATGTTGATGTAAGAATTTAGATTTCTCTTTTGAATATTTAAATAGGAAAAGCATTTTAAATAGATTATAAGTCAAATATATTATTAGTTAATTAACTGCTAGGTCTAGCGGAAGCTATTAATAATATCATGATATATAAACACTATATGCGATCTGTTCAAAATTATAAAGTGAATTTGAATTTTTTCCAAAACAATATTTTTTATTTGATTGCTAATTTTTTCAGCGTTAGATTATCCATTGCATTCTTCAATAATGAGTTTGAGACCTCTTTTTATTGTCAATATATCGATATCCTCTGAATATTTTTTCAGAACTGTTATAACAAATTATTATATATTTTATAAAAATTTAACAGATTGTGTTTTGTTTTAGTTTTAATGAAGAATTGAGTGAATAAATTAAAAACAAAAGCAAGTAAAAGTAAAAATACCCTTCACAGACGTATTTCTTCTTTCTTTCTAGAAAATAGATTTTATTCACCAAAAAAAAAAAAACAAAACAAAGAACTTATATGGCTACTTTTATGTAATAAAAATATTTAGATTTTCCAACCAAAAAATTTTAAAATTAGATTTTATAATTTTTGGGTTTTCAATACAAATTTAATTCTTGCCTAAGCGTAAGTCTTAATGCACAAAAAAAAAATAAAGTAGTGACCCTTTTTATTATTTTATGTGGCAAATATATTTCCGTTCTCCAACCCTAGAAGCGAATATATAATTTTTATGGTCTTTAATACCAATTCAATTCTTTCTAAACTATAAAACAGGTTTAGTTCACTGAAAAAATTAGGAACTTATATGGCTATTTTTATGTAACAAAACTATATCGATTTTCCAGTCCTGGAATAGAATTTTTAATATCTTTTATTTTTTTTCACCAATATATTTCTTCCTGAAGTATGAAAAAGGTTTAATTCACTTGAATAACCAATATTAAGAACTTATTTTGTACAAAAACATTTCTATATTCCAACCCTGGAACAACCAAAAATATCAAAAAGCTTAATTTTTTCGTTGTTAATACCAATTGAATTTTTCCTAAAGTGTATAAAATTAGCATAATTCACTAATAATATTAAAATCAGGAACTAATTTTCTAACTATTATGTACAAAACAAAAATATCGTTGTTCCAACCCTGGAATCGAATGTTTAATTTTGGGTTTTTTACACGAATTTAATTCTTCCTGAAGTAAAAAATAACACTAATTCACTAAAAAACCAAAAGTGGGAGTTTATATGGCCACTTTTATATACCAAAAAAAACTTGCATTTTCCAACCCTGGAATCGCATACCAATTTTTTTTTATATTAGTACCAATTTAATTCTTCCTGAAGTGTAAAATAGGTTTAGTTCACTAAAATTAGACTATTTTTATGTAACAAATATATTTCGATTTTCGAACCCTGGAGTAGTTTTTCATTTTATTTATTTATTACACGAATATAATTCTTCCTGAAGTATCAAATAGGTTTAATTCACCGAAGAAACAAAAGTTAGGAAGTTATATGGCTGCTTTTATATACTAAAAAAAATTTTAATTTACGAACTCTGGAAGCAAAATTTTAATTTTTTTGTTTTCTTTTTACTAATGCAACTCTTAATGATGTAAAAAATAGTTTTATTTAAAAAAAACTTAAAATTTATAATCATTTTGGTTACATTCATGTACTGCAAAATATTGCAGTTGCCTAACCCTGTAATCGAAATTTTATTTATGCTAAATTTTAAAATATTTCTCCATTTTCATTTCCAGTCCATCAGTCCAAGAATGAATTCTCTAGCTCTTTTGGGGGCTTGGAAAACCCCCTGAAGATAGACGGACAGACGGACATCGCTCATTTGTCATCGCTATTTATAAGCATCGAAAATATATATACTTTATGGGGTCCCATATTAATATCGAGGACATTACACACGGAATGACACACCCATATATACCCTTTCACTTTTTTTTTGGACGGGTATTAAAAATATTTACCTTAAAACGCATTTTTGCTATTAGTTCAAGAGCTGCTTAAAGCTAGACACCATTCACGAACATAAAAATAAATTACGCCAAGAACTTTGATTTGTTATTAGCATCAAGTTATATATTTGTTGGTACTTTTAAGGCAACAATTTCATTTCAAAGTTGTAGATGGTTTGCTAAGACTTAAAGTCTCCCTTTTCCCATCACTGGTGTGATGTAAGCAAAATATATCTTGAACACTGAAATGGACACGATTTAACTTACAACAAAAGAACGAATGAGCATTTATTTATGTTTTCAATGTCATTTTGAATAATATATTTGTTTGTTCAACTATTTGCTGCTTTACAAATTAAGCGCAAATTGTTTATGTATTTTAACATAAATTAAAACGCTTTTGCTAACAACGTTTACAACAACCAACAAAACAAGTAGTTCCGATTCGTTATAATTAATTTTTGTTAAACTACTTAATTAACGATGACATACATGTACGAGTATGTATGTCTGTTTGACATTTCTTGTTTTAATTAAGCGGTATATAAATATGATCAAAATAATATAATAAAAAAAACTCGCAATTCCACAAAGTGAGTTGGAACTTGTTTAAGAATTTTTAAACTCCAAAAATTAATGCGGAAAAAAGGTTTTTGCAGACTGTAGTCCAGCAATGTGAATATTTTAACACCAGTATGTCAAAAATCATGATATAATTTTTTTTAGTTTTAATATTCTAGAATTTTTTATATAATAAACAAGTAAGAAAGTTGTATTTGACCGGGTCGATTCTTAAATACTCTTCGAATATTTAGTAAACAAATTAAACATTAATCAAACGGTAACACGGGTATTATAACAATAACATGTTAACATCAGGTTGATACAGTTCTCGGATTCTTTTTCACAATAAAATTTGTGTAAATAGGAACCACCTAATAAGTGGTGACAAACACAATACACATGAGCGCTGATGATGAAAGGGTTGCGTCTTTCGAAAACAGCTGTTCTGCTCTGCTGTGTTAGTTGAATAACTAAAAACTGATGTTGCCTTTCCTTTGTGCCTTGGAATATTTATCATGTCTTTCTGAGATTTAAATTAAAATTTCGAACAATTAGCCTATAGAATCTTAATTCAATTTAATATAATAATGTTCAAATAAAATGTTCGTTAAAATTCTTACTACATAAACATTTTTAGCCTGAGTCATTATTTGTTTAACAAAATTATAAAAAAACTTGAAATATTATGATATTTTTTAGAGGTTGGTTTAGTTCTCCTTGGTCTGTACCATCCGTCAAAATTTATCTATAAAAAATTTCAAGGGTCTGACTCTTTTCGTTTGGACTGAATCGTGATTTTCATAGACAGACGGACGTGGCTAGATAGCTTAGATTTCATCACTGATCCAGAATACAAGTACTTCATGGGATCTTAGAGGGATATTTCGCTGCGTTACACACGGAATGACAAAATGAATAAACCGTCCAATTCTTTTTTGGAGGGTATAAAAACTGAAAAAGTGTTGCTAATTAAGTACAAAACATAAATTTTAATAAATTACGTCTGTGATAATTAGGCGCCAAGTAGAGATTTTTATTTTCAGCAAACGCGGGGAAAATATTTAAATTCCTGGACATGAAAGAAACTAATGGCATACATTTATATCCAATAAAAATTTTAATTTTTAGAAAATAATCGACTAATAAATCATTTCGTTTTGAAACAGGTTCTAAATACAGTGAAACTTCGATATAACGAATATGAAAATACTTCGTTATAGCCATTGCTTCGCTATAAATATAGTCAGCAAAGCCTTGATATAACGAAATATGAAGATATACGAAAAAAATTCGTTATAAAATTCTTGCTCTTATACATATTAAAATTGCATAAGAAAGTGTGCTAATTTTGTGACTAAGAGCAGGTTAATTGATGCAATAATGACGGGCGATGTCATCAAATGCTTCTGTTTCCAAGTCAACAATTCCAGATACACCAAAAGGAAAATTCATCATACAATTACCAGTTTATGGCACTGCCTATGCTTTCTTAGCTGTCATTTAACTTCTTATTAGAGTAAAAAACTTTGCCAAAACAGTTTCAAATAGATGTTAATACTATGAACCAAAACCTGTTATGTGTATCTGTACGGAAATCGAATACTGAGTTGCGGTGGTGGTCGCCTTCAATAATCGCTGTGAATGATGTGATAATAAAATCAGTTACTTAATCATATGAAGATAACTTTTATCAACCGGTATTACTAAATGTTTGACAAGTTTGTAAAATAATAAAAAAAAAACAACAAATAAAATATTTACAAAATTAGGCATAAAAACTCACGTCACGAGTAAAGGAATGCCACAAACATTCTATGTTTCATACATAAAGAGATTTAAAATTAAATGTTTAGTTTATTTGTTGGGGTTTGGATAACGTCACCATTAAAACGAAAGTTTATTTTTAGTTTTTTTTATAGAAAAAAATATACCAATTAAGCGGCCCGTTAATAAGTTGTTTATAAATAATTTAAATTACCTTGTGATGTAAAATACACCAGATGTTAATTTTATTCTAACATATTCTACATTTAATTAAAAAAAAAATGTTAAATTATTTTTAAATTTCTAACATTAAATTTCTTTTCTTTTGCTTGCAGATAGAACATCATCAACATTAGCTGCGACACCAAAGCCAAGATAAACTAATGGAATTTTCACAACACTGACTGATTTTTTGTAGTAAAAAACAATTTTTTACACTTTTGATACCACCCAAATATTGTATTTAAAAAAAATTAGATTTTCTTAAAAAAATTAACTCAAAAATTATTAACTCTAATAAAAAAAAAAAAAAGAAAAAGTAGTTAAAACCCTTTTTCCCTTATCCTAAACCGAAAACTATAATTTCCATAATTGCAAAATCCTAAAGGTATGCAGCGCTGTCCTTATATACATGAGATGAGAGAGCGTCTATTAAACGATCAGAATCGTGAATCATTGCCTTTGGAACAAATGGAGCGTGCAAATTTGCTGGACAATCGTCAATCGGCGGAGCTACAACAGGTCGGCACTATAGTCAAGGTAGGGGCGTGACAACAGCCTACTCGTTACAAGGATTTCAAATAAAAGACATTAAATTCTTTAATCACAAAACAAACAGAATAACCATATCTTTTGAATTAACTTTGTCTTTTTTACTACATTGTCTTATATTTAATAAAACAAAACAACATTTTGTTTATTTATTCTTTCTACAAAACAGTTCACAGTTTATTCTTTGCTGCTGTTATTTTTCTACTTCCTCGTTCTGAAAATTATCCTTGCACGAGTAATGTTGGCCCTTTACTTAATTTTATTACTTTTTTAATATATTTATGTATAATTATTATTGTATTGAAGACAATTTAAAATAATTCTCATTATTAATAATTTGCTCAAAATTCATCATTTGTTGTCATCATCTTCATCATCATCATCATTATCTCAATCTCCTTAGATTGTGTGTATGAAAATCATCCGATTTGCAATTTGCTTATATATTGATTTTTTTGAGATATCATATTTATTTTTCCAACTCGATTTGATAAGCGGAGAAACCTAAGACAACAATGTTGTATTGGAATTGAAACAAAAACGTATTGAATTTAAACTACACTTTCAAATGGCTAAAATTACATTTTCATTTAAAAATATTTCTTTCATTTGCATGATTTGTTTTTCACAATGTGTACAGTAATTTTTCCTGATACAAATGATTTTCTCTTTCAACAAAACACATTTTTTTTAGCAAAATATATTTTATTGGCAAGTAATTTAAGTGTAGATTTAGCATTAATGTTTTGTTTTGTTAAGTTCATGTGAATACTTAAACGGTTGCCGGTGGATTATTGCTATGCCAAGTTTCATTTAAATATGTTGTTATAATGGCCTAAGGGCGGTAAAATAAATACGAGCATATATCATTAGTGGCTGTCGTAAGCACAATGGCAATATATTTATATTATATTTATAGATGTACGATTTTAAGAAAAGCCTTGCAGTCTCATGGCATGGAAAACACACTTTTATAGAACGTTTCCACTATGAGCTAATTAAGTTGATTTGAGGAAATTATGTCGAAGTGTTTCCATTACGTTATAAGTAATTTTTGACATAAGGAAAAAAACAAAAATTTTATTCAATGTTAACTTCAAATGGCAAAGTAAAAATGCAAAATAAAATTGCAAAATAAAATTTTGGTTTTCCTATAAAAATGCAAAATAAAATTGAGGTTTTCGTAAATTATATTCAAGAAATAAAATCAGCGCCATTTTATTCGTACTTAAACGTCACTTTTTCGTATTTGTAACTCACCACTAATGAATGCCCCAAGGTTGCATTAGTAAGATGAGCAGCCGCGCAGAGTTGCACAGACAAATTTTGAAATAATTTGGAGCAAATTAAGCCTTTTGAGATAATTTGGTCACATGAAAAATTGATGGGAAATTTTGTCGCAAATTACTCAATTTTTTTTTATCTTGTACCAGCACTCAGGGGATGACCCCTATATATGCAATGCATTGCGCCAGAACTGAAAACGAGGGGATAGTACTGAGGGGACAGATTAGGAAAGATGAGAAGATAGACAGTTGTTTTTGTAGCTATTTCAACCTTTTACTTCGCCGGCTAATTTTTGCTACAGGGCCGACGAAGGTGGGTGCTGTTACTCAACTTTTTAGTACATGATAGTGTCAGTCGCTGCCAATTATGTTCAATGACCAGTGCTATGCCTTCATCATTGAAACAGGCTGGCAACAACTAACAAAACCACGCACTAATGCTGATCAGAAGAATTCAACACAATATTTCATGACTTAGCGCGGGCTCGAATTCAGGACCCTCCGCTTCATAGTCGCGTGTTCTACTACTTCAGCCAACAACTTAATTTGGGCATATGAAATGATTTGGGTCATATGGATGTTTCAAATCACGTATATGGAAACGTACTATTAGTGACCGTAATCTGAGGCAATAAATGAATCATGAAAACAGTTTAACAATGCTTTTTCATAAAAGTTCTTAAATTTGAGGTTAGGATATATATTATCTTAAAAATACACTTTTTCTTCTACAACTTCAGTTTTATTGATATGAAAATAATATGGGAAATATGGGAATTATTAACCCTCCGATTAGTGACAGTTCTGAACTTCACGGCCGTGTGAAAAGGTCCCTACGGACCTTTTTTGTAAATCATGTTTTTTTCATATAAAAAAATTTTTTTTTGATTTTTTTTGTTTTTATTGTTTATAACTAAATTCTACATACAAAAATAATTTTTTCAATTTTTATTATTATTTTTTTTTTGCTTGAATTTTCTTAAGACTATTATATTGTGTTCAGAACAAGTAAATTATGTGTTGAAACAATAAAAAAATTATAATGATGCCCAAAAACATGCATTTATTAGTGAAATTCAGTACAAGGTCCATACGGACCTATTCACACGTCCGCGTACTATTCTCACCAAAACCTCAATAACTCCTAAAGTAATGATCCGATCGGCTGGATTTTTTTTCCAAAAGATGCGCAACAAAATACTCTTGGAATACAGAGTAACTTTTGGGAAGGTTTGTAGTGGCCGAAGTAGGAGTAATTTCAGTTTGAAAAGGCAAAAAAGGTCCCTAGGGACCTTCTCACTCATCGGAGGGTTAATGGCATATAATGTGGCGTAAATATCTACCTGTAGCACATTGGCAAACGAGCACTCTTTTCACAAAATTTTTAACCACATTTAACCACATTCAATACAGCGTCCCATTTCATCTTTCCAAGCGCCAGTTGTTTGGGGTTTGTTCACGTTAACCCGGTCTTTCAAATGGCCCCAGAGAAAATTAACTGAATTGTTTGGTCGGCTGTGTGGCTTGTGACGCTGTCTTGCTGAAACCAAAGCTCACTGGCGTCAACACTAGCCAATTATGGCCACAAAAAATCGGTTAGCACGGTATCGTATCGCAAAGAATTCACGGTGACGGCGTTTTCTTGCTAATTTTTGAAGAATACGGGCCGATGATGCCGCCTAACCACAAGTTACGCCATACGGTCACTTTCTTTGGATGTAATGGAGTTTCGGGGACTTTGGATGGATTTTATGAGCCCCATATGCAACTATTTTGTTTGTTTATATAATCGCCCAATTGAAAATGGAGCTCATCACTAAAGATGATTTTGTTGAAAGATGATTTTGTTGAAAGATGATTTTGTTGAAAAATGCGTTGTCCCTCTTTAATTCTGCAAAATATTGCTAAAAGTGCCTCTGGTGACGCCCAATTATTTCGAATGTCAACAACTTGATGTTTCATTCTCATTCTGAACACTTTGCTGTACAGCGGCTTTGCATCACTATGGCCACAACGGGCGTATTGTTTTATGTTGTTTTCTTTTCTAGAAAATGGTGTTACATTTTTTGCACTTTTTAATGAAAAATAGAAATTTTATGACATTTGGAAACACTAGATTTATTAGACATTAATCTAACATCTCTTACGAAAGCATATTTTTATTTTAAAATCCCGCAAAACTGCAATTTTTAGAAACAAGTGCAAAAATGTTACATCTTTTCTCTAGAGAAGAGAACACTATTAGTCTGTTGTCAGCAACAGTACCGTGAGAATCGAATTAAATTACGCACAGCGGTTTTAAAAGGGTCCTGATTACGAAGAATATCTGCTTGAATTTTACGAAGTGATATAGTAAACTTTACAATAATTTTGATTGTAAATTGTCACAATTAAAATTCTTTGTTGGAGAGTGTAAAATATCATGGTTTAAAATTCCTAACTTTTTACTAAATAAATGTTAAAGGATGACAGCTCAATTTTTGACATTTTATCATTTGGCAGCCAATACACTTCCTAACCTCAAAATTACCCGCACTGTACATATTGTAAATTAGTATACGAGAATTCTATTATTACTAAACTGATGCTAACACAATTAAGTTTTTGTTTCACACTTGGTTTATTTTCTTTCATAAGCCAAATATTCAGATTATTTTAGGTTTTTGGAAGAAATAAACGAGAACATATTGAAAAATTAATTGCTTCTTCGTCGAAAAATATGTGTTTTATCTAAGAATTCAAGGAATAAGCAAACTAATCATGAATATAATTATAAGAAAATCATACTGCAAATTTTTATCAAACTGCAAGTTTTCTATAAATCATATATCCTTGATTGTATATAAAAATATTTTGCCAAATAAGCACGCAATCATCATAAAACAAAAATCGTAACCCAAAATAATTATAATGTGATCAAATGTACATGCATTCATTATAAAATTGTTGCTGCACGTTTTATTCAATTCCAATTTTTATAAATAACGTTAATTCCTAAATTTCAATTGCTCAATTCAGAAGCCTTGCTGTATCGTTTAAGACCGCATTTGAAGAGATGATTTCCGTAAAAAACTTTTCAAAACAAAAATAAATTATTTACAAAATATTTAACCTCAAACAATACAACAAGGCCCGTGAACTAAGCAAATAACAGTCATTTGTTGAATGTTGAGTAATTTATTAGAAACTGCATACTTCTGCTCTGTACGATAAATTCCAGCCACAATAATCTAAACAAATTAATTTCATGTAATATTTTCTACTCATTTCTTTTCCTCTTTTTATACCCCCCAACTACTCTTAATGGAAAACAATATGTTAAATGACTTTGCAAACACTCTCTCTCATCAACCAAAATTTATTTAAATTATTTGTTAACGAAATGAATGATTTTTAAAAATGATTTATAAACAAAACAGCTACATGCCGATGGGTATCATACTAGTCCAGCCCATCAAAGAACCCCACTGGTGCCTAGAGATTTGGGAGAAGATTTCAATTTGGATTTCGATGATGACTTTCCAATCGACGCCAAACGGCCTAAAAACGCCAAGTAAGTTATGAATTTTCTAAATTATAGATACTATTTAAAACCACACACATGTAATTCCTATTGTGAAAGAAACACTAGTTCATGTTTCCCTGTCCATCCTTTTGTTTTAGACAAAAACTTTCAATTATTGTTTTATTTTAAATTTTAGGCAAAATTTTTAATTTTCATTGAAACTTCCTTGTGTTGTGCTTGTTGAAAATTATTTAAAGAAAAAATACGTTTACAGTTAAAGTCAAGTATATACACAATTTATGTTTGTTTCAAAATCTTTGATGGTTTTACTTCTTTGGAATTAAATATCTTCTGTGTTTTACTAACTGTTCTATGGGGTGATTTTTTAAGTGTTTGGAATCTTTTCAACTGGACGAACTAGCAGCATCAATTACTTCTGTAGACTAATTTGTACTATCGTTTTTTGATCATTTTATTGCAGAGAACGGCACAGGTAGAAAGTAAGACATTTGCGAAATAATGCTCGGGTTCATTCAGATTTCATTAGCGGTATTCACTCTTCCATGGAAATGGTCTTGTGTAAGTGCAAATGGCAGTTGGGAGAGTAACTGCATTCTAGTTGCGTTGAGTAGAAATATTTTGCTTTTACAATTGCGCAAAATCGTTTGCACCGAATGTTGAATACCGCAGTTGTTCTTACGTAGCAGTTGTTGGGGGCATTGGAAACCAGTACCGGGGTTAGGAATTTATAAATATGAAAATTATTTCCCACGAAAGTACTTTTAAGCAAATTTCACCTAAAGGCGTATTTTTGCATCAAACGGCTTTTGTGGGTATAACGTTTCCTCCTAGCCAGTCATGGATGGCCTTAAGAGTTTTGCTCGTAATTAATTCATATAATATCTTCCCTAATATAAATTTTTTTTATCTCGGACCAGATGACCAATACATATGTTGTGCATTGCGCCGAAACTAGAAAGGAGGGGTATAGTATTGAGGAGGCAGATGAAGAAAGGTGAGATGATAGAGACCTTGTGTTGTAGCTTTTCCAAGTTTGTAAATTGCCGGAAAATTTTTTGCTGCAGGGCCGAGGAAGGAGCGTCCTGTTACTCTCCTCTTAGTACATGCTAGGGTTAATCGCTGCCAGTTAAGCTTAACGGCCAGTGACATGCCTTCGTGACTGAAATAGGCCAGCAACAACTAACACAACGATGCATTAATTGCTGATCAAAAGAATTCGAGACAATATTCAATATTCATGACTGGGCGCGGAGTCAAACTCTAGACCCTCCGTAACTACTGCAGCCAATAGCACCCTTTTAAAGGGTGTTTTTATAAGAGCTTGCTGATTTGCAATTTAAATAAAACACATGCCAAATTATGAAATGGCCAAAAAAAATTTTTTATTTGGTAGATAATTTCTTGTCATTTAACATTTAAATATAATTTCGGGCATATGGCCACCACGGCTATTTTGCACAAAGGTCATTCTGGAGGTCCAATTTTCGACCACCTTTTCAAGCATTTGAGGGCGTAAACCAATGATTTCAGGTATCCCCACAAAAAATAATCGAGTGGCGTCAAATCACACGAACGCGGAGGCCAATTCACCGGTCCATTTCTCGAAATAATGTTGTCGTTGAAATGTTCTTTCAATAAGTCCATTGCTTCGCCTGCAGTATGACAAGTGGCACCATCCTGTTGAAACCACATTTCGTTTACATCCATATCTTGAAGTTTTGGCACCAAAAATTCATTGATCATGATTCTGTATCGATTTGCATTCACGGTACAGAGGCATACAAATAATCAACGATGGATTGGCCCCTTTTTTCAACTCAACCTAACTCAACATGCGCATATTGACTATACGAACTTGTCTAGAGGATCTACATTCTAAAAAGCTAAAAGGCCAACAGTAAAAAAATCACCTTTAATTATTAGCTACTAATCATTACACTTGTTTTTTATTTGTTTATTTCTTAAAAAATATTATCAACAACTGCGTTATTTAATATTTATTACATTTAATGTTTTTTCTTTATTTTTTCTTAAAAAAATCAAAATTCTCATATTTTGTTTGTGTTCAAACCGTCACAAAAAAAAATCAAATACACTTCTTAATTGTGAAAACGCTCGAAACCAAATATTGAAAATCAAAACAAAGAAACCAATCCAGCACACAACTGGAACAGATTTCAACACCACCATTTCGAAGGTTGGTTGCCACACAGAAAAACCAAAAGTCTTAAAGAGAAAAAATAAAACTATTTAATTTTTATTTGAATATTGTTTTTAATCAATTGATCAAATTGGAAACAATTTAACTTAAATATAATTTTGCAAGCCATAGATAGAACGCATAGAATATTAAATATTAACATAAAAAAAATTTAAAAAATCATTTTGTTAATTTCTTAGTGTGATATGCTTAATTGCAATTAGATTTCATAATATTATTAATGTACTTAGCAAAACGTTTTGCTTCTGAATTTGTTTTAGAAAATTGTGCTGCAGTTTGCTTTAGTCTTTTTTCGCACTTTTTTGTGTTGCTTATGATGTGGTGCATGATTTATGTTTATTTTTCAATACAACACATTTTTTCAATTTCGTTTTTCCTTACACGGCACAAATAGAACAAAAACAAAATATATAACAGAGCACTTTGTTGAATAAACTTGCACATTTGCACTCTATTTATTATAAATAGTAGGCGCACTTATTTATAATCGTACATTTAAGTGGGACATGGTGAAACAGCTTACACAAATTATTTTACAAAAGATTGGTATTATTTTTTACTCATATGGAAATTATATAAAAAATATTAAATGTGATTAGATGTGATGAAGGTTACATAAAACTAAAGTCCTGAAAATAAACTAAAAATTGGACTGTACAATACAAGAAGAGTAATAAAAACCTCGACTGAAATCGTTTGCCTTTTAGTTTCTTTTCAATTCATCATTTTCATAACTGAAATATTTTAGTGTTTTATGAATGTATATTTATATTTATTTTAATTAAATGTTTATTGTTGGCAACATTTATTAGTATAGCAAAAGTGTTTAGAAATATTTCAAAAAGAATTCTACAAATAACCAGAAAAACTTTGAATGATACTTGAAAAGATTTCTATTTTTTTAACTCGGATCAGCAATCGAATCTGGGGCCAAAATACGGCATTCGATATCGATCGAAATTTCAATACAATTTAAATGGAAATTTCGATCGATATCGAATGCCGTAATTTGCCCCCTGGTCTTCGGTACATGATAGTGTCAGTCACTGCCTATTACACTGCTCAGCAAAAAATTATTTTTGTCTCTGCTTTAAATAGAACTATGTGGACTATATGGATTTTGATGCCCTAAACTCAAATATGTTTTTGGTTTTTTTCCATCAGGTCGGTATTTTTTTTTTAGGCGTGGCAAATTTTTTCCCCTAAATTAGTCAGGTACGGGGACATATTTCTCCCTAACTCGATAACGAGTCATGCCATTGGATACCTGCGGTAAATTGACAATAAAATTCATATATTTTAACCAATTTTTATTGTTTAAAGCTTATTTTATTTTTAAAATATGTAGCTCTCAGAAAAATGTGCAATATATTAAATATTTGCTTAATTTTTATTGTTAATTAAATTTTTAAACTGAAAAATATTACGAATTTTGCAGAAAAAGATTTTTTTTCTCCATTAATTTCTGAATAATTCAAAAACGTTAAGAGATAGAGAAAAATTATATTGGACTAGAATAAATACAATTTTGTTACACATGTTCTGGTGTTCGGATGACTCATTCTCGAGTTAGGGTGAAATATGTCCCTGTACCTGACTAATTTAGGGGAATAAATTAACCACGCCTATGAAAAAAAATTCCGACCTGATGGAAAAAAACTGAAAACGGATTTGAGTTTAGCGCATCAAAATCCATATAGTCCACATAGTTTATTTAAAGGAGGATTTTGCTGCTGAACAGTGTTATATTCAGTGACTAGTGCTATGCCTTAATCACTGAAACGGGATGATAACAACTAATAAAACCATGCACTAGTGCTGATCAGAAGAATTCGGCACAATATTCATGACTGAGCGCGGAGTCGAACTCAGGACCCTCCGCTTCATAGTCTCGTGTTAACTGCTTCAGCCAACAGTACCCTCGAGCTCGTATTGCATAGTTTACTATTTTATATTTAAAACTACCCTACGAGAAATGTTGTGCCAATTGGGACACATTTCCCTAGTCGTGATAAAAAGAGCACAAAGCACTAAACTAGACTAAAAGTGCTTACGAAATTCCCTCATTCTGTGAAACATCGGAAGATATATATTCAATTTCTGTTAAGCCATGTTCATATCAATAAAATTTTTGAAGAAATAAGCGTAACCAATAAATTCAGGTTTAATTTTTTATAATTTTAGGAAAATATTTTTAAAATAAGCATTGTATTAGGTAAAAAAAATCAATACACAATCAGTATTGTCTTCATGGTTTCATTTGTCGGGCATGCACATGAAATGAGGCTTATAACTTTTCAAAACTATGGTTGAAATCTACTGATGATTTGGTAAAGCACCAATTAAATGCATATAGACATTTAATTTAAATTGTTTAACCATCAACAAATAAATTTTATTTATAATATATGAACAATTCGAAAATCTTCTTCTGTGAAATCTGTATAATAAATTTCACATTAATTGCGTATTTAAATATTAATTTGTCAACTTTCGGCTATTAGGGGAAAATAAAATGTAAATTTGTTTTTTTTTGTGTCTGCGAAGAGGGTTGATTTTTGCCGTTGAAATAATTAAAGCAAAAAAAAATTCTACAGTGAAACTGATGGACAAACACATTTTTATCTTCGTCGTGTTTTAAAATAATTTCTTTTAAATTATGTCTTCTAATCAAATCAATGGAATAATAATTTCTTTTATATATTAAAGATATATTCCATTCATTTTGCAGATTATGAAAATTTTTAATTTGCATTATTATTATTATTTTTAACTAGGGCCAGCATTCAGGGGATGGGCCCTACATATTCAGTGTATTGCGCCGGAACTAAAAAGAAGAAAATAGTATTGAGAAGAAATGTGGAGAAACGCAACAATATAGATATCTTTTTATAGCTATTTTAACCTTTACCTCAATGAAGGAGTGTGCTGTTCCTCCGCTCTTTAGCACATGATAGTGTTAATCGCTGCCAGCTATGCCCAGAGACCAGTGCTATGCCTTAATCACTGAAACAGGCTGACAACAACTAACACAATCATGCACTAATGCTGATCAGAAGAATTCGACATCATATTAATGACTGAGTACTTAATTGAGCTTATGGCAATTAATACCATTATTGAGCTCAATTTACCACATACAATTTTAATTGAGTGATTGCTCAATTAACACTTAATTGTTATAAAATAAAAAATCTCTATCTTCTCATTTTTCTTCATCTGTCCCCTCAATACTATCCCCTCTTTTCGAGTTCCGGCATAATGCACTGCATATGTAAGGGTCATTCCCTGAGTGTTGGTCCAAGGTAAAAAATAAAAACGAGTAAGATAACAAATGCAGCACTGCAAAAAAGTGTGTTTAGTGAGCAACATACAACTCACTGAACAAATTTCGTTGAGATTTAGCACCTAAAATGTGGAAAATGCAAGAAAAACCATAAACTAAGTCGAGTCGTGTTGAAATGAAATTACTGAATAATAAATTTAATTATGCTTAATAAGAAAATTAAAAAAAAAAAACACAAAAATATCGCAGATATAAATTTAATATGGCTATAAATATAAAAATTTATAATCCTAGTTATTATACGTTAACTGAATTGACTAAATTTTGCATACGTGACCAGTTAGATAATTATGCCAATAAACAGCGTTGTCAACTTTGAAATTTTGAAAAGCACTAAAGTCGGACAAAAAAACGCGTAATTTTTGAAAAAAAGCACTAAATATAAATCATGTATGTGCTGTGAATCGCACGATTTTCGAATCACATGCGACTTGAAAAACGCCAATTTCTTTTGAACGATTTTGAGCGATTGCGACCTCCAGCACACCAATTTTGTGACTTCAAATCGAAAACGCTTTATTTCATGCGATAAACGATTTCCATCACATGGCCGAATATTTTTTTATTTTAATTGCCTTTTATTAATATATGATTTTATTTAATTTTTTTTTCTATAAAATAAGAGTAAATGATCTCTATAGTATTCTATTATTTTTAAGCTTAAGATCTCTTTATTTTTATTTAAAATATTTTATTTTTCAATATTTCGTCACTCCTTTGTGCGACTTCTTCAGGAAATTAATTATTTTTACATAATTAATTTCCAATAAAAATAAAGAGATCTTAAGCTTAAAAATAATACAGTACAATAATAATTATAAAGAGAACAAAATACCAGAAGAATTTTAGATCATTTATTACTATTTTTAATAATTCATATATTACACTAAAAATAACTCAACATATGGTAAATATCGCCATAGAAAATGCAATAAATTTTACATTGTTTTTTATTCTCCTGTAAACTTTTACAGTGATGCACTTTCTCAGCCATATTTTATTTATTTTAAGGTAACAAAAGTAAAATAACGTTTAAAATAACAAAAATATTCATATAATAACGAATGAATTTCAATTTGTATTTGTTAAAGGTCAATATCAAAGTCCGTGAGTTCCTCATCACGGTCATTTTCCCTTAATACCGTTTTTATTTCATATTCCAACGTTTTATAAACCATTTTTGTATTAATATGAATATTGACCTCATTTGGAATTACGTACGTTTCGCAACAAGAATTTTCCCTTTTAAGTCCGTTTTTGATTTGTAAAACCGCATTAACCGAATGCAGCGACATTCGGTTCTAATTTTTCTTTTTAAAAGATTCATTGGGCTAAAAAGTCGTTCTACTTCAGCATGAGAATATGTTAAAGATAAAAGTTTAATAGCAAAATTTTTTATTGTCTGGTGCCATCGAAGGAAAAAAAAGCACTAAAAACCAAAAAGCACTGCAGCCAAAATTTTTCGCGTAATAATTTTAAAAAGCCCTATAGCCAATAAAGTAAATATTGTGTGTCTCTCTCTCTCTCTCTCTATCTATCTATCTATCTCCATATTATGAAATATTTTATTTAAGATGAAATATACTTTCCTTCCAATTCGTGTTTTTACATACACTTAGAGCTGAAAAAATTAAGGAATACGTTAGAGCTATATCCCCAACTGACCAATATCAGCAGAAGAATACGCATATGGGGTTAAAGCTGAAGGTCCATACCATGCGTTTATGCGTCTCTCAGGAGATTTTTTGGTTTGTTGGCTCACAGTAGGACCATACATTTGCAGATTGTAAAACTTTAAAAGTCACACCCACTGTCCATGGAGATATAACATGTTACATATTTCATACCCTATAAGCGAAAGTCCATTTTAGTATATTATTAATAACAAAATAATTACGTGCCTGGTTGTTGCTTTTATAATGCAATTAGATTTTCCCAGGAATATTATAACAGCAAAGTCAGGCCAACAAATCCGAATCTTCCTTTTACACACAACTACTGCTGCAGTAATAGTTGCACGAGTATCACTGGAACGGAAATAAAATTTAATTTTTGTTTTTTATTAAACTGGCAACGAATGCCAAGTGTGCCACCATTTGTAGTCACTATTATTTTTATTCATTTTTACAGATTATTATGTCAATGAACGGCAGGCAAAGTTTGTGCTTTTTCTGTTTGTTTGGGTTTCTTCTTACTTGTTTTGTTTTTGTTTAAACAAACAAAAACAAAAGTTTCTTTTCATTTGGGTGTGAGAAAACTCAAAACGAAAGAAAACATATTTTCCAATTGGAAAATTCTCTGCAACAGATTTACAAACAACGTTACTCGTATTAATGCCGTTGCATTTGTGGCAGTTTATTTATTTGTTGTTGTAGTGCCAGTACTAAATAGTGTTGTTGCACTACTACACTACTTTGGTGTTGCACATGCATAAATATCTACACGTTTGTTGCAAACGGCTACGGCATAATGAAAAGAGAAATCTCGACACAATCCAGTGTTAAAAGACTTAACGCACATGTTTAAAGTACATGTAGATATTTGTTGTTGTTGTTGCTTTTGCTGTCATTGCAGCTATTGTTGTCTGTTGTTGATATTATTAAAGTTCTTGGAGTGTGTTTGCAGCTTTTTATTTTTATTAAGCAAAAAGAGTTTATACGTGTATCTTTTTGAAATTTTTTTCATTGAATTTTCTTTGCATTTCAACAAGATTTTTTTAATTCATTTCAATCTTTCTACTCCATTTCTTTCTTCTGTCTTGGATTGCGTCATGTGTCGCTTGTTTCCTTAAATTTTTAATAAACAAAAGCAAAAAACTTTCGATGGGAGCCTGTGATTTTTCAGTCGACTTGGATAAAGCTAATAAATTTATATGATTAGATTCGAGAATGCTAATAATCTTGACCTGTATTTAGAAAAAAAAATGACTGGAAATATTTACTGAACTAATTTTCCTTGGCTATCAAAGTATCACCAAGATTATATACTCAACTTCAAGTTTTTTCATAATTAGAGGGAAAAATGGTATAATTCTCGAATACTTAATAATAAAATTAAAAATTTAATAATTATATTAAATTGAATTAAGATTCATAGGCTAATTGTTCGAAATGGAACAAAAAATTCAGAAAAATGGGACATGAAGAAAATAATCAAACGGTAACACGGGTATTAAAACAATAACATGTTAACATCAGGTTGATACAGTTCTCGGATTCTTTTTCACAATAAAATTTGTGTAAATAGGAACTGTTATCACATTCAACTAAGCCACTGATGATGCGTTGCGGCTTTCGAAAACAGCTGTTCTGCTCTGCTGTGTAAGTTGAATAAAACTGATGTTGGCTTTCCTTTGTGCCTTGGAATATTTATCATGTCTTTCTGAGATTTAAAAACAAATTTCGAACAATTAGCCTATGAATCTTAATTCAATTTAATATTGCAATATAAATGTTCGTGAAAATACTTACTACATTTAATATTTTGTTTCCTGAAGATGTTCACGAAATATCAAATACAAATTAAAGAATTTTATAAAAAACTTAATTAATAGTATAATAATTATTACTTTAAAAATTAATAATTATTAGTCTAAAAGTCAACAAAAATAAATCTATTACTATTTTAGTTCCGAAGCAATAATAGTCTCAGGTTCATAGCATGATATTCAAAATAAATTATCAAATTTAATATTCCGAACAACATTAATTCAATTTTCCAGCCTGCAATGTTATCGGAAATCCCCACAATCCTCTCACTAGTAATTATCTTCTTCTCTTTTATACAAATTTTATGCGAAATTTTGTACATGATAATTCTATTGTAATTAAAGTGACGTTAACACAATTAAGCCCTTGTATTATTTAAGATTTATTAAAAGTCGAGTTATTATTAATATAAAATTACTCTGAAATTCTTCAATTTGAAATTCAAAAATTTGTTTAAATTCAGAAAGACATGAAAAATATTCCAAAGCTGCTTTCGAAAGCCGCTACACTTTCGTCATCAGTACTCAAAAGTATTTTCTTTGTCCACAGTTTTTATTTATTTCGACATTTTATACGAGAACTGTATCAATTCGATGGTAACACACCTTTTCTACACTCCAAAAAAGAATTGGAGGGTAATATCCATCTGAGACCCCATAAGGTATATATATTCTTGATCAGTGGTGAAATCTAAGACGATATAACCATGTCTGTCCGTCCGCCTGTGGAAATCACGATTCAGTCCAAACGAAAAAAGCTATACTCTTGAAATTTGGTATAAATATATCCTGAAGGATAGCACAGCTTAAGTTCGAAGAAGGGCTAAATCGGGCAAGAGGGAAAAAAGTTCCCCTAGGAAGAACTAAACCAACCTCTAAAAACAACATAATTTTTAAAGTTTTTTGGTAATTTTGTTAAGCAAATATATTTTCATGTCAAAGAAAATTAAACTTGGAGCCATAAAATCAAACAAATTAACTTTTGGACCCCGCCCCTTTTAGTGGGAGTTTTATATGCAAAGATAGTGTTAACATTTAAAAAATTGTATTATTTAAGCCTACATCCCTAAGAATAACATTTTTAAGCTTTAATGACGAAACTACCCTACCCCCTCCTCCCCCTTTGCCCCCTAAATGACCCTATAAAAAAAATATATTTAATAAATTTAATATGTAAGAAGCTGAGATGTTCTTTGATCTTGCAGAGGTGAAACGTCTCCCCCACGGCCCTTCCCGGACTGACTCTGACAAAATAGAGATTCAAAATTGGGTACAGAGATGTCTTAAAGGAACTCTATCCCAACAAGTTAAACATTTTAAATTTACGTATTAAATATTTGGAGGGTATTTCAGATCCTAAGCGGTCGAATATAACGTTTTTGCTTGTTACTTAATATTCGTGTTGCCATTTAATTATTTTCTTCATATACAATTTTTCCAAATTTTTGTTCCATTATACCTAAGCCAAACTTGTTTGGGCAGTGGAGAAAATATCTCGACTTTACTTTTTTGGTCTAACTCAATTACTTTCAATTAACCCATAAGTATAAATGACAAAATTTAAAATAAACTTTATTTGGGTTGCAATGAAGAAATGCTCATAGGGAGTGCCTTATTTTGGCAACTCCGTTAAAAGATCAAACAAATAATTTTTTAAAGTTCACTGGAATTTTTTTTTTTGTTGACTTGGCGTAACCACAATTCTGTCTTCAATATGAGTTGGATTGTTACAGCTTAAGTGTACGTATGTATTACAGAAGAACATATGTAATATGTAAATATCAGTTGCTGCTTTACGTACACACACATTCGCATATTTTGATTTATTTTTCATTGTTATTAACGTTACCTTCTGTCTGAAGTGATTTACTGTGTGAATGCCAATGTTGTGCGAGTATTTTTTTAAGCGGTTATATAAATTGTGAGGTTAAGGAATCAGGGTTTCCCCTGGAAAGCCTATCTTATTTGGTTATGAACATTTATTTCGCAAGCGATTAGTATTAATTTAATTGGTATTAGAAGTATGCTCGAAAGAGGGAAGTAAATTTTCGGAGAATTCGCTGAATGTCTTTTTTTATGTCGGTATACTAGTCAGGAAAAAAGTTTCAAAGTTTAAGATATTTAGCATCTTTAGTTTGTTTGTGAGATTTATAAAAGATTTTTTCCATTACAAAAAATTTATCAAAGAATTTGCATACAGCTTTTTGTAAAAACTGGAATTAAACGGTCAAAAGCAGTTGAGATGTTGACAGCAGCATAAATTGATTATAATTACTTTGATATCGAAAAATTTTTACAAGTGATACAAACTTTTCGAAGAAGATCAAAAAGTTGTGAATGGCGACGCTCATCCTGGACGCCACTGCACTTCAACTACCGATGAAAATGTTGTGAAAGTGAAGAAACTTGCCATCCACATTAGAGAAGATGCTGAGAATTTAGGAATAGCCGTTGCCATGGAATTTTTTCTTCATACGCTTTCACAAGATTTAAGTTTTTTTTTATCTATTCCCTTTCGCCAATTACTTTAATAACGATGGTGCAGATTTCATGGGGTCTGTGCTGAAAGAAGATTGGCTCTCTCTACCTTAGACAGTATTGAAACTTACAAAAGTACAACGCAACAACTATATCAGCAATACGTTTTTCTGTTTTTGTTTTTTGCTCTCTATATTGTTACTTTTATCATACTAAAGCAGCAGTATTATTAATATTTTCATTCATCCTGGTTAAGTATGCTTCACAGATTGTCAATTTTATTTACATCTCATGCCAAGCAATTATGACATTTACACATACACACACTTACAACCCCATAAATATTGTTTTCTGATTATTTTTTATTTAACCACTACACACATAAATATTATTACTCCATAAATTTATGTATGTATTTAAGACTTTAAACATTCAAACGTACCCCAAATTGTATTGCGCCTTGTACATTTTTTGTTTAAAAGAAAATCCTGGATAATATAACCATAATTTTTGTTTGTGTGTATGCGTATTTGTATGTGTATTTTACGTGATTGCGAATTTGCCAAGCAAAACATAAAAAGAAGAGTATGAAAATAATAAGGGAGAAGAGATTCACATAACATGTTTGGCAAGGTTGGGTTCGTTAAAGGATGCAACAGAAAACATAATGAGTGGTGAATGCCATTTGACAGTGAATTCGCCGCATTTATTAACACCTTTAGGTTGGTGTAGGTTAGAAATGGTACATTTGCTTTAGCAAATTTTCAATTTGAAATCGCCGAATATATTTTACATTCTCTGGAATATGTAATTTTGAAACATATTTTACATTAATTTTACATGTATTCTACTTGAAGAATCTCATTGATTTGCTTTTTATATTTTTTCACCAAAAATGGTAAAAGGTTATATATAGAGTAACGATTTTGATTGAATTTTGATATTAATAACCGACTCCCGTAAAGTATATTCAGATATTCTGGGTTTTTATAAATAGGTAAGTCCAATAAACGATGTCTGTCTGTGTATATGCGACATCGGTTTTCAAAAGCCCCCAGAAAAATAAAAGACTTCGGTCTTGGACTGATGTCCTAAATAGATTGCTATTGAAAATCAGCAACATCCAAATACAGTACCAGAGATGGCTATTTTAAAATTATTTTTGGTATATCATATAACTAGCTAAAACTAATTTCTGCTTTTCTGTTAATTGAACCTATTTGATAGCTCACAATTATTAAATTAGTGTTAAAAATCAAACAAAATCAAAAATCACGACTCCAGGTTTGGAAAATTTAAATTTTTTGCTACATAAAACTAAGAAACTTAAACTATTTGTTAGTTTTCTTTTTAAATTAAACATATGTGATATTTTTGAAAGAACTTCAAGTAACTGTATAAAACCAATTTTATCTTTTGTAAAAAAATATATTTTATGGTATTGTATTGTATTGTTTTTGTAAAATACTTTGCCAAATAAATTTGCAAAGTGCTCGGTGCACAGATGCCGACGGAGTGACTCCGACTACATGGTGGCGATGTTATTAATAGTACCGTTTCCACCATGAGCAAACTAAGTTCATTTGAGGAAAATATGTCGAGCTGTTTCGATTATGTTATAAGTAATTTTGTGTTCGAATTTTCGAAATCAATTTGTATTGTTTACTCTTTTTTAACATAAGAAACGAGCAAATAATTTGTTTAATTTTAACTTGAAATGAATTGGAGGGTATATTCACTTTGCCATTCCGTGTGTAATGGAGCGAAATATCCATCGGAGGCCCCGTGAAGTATATACATATATTCTTGATCACTGATGAAATCTAAGACGATCTGACCATGTCCGTCCGACTGTGGAAATCACTTGGTATAAACATATCTTGAAGGAAATACACGGGTTAAGTATGTAAATGGGCTGATTAGGAACAGAGGGAAAAAATTTCCCCTAAGAAGAACTAAACCAACCTCTAAAAAACAACATAATTTTTCTGTAATTTTGTTAAACAAATGATATATTTTTATTTCAAAGAAGGGTCCAACACGTTAAACTTGGAGCTATAAAATAAAAAAAATTATTAGATGTGATCGAACAAAATTCTCAGAAAAATGGGACATGAATAAAATAATCAGTAACACGGGTATTAAAACAATAATGTGTTAACATGAGGTTGATACAGTTCTCGTTTTCAATTTCCTAATAAAATCTGTTTAAATAAGAACTGTTATCATATTCAACTAAGCCACCTAATAAGTGGTGACAAACACAATACACATGATTACTAATGATGAAAGCGTGGCGACTTTCGAAAACAGCTGTTCTGCTCTGCTGTGTAAGTTGAATAACTAAAAACTGATCTGGACTTTTCTTTGTGCCTTGGAATATTTATCATAATTCTCTGAATTGAAAACAACAAATTTCGAATAATTAGCCTATAAATCTTAATTCAATTTAAAAAAAAAAACAAATTATTTTTGTGGTCCCGCTCCTTCAGTGGGCGTTATTATATGCAAATGCAAGGGCAGTGGCGCTGGGCTCCCGATTCCTGTTAGACTTAGACAGCCTGGCAAACATGGAGCTTTCAGGGGTATCATCCTTCCTCAGGGGTACAGGATGGTTTGAAACGGCGGAGGACATTCCTTAGGAGGTCCTCTGCTTAAGGGCATCACAAAGGGACCGAATTGACGGACACAAGCGGATTGTCCCGCCAGGGACAATGGCCCTCTAACCTAACCTAACCTATATGCAAAAATAGTGTAAAAATTTAACAAATTGTATTCCTTAAGCATAGATTCTTTAAAAATTAAATTTAAGGTAATATGTTCTGTGATCTTCCCCTGCCCTACCCCTCCACCCACGTAAAATGACCTTATAAAAAAAATGTTTTTTCTACTCTTAACTACCCGAAAAATTTAACTTTTAAGTTTTTACGATTGAGGTGAGATGTCTCCCGCACGTATAATAAACCACTGTGCCACATATAATATTTAGCTTTTTTTATAATTTTTGAGTACACAAATTTTGGACTCGTAAATACACATGAGTACAGATGATGAGTGTAGCGGCCTTCGAAAATAGCTGTTCTGCTCTGCCGCATAAGTTGGGTAATTAAACTCAGATGTTGAGTTTCCTTTGTGCCTTGTAATATATGTCCTATATATCTCAATTGAATTTAATGTCGACCTCAATTTTATGCCAAAAGTTAAAACAAAATTTCTAATAAATCCACTGTTTTCAAAAATCATAATATGGAAAGGTTTCTTAAAAAATACTAAAAATAATTGCACTTTTTTTAGAAAAGCAAACAATATTAAGTTTGCTCTATCTGGTATCTAACCAATTCAATTGTTTTACCTTTCAAGTATCAGTATTTAAAAACGCTGATGAGATGGCGTAACGGCCTCGAAATCAGTACTGATCCGTTCTGCTGGTTTGATGATTATTGAAAATATTCTTAATATTCCAATCTTAATTAATACAAATAATAAATAGAATTTGAACAAATTCATTTATTAATAAAATATAAAAAATTATTTACAGTCATGAAGATTCGAACTTAAGCCCGCTGAAAAAATTAACAATGTATTTAAAAACAATATATGTACATATATACCTATATGTATAAAATGTGTCCTATTTTCCCAATTAAAGAAATAAAACTATAACAAACAATTGATTGTTAAAACAAACTTACTGAACAATTTTTCTAAAAAGTGCAGTTGTTTTGTACAACTTGACATTTTTAACAAACATATTTTATTTAAAAAACTTGTTCTATTCATATGGATTTGCGCAGTCTTACAGACGTCCTTCTCTTCACCCATAAGAAAACATTTAAAACTACAAGAAATTTTACATATTTTAATTATTTATTTTTTTTTTTGCTTAAGCAATAGCATTGTTATCACTCAAAGCGATTTTTGCAGTAAAGAAGTTTGTAAGACGACAACGATTTCATTATAAACATAAAAGCAGGCTTAAGAATAAACAACATTCTAACATCAACAAAAAAATTTGAAGAACATGCACATACATGCACATGCATGCACACATGTATACAGAAATACACACGTATATACCTGCATAGGTATAACATTTACAAGCATTTATGTAAAAAAAATCTTTCTCATAGTAAAAGAATCCTTATAGTAAATAGACTGAAATTTATAGAAAGCAAACTAAATAAACTCAGAAAACAATGAGAAGAAAGAATGCTTGAATATGAAAAACATGATTGTCCTACTTTTACTCAACAACAATTTGCCAAATGCAATGGAACAAAAAGCAGAAACAGGCTGATTTAGAAAGGAAAACAAGAGAGAAAAGTCCTTTAATTTGCAACAATAGCTGTAAAGCAAGTTCTCCTTTAGCAGGAGAATGTGTGCGCTCTTCCTTTTGGTTTTTAGAACCATCATGCACTTCATATGAAATCCACTTTCCACAAAAATGTTTAGCACAGCAACTGCGCAAAATCATTTTCTTACAGGGACACAGCATCCGCGTTTTGCAAGCACTAACTCATTTAAATCCAAGAGGCTGTCGTATACATTTTTATCTGAAATAATTCTTTTTTTTTTTACATATGCTTGTTGTTGTTGTTGTAACTTTTCAAGAAGTACTAAATCCGAATATGAAAAGCTTTTGTTTGGTTCAAACGATTCAATAAACGGACGTCTGGATTGATGGGTATTGAGAGTATTTGTATAGTGAAAATTTCTGCTTTCAGTTGTAGTTGGATAGGATAACGTCGCAGACGTAATTGTTAGTGTGCCATTAAAAACGGATGTGAGTTTGTTCAAATAATAATACAAGGTACACAAAAGTTTGCAAGAAAAGAAAAAAAAAACTAATAACACAAATTTAGTGAAAATTACAAATGTGAACAACAGAAATACTACAATAAAATTTAAAAACGAAAATACTGGCTATAAAATATATTGAAAACCAAAAGAATATCATTATATCATATAAAAAAAAATTCAGTTATAAAGTGTTTTATGAAAAAAACAAACTTAATTATATGCAGAAATATTACTAAAGGATCATATAAACAAATACATATCCTTTTTGATTTAACTTGGCTTTTTATATAATTTAAAACAAACCCCAAATCTCCTCTAGCAGATCAAATCATTTCTTTGTGAATTCTTTACTATTTTCTTGCCCATCTTTCAGTCAACATTTCCGTATAATTTTGTATGGATTTGTTTCTTTAGTGCTTTAAAGTAGCAATCTTCCTGTTGGTTTGCTTGGTTTGGCATCGAGCTTATTTTAAACATGGCTAATTAGTGTATTATTTTCGCCAGCAAAGGAGAAAAAAAGTCCGAGGCAAAATAAATGGTATAGAAACTTTTCTGTTAGCCATGTTGTCGATGTTAACGAGAGTGCAGAAAACGGGACAAATAGGGAAAGATGCTTTAGTACCTTTTAAGTCAACTACTCCTATTGGTACTAAATATTAATATTAAAAGGAGTTACATAGGAAATTGGCCAATATTTGTAATATAATTTTGTATTATATTAAAATTTCATTTGGGGGCAGTAAAAAAAACTACTTCAGCCGTTTTAGTTCACCAGGCTGAGAGTCGAGCCATATACTCGTATATTGCCAATTTGCCACTTAGAAAATCTTTAAAATTTTTGTTTAAATTCAGAAAGACATGATACATACTCCAAGGCATAAAGGAAAGTCAACATAAGGTTTTAATTAATCAACTTATACAGCAGAGCAGAACAGCTGTTTTCGAAAGCCGCCACAATTTCATCATAAGTACTCATGTGCAATTTTTGTTTGTCACCCTTATCAGGTGGTTTAATTGAATATGACAACAGTTCTTATTAACACATAGAATAAAACAGCCACATAAAAGCAATTTTACAAATTTTGTGGGCTTTTAGTGTTATTGCCGTACTAAGCTTTGCTTTTTTTACAATCTAAATATAGGGTCAAACTTGACAAATATTTACGCAAGAATGCGTAACCACTAAATAAATACTAATGAAAAGTGTTCATTGGGTTATATGGCTCCAAATATTATAAAACTGATTTACTTAATAAAAACTTATCTGAATCAAAATTGTTTTCATTAGTATTTAGTAGTTAGGCTTTTCTGGTCAAATATTTGGCAAGTGTAACCGCACCTTAATGAAAGTTAAATTGAACAGAGCATTTAAAAATTATATTCCAGAGCTCCTTGCTGGACAAAACAGGCGAAAGAATCATAATTTTAAGAAATAACTGATTCATGTTACAATATGTGATTCAGAATGTCAGAAACGGATAAAAAAATATTTGGTGCAAGTGTTCAAAAAAAAAAATCCCGCTTAAGCTGTGCATAAAATTTTTGTTTAATAACTATTTATTTCAATTACTAAGTTGAAAGTTATTCAACAGGTTCTAAGTTCGAATCTGCGACCTATAAATTATTTTTTTTAACATTTTGTCAAATTCTAGTTTTCATTGAGATTGAAATATTTTGAATATTTTTTTTATAATTATTGCTAGAGTTAATGTCGACGTCGTCGACGTCGTCAAATGTCAAAAAAATAGTTGAATCGTATGATATTGTATGCGAGCAGTTAATCTCAACGCGTTGCAACGCCGTAAAAGTTCAATCTATTTCAACTTTTTCGGCGTTGAAACGCCGTCAACGGCGTCGACATTAACTCTAGCATATCAAGCAACCATTTGTTTTAATGTTTGTGTGTTGGTATACAGCCAGAATTTGGAAGCTTAATATATTTTAAGAAAAGCTAAATACGCTACGTACCTTATATTCTCTTATTGGTCTACAAAACACGGGGATGGATAAACAAGTCCGCTGACTTTTTTAATGAAGCACAGGTTCTTATATAAAAGGCGATTTCATTTACTTTTTCTTCGAGTTCTATGGACGTTTTCCTATTTTGTCTATCCCTTATGAAAAATATGATTTGTCGAGGTCATCAAATAGGCTTTCGCTTATGAGCTGATTTCGTCTTTGGAATTAAACTTTTTTTCACCGAGCTATTTATTAAACATTTGGCAACAAGAAATAGTGACTAGGTGCTAAATCCGGAAACGTAGCACCCATCTTGGGGAAAGCAAGATCGTTCAAAATTGAAAGCACTGAGCCATGTGAGATGTCTATGTCTTTCACAATCTCTCTCAGTTTCAACTTCCGATCGGCTAGAACTATATGGTGAATTTCTTCACTAGTTTCTTAGGTAGAGACCTCAACTGGGCGTCCAGAACATTCGCCATCTTCCGAAATTCAGTAAATCACTTCTTTGCCATGAAAATGGATGGTGCAGAGTCCCCCTAATATTTATCAAGCGTAGCCTTATTTTAAGTGATGGTTTTTTGTCGCTAAATATAAAGCTGAATGAGCACACGAAGTTCACTTTTTCTCATTTTGTTCTCAAAACGTTTTAAATACTTTTACTTTGTATTTCCCTTATTTTAGCCGCTTTTGTAATCGGAGCATAATTTTCCTCATATTAATAAAATTTTAAATGATTTTCAAGTGTGTTTTCTTTAGAAAAATTTCATACAAAATATATATCAAATACATTTTATGTTTTTTTTTTTTAATTATTATAATTCTCATACAGTTCTAATGTCAGTCTCTCAAAACAAAAATCATAAAACTTTGATTTGAATGGCAGAAATAATTCAAATAATTTTTTTTAAATTATTATAATTCTCATACAGTTCTAATGTCAGTCTCTCATAACAACAATCATAAAACTTTGATTTGAATGGCAGAGATAATTCAAAGCATCCCAGAGAAAAAAAGCTTACAAAGAAGTCAATGAGAGCTTGAACTTTTGCTCCAGAAATAGTGTAAAGATCCAGAGTTTCTAATGATTATTACATAAGGTTGTCAGAGCACGATGACCATTCTTTTGAGACCTTTTCAATGTATCCGAAATCGTGTGCTTGCTTCATCCTTATCTGGATACTCACTTCCCGATAAGTCGAAAATACACACTTATTGATACTTTGAAGGGAGAAAAAAAAGTAGTTCCAAAAAAGTCTCTCCTAATTTTGTCACTAAAATTCTTCATAGCTATGAAATTCATTATAAAGGGTGTTTTTATAAGAGCTTGCTGATTTGAAATTTAAAAAAAAAAAACACATGCCAAATTATGAAATGGCTAAAAAAAGTTTTTATTTGGTAAATAATTTCTTGTCATTTAACATTTAAATATAATTTCGGGCATATGGCCACCACGACTATTTTGCACAAAGGTCATTCTGGAGGTCCAATTTTCGACCACCTTTTCAAGCATTTGAGGGCGTATTTCAGCAATGACACGTTGAATACTGGTTTCCAAAGCGTCAATCGTTGCTGGTTTATCCACGTAAACCAATGATTTCAGGTATCCCCACAAAAAATAATCGAGTGGCGTCAAATCACACGAGCGCGGAAGCCAATTCACCGGTCCATTTCTCGAAATAATGTTGTCGTTGAAATGTTCTTTCAATAAGTCCATTGTTTCGCCCGCAGTATGACAAGTGGCAGCATCCTGTTGAAACCACATTTCGTTTACATCCATATCTTGAAGTTTTGGCACCAAAAATTCATTGATCATGATTCTGTATCAATTTCCATTCACGGTAACGCGTCGTCCTTCCAGCCCATAGACCGCACCAAACAGTACATTTATCGGGATGCATTTGTAATTCTTGAACGGCGTGTGGATTATCTTTGCTCCAAATACGGCAATTTTGCTTGTTGACATGTCCATTCAACCAAAAATGCGCCCCATCACTGAAGAGAATTTTGCGGTAAAAAAAAGAAGAAACATTTTTAATTGAACACTGTTTTTGAAAATAAATTTCCACGATTTGGAAGCGTTGTTCTGGAGTTAACCTGTTCATGATGATTTGCCAAACAATACTGAGTAGAGACGTTAGTTTAAACTGTCAAAACAGCTGTCAGACAACAGAGTGATTCGTATAAAAAAAGACTTCATAAAAAGCACCCTTTATCACATATTTTAAGTTTTAACTTATTTCACGGCCTTCAAATTTAACTACAAATTGCCAGTTATTAAAAAAATTATTGAAAACTGTTATGGAAAACAGGTCTGGACAGGACATTTGGGTAGTTTCTACCGCTTTTTATGGGGACTCTTTTCCCCCTTTTTAACAGAAAAACAAAAAAACCCATACTGCGAAGACAAAAAGTGCTAAAATATTTTAGCTGTAAATCTTATTCAAGTTGTGTCAAAACGTTAATTTGGTTAATTTGCAAAATTCCGATATATACATTTTTTTCTTCACCGGAATGAGTCGTTATAATTTTGTTAAATTGTTTTTTGTTGTACAGTGTAATATAAAACAAAAATATATTTGAGTTGTATAAAAACACTAAACCGATTTTAGAGATCTGACAAAGACATTTCTGGCTGCATAATAATGATATTTTTTCAGCAACAAAAATCGCCCTTATAATAATTTTGATTTAAATTATATTCAGTTTTGAGAATTAAAACAAGAGTGTAAACTGTTCATGATATAAGAAAGTGCTTTATAAAATAGATATCCAAATACATATTGGGAATTAACTTAATTTTGCAATATAAACAGAAGTTAGGAAAATGCAATAGAAACTCTGTTAAGAAATATTTTAATATAACATTTTTGGCATATGAATCTATTCTTAAAATCACTGCAATCTGTAAATAAACCATATGATTGGAATCTGAAGGTTCAAAATCTTGTACATTTAACAAACACGAAGTAGGTACTTGCTACGAAAGGCACAATTTACCCAACACACTTAAAATAACTTGTTTCCTTTAACAACAGAACCACTCACTACTGCAGCAGTTTTACGTGTAGTCTAGGATACAAAAGGAAAAATAAAAGATGATACATACAAAAATTCACTCAAGTATTCGTTTCATAGTATAATATTTATTTTTGTTAAGCATCTCCCTTAACATCTTTTCACAGTTTGTTTTTCATGTATTTGCTTTAATATATTTATTCTTTTTGGTGGCATAGTCCTTCTAAACCACCACTCCACCACCCTCGCTTTAACCAACATTACAACAACAAAAATAATAATAATAATAATAATACTAAGCAGAAAAATGTATATAAAGGAAAATATTTGTACCTTTACATTTAATCTGTATTAAGTGAAGTACTACGATTTTTTTACTCTTCGGTTCGCATCTCTTAGATGTTGACTCTCTCAGTAAAATAAAACAACAAATTGCCTTCTATTCCTTTTACAGGGTTACCAAGTCATGTTAGAGAATCAAAAATTAATTTTCCCTTGTAAAGTGATTTGTACAGAAATTGTTTTTATATTTGAAATGCATGGCTAAAGGTATTTACTTGGGCTGTTGTTACTTTGTTTTGCTTTTTAGTTTTTCTTGTGCTGTAAGGGTTTGTGTAAGAGAGTTCATTTGTATGTGTGTGTGTGTGTGTGTGTGTGTGTGTGTGTGTGTATGTGTGTGTTTTACAGAGAGGTCACTAGGTCGGCCCGGGATTTCAAAATAAATATATTATGTATTCAGCTGCGCGGTTGTAAATAAAGGGAATCTTTTGTTTTTATGCTTAAAATAGGGTGGCTCTTTGTTATTTAAATATTTTCTGCGGTTCTTATAAAAAAAATATGTTGTACTTTAAGAGTATTTTAAAATAAATTTTGTAAACAAATCTTGGTAATTAAGCACATATTACATGTGAATTTTTTCCAGGTTTGTGCTCTTGTGGAAAATCCGCGGGCGTAGTATTAAATTTCAATTCATGTGTCTTTAGCAGTGTACAGCGATTTTAAAACGCCAAAATTAAAAGTATGAACATATATTTATTTTAAACTACTTTCCATCGATCTAAGAAAAAGAAGTGATTTTAATAATGACAATATATTGCAAAAAGATGCATTTAAAGGAGCACCCCAATATGCATCAATTTACAAATTCGAAATTTGAGAGGGCTGTTTGACAACTCCTTTCACTTTTTTTTATTATCAAATCACATTTCGCTTATTTTTATACAAGTTACTGCTCTTTAGGTCGTTCTAGAGATGTCAACACTGTTAATTATTAAACTTTTTCGTAATACCCGATTCACATGATGAGTTTTTCTATGACTTCTATAAGGATATATTTTTATGTCTGTATGCGAACGGTGTAAGCAAGCATTTTTTTGCATTTGAAACATATATAAAGTTTTATAAATTACTAGCTGCACCCTGCGCGCGTTGCTACACCGCCGACTAAAATAAATTAAACAAAATGTTGAATTCATTTGGAGTCATTTTATTGATTTTGTTTATTTTGAAAAATATGTGACATTGCAGCGTTTCGCTTTAACCCTATACAGTCGAATCCGCTTTAGCGCAACACGATTTACTAAAAAAAAATTGGATTATTGAAAGCGACACAAATCCCCGCACTGATTTTAAACGCTGCTAGTCTTTTTCACTTCGCTTTAGCGAAACATCGCTTTAATGAAAATATCGTATTACTGAAAACCAAAAGCAAGCCCACAACTACGTTTTGTATGAAACTTACTTCGCTTTAGTGAAAAATAAACAATGATATATTTATTTATTAGAAATCGATTGCATAACTTAAGGCTGTATTTTTCTATTATATTGTCAATGCAAGTGGTTAGACATTTTCGAGGAATTCGTGAAAAATTTCAACAACAAAATGAATAATTCTATGAATAATTTTTTTTTAAATACAATTTTTACGTTAAGTTGAAGTAAAAAAATATACAGATTTGATATAAAAAGTATTGTTTTACTAATTTTAAGCACTACGCTTAACTGTAACAAATTTCAGTAATCCGAACTACGTTTTAGCGAAAAAATCGGATAACTGAAAAAAACTGAGTTTTGGTTATTTACAGTAAAGCGGAGTCGGCTGTATACAATTCACAATGAAATGCATAAAATTATTCCAAAAACACTCTCAAATATACAAATACGCATAATACAATACTCGAAACTTCATCATTCGTTTTGTGTTTTTTTTTCATTCAAATCAGCATGACCAGTCACGGCAATACATGAAATTCATTAGAATGACAACGGAGCCATCTGTCGCAAATTGGTCATGTCAATTTAGAAACCTTCGTCGGCTCATGCAGAATACTTTTGCTAAAGAGCATCAAAGGCATAGTTTACTATTCTCTAGAGGACATACAGACAAACAGACATTTTTTAAAGGTTTATAGGTTTTTGTTTGGAATATAGTTATACGTGACCCCACTTTTAGAAACTGCGAGTATGTCTTTAGTGAAGGTTCTTAAATGCAAGCTTCACTATTAATAGGCCTTTGTTATTACTAAAAATAACTTTATTATCCCTTCCAAAAAAGAAGTAGAGGGTTTATTCACTTTGTCCTTCCGTGTGTAACGCAGCGAAATATCCCTCTGAGGCTCCATAAAGTGTATATATTCGTTATCAGTGATGAAATCTAAGACGATCTAGCCATGTTTAGATCACGATTCAGTCCAAACGAAAAGAGGCACATCCTTGAAACTTAGTATAAATATATCTTGAATGCTAGCTAAGGTCAAATTCATAAATTCATAAATTAGAAGAACTAAACCAACTTCTACAAAAACACATAATTTTTCTGTAATATTATTAAGCAAATGATATATTTTTATGTCAAAGAAGATCCAATGCGTTAAACTTGGAGTAACAAAATCAAGAAAAAAATAATTTTTGGACCCCGCCCCTTTAGTGGACGTTATTATATGCAAAAATAGTGCAAAAATTTAACAAATTGTATTACTTAAGCCTACATTCCTTAAAAATAACATTTTTAAGCTTTTATAACGAGCTGAGACGTAACCTGATCCTCCTCTGCCCTACCTTCTTCCACCCCCTTTGCCACTAAATGACATTATAGAAAAAGAAAAATTTGTTTCACTTCATTACACCAACAATTTATTTTTAGTGTTTTATGGCAAAGATGAAATTTCTCCCCCATGACCCTTGCCAGGGCGACCCAGACAAAATACAGTTTTAATACCCTCCAAAAGGAATTGGACCCCATAAGAAATTGATTTTATTGCTCAGAGATAAAGTCTAAGACGATCTAGCAATGCTTCCACGTCCATCCGTGGAAAACACGATACTGTCTATTTTTGGACCACCGCCCCCTTTAGTGGGCGTTGAAGTTATATATTATATTTAAAAACAGTGTAGATATTTAACAAATTGTATTTATTTAGCCTACATTCCTTAAAAATTTAATTTGAAAGTTTTTACGACGAAGATTATAAGTTCTCTGATCTTTCCCTGTCCTACCCGTCCACTTTTTTCCACGATGATATGACATATGAATACGTAACTTTTTATGCTGACGGAAAGGTGTCTCGGTCATGCTGCTCTCCCTACACATTAGAAACGACCGTATTAAAATAGATTTGTTTCTTGTTTACTTAAGGGAAATTCCATAAAAATGTAGATTTTAATAAGAATAAAAATAGAGTTTTATTTACTAAATATTTGGAGGGTATTTAAAATTCGACCTGGTCGAATATAACGTACAGGGTGTCCGCCGGGAAGGTACACTACTTTGTTTAATTTTTGATTAAATGAAAGAAAATGGATCTTATATTGATAAATTGTTTTATCTAATGTCGGCAATTATGTATGGAATACAATACCTGATATATGTCCGCCTCTGTTAGCCTCACAAATGCGAGCCCTTTTGAGCACATTTTTCATTACATTCTCACATAGATTTCACGCTTTATTTCATTAATTTATCACGAATAGTTTGTTTCAGTTGGTCAGGAGTTTTTGGTTTGTTTGCATAAACCTTGCTTTCCGGATATCCCCACAAAAATAAGCCCGGAGCAGTAAAATTAGGCGACCGTGGAGGGCAATCAACATCAAGATTTCTTGAAATAACTTTTTGTGAAAAGAGGTCTCGCAGTAATTCCATTGTAATGCGATTAAAACACGTTGGTTTATCGAATATTTTTCCATAATAAATTTGCCACGTGTCTACTTCGCGACTGCCAAATATGAAATGTCAAGACTAATGTTTACCAAAATGGCGGCAAAACAAAGTAGTATACCTTCCCGGCGGACACCCTGTATTTACTTGTTTAATGTGTTATTAAGAAAGTTTTTTATTTCTCATAGAAAAATGTTGATCAATTTGTGCTGAAGATAATTCAATTTGTTAATTGTTAATGTTGTAGGTTTGAAATTGTAACAGTGATAGCTTATTTTAATAATTCCCTTATAAAGTTCAGTTGCAGTTGTTTAATCGTTTTTGAATTCCGCCACTTATAGACAAATAAATAAGAATTACTTTTAAAATTAACTTAATTTTTGGCTGCACCATTTATCAGGCCTTTCCCGAATACAAACATGATTAGCAAAACATTTTCATATGATTGTATATGAGCTTGTTTCTATATCGATATGCGTATATAATCAAAAGTCATAACGGGGGGTGGTGGTACATTTTCTTCATTTATTTAATGGAAGAGGGTGCTAAAAAGTGTGTACGTGAATGTATGCCAATAAATAAAACACAGTGAAAATTTTACTACTTACTTTTACTACAACTGGAACACTTTTGAGAGAAATAGATTTTCACGCAAAATGGAGTTCATATTCGTTTAGCAGGCATAATACTAATGAATATATTTATATTTTTTCCTGGATAATAAGAATTACAATAAACAAATTTTATTTTATAAAACTTCGATGCTTTAGTGAATTGGAAATTTCATAATTTTTACTACTAATTAAATGCAAGCAGAATTGAGCCAAAAAACAGTGCACAGAAATTGTTAGACACACCCACAAAAACGATTATTTTCGTATGTACACATAAAAATTTAAAACACAAAAATAACGATTGTAATTTAAATATTAAATGCATACTTGCATACATTTAATCATATTCTGCAATATGTTGGGGTCGCTGTAAAATTTAATTCCATTTATTATTGGAAAAATCTCTAAACTCTGAAAACAAAATTATCTACCAATTTTATTTGAAAATATATAACGTGCATATTTCAGTTAAGCTCTTTTCATAGATAAAAATCAAAATAAACTTTTGGATAATAAACAGGCAACAAAGAATTGGAGTAGCATACTTTTATCCTCCTATGCAGGATAATTGGCTCTTCGACAACGTCCTTGAGAGAGAGTGAAAGAAACTAGCGAAAGAGAGAAGTTTAGTATTAAGGGGTACTTTTAGGATTTAGTACTGGTTCTTTTTTTTTGCAAGGAATAATTTCAAACTAAAACTTTCAATCCACATATGAGCTGCAAGAAGCTTAAAGAAAGAAACTCACAAAGAAATGATCAACTGTAGAACAAGCAAGCGACTTGCACAAACATGCATAACCAAATTTAACATAATTTTTCAAAATACATTTACAAAGTGATTGAAAACAACGAAAAGAAATTTATTCTAAAACTAACGTCCAAATTGTATTAAACAATTAAAGCCAAAAAACATGTGAATTTAATGTTAATAAATTAATCGTCAATATTATAAAATATACAAAATTCTCTCAAGTAACTGCAAAAAGTTATTCATAAATAAATTTAAATAACAAAAAAGATAAAAGAAGTGTAATTAATACGGCATAAGATGGGTAACGGTGGCGAAGTCAAAGTTGCTACCGTCGATGTGGAAGGTGGCGACAATATGGCAACATTGCCCGTATCACGCTCTCATACCACAGCCAGCACGGATAGTGCTGAAAAAAATAATGCAGCCAACAAGGAAATGGAATTAAAAAATGTTGTACCACAGCCACTGCAAAGGTTATTTATAAAATAATTTTCAATTATAATTCTCTTCTTATTTAATTTTTCATTATAATTTAATGGTGCATATACTTGTGATGAATGCGTTAGAGAGATTTTTTTTTTCGTTAGACGTAACAAGGATATACTTATTTTATGCATCCTTAACATTCACACTCTAATACATTCAGATTTAATATTAATAAAAAATTGTATTTATTGTTGTTTTTATTTGCTCTCGTGTTGGCTTTGCCGCTGGGCTAGACATTTTGGAGTGATGCCAAGATGTCTGGTTTATTTGGTGAAGCAAATTGTGGTGTATGAATAAATAATAAATATGATGCAGCAACAATAACAACAGAAAAGTTATGGCTGAAAGACGGTAGACGTATAGAGTAGAGTTTGTAAATTAAGTAAAATAAGTATGGATGTATGTGTTCACACATATTTGCATTATATTGTACAGAGATGTGATTGGGTGGTAATGATGCTATGGAAATTTTATTTATTAATTTAATTTTTTTTTGAGAAAATATGAAGTGTGTCAGTAAGACACAGGGAAAACAATTTTCAACATTTAATTTAATTTATTTATTTGTAGTTTGTGCTTCACAAATCTAATGCCCCTGTATTTTTAATAAATACTACATATAATATCCATTTAAACAACTTTTACGACGTTTTGTTTGCTGAAAATGTATACATTTCAAACATACCTGTGCTCGTTTCTAAAGTTTATCAAATATTTTTAAATAAGATGCAAAAACAATGTATATATATATATATATATATATATATGCAACATGATCTGCTGCATGAATCATATACTTCAATTCAGTATATGATTCCGTCCATTTTATGGCTTTAAGGCCGAGACACATAGAATCCGTCATACGTTATACGTCGCCTTTTTCAACTGACAGCTGAGTTGAAATACATACATGCTTTCTTATGTGAGTTGTCACATTCAGTACTTCTGCGTCAAAGCAAAGTACGAAAGTTGGCCAACTTTTAACGTACGTTGAATACTTTGACAGAAATCGATGAGCTTTTCAAATTGTTTTAATCAATTTTTTGTATTGTGTGTTCAGGAAAAATTAAATAATATACAAAATAAATTTTATAAAAATAAATAAATAAATTTTAGAAAAGATTATTTGATTTCTGATTTCATGTTTTTTTCATAATTCTCTTTACAATAATACCTATTCTCTTTCTTACGTTTTGTTCTGTTCTTATTTTGAGGTCATATACAAGCGGAACAATAGCAAAAAATAAAAATAGACATGAAAAGCAAAGCCATCGTATGAACGCAAAAAGTTTTTGGAAGCAATTTCAAAAGAGAATTATTAAAATTAGACGTCTTAAAATACATAGAGTGAATTGGATGAAAGTCTGGTTCAGAAAATGAATGCCATTTCATATTTACATATATCATAATTTTCTAAAAGACAAAAAACTCATTTTTAAACTAAAATATTAGTTTTTAACAAATAAGTTCAGAGGCTAGAACTTTGTTTTCTAAATCTCGCAAACTATTTTAATTGCCTGAATTCAAATGGAATTTATTTACTCTCTACTAGAATTCTTTTGGAATATGACAAAAACAAACAATCCATATTATGTGTCTTCAATAGGGCTTAAGTGCAGTAATTAGGCTTAAGGATTTGAATTTATCGTCTAGTCTAATAAAAATTTATTTACACAGTTCTACCTAAAACTTTTCACAATTCTTAATAATTAATTTTATCATCAGCAAATAAATTTTTGGCACGTAATACTAAGTTAATTGCTGTAAAACCAAAATAGTTGTTCACATCTATGAAATCGATCAAATAAAAACGTTCACACTTAAGCAAATTTATGTAAATAACTTTCTTGTAACCGTTTAAGTACTAAATAGATTTTCCAAAAATAGATTTGTCTGGTTTTCTGGCACCAAGTTTAACGCTTGGACCTTTTTTTAATTCAAAAACCTATTATTTGCTTAACTAAATTACAACCAAAAAAACTTTAAAAATTATGCTGTTTTCTTTAGAGGTTGGTTTAGTTCTCCTTAGGGGAACTTTTTTTTCTCTCTGTAACGATTCAGCCCATTTACGAACGCGAGCTGTGCTATCTTTCAAAACTTATCTGTACCCAAGTTGCAAGGCTCTGGACTTTGGAGTGTATCGTGATTTCCACAGACAGACGGAAGGATGGAAGGACGGAAATGGCTAGATCGTCTTAGATTTCATCACCGATAAAGAGTATATACACTTTATGGGGCCTTATAAGGATATTTCGCTGCGTTACACATGAAAGGAGATATTCCCTCCAATTCTTCTTTGGAGCGCATACAAATATATATATATATATATATATATATATATATATATATATATATATATATGTATACTTATTTACATTAAACATTTTTACATAACAATACCTTTTTGAAACATATGTGGCTGATGAATTTTAATGAAAAATGAGGTACTTAAAAGTGTACCACAAAAAGTGTATAGCTTTATACAAATGCTAATCAGTGTTGCATGATAAAACCTATGAAAAGCTTAAAGATAAACTTTGTTGCATAATTGAATCATTTAAGCTTTACAGATAACTTGAGAAATTTTTCTAAATGTCATTATTCTTTTGAACAATAAACATCAAATGCATGTAAATATTTTTGAGAGAATTGAATCAAAACTACAAATTACATTCTGTGTTATTTAATACATTCAACTCCAAAGTGAATAAACTTTAACGCAAATCCTGAAAAGAAAACTATATTTTTGTAATAAAATTAATCCCCAAATGATATGTGAACGTTCTTTTGTTAGTTGAAATATTTCATTACTGCATCGGCATTTGTATGTGTGCAAGTTATATATGTATGTGCATACAACTGCATTCTCAGACAGGATTCTGCTAAAACTGCATTAAGAGGGGATAAAACAAAATTCTTGTTTTAAAGTCAACAATGATGTTTTCTTAACTCATAATGGCACAACTGATACAAATACATAGATATGTATGTACATAGATACATACATACAAATATACATACGAGTATATATTTTTATGTATTTGATTTTTTTCTTTCTTTGATGTTTGCCAACATGAAACTCTGGAGAGGATAAAGCCATGATAGACAGTCATGATAGGAAAAAAAAACAATAGCTGCAGAAGGAAGGATTTTCATAATTCCCCTAAGGATATTTCGAAAAAAATGTATGCATTTATACTTCTATATAAAAACTTGACAGTAAAGTGATGGCAAATGATAAAAGTTTTTGGCATGAAAAAACTTCTAGAAAAATGTAGTATAACACAAACTGGAAACATTAAGGACATTTGAAATACTTTTAATAAAAAGTGAATTTGTCACGTAACTGTTTCAAGCAAATATTTTTTAATTAAACAGGTATTTATGAAAGAACATTTACACGTGTAAAGCAGTAAGAGTTCAGAGGTAAAAGTACTATGTATTACATGCCTACTCATACATGTCAAGCATGTTTTTTTTAAATAAAATTTAAATACAATATTTTGAAATCTATGCTGGTTAAGGTTTCTAAACAACCCAACATTTTTAATTCATAAAAAATTGTTTAAGTGCTACCCTCTGCTGACGACAACGTATGTCGAGAGTATATATACTATATATTGGAGTTATCACCATAAAAATTAAATAGCTAATATATTTAATTCAATTAATATTGACAGGCTAATTGTTTGAAAATTAAATTCAGAAAGACATGATAAATACTTTAAGACACAAAGAAAGCCAACATTAGCTTTTAATTATTCAACTTACACAGCAAAGCAGAACAACTGTTTTCGAAAGCCGCTGCACTTTCATCATCAGTACTCAAGTGTATTTTGATTTTCATCACTTATTTGGTGGCTTATGTGATAACAGTTTTTAATTATAAAAATTTTATTAGAAAATTGCATACGAGAACTGTATCAAATGTTTATGTTTATTTATTACTATAAAACTATATAAGGGACATACAAATTGAATACCTTAGATTATTTTTAACTGATTTATGTCGATTTTAATACTTGTAGAGATTTAATTTAAATACATAACAAATAATTATTTTACACAATTGCTCAATTCACAAGATTTGTTTTAACGTTTAAGATTGTATTGGAAACCAAGATTCCAAATATAATCTCTCAAAACAAAAATGTTTTACATACGATTAAAATTAATAAATAATTTGTTGTTGTTTTGAGAAATTTTGTTTGCAAATGTTGTCTTTCTAAATACAGCAATAAACCATGCAAAAAGGCTTGTGAGTTAAACCAAAAATTTTTTAACTTTCCTAATGAAATTATAGGATTAATTGACATTAATAAAACGATTTATTCCTTATTCGAAAATCGCAAAGTTTAAAATTATTCGAATAAGAATTTGTTTTTTTTAATCGATTAATCGAATTATTTTTAATCGGTTGAAAATTCTAATAATACATACATCCGTTCTAACCATTTTTTTATTTTTCTGATATTGGATACTAATTTAGTTTTTTATAAAATATAGAATATCTTGGATTATTAAAGAAATAAATTAGTTTTATTGTGTAACTTTAATATTAAAGAAAATGTTTGTTACTTTTATATGCCAAATATTATATTTAAATTTTCCAATAGCAGTCTATTTAGGGTCATCGAAATTTGTTGTGGAGAATCGTCGCACTATTATTAGAGAAGGAGGATGAGGAAGTCGGTATGTCTTTTGGATCATGAAATGAAATTCTTTCGGAACTTTGGGGCAAAAAGCATCTGGTAACAAAAATCAATCCAAAATTGCAGAATTTCCGCTAATTTTAGCCACGTCGTAACGTGGAGTTACGATGCGTAGTTTTTTTAAAATAATCACTTTTTTGAAATTCTTCGCTCGCGATATCTCACAAAAGCATTAACCGATTTTGATTCGGCTAGTTGCGATCAACGTTTTTTTTCTGGAATCAATCGATGGAGTAGTTTAAAAGTTATTAAAAAAAAACATTTAAATAAAATCTTTGTTTTTTGTTTTCTCAAAATCTACATGCCCAAATCTGTTCCAATTCACAACAAAAACCTTGTTTGAAAGAATGCTTTAAACCTCTATCTGGTTCGCGTAGGTACGTAAGACCTAGTGACACCATATAAGCACTGGACAGAAGAGCTTTCTAGGAATTCAAAACATAGAGATCTGAAAAAATAACGATTTTTTTTAAAGATAGAAAAACCAGTAACTAACTTCCCAGTTTTTTGAAAATTTTAGATTTTCTTAGCACGAAATTGGAACAAGAACTTTGTTTTCTAAAATAAAATAAAACAAAAAGTTTAGAAGAAAAAACGATTCCAATTTTTATTGTATTACGAAGAGAAAAAGTTCGGCAATTGTGAATGAAAAGTGATATCAGGCAAATGACCACTAGGACCACGCTGGCTTCAAAGTCAAATCCTTAAGCAAAATTCGCTATGAGGTAGTTTTGGATCACCCTAATTGTTGAGAACGTCGAGGAATTGGCCAATTTGGATCTGCTTCAACACTGTGGCCACTGTTTTCAGTTTAACGACTTGGTTGAACACGCTTTGCTATGGGCACATTTTGTATACAGCCTGTCGACTCAAATTTAACGACCATTAATGGAAAATAGGAAAATTTACATCAAATAAAACTTTATTTATCAATCAATCAATTAATTGATCTTAAGTCAAACATAGAGTGTACATAATATGTACACAATATTTAAAAAAAAAACTTTTTTTTTTATTATACAAGCTGATGGATTTCATATATATGGGTCAAAAGCCCTGTTGACATATTTCTCCTTTTATTTTGCCAATTTTACAATTTATTTAAAATCAGATTTCATCATCAATAATATTTATGTACATAATAAACAGAAAAACCCCTAGGTTTATGCATGAAGTGAAATAGATTTTCAAACTTAACTTCAGATATTAACGTTTGATTTGTTTTTCCACGTTTTTGCCACACAATGTTGCCACATTTCAACAGAAAGAATCCTTTGCTCTACGAAACATAAAATGTACGCTTAGTATTTGCATAATAGCAACAGAATTGGGTCAAATTTATGTTTTTCTTGCGAAATGTGCTTCTGGTGTTGTTGTTTGTATGGTGGGCATGGGAAAGGCGAGCAGGTGGCTGAAGTAGCACTTCGGTAGTGTGATTCTCGCTCACACTAAAACCAAGTTATTTGTTGATGCGAAATATTCATTGTAGGTATGTATTTGTATTTGGTCTTAGTAACAGGGAGCCTTCAAAAAGGATACAAATGCGCGCACACACACACATGCACACTCATACACTGTTACTTACACATTGTGAAATATTCATACACATTCATTCATTCAGGATGGTGGTAAATATTTGTTGCTTTCAGGCTTTCGATTGTATGCAAATAAAACTTGCAGATCGTTAACCAGACACTTGAGGCAAAAGAGCTAAAGGAAAAAAATAACTGCTTTGGAAATAAAAACATAATACAAAATACAAGGAAGTATATAGGGAAAATAAGGTTCTCATTCTATGCAAATAGCATTCAAAATAGGAGTACAAAAACCCGGTTGAAGATACAACACGCAGTCATAGGAAACACAGAGTTAGAGGGATTAATGGCACGTTTTGCAACTGCTGTTGCTATACAACATTGAGCTGCTTTAATGTAAACAGTAAGAAGTAATTAGTATTTGCTAAAATTACACATTTGAGGTACAAGCCACTTGGTTTGGTGGCAGTCACACCGACCGTCATTGGCCAGTGGAAAGATTACGGCATTATGCAAATATCAGAGGTATTTTTGAATACAAAGAACTTTTGTAATAATATTCACTACAAAAAAAAAACAAGTAAGAACGTTATGTTCGACCAGGTCGAATCTTAAATACCCTCCAAATATTCATTAAATAAAAACTCTATTTTCATTCTTATTCAAATTTACATTTTTATGGTGTTTTTTTTTTTTAGGAGTAGGACCAACACTCAGGGGATGACCCCTACATATGTAATGCATTGCGCCGGAACTGAAAACGAGGGGATAGTATTGAGGGGACAGGTTAGGAAAGATGAGACGACAAACAGTTTTGTTTATTTTATTTTATGGTACATATTTGCCTTAAGTAAAAAAGGAAAGAAATTTATTTTAAACGGTCGTTTCCAATGTGTTGGGCCGAGTATGGCTGGGACACATTTCCATCAGCATAAAAGCAATTTACGAGGGCGAATTGAAGCTACCTAGCGCTAGATGGCGGCACAAACACAAAAACTTTTTTTTTTTAATTGCGATCTGTCAAACGTCAGCTGTTAAAATTTCACCTCAAATTCATCGATTATCTTATTTGTTGTAGTCGTTTGAAGTAGGCAACTTTTGTGTTTCTTGAAAAATGGAAAAAAGTGAATTTCGTGCAGTGATTAAACACTTTATTTGAAAGGGAAAACGGCGAAAGAGAAAAGAGAAAATCTCGATAAACATTACGGTGAGTCTGCTCCGTCAGATTACATGGTAAAATATTGGATTGCTGAATTTAAACGCGGCCGAACAAGCACTTCAACGATACCATCAACAGGAAGGCCAAAAGAGGTGGTTACTGAAGAAAATATCAAGAAAAGCCTCGATATCGTTATGAATGATCGTCGAGTCAAGTTACGTGAGATTGTTGAAATGGCAAACATATCATATGAACGTGTGTTGAACATTTTGCATGAACATTTGCATATCCTGTTGATTTTTGGCGTCGATTAATAACTGTTTATGAAACGTGGGACCACCACTACCCACCTGAAACCAAAAATCAATCGAAACAATGGGTGGAAGATCGTGGAAGTGCTCCGAAGAAGGCGAAGACAATGAAATCGGCTGGCAAGGTTATGATGGGATACACACGGAATATTGCTCATCGATTATATTGAAAAAGGATCCACAATAACAGGAAAAAACGACCACATTTAAAGAAGAAACAAGTGTTCTTTCTTAAAGACAACGCACCGGTTCGCACAGCACTAGATACGATGCTATAATTACGTGAAATACACTTCGAATTGGTTGATCATCCACCTTATAGTCCAGATTTAGCTTGTACTGACTTTTTCCTGTTTCCAAACTTGAAAAAATGGCTCGCAGGAAAAACATTCATCTCAAACGAAGAAGTGATTACGGAAACTAACGCGCATTTTGAGGGGTTCCCAAGACCGTATTATGCAGATGGTATAAAAAAGTTGGAATATTGTCTTACTAAGTGCATTGAGACTATGTTGAGAAATAAATGGTTTTTGAAAAAAAAAATGTTTTTTTTTTCCTTAGGAAAAATATCAATCCGCCCTCGTACGTATTAATATTTTATATCACCACGTCCAAAAAAAGGACGGAAATAAATTAAAATTGTTTAACCTTCTGGTTTAAAAGTTCTTTTAAAACATTTCTGTGCTCACTTTTAAAACTCTATACAGGGTCACTCCGGGAAGGGCCGTGGGGGGAGACATCTCACCTTTGGTGTAATTTTTTGTTGTAATAAAGTGCAGAAACAAATTTTTTTTGATAGGTTCATTTAGAAGGCAAAGTTGGATAGATGGTTAGGGCAGGGAAGGATCAAAAAACATTTTATCTTCCTCATAAAAGCTTAAAAATGTTATTTTTAAGGGATGTTGTCTGAAATTATTCAATTTGTGAAATTGTTACACTATTTTTGCATTTTTGCATAAAATAATGCCCACTAAAGGGGACGGGGTCCAAAAATTAATTTTTTTTATTTTATGTCTCCAAGTTCAACGCGTTGGACCTTCTTTGACATAAAAATATATCATTGGCTTAAAAATCTTACTGAAAAAAAATTTAAAAATGAAGTGGTAACCTCTAAAGAAAGGTTACTTTGGTTCTTCTTAGGGGAACTTTTTCCCTTCGATCCCGATGCAGGCCATTCTTGAACTTGACCTGTGCTATTTTTCATGATATATTTATATCAAATTTCAAGAGTCTTGCTCTTTTCGTTTGGACTGAATCGTGATTTCCACAGACGGACGGACGGACGAACATGCTCAGATCGTCTCAGATTTAATCACTGATCAATAATATATACTGTATGGGGTCTTAGAGGTATATTTCGGTGCGTTACATACGGAATGACAAAACGAATTATGCCCTGCCATTAATTTTTGAAGGGTATAAAAATATTGCATAAAAATTAAATTTTTATAATTTTACTTCATGAAAATAAATATAGTAAACAATTATGGAAAATTTAATGTTGTTTAAAATAATCCTTTAGCGCTCTCACCTGCTTTGTTAACATGTACCTAAGATAAATTTCCAACCTCTATGTGGTTAAGGGAACCAATTTATAATATATTATAATACATTCTTTAAGTTTAGTTTGTTAGCCGATTTGCATATAAAATGATGTTAACAAGAGGTTTTTACTGAAACCTAAACTGTTTATATGTATTACATAAATACCTTTACTATAATTTATATTTTAGTTAATCCCCCTTTCAACCTCATTTCCAAATTTGTTTAGCAGTCATTAACCCAAAATTAAATTGCATCAAGTAGTTGTTATCTTTTTTTTTTCTTTATGTAAAAAACATCCTTTGTGTCTAAAAACCCAACAACCACCACCCCAAATCATACAAGTGTTTTAGTTTTGGCTAGTTCTTAATCATAAAACAATTAAAACAAAAAAAAAATATTTTCTTTATATTTTTTGAAACATTTTCTAGGGTTGTTTATTCGATTAGATCAGATCCAAATAAACGAAGCTATTTACCAGCTAAAATAACGATACATGGCACATATCATACCAATGTAATAACAGGACCAATTGAATTATGGTAAACAAAAATTATTGAAAAATATCAATTATTTAGACAAAATTAAGACAATAAGAAAACGTTTAGAGCTCTTGAAGAATATATACTGACAAGGGAACGCAATAAATCGTGATTACGATTAAAAATACTGCGCTTAATAGAAATCAACAAGAAAATGCAGTTTTAAGATTTTATTTACTGTAATAAAACTTTTTATTTCATATAAGTATTTTGTATCGAGGGGTTCCTAAAATCGTATTATTTAGATGGTATAAGAAAGTTAGAATATCGTCTTACTAAGTGTATTGAGCTAAAAGGAGACTATGTTGAGAAATAAATGGTTTTTGAAAAAAAAAATGTTTTTTTCCTACTTAGGGAAATTATCATTCCACCCTCGTACGTATTAATATTTTATATCACCACGTCCAAAAAAAGGACGCAGATAAAATTGCTGCATTAAATTGTATTAAAATTGACAGACTAATTTTGCGAAAATATGTTCCTAAATTAAACTTTAAGGCACCAGGGAAAGTCAATAACAATTTAAATTATTAAACTTACACAGCTGAGCAGAACAGCTGTTTTCGAAAGTCGGTGCACTTCCATCATCAGTACTCATGTATATTTTTGTTTGTCATCACCTATTAGGTGGCTTTGATGAATATCATAGTAGATTTTATTAGGAAATACCATACGAGAATTGTATCAAACTGATGTTAAGTCTATGTTCATACGAGTCATGTTTAACTGACATGATTGCGACTTTGTAAGCGAGCGGGGACAAGGCAGATTTACCAGGTACTCTCGGTACCGCAGATGTGTATTGAAATTTCCTTGGTGCGTGTTGAGCTACTGTCAAAAGTTTATATACAAGCCACATAAAATGTTTTTTTTTTCTTAAATCTTCCTTGTTAATGATGCTTCTTCTTCCTTGATTTTGACATTAGCTCTACATTTTCTACCAACAAAATACGTGTGGTTTTTGGTGTTGTTTCATTGTTGTACTAGTAAGAGTACCTGGTAAATCTGCCTTGAGCGGGGAGAAGGGAAAAGTAACGAGTACTCATGCGCATGCACTGTCAGTACGTTTTGCTTTCTCATTCGTAAAGCACACAACTACATGTACATGAATACAACTATATGTACATGTCGTTAACAAGACATGAGTTGTGTGAACACGAATGCAAGTTCAGAAAAGAAAGGAAATTTTTCTAGGTGTGTATTTTGCGATAAATAAAAAAAAAGGCAACTGAGTTTTAAATTTGCGATACAAATTGATGGTATTATTCAAAATTCTGTTAAAACAATTTTTCAAAAACTGTTTATTAGTATTATACAAAAAAATACAATTAAAATAAAAAATAGTTACAAAAAATATTTAGCCCAAATTTCTATTGAAACACAATTAAATGCAGTTTTTAACGAATTTTTTTTCCATATAAAAAAGACTATAAAAAAGTTTAGGAGTTAAGCTAAATTCAGGAAAAATGTTAAGAACTATAATTCAACTAATTTTTTAAGTTTTAAGAAGATATTTCATATATTTGTTGTAATTCACTTTTCTCTTTAAGTTAATTACAATAAATATGTATATAAAATATAATTTAGGCCCTATAGTTTAAATTATTTAAATAAAAAATATATGTCGAAACAGAAAATTCAATTTACGATATATGTGTTTGATGGCGAAATATATATATATATATATATATATATATATATATATAAATATTTTCCACTTTTCCTTTAAACAAACTAAACATTATTCCAAAGGCTTAACTGTAGCCTTTCTTATCCAAATCTGATAAGGTCCTGAAAACCATATAATATTCACCGAAGTTCTTGAGCTATAATTGCATAAAGTCTTGCTAAACAACATCCTAGGTATTTGTCTTTTTCTACATTTTGCATCGCAGCTAAGGACAACAAAATTACTGGAAGAATTATCTCACTCGTATTTATAGGTGTCATCTGTTTTGAGTAATCAGAAGCTCTCCACATTCTGGGCCTGAAAATACAGTAGATGTTCGATAGGCTTAGCATACTTTTCAAGTTGCATATAAGCATTCCAGCAATTCCGATTTTTAAAACAGTGTGAGACCTAAATATTTCATGATCTCCTCACTATTTACTTATATCATATCCAGCCGAACGAAATTTGTATACAGTAAAACTTCGATATAACGAATTCCAAGGGCATTCGAAAATACTTCGCAATGGCTATAACGAAAAGAGCAAATTCGAAGAACAATAGATCGTTTTCGGACCACATTTACTGTTACTGATAATGTTTATCTCTTGAGAAGCCGAACAGTGCACACTGAAGAAGAAGAAGAAGAAGCCACTGTACAGGAAAGCATTGACCATGATCCTAATTAATCAATTCGTCACCCTTCTCAGCAACTGAGGTTGTGTCCGTCCACTTTATGGACGATTTTTTTGGTTGTAGAAATTTGGTGTTCCAAATTGCGTCTTCTACACGGCACCCGTGGCGGCCACATGGCAGAAATTATATTTAATTATTAATTTCATAAAATTTTCTATCCAATAAAGGCCGTTTCATTGCTATTAAAAACATATTTTTTTGTTTTATTATGATTTAAACTTGTGGTTCTCTAAAAAAAACACCCTTTATTGGAAATTATTGTTGTCTTTGCATGCTACTGTATGACAGAACGATATCCAGTGACTTTATTATAATTTCCCTTAACAACAGTTACGCACATTTACATTACGACTTTTATCTCATGACTTTCTTTGGTATAAAAGTATGAAAAGAGTAATGGAATATGTCAAAAATCCCTTCGAGTTACCTTTTTTATCCTTTTGCTTTATCTCCTCACCACCGTTTTCCAACAATCTAAAGGCCTGGCTGTAAATGCAAGCAGAAAAGGCGCAGTACAAATTGAAAGTAGGCGATCACTGCATTTTTATTGAATGTAAATGATTGCCACACATCACTACAGTAGTTTTGATATGTTGCTGAAACTGAATAGGTAGTAGTAAAGTTTAATTTTGGCTTATAAAAATGACCATCGCTGCCATAGTGCAACAGTACGCAGTCCTACCTCATGGTTATTGGGGTGGCTATGCAAAAATTCAATGTCTAAAAGAAAAATGGCCAAACAAAGGCAAAATGCTTACATGCCAAATGGTTTTGGCTTAATTTTATTTGCTGTAATTCTTTAGTTCTGCTTTCTAAGAAGAAGCAACTAACACAAAACAATATGTTTTTTGAAATTTAATTTCAGTTAAATTTTACAACACTTGCGGTAGGAATGAGTATTGAAATTCATTTTAAAATATTTTAAAACAAAAGAATAGTTGCCAAAACAAGTGCACAAACAATTAAATGTAAAGAAATAAACACATCTGAGAAATTCTAGGACATTAAAAGCTAAAATATTATAAATTTTGCAGCATGTTTTCGAATGATTTGCAACAGTTTTACAATTTAAAGTAAATGAAGCACCTGCACTTATGTAACATTTTATTTAAAATATATTTAGAATTTAATTAAATTTTTCTGTTTGGGGAATGTGTAATTTTTCTTGTGGGCAATTGCAATATATTTTTTTTTTTTATTAATTTTATAATCACTTATTTAGTTAGAATTGATTTTAATTTCGATTACTTTGCACAACATATTTTCCAATATTAATATTTATTGTCTTTTCTCTTTCTCTTTTCCCCCTACACTTTTACACATTTATCATTTTTAGGACATCACTGTTCATAGTGACCAGTTTGGTTTATGCTATTATTTTGATTGTTGTTTGCATTGCTTATGTTATAAGCGATGTGACCACTCACCGGCTGCCCGTGCTCTACTATGAAAGTTTCTTTACGTACTTGTATGGTGTCAGCATACTCTTCCTACTGTATGTGTTCTGTTTTCTGTTACAGGGTAAGTTAATTATGGAATACATATATGTTTTATGAAAAGAAAAAAATTGCGATTCTGAATAAATGATTATATTGTGCAACAAGAAAAGAAAAATGTTATAAATATCATATAACACAATTTACAATTTAGGAAAGCATGGATGATTTATTATTTCCCCTTATTCTGTAACTATGTATTTGTCAACGTCACGTCAAGACAATATAAAAAAGAGAACACTTATGTGCTCTATTTCTTCAGTAGTTGACTTATTTAAAGAGCCACTTGCCGTAGTGAATTGTCGAACAGGTAAGTGTCTTATCATTGAAATTATTTCGACGTGACGTGACGTTGGCCAACACTTACAGAATAATGGGAATTAATATTATGCTGTCCAAGGTTGCCAAGAATTAGCATTAAGTAGCAAAACCATTATTTCTTTTATTCATACTCTCAGCAGGGCTGCTTAGAAATTGACTCAATTAGTAAAATTGTATCGTAATCCGATGTTCACACATACATTTTTAAGTGAGTCAATCACCCCTATCGTGAATAAGAAGTGGAATTTTTGTTCACGTGAAAATTTTATTCCACTCCAAGGGAAATATGGTACCGTGAATCTCCCGTGAGAAATTATTCCAGCTATCAGTTTTCAGTGAATGTAAAAAAGAGACGAAGCCGAAAACAACATGAAAAATCAAAGAAATTTATTTTAAAACATTTATATTAATATAATAATTTAAAAATAAAATTCAAAAATATTTAATAGTAAAATAATTTAGCAATAAAACAATTTGGATACATTTTGGAAACCGAACAAAACAAATTAAAAGTATTCTTAATGTTTAGAATTGGGGAAAGAAACAAGTTTTACAAAGCCGCAGGCAATTGATTTGTTGAACTCATAATTCCACTAAATATTATTTGCTTTAATACTGGAGTCATATTGAGTACATATTTAATCAAGAGTGGAATAAGAGTGAATTACACTCGAACTGGAATATTTTTGTAAAAATTTTATTACTAGAACGATGGAAAAAATAATCGTTCTTATTGTGTAACTAGTTGTTGACGTCACGTCAAGACAATCACCCCTATCGTGAATAGCACTGGGAATTTTTGTTCACATGAATTTTTTATTCCACTCGAAGGGAAAAATGGTACCGAGAATCTCCCGTGAGAAATTATTCCCGTTATCAATTCTCAGTGAATGCAAAAATAAAGAGAAGAAGCCGAAAACAACATTAAAAATCAAAGAACTTGAAAATTTTAAGTTTGTGCAATAATTTAAAAAAAATTTAAAAAACATTATGACTGAATATTTTGTAGTGAAATAATTTGGACACTTTTTGAAATCCAGACAAAACAAATTAAAAATATTCTTAATGCTTAGAATTGGAGAAAGAAACAAGTTTTACAAAGACGCAGACAATTGATTTGTTGCAAAAAATATCAGTTTGTGTCTTATTAACGGATCTTGCCCCTAAAATAAAATTTGTAAACTCTAATATGCGAATTATAATAGAAAATACTTACATTTTCTACTCTATTCCCAACCAAAAACTAAGTGAGTAAATTAAAAGGAAAAGCGAAAAAACATGCGGGAAAAAGACCATTCACGATAAGGGAAATTTAATTTTAGCATGAAATCATTCACGAGGAATTTTTTCATGATTGCAATTTTAGGGAGAAGGGAAACATTTTGAGGGGAAAATTATTCATGATAGCGGTGAATATAAACTTTATTGTCGTAATTATTTTCCTGTTCACATATACAAAATTTGTGCAATTCAATTAACGAATGACGACGAAAAGTAAACATTTTTAAATATTCTAATAATAAATTTAATGTCAATAGTTTAACTTCAACATGGCTCGACATATTTTGTTTATGGTTATTTTTTACTTGTTCCACATTTTAGATGTTAAGTCTGTACTAACTTTGTTCAGTGAGTTGTGTTTCATTCACTAAACACACTTTTAAAGATTTATTTTGGGCCGATAGCCATTAGTTGCTAGTGCCTTCACTTCTTTTTGTTTATTGTAATTTTAATTATAATAGACTTGAAATAATAATAATAATAATAATAAAGATTTATTTATTTTTGACTTTTAAAAATTTTGTAGTAATAAATCTTAAATGGTAGAAACGAACGATGAATTTCGTTCAAGATGACGAATTCGTAGGTAAAAATTCGCTCTATAAATTCGTGGTATGAAACACAATAGCGACGAATAAATTAATATAATGAACAAAGAATATTTACGAATTTTTTAATATTTGTAACCTTCTGTTGCCAGATTGGTTAGACATTCAATAATTACCTCGGTGATGTTTATTTTTTTTCAGTAAATAAAATATTCTTTTCATTTAGCATCTGATGAGGTGACCATATGAAAAGTAGGAAGTAGGCAGAAATGGTATATTAAAGAAATTCTTCCAAAGTAATAAAAAGTCGCCCGAAGGAAGCATTTTTGTGAATTGGTGGATGTATTTGTAGTAGTTACTAAAAATGTTTGTGCTACATGCTACAATATAGTAGTCAACTATGTTTTTTCACAAAAAACCAGTTTGAGTATATGAAACCTGGTCACCTTATACTGATTTGTTCGTCGTTCGCTGACGAAACAATTAGAAATGAATCTATTTTAACTTTCGCTGAGTATGATGAATTTCGACCAACACCACGATTGTGTGCATTTTCATATACGAGTACACCAATGCGTTTTATTTTTGGCGACGAATATTCGCGACCACAAATTCGTCCGTCGTAGCAGTTGTGTTCCTAGCATAAGCTTGAGTCTTAAAATATTGTAAATATTTTTGTTTCTTTTAATAAATTTTTTTTAATATTGTTAAAAAAAAGCAAATATAACCTACATTTTCCTGAAGAAACGATTTTCCACCAAAACTAGTGGCCAAGTATTGAAAAATATAAATATTAAAAAATTAAAATTATAGTAGAAGAAGAAGAGTCTCTGAATAGATTTGCATGTTTTTTTTTTCAAATCGGACCAGCACTTAGGAGATGACCCCTACATATGCAGTGCATTGTGCCTGAACTAGAGGCCAGGGGATAGTATTGAGAAGGCAGATGAAAAAACATGAGAAGATAGGGAATTTTTATTTAGCTATTTGAACATTTTATTTTTAAAACAGAATAAATTTTGGAATTAATCACTATTTGAAAAAGTTACGTGCTTCGAAAAATGTCGTTGATCGATGGCTTATTCCTTACATGAAATAGTTAACGTGTAGACCATGAAGCTGAAAGCCTCGTGTTCGATCCTGTACTCACTTCTGATTAGCTCATGATTGTGTTAATTGTTGGGGTCTTGTTTCAATGATGAAATAGCGCATTACAGCACAGTGCATTGTACTGTTGGAGTTAATTCCCTGACCACGGTTTCTAGTTAAAAAAAGAAAATGTGTATATGAATATTATAAGGATATTCTAAAACAATATTTCTACTTTTCACACATGCCGAGTTGGCAGCTAAGAAGTTGCAGAATTGTTACCGTTCAACATGCTAAACGTCCCATTGTGTACCGTAAATTATTTGGCTTTTCTTTTACAAATAGTTAAGCTAAAGCTGAGAATCAATATGAAAGAACAATGAGCAATTGGCCAAAAAAAGTATTGATTAACATTTTTCCCTTGTGGCAGATTGCATAAAGTAAAAATTTTTTACAGTTTTAAGTCCAGATATAAAACTACAACTAATTAATTTTATTAAAAATTACACTATAACTATTTACTTTCTAATTTAATTGTTTTTTTAATGAATTCTCCTAGAAAGTTCCTGTTGCAATGGTGGCAACAATCAACCGAAATCTCCTAAAAAAGAAAAGAAATCTAAAAAGGACAAGGATCCAGCCGATTCGAAAGACGCGAAAGGTACCAAGGATTCCGTTAAAGGTGGTAAACCCAGCCCATACCAGGTAAGATAATTAAATCAATAAAAAAAAAACTTTTATACTACAAATCAAATTCATCTAAACTTTTTTGTAAAATAAAACTAAAAACAACGCTTTAAAGTTCTTTTTAATTTTATTTCTAGTTTTACTTTTATTCGTTAACAATAAAAAAATCCTAATCCTGTTTTATTTTTAAATTTATATGTTGTTGATGTTGCTTTAATCATTCATCCTGTATGTAAAAATAAACCAACACAAATAAAAATCCTCATCCTAAATCACCATTAAAAAATATCACTCCAACACAAAACACAAAAACAAAAAACTACTACTTTTATTTACTCCTACTACTACTTCAACTATAAAACTGCTGCAACTCGTTTCGTTGTTGTTGTTGTTGCTGCGCGTCTCTGCCACTGGCTTACAACTGTCAAACATCACGTTTCTCCTCTACGTTCTATATGGACATATTTCCGTGTCCTTTGTGTGCATGAATCTGGTTAAGGACATTTTTTTACGTGGTCGTAAAAATTATTTGGTATTATTGGCTCTTAAATCATGGCATTTGAAATGCATGCAAACACAAAATCGTATCAAATAAAAATTATAAATCACATACAATGTCTGTCGCATACTCGTATGTGAATTTGCATACGTGATAATATTTCGTTATATTTTCATACTCATGCACTTTTGAAACCAACACATGTGTTCATGTGATTTAAAAAAAAAAAAAAAACTAAAACTTTTTTGAAAAAAAAAATTTGTTTGTTGCACTACTGAACCCAGGAACGGTATCCCATTAAGAAACGTGATTTAGTACGACAATCCCTAATACCCACACAGGTACGAACTCCTATTTATTTATTTTAATTTTCGATTTAATCTAACTTGTACTAAAACTGACAACTAATTTGCAAATGTGCTTTTATTAACAAAATGAAAATTTAGCTGCAATAATAAACGTATCTCTTGATATCTATTGTATATTCATGCATACAAATATAATGTAATACAGATTTCTCGCCTACTAAACTGATATCCTTTAATTATCAAAAAAGTATTTTTACAATTTTATACAACTTTCTAATAAAGTATATAGCTTTAGTGTATTTGTGCAACTGATCTAGTTGCGTGCGTATATGATAATACGTTTTCATGAAAAAATTCCAAGATGTCAAATGAACTAACTAAATAAATAAATAAAGAAAATATATGCATGACAATCATAAGAAAAGCAATTAAAATTCCAACACACAATTAATTACCGATTTAATTGTTTCAATAAAAAAATTTTATTAATAACATTTATTGCGAACTTCATATAAGTTGGCCTTTGTGTTCCCAGTTTGTTAGACCAGCTTATGTCGTATGTTCAGTCGTATATAAAAATAATCCAGAAGTAAATAAGATCCTTAATAGCCCCCAAGACAACCAACAACACCATTCTGTACTAACTTGTAGCTACTAAACAGTTTTTGCACACTAAAATCTATTTTTTATTTCAAGTAATTTGTTTGAGATATTAAGCAAAAATACTAAGCAAAAGTTTTACTGGTTGTGGGTTCAGTCCATCTATATGGCTGCATTTAAGACATTTTTATATTCATTATTAATAGACTTACACCGTAACAAAACCTTCCAGCTTATGCACAAACCTTCTAAAACTAATTGAGAATTACATAAGAAAAATAAGTCTTTAGCAATAAACAAAAGCAATTTTATACTGTTAATGATTATATTTTCGTGAATAAAGGTATGTTCACACTAATCAAATATTTGCCCCGAAAAGCGTAACCACTATATACTAATGAAACATATTTTTGTTCAGATACGTTTTTATTTAGTAAAACAATTTCATACAAAACTAATACATAGACAGTGTCATGAATGCAATATTATTGGAGACATTTTTGAATTAAAATTATTTTTATTAGTGTTTAGTGGTTACACTTTTTTAGGCAAATATTTGATAAGTGTGAACGTACCTTAAGACATTTTGTTTTCAAAGCCCAATAGGAAACCCTTAGTTTGACTTTTATGTTACACGAAATCTTGATCGTGACATGGCAAAGACCTATTATATAACATTTCCCTTAAAATACACATAAAATCAAAGAAAATATTTCACAAAAAATGAGAAGTTTTCCAGTCAATAACAAACAACTATTGCTTAAGTTTTTACCAATGAATTTATTACCTCATACCAAAAAGAATTCTTTAACAAATTGCAATTCAATTGCGGTCAGACAGGCAAATCTAATATTTGATAATAATAAACATATAATCAAATGTGTGCATTTAAATACGATGAACAACTTTTAGTTGCAAAATCAAATAACCTTAAAATACACTAACCTCAAAAAGTAATGACGATAGTGATGAATTGTGACAGCTTTAACCACTTCTTGCGGAAAATATTTTAGCTCGTACAACTACAACCGTTAAAACGGGTATTCTGTTTTTGGGACGATTTATTTATTTTACCATGTGTCTTCTATGGCAGCCAACGTATTATTATTATTCATACGGCAGACTAATTGTATGAAGGTGGAAAAACAAAATAGATTTATATCGAATAAAATTTGTTTGTTGTGTTTCAAATCCTATGGTTTTGCTTGTATAATTCTCAATTAATTTTTGGGAGTTTATGTATAAGCTGAGAGGTTTTGTTATTTTGGAATTAGGTTAAAGTCTACTGATGATTTGGTGTAAGAACCAATGAAATGCAGGCATATAAACATACTTGACCACATAACAAACAAAAAGCACTAATTTAATTGAGACAATATGTCGAATAAACGATTTAAAAAAAAATAATATATATATATATATATATATATATATATATATATATATTTTATTTTTTTTTCTTGATCAGTGATGAAATATAAGACGATCTAGGGATGTGCGTCTGTCCGTCGTCCGTCTATGGAAATCAAGATTCAATCCAAGAGAAAAGGGTCAGACCCTTGAAATTGGTATAGATCAATTTTGAACGAGATAGCACAGGTCATGTTCGCAAATGGGCTGAATCGGGTCAGAGGGAAAAAATTCCCCTGAGAAAAATTAAACTAACCTCTAAAAAACAAAATAAGTTTTTTTTTTTGTAATTTTGTTAAGCAAATGATATAGTTTCATGTCAAAGAATGTCCAAAGCGTTGAAGTTTTGAACCCCGCCCCATTTTATGGGCGGTAACGGAACATATTACATGGAAAAATAGTGTAAATATTAATTAAAAATTAAATTTTAAGGCTTTTATAACGAAATTAAAATGTTCTCTGATCTTCTTCTGTCCTACCCTCCTCCACTTTAACCCCTAAATGACCCTAACAAAAAAAAATTTCTTTTACTCAGTTACCCTAAAAATTAACATTTTAGTGTTTTATGGCAAAGGTGACGTGTCTCCAACACGGCCCCTCCCGGAGTGACCCCGATAAAATAGAGTTTTTTATTTACTAAATATTTGGAGGCTATTTAAGATTCGACCTGAGGGTCTACTGCGTAATTCGATTCGAAAGAAAATGTTTTCGAATTACTATGTTGACAGCATAGAGTTTCGAACAGTTTTCTATTCGAATCGAATTACGCAGTAACCCCCCTGGTCGAAGTTAATGTTCTTACTTGTTTTTGTACTCTTTAATGTCATTGAACTATTTGTTATGAAGCATTTATTAGACCCACTTATATAAATAATTGCATAAAGTGATATATGTGTCCTGCTCCACGAAAAGTGGCTTCTGCGCCGAAAATTTTATTTTTTTATTTTTGAGTGATTCTTATAGGAATAAAACGCTCTTTCAAATGCCGCAAACCGCAAGTTTCTATGTCTTTTAGTTTTTTTACAAATCACCTGTAAAGATGAACATTATTAATGAAAAAATTTAAAAATGTGATATACACAGATAAATTAAATAATAATAAATAATAGATTCAATTCTATCGGCTTAAATCCAAAACATTGAAATAATTTTCATAGAGGCAACACTGCATAGTGAACATCGTTCAAAGTACCAGAGAGTCGAAATACATCGCGAGATGATCAGGTTGAAGGAAGAGTTGCATAACCATGCGCAAAACACGGAAAAACGAAGTGCTTTTTTTAAACTTCTTTTCGGCGCAGAGGTCCCTTTTCGTGGAGCAGGTCACATATATGTATGTGGAAAGCCAAAATATATTTTAAGAAGAGTAAATAAATTGTTTTGGATTTTTATACAATTTGTTGAACGAAATAACAACCAAGAATGTTGGGATTGTTTTGCGTTTTATAATGTTTAAAATATTTTATGAAAAACATTCAAAACATTTTGGAAACTTTCGAAATTCCGTTTTTTCGGTTTTCATATAAATTTCACTTAGGTGGCATGACGTACACAATTACGACCTTAACATCTTGTATTTACCTCAGTACAGCCTAACCCACAGAGACAATATATTACATAACATAATAAAATTAATTATTTAAATTTAAAATATTTATATACGTCTTCAAAAAGTCACCCGCTATTTACTCATTCACTTAGTGTCTGTAGAACAGCAAATTTCATTGAAATCATATGCATTTTTTTGTTGTTTGTTTTTGTTCTGTTTTGTGTGACGAACTAAAAATCTACAACTACAATCTTAGCAGCTCATATTTCTTTTAAAAACGAAATTTAATATTCTTTGATCTATTTTTTAGTCTTTTTTCATTCAATTCATTGTTATTTAATGCCGTCTTTTGTTAGAACACATATCGAACATGATAATGAAGAGTATCGCGATGATGAGAGTATTATTTGGTTTCTATGATATAGATTTTTTCTGTAGTCAGTCCACAAGCAGCATGTTGCATTTGAAATTTTCGCAACCTCAATATAAAACGAATAAAGCCACAAATAGTACGAGCAGTACTTTTTCTACATTTTACATAAGAATATTGGCTATACTCGTGGTATTAGCAGGCATGGGAAAAGGATGATATGAAATATGTAGCTTTTGGTACGCAACATCAATAGTAATGCGCGATTTTTGATTATAGTATAATTTTTTTACTGTATGGTTATGCATACTGTTCTTTATAAAGGGTGGTCAAATTTGAGGTTAGAAAGTAAATTACCTTCAAAAACATTTTTCTTTTGTTATATTCTGTGATATTTTTAAGCTTAAGGTCTCTTTATTTTAATTTAATTTTTAATTTCAATACTTCGTCACTCCTTTGTGTGACTTCTTCAGGAAATTAATTATTAATAAAAATAATTAATTTCCTGAAGAAGTCACACAAAGGAGTGACGAAATATTGAAATTAAAAATTAAATTAAAACAAAGAGACATGAGTTTTAAAAATATTAGAATATGATAATAATTAAAAAGAAGTCAAGAAACCAGAAGAATTTTTTAAATTTATTTTTGATGTGTTAACATCTATACGCACGCCTCTAGGGCAGTAAACTATCAGTTTCAATACATACGCAAGTTTAAGTGTAAGAGTTTGTTTGTTGTTGTTGCTTGGCAGTCGGTATTGAAAGTGATTATTGGGCGATTTTCATATAATTTTCCCACGCGATTTTCTCCGGAAATTCATAGCCGATTTTTTTAATTTTTGGATTAAAACGCTAGTGCGGGTTTCGATGAAGAGTTTAGACCAAAAATTTAAGTGTTTTAATTCGGAGTATTAATTTGGAGTAATATTAAAAAAGTGTTTTATGTTGATCTTCGGTTTTGTCTTATGCATAGCAAAGAGAATAGTGACGTGGTTATACGTACATATATAAAAATGAGATAGCAAGACAGCAACGTATGTAGCTTATGTACAAACATAACAATGTATGTATGTACATTTGTCTGTTGCTTTGCATTCTCTTTGTTTTTTGTGGGTTTAATCTAAAATAAATAAACAAAAAGGTGTTAACACATCGCCCGTGAGTTCGAACACTCATTGATTTTTTTTTTTGCAAATTCAGTTTTTTAATAATAATATAAAGTAGAAATATGGGAATTAATAACAGAATATGATGTCGGCCAAATATACTCTCTATGTCCTCCGCACGTCGTGACCCATTAATTCTATAATGCCGACACAATGCATTGCATCGGCAGTGCCCATTCGCTGATTATCGTTAATTACGTTGCACTTTAAAAATCAAAACATTAGATTAACGCGAAAAGAGAAGAAATTAGTAGGAAACTTTCCAGCTCTGGCCAATACTACGAATATTTAAGGTGGCGATGGTGCTGAGCAATACAATTATGCAGTTCAGGCTGCAGCGTATAAAGACTTTTTTATCAGAATTGTCATCATCATTAATATCATTTTAAGCATCTCGTAATTGTTGTTCTCTTGTGCTAAAAAGCCATTTATGGACCACATACAACGACATATTGACTGAGTATTAAGTGTTTTGTATTAAGCATTAAATGCTTTAACAACAAATTTGCCGTAATTGTGTCATTACATGCTTGACTGAAAAATATGTGCGACTATGTTTGCCGGTCTGCAGCATGAAATTATTATATATTTTTTTTAGCAAAGAATTTTATTGGAATTGTTTTTTAAATAATTTTCTGGTATTACATTCTCACCACACTAGACACTTGGTATTATATTTCTATGAATTCTCAGGGTAATTGTAAAGCATGTTTTTTTAGAGTGTCACAACACAAGAGCAAAGCGTACAAATTGTGGAAATTTTTAATCAAAATGATTGTTCTATTCGTCAAACGTCATCGTGCACTTCGTCCACTTTATGGCGTACATAATCGTCCTTCAGAGCTGCTAATTCTATTTCTGATGATGGGCATCCCGTGAGATGCCGAACAGTGCGCACTGCAGAAGCTGTAGCCGCTGTGCAGGAAAGCATTGAATATGATCCTAATCAATGAATTCGTAGCCGTTGTCAGCAACTGGGGTTCTGTCCTTCCACTTTGTGGAAGATTTTTTTAGTTGTTGAAAATTGGTGTTCTAGATTGCGCTTTCTACGTGTCGGCCTCATGGTACAAATCATATTTAAATATTTATTTCATGCAATTTTCTTTCCATAAAAACCCGTTTCATTGATATTAAAAATATATGTCACTCTTTAAAAAATGCCCTTTATGTTGGAATACTCTTTATATTTTGGAATGAAAATGTTATGAAAAACTAATTTCAGTGCTTTTTATGGCACATGTGCCTCTGTTAAAAAAGAGCTGAGAATAAGTTCTCGGCCGTAATGATGTGCAAAATTGAAAATTGGTGCAGTTTAACATTTTTTAAATTTATATCAAAAGCAAACATTAACACGAACATGATCACACAATTAGTCACTAAAACCCCGTTTTGACTTTCTGCGAAAGTGTAATTCATAACTTGAGTGGGAACACTGCATGTCCACAGATGAGCACAGAACCACACATTTACTAATCATCTCATTAACAATTATCCCATATCAAAGCTAATTTTGTGTATAAAGATCATTAACATAAAATTTCCCAATATAATATTTTCTCGCTAATAATTAAAAAAAAAAAAAAAATATCAGGACTCCCAAGCCGAAGCTGAAGTAGCCGTAACATCGAAAAATGTACGCAAACGCAAAACGACTCATAGCGACTTGACACATGGCAGCTTCTTTTTACGTGTGGGAGCTATTGGTAAGCAACTATTATTTATCCTTATGAATATGCTAATAGTGTATTTTTTCCACTTTTAGCATTTGGATTGGGTGCCATGATTTATATTGGCTTGGAATTTGGTTCATTCTTTGAAATACCCTTCGATTCGCCATGTCATCACATTCTGATTGGTGTCAATCCATTGCTGCAGATGATCTTCACCTTTATGCAAATGTACTTCATATTCATGAATGCCAGGGTAAGTTTTATATTTTAAGATTAATTTTTTTTTTTATTATTGTGTGGATTTTATTATTTATTGACGGGTTAATTTAATTTAGTTCACTTAATTTTAAGTTTAGATTTAAGTTAATGATTTAAGACAAGAGGTATATTTATTTAAAGCCATTTGGGTGTAGAATGAAAATTAAAATGTACACAAGCTAAAAGAATGCACTCATTTAGGTGACAAAATAAAATTTTTGAAAATTTTAAATTTTCTTAGAGAGGAAAATATTCAACAAAAAGCATTTCAATTTTACTACTATTTAGTCCAATTAAATCTTAAATTAAACTCCTTGAAAATTGCTTTCACATTTTCTCTATAAATGAGTGCATTCTTTTAAATTAATACTTTAAGAAATAAAAAAAAAGAGAAATATGTAAAACAATTGGTCCATCACGTTTAAAAAGCTTAGCAAATCGTCATTATTTTCACATTTCCAATTAATATTATTTCTCGAAACAAAAACTCACACACTCTCATTGCCCAAAAACAAATTACCCAACCAACATTCATTCTTCATTTCGAAATCTTTACTTTCACTGGTATTTTTGGTTTTTACTCATTCAAATAAATATTGAAATACTTAAATTACTTTAATGCAGTTAATTGAAGAGAGCAAAAACTTATGCATATAAACCCTTTTCCCTCCCATTTGCCATTAACAAAAATTGTATCATCATAATCAATCAAATCAATTGCAGACTAGGCCACCATTCCAGGTATGATTTTCAAGTCATCTTCTTAATTTTCATTTAAATCGTTTCTTATATTTTTTTTTGTCATGGCATTTATAAGTTTGATATGTTTTTTCTTTACATAGAAACTAAGCAAATTTTCTTTAGCTCTTAAGGAAAAAAAAAACATTTAACTTAAATCTCACAAGGATAACGAATTAACCCTGAGTTAATCAGGCCTTAAGCCGAACTACATTTTTTTTCTTCTAATTAGTATGAAAAAGCCAAACTTAAGTTTAGCTTTACTTTAGATTTACTTATAGTGATTAATTAATAGATCCTTAATAAACTGAATGGCTTTTGAAGAAAGACCTATTATATTTGGCACTGGAAAATGAATACATTTTTATTGCAAATACTGTTTACCTTTGATTAATTCCAGCTAAATATCCACCGTTTCAAAGTTATAGCCCGTTTTGGCTTAATGCATGTTGTGGCCACGAATATTTGCGTTTGGATACGAACACTGGTAAAGGAATCCTTGTTGGAAATCACGTTGTATCACCAAAAGCGCGACAACGATCCCAACGACTCGGCCATATCACAGTCAATACGCCAACATGCTTTGAGACATGCTGGCACTGTGTTGCGTACTCACAACGGACCAAATGAAGAATTTGAAGTATTGGATGGTGAAGATCTATTACCCGTCAATGCTTATAAAACCGATAATGTTTTATCAAAGTTGGTACGCAAGACCGTGGACGGCATATCGAAAACTTTGGGGTATGGCTCAAACGAAGTGGCTGATATGACGGCCAATACAGTGCGCAAGATGGCCACTACTACTACCACCTCTACAACAAGGACTCCCTTTACAACGCCTAGCTATCAATGGCATAGTACTACTATGGCACGCAAGCTGAAGAAGTTTATCACGAGTACCACAGCTGCTACAATGGGTACATCCACGTCAACAACCACCACACAACCCAGCACCACTACCAGCACGACTACGTCAAGTACAGCTATGCCCACAACCACACCTCTAACTACAACAACGACCACTGAATTACCTTACAACACTTATCAGCATGTCTACTCTACAGCATCGCCTTTCTTGGCGGCAAATGCGGGCGATAGGAGCTCACCATTCTCTACGGCCGACGACACCCCCTCATCCGGCATGCCATCTAGCGTAGCAACATTCTTCTCAAGCCTCATTTCCAGCACCGCATCACCCACCCTTGGCACAACAACAGCTGCCGCCACCACCACCAGCAGCAGCAGCACCACCACCACCACCACCATTGCCGCCAAAACCACAGAAAATTCATTAAATCTCATTAACAACCTCATGGAAAATAGTTTCCAAACCTATTCCGGCATCTCCCATCCCGAATCATCCAACATCATGTCATTTGAAAATTATGAAAACTTAGATAACATTTACCCCGCCGCTCTTTCCTCCAACGTGGGCACTCTTAACTCCACCGGCTGCGGACGTATTGACATCATGGGCAGCATTGTCTATGACTCGGCTCCCTATTTGTATCCCTTTATAATTGAATATTCCCTCATTGGAGCTGTTGTGTTGTACGTCATGTGGAAACATATTGGCCGCTATCCTGGCCGCTTAAGTGATGACGACTTGGAACACCGCCTGGAGGTTATGTTGTCACGTAGAGCTGTTGCCATGGCCCATCAGGCACGCTCCGGACGCGTAGATTGTGTTGGCTCCTCGAAGGGTTTATTCTTTGGTCTATTGTTGTTGGTGGGTGCCATGATATCTTTGATACTCTTCTTCGTCTTGGTGCGTCATCAGCAGTTCTCTTTGCTGGCCATTTATTTGGCCGATGCCAGCCATTGTATACTTATGGTGTTTGCTATCTTGGCCATCATTATAGGCTTTATCAGGTAACTTTTCCAACATTATCAATTGTTTGCGTCATATTACTAAAGAATTTTGATTTTGATTTGACCAGAGTTAAAAACTTGAAATTCCGCTGCGAGGAACAATCCAATCTCAACGATATTTTATTGCGCATTTCTGCCTTTGGCCTGTTTACCTATTCCGCATTCTCGGTTATTTCGGGTAGTTTAAAGGTTATGGAAAGTGAGCCCAGCCTCTTGGTAACCACCACCAGCGGCGTGGCAGTATTCCAAGTCATCTTACAATTACTATTCATTGCCGATGTATCACGCCGCCGTGTCCATCTACCCGAACATGATCGCAGCAAGCCTGGACGTCAAATTGTTACATTTTTGTTGATTTGCAATGTGGCCATGTTCGCCATCTACACATTCGAAGCTCAAAAAGTATTCGCCAATCCCGTAAGTAGATATGTACGTGAGCAATATTTATGAAGATATGATTTTCTTTAACTATGATTATTATGTTTGTGTCTATGTGCATTTAGATTGTGTGCTTGTGTGTCTAGTAGTTGTAGTAATTTATTGAAAACATCTTCAACATGACTTTTAGTTATTTCACTTGACAGTTTATTTTATTTTATAAATCTGTTCCGTTTATCACACGCACATATTTTAAAAAGTGCAATACATTTAAATATTAGTTCAAACATCAATTTAAAAATTTTTTTTTTTATATATTTACGCAATTTTAATTTGATAGTGACAATCATCACCAAAATTGTTTAAAACGGAATATTTTTATTTACTTGCAATTTTAAAAAATGGTGCACACCACCAAAAAAAATCAAACAATCGTCTGCGTGCAATAATATGCATTTTTTTATACCCTTCACCAAAAAAAAGTTGAATGGGTACATCTAGGTTCCATATTCCGTGTGTGATTACCACAATATTATTATGCGGCCATCTCGAGTGCATACACATATTCTAAGTCCTTATGCATAGGAAGGTCGAATAAGCGATGTCCGCCGGAAATCGGGTTTCCGAAAACTGCTTGGAAATCATCGTAAATGTATTTCTATTCAAAATCTCTAAATTTAAAATATGATTTCAGAGCTGGCAAATTTAAACTTATTTTTAATATATAAAAGCTACTAATTTGTTTCTTCTTTGTGTTGTTGTTAATTAAACCTCATGTATACTCTAGGAAGAATTAAATTGGTATTAAAAATCACAGAAAATCAAAAAGTCGATTCCAGAGTTGGACAATGGCAATTTTTTGTGGCACATAAAAGTAACAAGCTAACTGAAAAAAATTGTATATTTCTGAATGAAATGTATTGGTATTAGTAAACAAAAAACTCAAAACAGACAGTCCCAGAGATGGAAAATTTAAACTCTATGTGGAATATTAAAGCAACTAAATAAAATTAATTTTTATATCCTCCAAAAAAGATTTGGAGAGTATATTCACTTTGTCAATCTGTGTATAACGTTGAGAAATATCCCTCCAAGAGCCCATAAAATATATATATTTTTAATCAGTGCTGAGTTCTAAGACGATCTAGCCATGTCCGTCCGTCTGTGGAAATCACGATTCAGTCAGCCCAAACGAAGAAGCCAGATCCTTAAAATTTGGTATAAATATATTTTGAAGGATAGTACAAGTCCAGTTCCTAAGAGAGTTGAATCAGGCCAGATGAAAAAAAGTTCCGCTAAGAAATACTGAACCAACCTCTAAAAAGCCACATAATTTTTTAAGTTTTTTTTTTGTAGTTTTGTTAAGCAAATGATATATTTTTATGTCAAAGAAGGTTCAAAGCGTAGAACTTGAATCTATAAAATCATGAAAATACATTTTTGGACCCCGCCCCTTTTGTGGGCGTTGACGTTACAAAGGAATAAATTAGTATTGATAGTCAGAGAGATCGAAAAGATGGTTCCAGAGTTGGACTCCAGACGTACATAGTAGAAGGATATATAAGATTCGGTACAGCCGAATATAGCACTTAATTTTTAAATATGATGGCTGGACTAGTTTTCAAGTTTCTTACGCTTTTGATTGAGTTTTGGGGAAGACAAAAATTATATGAAGAGTTTCAGAAAAATTTGAATTTTTTTTACATTTTCTCTAAAAATTTTCTGTCAAACTCAGGTTTTGACAATAACTTTGTTTTCTCGAGATATGGTAGAAAAGTTCCTAAAAAATTATCTGTTTTGAAGAAAAATATATAATAATTTTTGAATTAAGATTTCTAAGCTAATTGTTCGAAAATTTTTTGTGATTATGACATGACCACCTTTAAGTGCTCCATTATCATATTCATCTAACGAAGTGAAATTACTGATGTCCTTTTGTTTCAATTTACCAATTTTTTTAGGCACATTTTCAGAAATAACCATAAGTTTTATATTATTTCGTTTAAAATATATATTCGAACTATTGGCCAACTTATCTTTTACCTTGATGTATTAAATAAAATATTTATTTTTTTAAAACTTACCACATTAACGATCTGTAGATGATCTGCAATAAGAAGAAATAAGGCAAATTAATATTTCATATACCAGCCAAATATAATTATAATTAAAGCAAGTGTTTAAATCTTAGTAATACTCAAGAATCGGTTTTAATTATTGTTATATTTTAATAAAAATTTCGCTACGAGTTAAATAAATTTGGGGCTGTAAAATTTGAGTTATAATTTTAATCACTAGCAAAACTAAAGATAATTAATAAATAAATCTGAAAATTTGGGGGAAAAACTACTGAAGTTTTGGCTTCAACTAGAAATTATAAAATACGTGGTTAGTCGTATATATTTGGTTTCTTCAATATAAACTAAGTTGTCTTTATTCAGTGTTAGTCCAAGAGCATATATCGAAATACATCTTTCTTTAAATTCAACGTTAGTCTATTAGGACATACAGAAACAAGCTGTGACTTTTGCTAACAATAAAAGCGAAAACGTTCACATGTAAATACTTAAGTATAAAAGAAAACATAAAAGTATGGCTTGGGTATAATAGAACAAAAAATTTGGAAAAATGAGAAAAATCGATTTCATATAGTTCTCGTATGAAATATCTTAGTAAAAATTGTATAAATAAAATTTGTTATCATATTCAAATAAGATACCTAATAAGTGGTGACAAATAAAATACATATGAGTACTGATGAGTAAAGTGTAGCGGTTTTCGAAAACATCTGATCTGCTCTGCTGTATAAGTTGTATAATTAAAAGCTGATGTTGACTTTCCTTTGTACTTTGGAATATTTATCATGTCTTTCTGAATTTAAAAATATATTCAAACAATTAGCCTATAAATCCTAATAGAATTTAAGATTATAATTTAGTTATGCGTTTTTCATTGAAGCTGTTAATAGAGACTTTACAAGACGATTGTAGATATTAGAAACATGAATACTGCGGCATCTCTTTAGCAGGTGCAAAGTCCTGGCAACTGCATAGGCATAACATTCTACGAACGAGTGTAACCCATTGTTGACTCTAATGAAATCTAAAAATTATATCATACTTAAGAAAAGAATACGGCGACTGTTCCAAAAAGAAGCAAAATTGTAAATTTTCTCAAAACTTATTTATTTATTCAGCAATTTCTGAAGTGTACCCTTTAGCTACAAAAGCGTTGAGCTCATTCAGCAATTCAGTTTCCTTAGTTAACCCAAAAAGTTGTTCTCTCATCGGCCTCCGCAATCTTGAGCAGGGGGCCAAAGGTATCATTACGATTTTTTAATCAATATTTGAAACGAACTTCTATACTAAACTGTTCATGCCAACCAAAATGCCGACATCCTGAGAAACTTTTCTAATAATAAAAATATTTTATGTTAATTAACGGCTTATAAGCATAAAATATTTTTTATTAATTATAATTCCTTTGTATTTTGTGAATATTCCGCTCATTTATAAAAAAAAAATTCAGTATTTAAATATTGATTAATACTATTTAGATATTACACAAACGTTCATATTTCGGATTTTCTATTATTTGTATTGAACATAAAATTTTTTTTCAAATCTGCGAAACTGCAAATTATTTTTTTATTTTTTTAATAAATGAACGTGATTACATTCTATTTATTATTATTATTTTTTTTTTCTTTTGAGAGTGGAATATTAAGAATAATTTTCATAGTCATTAAACCAGCAGAACGGTTCAGTACTGAAAAAAATTTTTTGTTTTGTAAAATGTTAATCATTGGCATCACGTAGCAGACCTCTACGTACAGGCATTCAAGTTGGATTTAGGTGATTCCTGTTTGGCGCATTATAGTGTTTTCACAATGATACAGTTTTCGAATTAGTTTTATGTAAATTTCATGAAATGCAACTTTGTTTTTGTCTGTGCTAAATAGGGTGCTGCCAAGTTAAATATTGGAAACAGCTGATAATGCGCCAGAAATTCCGCCACACTCACACATTGTCGTTGAGAATTTCTATAGTTTTTGCATGAAATAATATGAGAACTAAGCACTTATTCACTTTGTATAAGTATTTCTATAAGTTTAGAGAATTTTTTCTATATATACATATATATATATATATATATACATATATATATATATATATATATATATATATATATATATATATATATAATAATTTCAATATTAGAGCGCATTTTAAAATTTCTTAGGTTTTCATAACTCATAACTTTTAGCTCTTTGTGTGAAAACACTGTTACACAAGAGTCGTCAATGTCAAGATCTCTGATATTTCTGAAAGGCTATTTGGTATAAAGCTGGCGAAAAACTTGTATCCTGAAATATAAAAATGCCATTCATTACGGGTCAAGTGATTACAAAAAAAAACAATTTTTTTTTTTTTTAGAAAACATTTTTGACAACTAGGATTAAGCAGATATTAAATTAAATGTACTATTTTCAGCACGGTAGTAAACAAATAATTATATTATTAATTGTAGTATATAGAATATCTATTTTTTATATATTTTATTCTAAAGCGATTGTTCAACTACACATATTTTTATATATTATTAAGGACACGAAATCACTAATCATCTGTTTCAGCACACAAATATCAATGCATTTGCCATGAACATACAAATTTCTTTCGTTTTAATCATATCTTCATTCTAAACTTATTGCTAACTCATCATACTAGAAGTTGATACTATTTTCTTTTCTTTTACGTTTTGAAATTTCCATTAAAAACGTTCTTAATTAACTTCTCATCCACGCCTTAGGTTCAATTGGACTTTTATGGTTTTGTACCATGGGCCATTATACAGCGTGTCACACTGCCTCTTTGCATTTTCCATCGTTTTCATAGTGCTGTAACACTAGCTGAAATCTGGAAGACCACCTATAAAGCACGTTTGGAGTAAATTGGAAAAGCTAAATGACTGCCAACGGCAATTCAACAGCATTCAATTAAAATTAAGAAATTGGTGAACATTCAAACAACAGCTAAAATATATCTCTTTAATAAGTTTTTTATAATTTTTTGAAACATACAAATATTAATTATAAAAATAAAAAGAAAATTTAAAATAAAATGTTAGTGAATCATTAAAGAAAACAAAACTCAATATTGAAAGAGGATGGATGATAAATATTAAACAAAAAATACATATAAATACGCTAATGTAGTTTAGCAAAAAAGAGGACAGAAAAAGTAAATAACAAAAATAATAAAAATGCCATATAATGCACCAAAATAGTAGACAGTAAATTTTTAAGAAAATCTAACAAAGAGCTAAGGAAATTAAAAATATGAATCTCAAAAACCAAACATATTGAAAACGAAGAAGAAATCATTCTTAAGGACCATTCTATGGAGTTTAAAAACAACTTGAATACCAAAAAATATTACAATTAAAAAAAGGAAAAGCCCAAACAAAAATACAATTCATAATAATTCCGTAAATATTACAAACAAACAAACAACAAAAATCAAATATAAAACATTGTGTATTTATTAAAAAATAACATTCTTTAAATATAAGTTTACAATTAATTATTAATAAATAAATAAAATATAAATACTGAATTTGTATTAACCAATAACAACAACATCACCTTTTTGTAGTGTTAACTTTATGATAAAATATTTATATATATACATATTTAATCAATATTATTATTTGTAATATTTTTCTTTTGTAAATTTTATATTAAAACAGTTGTGTTACAAGACGAATGATGGCAATTTTTATTAAACAAAATGAATTAATATGAAACATGAAGAAAGAAAAAAAAGAGTTTTATAAAAAAAACCTAAATAAACAAAATAATCGTTTGCATGTCATTTGTCTGTTGTCTTGAGTGTAATATTAAATTTAAAATTTGTTAAGCTAAGAAGTCATTAATTGTAGTTTATAAATCTAAACAAATCATTTTATCCATAAAAACAAACAAAAATTTCAAATAAAATACCAAAAAAAAAGTACTTAAAAAATATTCATACAAACAAATTTTTTATTTCCCTCATTCTTCATACGCTTCAGTTTCAAAAGGACTTCTTTACATGCTATACTTTTATGTTTATAACAAGTAAAAAAAAAACTACTGAATTTAAAGTTCAGCAGACAAGTGAATTGATTTGTTCTGAGTGTATAAATATTAAGGGTATTCACTTTCTTTCGATACATTCTATTCTCACAAGCCTAGACAATAGCAGCGCCCAAAAATCTGTTTCAATGTACGTAGAATTTTGCAGAGTTGTATTTTGACTGTTAACAGACAAGTTGTAATAGGGTGCCTACTATTATGGCCACCATTGCTGAACCTTTGACATGTCCAAGATTGACAAGAGTCAAGGAGAAAAGAAAACATGAACTCATGAGTTTCTTCTTCATTCTTTTCTGTAATTTTAATCATAAATTAATGTCAAAATACAGATACAAAAAATAAAGATAAAACTCTTAAGCAATGACAATTAAGCGGAGAACACGCCATGACATTTTGTGCCACCACAAGTAAACACAATAGTCTACACCAGTGGCAATGTTTGCTATTTTCGTATATTTTGTTGTTTGGCCTTCCAAATTTTGAACTGCTGACAGCAAAAATTCGATGTTTCACAACTGCATAGTGTGTTGTCAGCTGTACATCGGGTGAACTCCAATGGAAATTTTAATAAAGGAAAAGTTATTTATTTATTCGAAATATACTTTACAAAATAAATTTGCAAAGTATTGAAGCACCGATGACGACGGTGTGACTCAGACCATATGTCACCGATATTATTAAACCGTATTTTTATAAATTTCTGTGACTGACTGTACATTGGTCGCATTCACATAGGAAGTAGAAACGTAGCTAATCACGGAATAATTCCTCAGAATAACCGTAAACTTAAGCAGTTACCTGAGATGCTGAAATTAACTAGGGCAAGTGAGACGCAAAACTATCGAAACAGAGTAAACAATCTGGCTGCATTTAAAAAATAATTGACAACGAGAATACATGCTGACTGACTCACAGCTCCTTTAGCACTAAAAGGAAAAGTTATAATTTTAGAAACTATAATTGAAAGTAAATATTAATTACATATTAGTATTTCAGAAAGATTATCTACCAAATGTTTCATACTGGCGAAATTGTAAACACAATACAAATTATCACGTATTTGCCTCTTAAAAGCATGTAAAACTTCAAAAACATTTTCAAAAAAAGTATTTAGAGATATTTTGCAGAATTCATACCCAATAAAATATTAACAGAAACTCTAGAAATCCATTTAAGTGGCCCACACTGATGTCGTCAATGTGTATGTCATATTTGAAGATGGAGCCATATAATGGAATAATCGAAAAACCTTTGGTCCTATTCGCACTACCAAAAAAAAAACGCAATTTATTGTGCTTATAGATTATGTTTAAATTTTATTGTAAGAAAGTTGTTCCATATCCCATTTCAAGCTATTGTGCTGCTTATTGCATAATTGAGGATAAAATCTTATATATAAATACGCCAGACATATATTTGTGGTACACTTTTAGGCATTTTATCGTAAACCAATATTACCTAATCATATATCGTTTAAAAGGTATTTCTGTGTAGATATGTGATATATGTATACATATTTTTATAAATTGCCATTAAAACTAAAAAAATTTTTTAAATTTGCTTGAATCACAATAACACTGTTTTTACAGTCAAAAATTCCTACATATACTTTTATGGCTACTAGAAAGAGAACACATGTGTGCACTTTGCTGATCTTTAAATTTGTTTATGTAACGAAAAAGAGGATATATGAAAAGCCGTCTATTTGATGTCAGAAATTTTGCCCCAAACGCTAGATGACTTATATCATATGAAATAATATTGTATAATGAATGGGCCGCTTCTCGAACTACTTGTATATTGGTTTTCTCATGATATATTATCTTGATTATATAATAAATTGTGGCAATTAATAAGGAATTTTTAAATATCCAATACCTATAGAGGATTGAAAATTCCTATTCAATTCGAATAGAACACAGTAAAGAAGTGTTACCTCAGCCTTTAGCGTTTCTTCTTTCTTCCCAAATCAAGGAGTAACCGTTTTTTTTTATTAATAAATATGATATCATGTGAATGCCCACTTGGATATATAGAAACAAATAGGTCTTTAAGGTCTTGTAACGCAGCGCCTTGGTCCAATTAAATCTTTTTCAACTCACTTTAAGCATGCAGATTTCATCAATGCTTTTGTAGTACTTCTTATTTATTTTGTATTATGATTTAGTCATATTTCAGTCATTTATACATGTATGTACGCGTCATTTTTGTTATGTTTAAGACTAAAACTTATAGTTTACGAATGAGATAATTATGGCCTGCACTTTTATAGCAAGAACTATTGCACCACTTAGAAGAAAAAAAAACTCTATAAAAAATAGGCGTGAACCAGCCGTAAGGGAATGCTTCAAAATGAGTACTTTTCGTCATATGAAATTCTTTTAAAACTTCTCCTTCTAAAATTCCAGCATGTTATGGATGATGTAAGAAGTCTATAACATATGAATGAGTTTAAGCATTTATGAGTTAAGATGGAATCAAGAAACTGTAAAAGTATTTCTGGACAGTCGTGTAATATACATTGATAATTGATATACTAAAAAGAGATAGAATTGTAATACGATGAAAGTAACTTCTATACTGATATATTTGAGAGAAAAAATATGTTAAAAAACAATGCGTCGGAATTTCCACTTTTTCTTCTACAGCTTTCTTAAATTACAGCGAATGTCATAATATACATGGATAAGCTAGTGAGAAGAGGAAAATAATTCTCCACATTTTTCTGTTTTAAAAGATGCTAAAGCAAATAATTTCTTTTAGGATGGTGCAAAATATTTAATATTGCATATAGACAGTAAATGGGACCATGATTTGACGTATGCCGGAAATGATAAAAAAAATTTAAAAGACGACTTTTAGGAGTTAAAAATTAAAACAAATAATCGGTCATGTCACAAACGGAATTGCTTCCGTATTTTGATTGCTCAGAAAACAAACCAGGAAAAAAATTTTCGGAATGAATCCACTAGTTCCATTCATGGTACTAAAAATTATTTCATTCAGAAAATACGGAATCTATGACACGGTTGAAAGATAATAAAATTTCTCTTGATTAAAATAGTATTCCCAGTTCAGAATTAACGTCTATTACGATAATAATTTTGCTTTATTTTTAATTTTTCTTTTTTGCATCATTGGCAGCGCACATCCGTGTGTTACTAGATTGAGCTGCGGCAACGTTCACATTCAACATTTTAAAATAAATTGCTATAACTATTGTGTGGACATTTTCAATATGGAGACAATTATCAATGCTTTTAACAACTAAATCTATCAATTAGAAATTTACAGTTTCTAAGGCAATACCACACAACGAAATATACGATAATGACAAACCTGACCTCTATGACTCAGTATTGCGTTTACTTGTGATGACACAAAATGCCATCATAAATCATTTTACATTTGATTCATGACAGCATTTGCAGATATAAATGTAGTGTGGCAAATAAGAATTTGACTTTATCAGACTTGAGCAGTAATGATTATATTTTGTAATTGATTAGACACGCAATTAAAAATTTTTTGTAATTGAAATTGAAAGTTTTCAATTATATTTAATTTTTGCTGTAATTGAAAATGAAAGAAAGCAATTACATTTAAACACAATTGTGGATGAAAAAAAAATACAATTGCAATCACATGTAATTGTAATTGAAAAGAATTCAATTACAATCACATGTAATTGTAATTGAAAAAAAAACTAATTACAATCACATACTTAGATATAATTGAAAAAAAAATATATCTCAATTAAGTAATTACTAAAAACGTACATATATAATAATTAATATTTTTTTAGCAATTACAAATATCCAAATTAATAGGAAAATTAAAAATTATAACAACATTTCCATTTGTGTAATTCAATTACAATCACATGTAATTGCAGAATAAGGGAACTCTGCAAAATAAAACACATAGACGTTCAGAATTAAAGGACAGAATATTAATTACAAATTGTGAATTGGTTTACTTGTGGTTTTTAAATAATTGTTGAAAATCTATATTAAGCAAAGACACATTTTCTAAATATGGATTGCAATAAGTTAAGCTGCTCTGTCCCATCTGCATATGCTATATATAAACACGCCACTCATTTTTTTGTGGTACATTTTTAAGTGTCTTACTGTCCACCTACATTAATGAAACATAAATAGCTGAAAAGTTATTTTTATGCAGAATTCCAAAACATTAAAAAAAAAATTCAAAACATTTTACATTTACTGAAAAATCTCTACTTTTCACTTTTATTTTGAATTTACAAAAAAAAAAAACACAGATGAACTTTCAAATCGCTGTTAATAATTTTTGTTTTGATTGATGAAAAAACAAACACAAAAACCAATGAAAAATACAAATTTTTCTTCTCATTTTGCTTTACATATAAATATTAATAACTTCAAGTGATTTATTTCAACTGCAAATGTCAAGTGCTTGAAATTTGCTCACTAAGCGATTCTATTACAAATAGGTTTTTTAAATAATTTTTATATCTAAAAGAAAAACTAATAAAGTACATACACAATTAATATATATTTACGCCCTTATTCATAAAAATTATGAGAGTCTAATAACAGCGTAATAAAACGAAATTTCATATGAAACTTGCTCTATTACACTCTTATAAGCCTCTCATAATTTTTATGAATAAGGGGGTTAGTATACCTATATAATTATTCAGCAGTGTGTTTTCGGTTTGAGGTCTGCAGAAACATTTACAAGTTGTCACAAAAGCCGATATTTATAATTGTAAGTTTCGAAACAGTCCTGATATAAAAAACCAAAAGGAAATCCCACAATCGGATCATATTAAAAAGTAATATGTGAGTGCTTCTATATATAGAAAACTATCAAAAAATTTTATTACTTCTAAAGCTATCACTATCATCAGTCCAAGAACTGCAGAGAGCAGGGAGGCTACTGTTTAATTCTATTCAAAGCAAAATGCTTTCGGTTTTTAATGTTAATAACATGCAATTTCGAGCAGTTTTCTATTCCACTCGAAATATATTCCTCAGATCGCCAAACAGCAATCGTGAGATCACAATTATTTACATGTTGTAATTCTAAGTTGTAATTTATATGGGACTCGAAAAAGTAATGCCCCTAATATTTATTAGTTATTTTCGTTTTAGATCTCCACATACTTTTATACATACTTACATCTAAACATACATTAAATCGTTTAAACAAAATTATATGACTATAAAATGCAAGTAAAATAAGTGAAAATCTCTTAAAAATCGTTGTTTCTTTTAAGAGGCTTTTTGTGTAAATGTTTGCTGCTACTAAAAAAAATCTATTTAATGTTGGTTATAAATCTTAAGTAAATCTGAAAAAATTAAATATTTTACGACAAGAGGCTAATATTTGCAAATTAGAGTTAAAAATATATATATATAAAATAAAGAAAAAGGAAATATATAAAATTGTTCTTCACTTTTATATAAATTATTGTAAAATTTAAAACAAAATTAAAAAGTCAGTAAAATAATTAACATTATGAACTCATAATTCCACTCAATATTATTTGCTTTAATACTGGTCATATGGAGTACATATTTAATCAAGATGTAAGAGTGAATTACACTCGAACTGGAATATTTTTGAAAAAATTTTATTACTAGAACGATGGAAAAAATAATCGTTCTTATTGTGTAACTAGTTGTTGACGTCACGTCAAGACAATCACCCCTATCGTGAATAGCAATGGGAATTTTTGTTCACATGAAATTTTTATTCCACTCGAAGGGAAAAATGGTATCGTGAATCTCCCGTGAGAAATTATTCCCGTTACCAGTTCTCAGTGAATGCAAAAATAAAGAGAAGAAGCCGAAAACAATATTAAAAATCAAAGAACTTGAAAATTTTAAGTTTGTGCAATAATTTAAAAAAATTTAAAAAAACGTTATAACTGAATATTTAGTAGTCAAATAATTTGGATACTTTTTGAAAACCACACAAAACAAATTAAAAATATTCTTAATCTTTAGAATTGGAGCAACAAGTTTTACAAAAACGCAGGAAATTGATTTGCTGCAAAAAATATCGGTTTTCGTCTTATTAACGGATCTTGCCCCTAAAATAAAATTTGTAAACTCTAATATGCGAATTATAATAGAAAATATTTACATTTTCTTCTCTATTCCCCACACTAACTAAGTGAATAAATTAAAGGGAAAAGTGAAAAGACTTGCGGCAAAAAGGCCATTCACCATAAGGGGAATTTCATTTTAGCATGAAATCATTCACAGCGAATTTTTTCCTGATTGCAATTTTAGGGAAAAGGGAAAAATTTCGAGGGAGAAATTATTCATGATAGGGGTGAATTATTTACTCCTTGTGGACAAGAATTAACTAATTCTGATAGACTGTGACTATTCTGTAAGTCGTTCAATATAGCAAGAGGCTGTTTTTGGAGAAAGTCAATTTCTGAAGAAAAAGAGTACAGAAGTATCTAATTTTTGATATTGTCTTGATGTGACGTCGACAAATAGTTACAGAATAAGGATGATTATTTCAAATAGAATGAGTACGAATAGAATAGAATAGTTACAGAATGAGGGGGATAGACTAAAAATATTTATTTTTTAAGGAACAAAATAAATATATTTTGCAGGCTCAAAGAATATAAATTTTTAATATGCTATTGCCGTTTTACAACGAAGTATTGCGGCTACAGTAGAGAGAATACAAACGAGGGGAAAATATATAGGAAGAACTAGAGCTAGAATATTGTCTGCTTTATATTTAAGATGTTTTTTTTAATTGTAAAGAAGTAGTAGCTTTAGCTTCGGGATACTGCATAGCAAAAGTGAACGCATGCTAGTAGCATGAACAATTAATCACCCTCAACCTAAGCGACACTTTCATAATCTTGCCAGATTAATATTTATTTATTTAATCTATTAATGGCTCTGGTTCGATCAGCTATTAGCACGTGTTTGTACGGCTTTTAGCATTTTTTTACTAAATCCTGAATAGTCTTAGATTACTGATTAACTGATTCTAAAGCCAACGAATTTTATTTTCATATTGAAAAGGATCATTAATTTTTCTTGGAAAATTTTTTAAACAAAATTAGTGATGGAGAAAGGAATGTAAAATAATTTGTCTTGCCTATTTGAAAAATAAAATCCCAAATAATATAAAAGTTATGGTGGAATTATTTTCCCTTATTCTGTAACTATTTGTCAATGACACGTCAATACATTACCAAAACTAGGACATCTGCATAATCTTTTTTCTCTACATTTAATTACTTTTAACAGAGAAGAGCCACAAAAACAACTGTCTATCTTCTCATCTTTCGTAATCTGTCCCCTCAATACTATCCCCTCGTTTTCAGTTCCGGCGCAATGCATTGCATATAAAGGGGTCATCCCCTGAGTGCTGGTCCAAGATAAAAAAAAAATGCTGTCAGCAGTAGTCATTTGTTGACCATAACCGGAATTTAACTGACCCATTTTTGATACGACGTTGTCAAATAGTTACAGAACAAGCCAAACTATTTTGGCCACAGTGCCTAGGCTATTAGTGCTGAAGACGTGGGTTCGATTCCCGCCGAAGACCTTGGATATTTATAACGTTTCCAGGTAACACAATGGGAACTACTAGGAGCCAAGTGGGATGAATTTGTTAATTTAGGGTTCACCTACCACTACATGTCTATTCGGGTGGTGTAATTTACCAGTACTTTCGATAAATTCACATTAAATGTGTGTAATCTGTAACTGAATTTTTCCAATTTAATAAATAAATATATATTCAAAAATGTACTCTATACTATTTAAATGCTTAAAATATCCTTTTCAATATATAAAAATTATTTTAACATCTCCCTTCACTCCAGTTGACACCAAAAAGCAAAAAAAAATCCTTAAACTCACATCACATTTTTGGCATCTTAAAATACGATCATTAATTGAAGAAAAAGAAAACATGCAACAACCAAACAATACAACTGTGATGATACATAGTGTTTTTTTAAAGAGTGTTTCAATATAAAAACACTCCATATTAAAAATAAATATATGTAAAATTAAAAAATTTATTAAAAGAAAAAATTTTGTAGACGAATGAATGATACCATAATTTTAAACGTTTTTAAATGTCCATTTCTAAGTAGTGAAATACGCCAGAAATTATAAACAAATGAACCATTTTTCTCTTAAAATAAAAGTGAATTATTCTTTTTTTTTAATATATTGAAAACGCATTTATATAATGAAAACCAAACAAAGAATGTTTAAAATTACAACCCACCAAGTAAAAAATATGAAAACATTAAATTAAATATTAAACGAACAACATAATTTTTACAGCAAAATGAAAAAAAAAATGTATACAAATTCATTGAAGAAAAAAGAAACACAGTTTTGGAATTTAAGGCGAACAAAAGACAAATTTAAGAAAGATGCCAAAAGTTTAAGAAATTTAAGTCTAAATTTAAAGACCAAATGTTATAAGAAAAATCCATTTAACGTTACAAGATTATAAATTAAAATACTCGTACATACAATTCATGAAGTAAAAATTAAAATAAATACCAAAATAAGTTACAATAAAATTTTATACACTGCCGTTTACATAAGACATGCAATATATTAATTAAAACAAAAGAATGTACAAACCAAGACAACACAACTCCTTCCCAGCATTTTGTTTCAACTCGTGGAAATCATCATTAATAATTTCAAATTGTTTAAAATAAAAGTTGCTTGGAAATAAGTTATGCTGCGTTTGCTCATAATACGAGGGTGCATGCGTGACTTTTTGAATAAAATACAGGTTTTTTATATAAAAAAAAATTCATGTTATTTTTCAGCATAGTCTCCTGTGAGTTCTATACACTTAGTCCAACGTTTGCCCAATTTTTTATAACTTTGGAAAAATATGATTTGTTGAGGTCATCCAAATAGTTATTCGTTTGTGAGATGCGTCAAATCTCTTTCCGCCGAGTTATTTTTTCAAGTTTGTGAACAGTAAATAGTCACTCGGTTCAACATCTGGAGAATTGTAGCCCCAACCCTTGGTTTTTTGGCATGGAACTGCACACAAGTGCACTTTGATTGCAGAAGGCTTTTTCTTACCCAAGTCATGAATGAAAATTGAAACAATTGAGCCATACGAGACATACGAGCCTATGGCTTCTAAAAATTATCTCACTTTCAATCTCCGATCGTCTAAAACCATATCGGTAATTTTTTTCAATTTTTTGTTTTGGATGTAGAAATTTCAAGTGGGCGTCCAGAACGTTCGGCATTTTCCCTGTTTGTACGGCCACATCACAATTCAGTAGACCACTTCTTCACCATGGAAATGAATGGCAGAGAGTTCCCATAATATTTATCACACTTAGCCTTGGTTTGAATGATGGTTTTTTGCGCAAAGAAATAATGCCAAATGAGCACGCGAAATTCACTTTTTTCCTATATTAAATTGAATTAAGATTCTATATGCTAATTGTTCGAAATTTTAATTTAAATTTCAGAAAGACATGATAAATATTCCAACCTTTTCCATTTTCTTCTTAAAACGAGAGGTAGTTGGCTATCAAAGGCTGTCAAACTCAAACTAAATTACGCAGGTCCTTAAAATTTTGACAGAAGTTAACTGACAGTTGCCTGGATTAAGACGGGGAAAATTTAAAAAGTCACTGAATTATTAACCAGCCCTCGAAAGACTACAATTACAAGTCTATTTCAAATTTATAAGCTGCTTATTTGACAAATTTTGTATAAAAATTTTTAAAATAAAAAGGCTATAATCGTAAAATACTTTCTATGAATTAGTTCTATAGTCTTTGATTTAAGCAAAGACGATAAAATTAGTGAACATTATTTGAGCTTTACGGCAGTAGATCTACAAACAATTCCTCATTCCTATGCAACTGAACTTCCACAAAATGGAGTAAGAAATTCAACAATAAGTAAGAGTTTACCGCCTTATTCATAAACATATTTCCGCTGTATAAAAAGGCTATTAAACAAATTTTGTTTGGAAGTCTTTTGTAATCAAAAATATTTTTTATAAATAAGGCCTTTAAAGTTTCTTTTTAACCTTAAAGTTTTATTGTAAAATACATAGGAAACTCTTAGGGTGCTCTTTTGTAAAATGTAAAGCATTTTCAACTGCACATTGCATTTTAGCATTTAAATATTTTCAAACGCTTAATATTGCGTTTCTCAAGATCATAAAAAACATAAACCTTAACATAAATTGAAATGGTGAGTGTAACAGGGGCTTGACACATGAATAAAGAGAAATGCTATCTGATGGTAGTTTTTGTAAATCAAATGCCATTTTTCGTCTGGGACCTTATACTGAAAACACAAAAAAAATTAGTTGTTTAATTGTTATTTTCAAATAAATTCTTAGGCGAACAGTTTAATTTTATTTACGAAAACGTCACACGTACTTTTATGGTACACTTTAAAGTATCTTTAGGACCCAGCATGTTAATAAAACCTAGTAGGTTTAAAACAGGCATAGGCACAAGTACATCAACATTTTGAGTTTGTGTGTGTGAGGGAAATTTTGCAAACAAACGAGCATTCTCCCCATCCTTAAATAATTCTTTTCAACAAGCGCCCAAACAAGCGTCTTGGTTGGAAGCTTGTGATAGACTGAAATGTGAATCACAATTTTTGTGAGTAACTACAAATACGTGTGACTCTCAAGAGCAAATTTATATATGTGCATGTGAACCGCGCTCACCCACAATGCCTATGTCTGGTTTAAAAGCTAGAAGGCAATATATTCGCTAATGTGTAGATAAACAATTTTTATCACAAAGATGATTAAAAAAGGTATTAAATTGGCTTAAGAACTAGCAGCAAAAACTCTGCATGCAATTCTCGTATACACTTTCTCAATCAAATTTGTGTAAATAAAAACTGTTATCATATTCAACTAAGCCACCTAATAGGCGGTGACAAATCAAATACACATGAGTAGTCATGATGAAAGTGTAGCGGCTTTCGAAAACAGTTGTTCTGCTCTGCTGTGTAGGTTAGATAATTAAAAGCTGATATTGACTTATCTTTGTGCCTTGTAATATTTATTTATGGCTTTCTGAATTTAAAATACATTTCCGTGATTGTTCGATCAAGAAGATTGATAGAAACTGCTTTCTATTTCGATTTTGCTTTGTGTTCAAAAGCACACCTGTAAAAGCTTTCAAAAATCTCTGTGTTATTTTATATTGTCTGGTATAAAGAGAACAATTTTTTCTTTGTTATTCTCTAAACGTACGAGTATCTTATTGAATAAGAAATAAATAGAAATATGAGAGGCTATTTGTTATATTTCAGTACTCCTAGTTTAAAGAAGGCATTTTAAAGATTTATTGTAACAGTATATGTTAAGTGGTCAAATTGTGATCACCAGTCGATCTAAGTATTTTCCAAAATGATGCCTTCTTTTTAATTTCCATTGTAAACACCAGATGCAGGAGCTCAAAACAAGAGTATACCAAAATTGCCAAAATATGCATTTTTACAATGCAACAGCTAATTTGGCATTTAATGTTAGCACTTAGTTTTCGCATCCTCTACATCCCATATTCTACATAAACTTGGACATATTCTGGATTAAGCCACTTTTGCACGAATCGTCTCAATTGACCACATCTGCATATAAATAGTCATGCCCTGAACTATAATTTACAAAAACACTAAATATGTACATGATAAAAATTAATAAATAAATATTTCCCTCACTAATTTGAAAATATAAACAAATAAGAATAAATACAAAAAAAAAATAATAATAATTAAACAATGCGATGCGCTAATTTAACATTGTTTGTTATGTTTGCATTAAATAATTATAACAATATATTAATACATGGTATGTAAGTATATTATATACTTTATACATACATACATATATACATACATATAAATAAAATAATATATATATTAAGAATTCAAATTTTTTGAATTAAACATTTCTTGAAACAAAATAAAAGTATTGAAATAAATAATATATTATACAAAATCTCTTATAGAACGATAATAGTCAGAGTAATTAATTAACAGCAAAAATACTAAGTCAACAACAACAAACGGAAATATGTAATAAAGTTTTGAGCGTAATTTTAATTCAAGTAAAAAATTTAAATAAATAAACTAATAAGTGATAAAATGAAATTGTTTTATTTGGTGATGAGGGCCCCCCATTAAAACAATCAGTTAGTACATTTCAAAGCAATCCGTTAGAATATATTTATTAAAGGCTGTTTTTTATAGAGAGTGTCACAAGTTTAAATCATAATAAAACAAGAAAATATATTTTTAATATAAATTTTATGAAATTAATATTTATATATGATTTCCGCTATGTGTGGCCCTCCACGGTTGGCGCAATAAATTTTCAGCAACTAAAAAAATTTTCCATAAAGTGGAAGAACAGAACCCCTGTTGCTGAGAATGGCGATAAATTGATTGATTAAGATCATCTTCAGTACTTTTCTGTACAGCGCACTGTTCGGCGTCTCACGGGCTGCACATTATATGTGGTCCAAAAACGATCTATTGTTCTTCGAATTAGCCGTTCTGAAAGACGATTATGTAAATACACCATAAAATAGAAGAAGTGCACGATGAGTTTGACAAAGAGAATAATTATTTTGATTAAAAATTTCAACAATTTGCACGCGTTGCTCTGGTGCTGTGACACTCTAAAAAACATGCTTTATAAGTGAATTTGTTTAATATATAATAAGAAATAGATTAATTTTTAAAATAATTTAAAAAAAAATGTGTGTCTGAGTCTGCCTGTACCTGATTAGCTATTTGCATCGATCGGTCTGCTGCTGAGGAAACAAACAAGGTTGCGATCTTAAATAAGTTGATGTTTGTAGTAGCACAGACTTTAACCGCCTCATACAACACAGTCCGAACAAAGGCCCAAATACAAAACATAAAAAACTTAGCATGAAAGAATGAGCCAAACTGCATAACTTTATTTCCTGTTGATATTCAAATAAATAAAAAGCGGAAATATTCAAGCTGATATTAGCATGCAGCGTTGCCAAATGTGCATATTTATCTGCATTTGACAGTTTTTCTAAGCATTGAGCAGTTTTGGAATTTTTTTTCTTTAAAAACCAGTTTTTCTGTAAATTGTGCAGATTTTGCAGTTTTTACATTTTACTTTTTTACTCTTAATTTTGTTATTTTAATTCCAATTTCTGAAACCATACTTTTACCCCATTTGCAAACAAATTTAAATTTTTAATTATTGGTTTCAATATAAATATGAGAACGACATCGACTTGTCGAGATTCTGGAACAGGCAGTATTATATCTGAATAATAATGAACTCTTTTTGTTTATTTAAACCCTATGTAACTATATATTTTTTATTAAAATGAATTGCTTTGTTATATGTAGATGTATATCATATTTAATTTGTTGTGTTATGTTTTTGTTTTAATAAAAAAATATGAAAAAAACTATATATTTTTGTGAATTTTTGATGTGCAGTTTTTTTACGTGAAAACCAGTTTTGTTTTCTAAAGTTGCAGTTTTTTTTGAAAAAGTTATGGCAACGCTGGCTGCATGAGAATTTAAAGCAATCATACAAGACAGATATGTGACAGCGCATAGAGAAAGGGACCTAAGGGTAAAAAAAAATCTATTTTCACTTTTTTGTTTTGATGTGGACAACATCTGAGCATCGAATGAGACCGATCCCATGCCCCAAAAGTATTCCCTCCCAGAGATAAGCGCGTTTAATGAATGTGATGGTACACCAAAGATACACGTATTTAAATCTTTAAAATGGCTCTCCTGAACAAAACCGGTTTTTACCCTTAGGTCCCTTCTTATTTTGCGCGTCACATATACTGTTCGTTTGACATTTTTTATTACAGTCTCGTAGATAGATAATTTTATGGCATTTATTTTTTTAACATGGTTTTCAGCTTATGTCCCCCATGGCTACGAGTTACACGGTGCACTCAATCAAGCCAAGTTTTGACTACTTGTAATAAATATGGCCATTTAGCGTCAATGGTGGCAATGAGTTAATAAATCGAAAAAAAAAGTAATCCGGAGGCGTTAAATCGTTAAATGAGTGAGGGGGCCAGTGAACAGGTTTTGCAATAAATCGATTGCTAAGAACATTATATGGCAACTTGCGCCGTCTTGCTCAAGAAATGAAGCAATCGTTTAATAAATTAACTGAGACAAATAAATATGTTACGATAAATATTCAATATCATTCGAAAAAGCTAATTTTTTGTTTTTGAACTTAATTTTCTGTAAATATATTTCTTGTTCGTATTCTATAATCGCCAAGAATTTCTTGATTTTATTAAAATATATATACCAGTACTTCGCTTTGCGTCATTTCGTTTAGCGTTTTTTCGAAGTTGCGTCGCTGCTTAATTAGTACTAGTTTTCACCGTAAATTTTCGAAGTTGCTTTGTTTTGGGTTCGAGTCTTTAATATTTTTTTTGCGTTTTCTTTTTTTTTTCTAAAAAGTAGCAACGACAGGGCCATGTCATCAAAACTCGGGAATTCCCTTTCTAACTGAAAATCAATGCAATATTAATAGTTTTATTTTTATCTTGGACCAGCCCTCGGGGGATGATCCCTACATATGCACTGCATTGCGCCGGAACTAGAAAGGAAGAAATAATATTGAAGGGACAGATGAAGAAAGATGAGAAGATAGTGTTTTTTTGTAGCTATTTCAAACTTTTGACTTCGCCGGCTAATTTTTGCTACAGGGCCGACGAAGGTGGGTGCTGTTACTCTGCTTTTTTAGTACATGATAGTGTCAGTCGCTGCCAATTATGTTCAGTGATCAGTGACTATGCCTTCATCATTGAAACAGGCTGGCAACAACTAACACAACCACGCACTAATGCTGATCAGAAGACTTCAACACAATATTTCATGACTCATCGCGCGGTTGAACTCAGGACCCTCCGCTTCATAGTCTCGTGTTTCACTACTTCAGCCAACAGCACAGTAGAAATATTAACTATAGATAGGAGGATAGAGGAAGTAGATGTGTGGATATTCAATTTAAACTCTCTCAAAATGCAAGTACAGCAGAATTTTGAATTTCTTCGCACTCTTCTGTAGCGCGGTCGGAAAACTTCAACATAGAATTTGAAACACCGGCCCACAGATAAGAGTTCATTTTAGATTCGATGTAAGTGGTGTAAATAGTATGGGATCCTATGAATAATATCTTATATCGTATTGAAAAAACACTTGTATCAATCTTCAATTTATGGCATGGCACTCGTATTAAATGACAAACAGTTGTTTGTGTCTATTGAACATTTTTGACTTTTAAATTTTCTTTATTTAAAAGAACAAGTGCGACATGAATATTATTCTTCAGTTTTGCAACTTGTTTAAGCATTTAAATTGATTTATTTACACAAAACATAATAATTATTTATTTCATGTTGTGGGCCAGTTTAAATTTCGTTATTCTAAAGTCTTGCAACCCACATTATATAAAAAATTTTGAATCATTATTTTAAATCCTTATATTTTACATGAAGTTAATATTGTAACAAATTTAATACAAGTTTCTGAGTGTGTCTAACACTATCCAATCGAAGAATTGCCTTGGCAGCTGTTTTGGCGTGATGTCTTTTTAAATCTAATGCAATTAAATTAAAACTATGCTATTCGTCATTTATATTATAAGTGATCGATATCCATGTAAATATTTATGGAATCAATTTTGTATCATTGCAAATGCATGGCAGTTTCTTTTGGCCAAATCATTTTTTTGTAACTTATTTGATTATTACGATTTATTAAAACATTAGCTGTTTGTGGAATTTTGAAAATATTTCAACAGCTTAATAAACAACATATTCAAATTAAGTACCGAAATGCATAAAATACTTTTTTTTTCTAACTTAAGCAAATATGTAGTAGTTTGAACATTATTTGCAACCAGAGCACAGTGGGACAGGTTTCAATATTTTCAAAACATACGAGTACATATTTGCTTAACTAAGTTTCATTTGTTCATTCTTAAAAAAAAGGCAGCCTAATATCATTTTCTTTAATTTTTTTTGGTTTAATTGTAATCACCGGTTTTCTTTGAAAAATAGTTACTTGTTCGGTGTGTTGCCACTTTTTACACCTGAATACTAATTTATAAATGATTGGGTTCAAAAATGGAATTTTTTGATTTTTGGCTGCATGTTCAATGCTTTGGGTCTTCTTTGGCATAAAAATATATCATTTGCTTAACAAAATTCTTAAAAATTAAACTTTAAAAATTATATTGTTTTTTCGAGGTTGGTTTAGTTCTTCTTAGGGAAACTTAAATTAAATGTTAAATACTTACACTATCATGTACTAAAGAGCAGAATGCAGTTCCATCCTTTGTCGTAATTGTCTTTAAAAATTCACCAACGAAGTAAGATGTAACAAACGGCTCCAACAATTTATTTATCTTCCCATCTTCCTACATCTGTCATCTTAATACTATTCCATTATATAATATTTCTGATACAATGCCTTGCATGACTTGGGGTCATTCCCTAAGTGCTGGTTGGAAAATATAAATGACCGAAAGATGTTCGAAAAAGTTCGGGAAAATTACCATTTAATTTTCCCGGATACTTGTGGCAATTTAGGGAATGCAATCGACGTAGTCAAGAGGTAACCAATATGGAAGGATCTTCGCCGAATTGTTGAAATGTGTCACAACACAAGAGCAACGAGTGCAAATTGGTGAAATTTTTAATCAAAATAATTGTTCTATTCGTCAAACTCATAGTGCACTTCTTCCATTTTATGGCGTACATAATCGTCCTTCAGAGCGCCTAATTTGAAGAACAACAGATCGTTTTCGGACCACATTTAGTGTTACTGATAATGTGCGCCCCTTGAGACGCCGATCAGTGCGCACAAAAGAAGATGTAGCCGCAGTACGGGAAAGCATTGAAGATGCTCCTAATCAATCAATTCGTCACCGTTCTCAGCAACTGGGTTTGTGTCCTTCCACTTTATGGAAAATTTTTTTTTTGGTTGTTAAAAATTGATGTTCCAGTTTGCGCCTTCTACGCGCCATCCGTGGCGGCCACATGACAGAAATCATATTTAAACATTAATTTCATAAAATTTTCTTTCAAATAAAGCCTATTTGATTGATATTAAAAATATATTTCCTTATTTTATTATGAATTAAATTTGTGACACTCTCTAAAAAACACCCTTTACATGTCCCAATTATATTTTTTTTATATTAAATTAATTTTTGGTTTTCCATCATCACACACATTAATTTAAATTGGAAATTCTCAAAGTATATATTTTCAATCAATTTATTTGCTACATTGCCCCACCGTGCAATGTTGCAACATGCCGCGAGCATTGAAAATATGACAGACACTTCGCTACAGATCTTACAACACAATATCACACCTACCAGAAACTTGTAATCATACTTGTTTACTTTTTTGAGACAAGAAACTGCAAAATAATTAAAACACTTATTTATTTCCCGCTTGTTTATATGGGATGTATGAAAATAAACATGTAAAACCCATAAGAAAATTTACTAGCTGTTAGCACGTGGCATAGTGCTCAACTCAACTGTCCGCTCATGCGATTGTTTTTCAAATTTAATGCTCCTGAAATTTAAGAAAAATATCAAACTGCTTGGTATTTCTTTCTATCAAGCATTAAAACAATTATGCAAAAATCTTTGAAATTTAAATCGCTTTTTAGATATTTAATGATAAGAATCTGGAAAATATATTTATATTGTGTGCATTCATATAAAAACGTCTTCTAAATCACATATGTTTCACCAATATTGGCGGGCTAAAAAAAATTAAGACAAAAAAAAATAACGTGTGTTGTATTTATACATAAGATATTAAATAATTAATATAATAATTTATTTAGTTATTAATTAATCGATAATAGTCACAAAGACCGTCATTTATTGTAGCGAAACAGTCCAGAGTGTAAGATGGGAACCGAACCCCCAGACCCCAGACCTCCAGACTCAAAAGCTGACACACTACCGTCTTAATGTCTTAAACGCTGTAAAATTTTCTTTATGCATAAATATTGGCTTACATACTAGGTAGAGGTGGAAAACCATCGATACTATCGATAGTTATTTCGGAAGGTATGGAGTGGGAGGATGCAGACACAATGAACCCCATAACTAACCTATACACGGACGGGTCGAGGATTGGTGACCGTTCGGGTGGAGGTTTCTGGGACATGGGTCGTAACTTTAGCAAATACTTCCGCCTGCCGGATCATAGCACGATATTTCAGAGTGAGATCGTGGCTATTGCGGAAGTGATAAAATGGTTGAAGGAAATCGATAACAGACTACCGGTTCGTTTATTCACGGATAGTAGGAAGGTCATCGAGGCCCTGAGAAATCATGTGGTTCAATCTCGGTGTGTACTACAGTGCAAGGATGAGATTATCTCATACACGCAATGTGGGGGCATAGAGATAATATGGATTCCAGGACATCAGGGAATACCTGGAAATGTTGAGGCAGATAGGTTAGCAAAGATGGGAGCATTAATGGCGAACATCACACTGGATAGTCCGAAGCCATTTCAGGTTTTTAAGAACGAACTAAAGCGATGGGCTATAGAATTGCTTACAAGAGATTGGCAGCACTCTACCGTAAATAGGGTGACTAGAACCCTATGGGGGGACCCAGATGGTAGGAGGACAAAGGAGGTCCTAACATTGAGTAGGCCAGCACTAAGGAGGTTGGTTTATTTAATAACAGGACATACAGAGTTAAGGACTCACCTGGCACGAATGGGTATCGTTGGCGTTATAACATGCAGGGCCTGCCAGGAAGAGGACGAGACACTGGATCACTACTTGTGCTACTGTCCAGATTTTAGCCAAGTCAGAAGACAAACATTCAATCAGGAGATTATACAGGAGATGGAATTTCTTAGGGGCTCTAATTGGAAACACTTAAGGAAGTACATTGAAGAAACTAGGTTCTTGACGTAATCAAACTCAGAGGTTTCCATGGTATCGGTGGAGGCTCCCTACAGGGGAATGGGAACTCCTTATTATAGAGCGCACAACAGGCCTATGAGGCCGAAGTGTAATCCAGGACGGATTGGGATGCTTATGCCCCTCTTTTTCAACCTAACCTAACCTAACCTATTTATTTTGTGACTATCGATGGTTTTATTTTCCAATCGATTAGTATTTAAAAGCAATCGATATTTTTTAATTACTATCTATTGCAAGAGGTGCTGCAAAACATTTTTTCAACATCGGCCTACAAAATCGTTAGACTTACTTGAAAATGTTCAGCAAGGCTGGAGAAATAATTGCGACCTTCGACATCGGAAGAAGATTTAATACAATTGACATATAAATTTCAATCGATACCACATGCCGTGATTTGGCCTCTATTTGGTTTTGATAAAAAATATTTTATTTTGCAATTTAAATGCAAATAAATGCGGCCTATGCGATATAAAAAATTTTGATACTATCACGATAGTGTCGTCGATATATCGATATTCAGTCTGATTGTGTAAGGCGTTGGCGATTACGCCAAAGACGTTTTTTGTACAAGATTAATGAAACACACAAGCAATTTTCTTTAATCTTCTACGAAAAACGCCAACACCTTACACAATCAGGGGGTTAATTTTTAAATTTTGATAGCCTACAATCGATATATACGAGTGAATATGTTTTTCAAACTATCGAAATATTTCAATAGTTACACTATTTTATTTATACAAATACAATATTTCATGACTCAGCGGGGGCTCGAACTCAGGACCCTCTGCTTCATAGTCTCGTGTTCTACTACTTCAGCCAACAGCACCCACTTATATGCGCAAGTATTAATATTTACTATAGCTTTTCAAGTTGAAATTTTTATATTTTTTTAAAAAATTTTCGGAGAAATATTTATTTAGGTTTCAAAACCAGTTTTTGTATTTTAAAATTCACTTTTATAATTTCACTCATTCCTGACGATGTTAACAAATTGTTAATTAAATATTAATAATTAAACTTTATATTATTTTTATAAGAAGACTTTGAGCTTAATATATATAATAAAATAAATACAATTTATGCGATTATTTCTTCAGATCAGGACCACTGCAATATGGAGAAACAATTTTTCATACTTGCTTTTACACAATACATTTTTGAAAAACAATCAAGTGTTTTCTTTCTACCAGCCATAAAAAAATTAACTGAAACTTTCGGACCTTAACCCTCATGTGGTCAGATAGATAGAAAAAGTTTGTTGTTGTTTTACCACTTTATACTAAGAACTCAGAAAGAGTACATTATGCATATCTACATAAATATATCAAAGCAGATACGTTTTATAAAAATAGGTGAAAGAAAATATACCTAAAAGTGTGCCACAAAAGCACTAGATCCATATTTATATAAAGATTTTTTTATTGAATATAATTAATCCATGAAAAATTTCTTATTAAACGCTTTACCGATTATTAACCGCTCAAACCAAAATAATATAAATAGATTTTGATTTGAGTAGATTAATCGATTAAATTAGATATTCGTTTAAATTAGCACACTAACATATACAAGCATATGGCTGGTGTTTGGTTTTATTAATAGACAACAAGAAAGTAGTGAGATAATTACTCCCAAGATGTTATCAACACACAACTCTTCATTAAAATGCCTTAAGATTTTGTTGGGACTCCACGCATGATATGCCAACCAATGATTACATATTAGTTTTCCTTTCGCACAACAAAAAACACATTTTGACAATGATATTCGATGGTATTGAAGTGTCATTCACTAGTGTGTGTCTCGCTGTCTATATTTCGCAAATCAAAAAGAAACTATTAAAAGTTTCAGCACATCAAATAAAAGCAGCAAAAAGTCATTCTACAATTTAAAGCAATTGAAAACTATTTCTTGGCCAATGTCCATCGAATAAATTCATTTATTTTTTTTTCTTCTGCAATTTGATTACATGATAAAAATTTCACTTTATTATTTAAATGACTACATAAACTTAATTGATTTTTATATAAAAAGTTAAATTTTTTAAATCAAATTTAATAAAATAATCGGCAAAGTTACAAGAAAAGCGAACAAGTTAAGGCGACCTTGGATTTTTGTTATGCTCTGGTTCATCCAACACCGATTTGAAAATTAAAACATATTTTTTTTTAATTTTTCGATTTTTCAAATTGCAATGTTCACCAAAGTGCATGTTTTTTCTTTTATGCGATTAGTTTTTGTTTGGTTTTTTTTTGTGCTTTTATAAAGTACTTATTTTAAAGTCTCAATATTAAGTTGTTTACGCGAAAAGTTGCATAATCATTTTTTCTTGGTTGTAACTTAATTTAATAATTATGAAGAAAACCTGAATTTACCACAATTAAGGCTAAAAATATTCGGTCACAGTGTTACGCACAACTGCGAATAATATAAAGTAGAAAAAACCATGGAAAAAAAACATGCGGAAAGCCAGACAGAAATGCTGCTTAGATACTATTTGCTGTTGATTAATTGTCTTGGACTTAGGAATTTGTGTCAGTTTTTAATCAAAAGACAATTTCTGTTGTCTTTCAAGTGATTATGTGTGTTGCTTTAATGACTTTCCAATATGTATTCAGCAGGCTGATCTCACAGTTGCCACCACAATAACTGTCAACACTGAATCTATTTATATTCATTACGTTTGCCAAGTAACATATCGACAGTCTTCTTAGCCCAATGTTGCCACAAATGAAGTATTTATATTTTTAGCTTTTAATTAAATAAGTCAAATTGTTGCAAAAGAACGTACGTCGCGGCTGCTTTATTTGTGTTTCTCTAAGACCATAAGCATAAGGGTCAGTCTACTACGGCGAATCAATAAGTGCATGAGTTTTTGAATTTCCCACCTCTTTATGGATATGGCAACACTGCTCCTGTCAACAGGCAACTGTCAAAAATTGAACAACCCACGTCATTTACATTGTGTTTGGCAGCCTTTAATAGCAGACTACCGCGCCTTTGAAAAGGAAATGGAGAAAGTGAATTTCGTTAGCTCGTTAAGCACTTTTTTTGCGGAAAAAAACCATCAGTCTTATTAAAGCAAAGTTCGATAAAAATTATGGGAACTTCCTACCACTCATTTCCATGTTAAAGAAGCGGTCTACTGAATTGCTATGCGGCCGTACAATTAGGAAAAATTCTGAACGTTCTGGACACTCAGTTGAGGTCTCTAGATCCGAAAGATTTGAAAAAACTAACAATGTGGTTTTAGGCGATCGAAGATTGAAAATGAGAGGCCTTGTGGAAGCCATATGCATCCCACATATCTCAGTGGTTTCAATTTTGAATGATCACTTGGGTATTAAAAATATTTCCGCAAAATAGGTGCACCGTTTAAGGGTGCACTCGTGTGCAGTTTCCATGGCAAAAACCCATGAATCGGGCTACGAGTTGCTCCCTCATCCGCTTTATTCTTCAAATTCACCACGGAGCCACTATTTCTTGTTCCCAAACTTGAAGAAATGTTTCGGCAGAAAGAAATTTGACCCCCACGGTGAAATCGCCGCACAAACAAATACCTATTTTATTTTTCATACAAGAAGTCTCGGACTTACTGACCCTCCCTTATAGCTGGCACATTTCTGATTAATAGGAACAAACACAAAAACTCCAAATAAAATGAGTAGGGAGGATTGGCTGAAATAGTTAACACTTAGACTATAAAGACTAAGATCTACAAGTTCGATTCCGCACTCAGTCATGAATATGATATCGAAGTTTTCTGATCGAAAATAAGGCATGATTCTGTTAGTTGTTAGTCGCTAATAAAACGGCTACAGTTATTTCTATGTACCTTATCCTTTTCTCCATCTGCCCAATCAATACTACCCGTTCGATTCATAATTTTGCAAAAAAAAAAAAACATTACATGAGTGCGGTTCATCCCTTAAGTACGAAACGAAATAAAAACAAACAAGTAAGAACGTTATATTCGACCGGGTCAAATCTTAAATACCCTCCAAATATGTAGTAAATAAAAACCCTATTTTGTAGCGGTCACACCGGGAGGGTCCGGTGGGGGGCGACCTCTTATCTTTGCCATAAAAAACTAAATAGTCAATATTTGAGGTTATTAAGTGTATAAAAAAAAATTTTTTTATATAAGGTCATTTAGGGGCCAAAGGTTGGGGAAGGGTAGGACAGAGAAAGATCACAGAACATCTCACACTCGTCCTAAAAGTTTTAAAATTTTATTTTTAAGAAATGTAGGCTAAAGAAAAACAATTTTGTTAAATATTTAAACTATTTTTCCATGACTTCAACGCCCACTAAAGAGGAGGGGTCTACAAATTTAATTTCTGATGTTCAACGCTTTAGACCTTCTTTGACATAAAAATATATACATATCATTTGCTTAATAAAATTGCAAAAAAACTATAAAAATTATGTATTTTTTGGGTTTAGTTTAGTACTTCTTAGGGGAACATTTTTGCCTCTGGCCCGATTCAGCCCTTTTATGAACTTGGCCTATGCTATCCTTCAATATGGATTTGTCAAGTTTCAAGGGTCTGGCTCCTTTCATTTGGACTGAATCGAGATTCCCACAGACGGACGGACGGACATGGCTAGATCGTCTTAGATTTCATCACTTATCAATAATATAAAGGGTGTTTTTTATAAAGTTTTTTTTTATATGAATCACTCTGTTGTCTGACAGCTGTTTTGACAGTTTGAAGTGACGTCTCTACTCAGTATTGTTTGGCAAATCATCATGAACAGGTTAACTCCAGAACAACGCTTCCAAGTCGTGGAAATTTATTTTCAAAAACAGTGTTCAATTAAAAATGTTTATCCGCTTTTTTACCGCAAAATTCTCTTCACTGATGAGGCGCATTTTTGGTTGAATGGATATGTGAACAAGCAAAATTGCCGTATTTGGAGCAAAGATAATCCACACGCCGTTCAAGAATTACCAATGCATCCCGATAAATGTACTGTTTGGTGCGGTCTATGGGCTGGTGGAATCATCGGGCCTTATTTCTTTAAAAATGAGGAAGGACGACGCGTTACCGTGGGTGGAAATCGATGCAGAATCATGATCAATGAATTTTTGGTGCCAAAACATCAAGATGTGGATGTAAACGAAATGTGGTTGGACCGGTGAATTGGCCTCCGCGTTCGTGTGATTTGACGCCACTCGATTATTTTTTGTGGGGATACCTGAAATCAGTGGTTTACGTGGATAAACCAGCAACGATTGGCGCTTTGGAAACCAGTATTCAACGTGTCATTACTGAAATACGACCTCAAATGCTTGAAAAGGTGGTCGAAAATTGGACCTCCAGAATGATTTTAGTGCAAAATAGTCGTGGTGGCCATTTGCCCGAAATTATATTTAAATGTTAAATGACAAGAAATTATCTACCAAACAAAAATTTTTTTTGGCCATTTCATAATTTGGCATGTGTTTTATTTAAATTTCAAATCACCAAGCTCTTATAAAAATACCCTTTATATCTACTTTAGGGAGTCTTAGAGGTCACACACGGAATGACATAAAAATCATGAATATGGAATCCACTTTCTGATTGGTATAGGTGCTTGTCTGTGCTAAATACATATTATCAGCCAATTTAGAAGACGAAGGCATGTAACATTTTTCACTTACCAGTAACAACCACGATTGACACTATCATATACAACATATACATTACCCTCCTTAGCCGGTATTATGAGAAAAATTCAACGGCGATGTAAAAATTAAAATATCTAAGAAAATTTTCGAACTTTTCATTTCTCTTTATCTGTCATCTCTACAGCCATCCCCTCCTTTCAAGTGCAGGCCTAATGCATTGCAGAAGTAGAATTCATACCCTGAGTGCCCCTCCAATTAAAAAATTATCAAATAATTTATCAGCGAAATTCTGAGCCGTTTTTCGCAAAAATCCCCAAAACCTACAATTTACTTATACGAGTTTTATTTTATCGACAGCGGCTCCTATTGCAATTAAGTGGCATAGTTGTTGGTGGCGGCGGTATGTTACGTTGTGGAAATAGAAATAGTAATGTAAGAGAATCAGTGTTTCAATTTAATTTATTTATTATTTTTTTTTTTTTATAAAGCTGTGGTTTATATGGTAGTCAGTCATAATGTTGGCATGTTTCTTTGCTGGTCACAGACAGCTTTTTACCAACAACACGATAAATCAACGCCTAAAGCATTTTTTTATATTTTTCTTCAGTTGCAATCAACAAATGATTTCAATATCGTGCAAGTAAACTTTTGTTTTCTCAATTTCTGGTATTTTTTAGAAATGCGTTTTAAAACTATTTGAATGCGAGAAGCATCGCTAAGCCTTGGCACTTTTATTAACTTTTACTTATAAAAATGTTATTCTGGGAAATTTCAAAACGTGTTATGGTGTTTAATTTTTTTTTTTTGCAGAGAGTGCAGATGGCTAGACCAGCAGTTAAGAATAAAAAACCCAATAAAGCAGGTTGTTCTTTTTATTTTAAGAATATAATGATGATTCAATGTTGAATTAACATAAGCGCCAAAAGATTGTTTCTTTTAATTTTTATCTATTTGGTAAATTGAGTGCACTATATTGTGAGAGAGTGTGTTTCTCTTAAGCCCTATAGAATTTTATATTACAGAAGAAAAACCCACAAAAACAAAATTTTAGAATTTGGTTTTGTTTCAAATTTATTTAATAGACAGAGCGATATCAAGTGACACTGTGGGCCAGGCAGTAAGCTTTAAGACACATTTAAATTACATATTATTGTTATACCCTGCAAAAAAGAATTGGAGAATATATTCACGTTATCATTCCGTGTGTAACGCAGCGAGATATTCCTCTATCACCCCATAAATGACACATATTCTGGATTGGTGACGAAATCTAAGACGATCTAGCCATTCCGCCCGTCCATACCCCCGCCTGTGGAAATCACGATTTAGTCTAATAGACAAGAAGCAGGCCCTTGAAATTTGGTAAAGATAAATTCTGAACAATAGCACAGGTCAAGTTCGTAAATGTGCTAAATCGGATAAGAGAGAAAAAAGTTTCCCCTGCGAAGAACTAAACGAACCTCTAAAAAACAACTTAATTTTAAAAATTTTTTGTTATTTTTGTTAAGAAAATTATATATTTTTATGTCACAGAAGGTCCAACGCGTTGAACCTGGAGCCCGAAAACCAGAAAACTCCATTTTTGGAACTCGCCACTGTTAGTGGGCGTTGAACTAATATTTTACATGCAAAAATAGTGTAAAAACTAAAAAATTTAGTTTTTTTAATCCTACATTCCTCAAAAATTAAATCTTTAAGCCAAGAGTGCCCAAGCCCTATGCGCTTGGTGGTCATTTGCTTTTGTAAATGCGTTTAGCTATAGGCTGTGTGTTTTAATACTCGTGTACAGCACCCTATATGTACAGCACTAGCAATACGAAATACACAAACAACGTTGTCTTATTTTATTTTTTATTTTATTGTTGTTCTTCATTGTATAAAAGCAAGTGGAAAGCAACAAGACTTTCGTACGCTTTCCTGGTAAACATTGACGACAGCGATCATCAGCGAAGATTTTGTTTTTAGAACAAGAAATATTGAATAAAAATTTGTTTTTCTTTCAATGTATTGATGTTTACTCTTCCATAATGAACTTTTGGGCACCCTTGCTTTAAGCCTTCATGACGAAGCTGACATGTCTTCTGATCTTCCTCTACTCTACCTTTCGTCCCCTTTGCCACCAAATGACACTATAAAAAAAATTTGTTGCATTTAATTATCTTAAAAATTAACTTTTTTAAGTTTTCACGACAAAGGTGAGGTGTCTCTCCCACGACCCTATCCCGAATGACCCTGTCCAAGTAGGGCACAGAAATCTCTGAAAGGAACTCTGACCCAACAGGTTAAACATTTCCGTTTATTTACTCAATATTTGGAGGGTATTTAAGATTCGACCCGGTCGAATATAACATTCTTACTTGTTTTTTTTTTTTAAACCTGGGAGTAATCACAGCATTCGAAATTGATCGAAAATTTTTATTTAAATTGTATTGAAATTTCGGTTGATATCAAATACCGTAATTTGGCCTCTGAAGAACATTTTATGATATTTATTTTTTCACTTTAATTTTTTAATTCTTGTTTCAATAGATCTGGCCATATGACATTAAAAGTGACTAGAATATTGGATGCCGATGCTGCAAGAGTTGGATTCTCTATTCCAACTTTTCTTTTATTGGTTTTAAATACATTTAGGTTATACATGAATATGTGTCTGAATTTTTCTGATATGTATTGTTGATTGGTTGCGTTAATTGTTGTCGGCTTGTTTAAATGATTTAGGCATAGCACTGTTCACTGGCATTCATTAACACAACCATTCACAAAAAAAATAACCTCCTTCGTCGGCGAAATAATCTTGTAAATGAAATAGTGGCTGCTTAAAGTATCTCTCTTCCACCTCCTTTTCGGGCATAATGCATTGCATGATTAGGGAAGCGCCGAAACTAGTAAAAAAGGAGACATGTTTATACTTTAATACCCGATTATTAGGAAACATCATTATTTTCTGAGTTTTTTTTATCTAAAGGGTGTTTTTTATGAAGTTTTTTTTTATACGAATCACTCTGTTGTCTGACAGCTGTTTTGACAGTTTAAAGTGACGTCTCTACTCAGTATTGTTTGGCAAATCATCATGAACTGGTTAACTCCAGAACAACGCTTCCAAATCGTGGAAATTTATTTTCAAAAACAGTGTTCAATTAAAAATGATTATCCGTTTTTTTACCATAAAATTCTCTTCAGTGATGAGGCGCATTTTTGGTTGAATGGATATGTCAACAAGCAAAATTGCCGTATTTGGAGCAAAGATAATCCACACGCCGTTCCAGAATTACCAATGATAAACGTACTGTTTGGTGCGGTCTATGGGCTGGTGGAATCATCAGTCCTTATTTTTTTTAAAATGAGGAAGGACGACGCGTTACCGTGAATGGAAATCGATACAGAATCATGATCAATGAATTTTTGGTGCCAAAACTTCAAGATATGGATGTAAACGAAATGTGGTTTCAACAGAATGGTGCCACTTGTCATACTGCGGGCGAAACAATGGACTTATTGAAAGAACATTTCAACGACAAGATTATTTCGAGAAACGGACCGGTGAATTGGCCTCCGCGTTCGTGTGATTTGACGCCACTCGATTATTTTTTGTGGAGATACCTGAAATCATTGGTTTACGCCCTCAAATGCTTGAAAAGGTGGTCAAAAACTGGACATCCAGAATGACCTTTGTGCAAAATAGTCGTGGTGGCCATATGCCCGAAATTATATTTAAATGTTAAATGACAATAAATTATCTACCAAACAAAAATTTTTTTTTGCCATTTCATAATTTGGCAGGTGTTTTATTTAAATTTCAAATCAGCAAGCTCTTATAAAAACACCCTTTACTTCGCCAGTTTAAAGAAAACCAAACAACAGGAAGAGCAAATATACAAAAAGCAGGAATATGAAGTTTTTTTAAACACAATTGTAATAGAAGAAAAAGGGGAAAAGTTCTCCGTTCTCGTTCTCCCACTCTAGAGTTTTAAGAATTTTTAAATTAAAATAAACATAATAAATTAATTAAAAACAGTATGATGCGGAACAACACAGTAATGGCCAGCACCAAATCTATTATTCCTCCTCACAAAAAATAGTCTCTCCCACCACAGAAAATGCAAAATGTTTAATAATAATGCAATTTAGCAAAGTTTTTTCGATTACAAATAATTCAGTTCTTGCACAATTTATGAATTTACATAAACTACACTAGAACATGGGAAAACGTAATAAAACTGAAAGCGAAAAACTGAAACCAGCCACTTAAACAATTTCAACAGAGATTAAATATTCATATATTATGTCGCTATTTCTGTTTGCCCATAGCAGTTGGCTTGGCGCACACTTATCAACTCTATTAGACTGAATGCAAAATGAAAAATAAAAATAATAAAAATAAAATTGTTAATTATTATTCCTACACATGGTGCTGCGACAGCAGCATTATTATGTGAGCTTAATTTTAATGTGCCAATATCTATTGCATTGAAATTATGAAATAATCAATAATTTTCTAGCTTTTGCCAGTGGTAAATAAATATTTCTATGTAAAAACATATAAACACAGCCATGCGATAATATCCTATTAAAAAAAAATATATCTATTAGAGAAACACATTAACAGTTTGAAGTATTGGGCAGATATATTTGCTTAAATTACTCGCAAAAGCCATTAATGGCAATAAACGCATGTACACAACAGTTCTTAATACCAATTCAAATGTGAGTAAATTTGCCAAGCAAAAAACCAACTGAAAATTGTTTCGAAAAACCTTGTAGACGTTTTCTTTTCTATGAATACAAATTTTTCGAATACTTCTTGTATGTTGTTTACAATTATCGATGTTATCATAATTTAATTTTTATTTACACACACATTTTTGTAATACATTTCATTCAAATTCTATGCCAATTAAAAACTGGTGCATATTCGTACGCATACTGTTCTGTAGATTGGAGCAATTCATTTCTTGCGAAAGACATTTCAACATTAAAATGTACAATGTACATGGTTACCGATAAACATATTATGATTTCTACAGCAATATACATTTTTTTTTAACAGGCTGCCAGTTTTGATTAACAAATCCAGCACACTTGGGTCCTAGTAGATCCCTTTGTGTTACCCGAAAACATCACAAACACCCAAGGTCCTTGGTGGGAATCGAACCCACGACCTCTGTACTAATAGGCTAGCATCGCTACCAATCAGCCAAAGCGGCACCTTCAGCAATATACATATGATTGGAGAAATTGAATAAAATTACTTTAATTGTTGTTACTACTTTTTCAACAAAACCGTTCCAAGCGAAATATAATACAGAATTTATCTAAAAACCATTAATTTGTATACCCTCCAGAAAAGAATTGGAGGGTATATTCCCTTTGTCTGAGACCCCATAATGTATATATGTATATTCTTGATCAGTGAGGAAATCTAAGACGATCTAGCCATGTCTGTCCGTGCATGCGTCTAGGGAAATCACGATACAATCCCAACAATAAGAGCCAGACACTTGGAATTAGGTATAGATACATTTTCAAAAGATAACACAGGTCAAAATCGTAAATGGACTAAATCGGACCAGAAGGAAAAAGAGTTCCCTTAAGAGGATCTAAACAAATACCCAAAAACAACATAATTTTTAAAGTTTTTTTTATAATTTCGTTCAGCTAATAATAGATTTGTATATCAAAAAAGATCCAAAGCGTTGGACTAGGACACAGAAAATCGGAAAAATTCAATTTTGGACCCCACCTCCTGCAGTGGGCGTTGACGTGAGATATTATTTGCAAAAACAGAGCAAATATTTAAAAAAATTTATTCCTTAAAAATTTAATTTTGATCTTTCTCTGCCCTGCCCTCCCTCTTCCTCCTAACCATTGCCCCCTAAATGACCCTGCAAAAAAATTTTTTCTGCACTTAATTAACAAACAAACAAAAAATTACCCGTCAATATATAGTTTTAAAATTGAGCACAGAAATGTCTTAAAGGAACTCTGACCCAGCAGGTTAAACATTTTTAATTTATCGTGGATCTAAAATATTAACTGCGAAAATAACTTAAATTACTTTTGTGCTGCTGGAAATATGTCTCTCCTATTTGGAAGGTATTTAAAATTCATCCCGATCGAATGTAACGTTCTTACTTATTTTTGTTGTATTCGAGAGAGAAAATTTAGAATTTCGAAATAAAATATATTATATTATTAAGATAAGAATTTTTTATTCGGACTCAAGTTCAAATCTGCAATCTGCAAATTATTTGCTTTTAAGAAGTTTTATTAAATTTAAATTATGTTTCGTTAAGAGAATTTCTTATATTAATTTTTTAAGTTAAATCACTAGCACGACAATCCCCAGCCCTCACGATTATTATTCCAAATATTCCGATTTCGCTTTGCTTTTGCCAGAGCCATCTGCTGTTGAAATCAAAAGCTATTTGTTATTTATGTTCATGCAATTGAAATTTTTACTTTTAGTTAACAATTAACAATGAACTAGTACCATCACGGAAAGTGGAAAAAGTTGAACAAAGAACGCTAATACGATGGCGTAGCGGCCGCGAAATCAATACTGATTCGTTCTGCTAGTTTGATGTTTATGAAAATGTTCTTGGTATTCCACTTTTAATAAAATAGCTTGAATTTAATAAAATATTTTAAAAAATTGGCAGATTGCAGATTTAAACTTGAGTCTGAATAAAAAAAATTCTTATCTTAATAATAAAATTAGCAAGTAAGAAAAATAAAAATTTACATTCATGTTAAAAAATATTCCACCTTATTCTGTAAGTATTTGTCGACGTCACGTCAACACAATATCAAAAATAGCGCCTCCGACTATCCTCTACCCTAAAGAATAATAACGGAGCATTAAAAGTATTTAAATGTCGAGGAAAACGAGTATGCAGATGGCTTAGTTTTGATATTGTCTTGACGTGACATTGACAAATAGTTACAGAATAAGGGAAATTATTTAAAAAATACTCACTACGTTTACTTATGCATGTATCGTTTCTTCTAATAAAATTTTCAATCCAATTCATTTAGATTTCTTTAATCATGTCAAGGATTTTAAATTTAAGGGATGTAATCTATTCCCCTGACACTATATGGCCTATGGATTTTCATATGAATCTGTTGAGGCTGATCTTACACTCATTTGGAATCCAACACAAAGCAACTTCCCACGTAATGAACGACGGGACGACTTAGATCTGCTTTTTACGGCCTTCAATGCCGAGTCGGTGGCCATGCAGTTTGGTTCTATTAAAAACACTATCTTCACGCATCATCTTCCTACGATCAAAGGTTATCAACCACAACATAAACACGTGTAAGGCCGTTACGAAAATGTGGCATGGCTACAATGACAGGCGCTTTAACAAAATTAACAAAATAGTAACCATAAGGTTTGGCGAGACATTTTTAACAAAACCTTTCAACGAAGTACTTTTATTTTGTGTAGAAAAAAAAACCCATGAAATAAAATTAACATGAATACAAATTTTGTGAGGCCTTTAGCTCTTTATAATAAGAGTAACATTATTTAGTAATAATATATATTTATTACTAAATACTATAATTTGGTACTAGATTTTCGAAAGCTTTTTATTTCAATTTTACAAATTAATCACTCTATTGTCTAACACTGTAGTGTCGTAATTTAAAAATCATACGTTAATGTCCACCTTGGCTACTGCTGCAGTTATTTATTTAGTAAAACACGTGATTATTGCCAAATAATTCAAGTGTTTACATTCGAAATTTAGTTTTATTTATTTAATAATTTATTAAAGTTATGAAAGCTAAATATGTATGTACTTATGCAAGTTATCTTAATATGTCAGTCTGTTGTTTATGCAGTTAAATTTTAATGAAACAGAAGAGAAGCAAAAACGTTGCTTATTGAGAATTTTAGTATTGGCTTGTTAGAACAGAGTTCCGCATATTTAACTTTCAAAAACTAATTTGGTTTTTACTGAATTTTTTAAATTTTAATTACTTTTTTAATGTTTTTAATAAGTGATAGGTATCAGAGACCGGCACGAGTGCACTACAGGCATAAGTAGAACACAAGTTACACTTGGAAAATAAAATGGAAATTTACAGAAGGTTAGCACTTTTAAAATAGTTTTATTTAAAATCAAGCACATGACAGTTTTGTTTGGCTACGAAATAATTTTACAAACTAAAATATACGTATATGAGATATTTGAAAACAATATATACTTCACTGCATTTAATTATATATAATGGAATATGTATATTCAGAACCATTTTCAAAATACGTATTAGTATCCTAAAAAAAATAAACAATAAATTTAAGGGCATATTCACTTTGTTATTCCGTGTGTAACGCAACGAAATATCCCTCTAAGACCCCATTAAGTATATATATTCTCGATCAGTGATTGGACCGTCCTTCCCTCTACCTGTGGAAATTAGGATACAGTTCAAACGAAAAGAGTCAGACCCTTGAAATTTGGTATAGATATACTTTGAAGAATAGTACAGGTAAAGTAAATGGAATAGATCGGACCAGAGGGAAAACAGTTCCCCCAAGAAGAACTAAACGAACCTCTGACGAACAACAAAATTTTGAAAGTTTTTTTGTCATTATATTAAGCAAATGATATATTTTTATGTCCAAGAATGTCCAAGGCGTTGCACTTGGAGCCAGAAAATGATAAAAATTAGTTTTTGGACCCCGCCACCATTTAGTGGGCGTTGACGTAAGATATTATATCCAAAAACAATGTAAAAATTTAACAAATTGTACTACTTAAGCCTACATTCCTCAAGAACTACATTTTCAAGTGTTTATGACGAAACTGAGACATTACCTGATTGTCCTCTGACCCCTTAATTCTACAAAAAAAATACACTCAATAAACCTAAAAGTTCACGTTTTAGTGCTTTATGGCAAAGGTGATATGTCTCCCCTACAGCCCCTTCCAAAGCGACCCCGACAAAATACAGTTTTTATATCCAACAAAAAAGGATTGGGACCCCATAAAGTATATACATTCTTGATTAGTGATGAAATCTAAGGCCATCTAGCCCATCCGCCCGCCTGTGAAAACATGATACAATTCATTTTTCGACCGCGCCCCTTTAATGGGCGTTGAAGTTACATATTGGAAAAATTGTGAAAATATGAAATTTTAAATATCAAAAATTAAATTTTTATCTTTTACTGTAAAGATAAAATGTTCTCTGATCTACCCCTGCCCTACCTCTCCACCCACCTTTGAACCCTAAATGACCCTACCCAAAAATATATTTTTTCTTTACTTTTTTATCCCCAAAAATTTACTTTTTAAGTTTTTTCGACAAAGATCAGATGGCCTCCCCACGGTCCTTCCCGGAGTGACCTCGACAAAACAGAATTTTAAAATTGGGCACAGAAATGTTATAAAGGGACTCTGACCTAGCAGGTTTTTTTTTTATCTAGGACCAGCACTTAGGGGATGATCCCTATATATGCAATGCATTGCGCCGGAACTGAAAACGAGGGGATAGTATTGAGGGGACAGATTAGGAAAGATGAGAAGATAGACAGTTTTTTTTGTAGCTATTTCAACCTTTTACTTCGCCGGCTAATTTTTGCTACATCTCCGACGAAGGTGGGTGCTGTTACCCTGCTTTCAAGTACATGATCCTGTCAGTCGCTGCCAATTATGTTCAGTGATCAGTGACTATGCCTTCATCATTGAAACAGGCTGGCAACAACTAACACAACCACGCACTAATGCTGTTCAGAAGAATTCAACACAATATTTCATGACTCAGCGCGGGCTCGAACTCACGACCCTCCGCTTCATAGTCTCGTGTTCTACTACTTCAGCCAACGGTTAAAAATTTTTAATAAGTGATCACAAAACAATATACACTTTAGTACTGATGATGAAAGTGTAGCGGCTTTCGAAAAAAGCTGTTCTGCTGTGCTGCGTAGCAATTTGAATAATTAAAACTGATGCTGACTTTCCTTTGCGCCTGCGAATATTTATCATGTCTTTCAAGGTGTCTCAGCAATGCTCCTCCCAATACATTCGAAGTGTCCATATTGAAATAATTGTTTTCCCTTGTTTACTTAAGACAAATACCATAAAAATGAAAAATTTAATAAAAATAGTTTTTATTTACTAACTATTTGGAGGGTAGTTAAGATTCGACCCGGTCGAATATAACGTTCTTACTTGTTTTTTTCTTAATTAACTAAGCGAATTTCCTTATTAACTTTCTGCACGATTTTAGTGCAAAATTAATTGCAGCCATTTTGCAAAATGTTCTAACTGTTGAATTGTTTAAATTTATATCCGTTATTAAAAAATTAAACGGTATTTAAAAAAATGCATATTTCTAAAAATACACAATTGTATATTAATTGTAAAAATAAGTCCGTATGTTATTGTTATTACTTTGAAAATAGTCTTTGAAAATATAAAAAGGAACTAATAAATTTGATGTGCAATTCATTTTTATGATTAATTTGTTTAATGTTCATTGGACAAAAAGTTATTTATATAGTTTAAATATATTTGTTGTTGTATATCAAAGAAACAAACATATGTGTCTATTGTATTCGTATGTTTTACACAAACAAAACGTTAATAAGTGAAATGTCTCTACATCAGTTAAATTATTGTCATATTATAAATTGTTTCCATGATATGCAGTTTATACTCATGACAAGGTTATTGAAAAGGTAAAGTTTTTTACCAAAATAATACGCCAATAACATTAAAACTATTCAAAAAATAGAAAAATACAAGGATGTCGTGAATAGTGTGTTGAATTAAAAGCATCGAGCGGTTGGACTAAGTGGCCAACAAAATAATTAATAAATTTTTACAAGCCAACAGTAAGAACAACTGCTGTAAAGTATTTTAATTGTTTTATTAACTATTATTATGCTCGTAAATTATATTAATTAGTTTAGCTCTTGTTTAAACTTTGATATTATCTAACACTCTTAATCACACCAAGAGAACTTGGCTAAAAGGTTGCTAAATATCTGCATTAGCTCCAGTGAAATTGGCATAGGAAGTAGCTAAAAGCATCAAAATATATTACCATATTATACCCTCCAAAATAAGAATATGGAGGGTATATTCACTTTGTCATTCCGTTTGTAACGCAGCGAAATATCCATCTGAGACCCCATAAAGTATATATATTCTTGATCAGTGATGAAATCTAAGACGAAGTGAGCATGTCCGTCCTTCCGTCCAACCGTCTGTGGAAATCACGATTCAGTCCAAACGAAAAGAGCTAGACTCTTGAAATTAAGTATAAATATATCCTGAAGGATAGCACAGGCTAAGTTCGAAGAAGGGCTAAATCGGGCAAGAGGGAAAAAAGTTCCCCTAAGAAGAACTAAACCAACCTCTAAAAAACAACATAATTTGTAAAGTTTTTTTTTGGTAATTTTGTTAAGCAAATGATATATTTTTATGTCAAATACGGTCCAACGCCTTAAACTTGGAGCCATTACATAATATAAAAGTAATTTTTGACTCCGCCCACTTTAGTGGGCGTTATTATAGGCAAAAATAGCATACAAATTTAACAAATTGTTTTACTTAAGCCTACATTCCTTAAAAATAATATTTTTAAGCTTTAATGACGAAGCTGAGACGAAACCTGGTACTACTCTGCCCTACCCCCTCCTTCCCCCTTGACCCCTAAATGAACCTACCAAAAAAAAAAAAAAAATTTTTTTAATTTTGTATATAATCATCCCAAGCATTTTTCTTTAGAATTTTATGACTGCCGATTTCTGCCCTACCTCCTCCTCTTCCTTTGCCCCCCAAATGAACCTACCAAAAAAAATAAAATTTGTTTTTAATTTTGTATATAATCATCCCAAGCATTTATCTTTAGAGTTTTATGACTGCCTGTTGCTGCCCTACCCCCTCCTCCCCCTTTGCCCCCTAAGTGACCCTATCAAAAAAATTTTTTTTTTAATTTTGTATATAATTATCTCAAACATTTATTTTTAGTGTTTTATGACAGAGGTGAAATGTCTCCCCCACACCCCTTTCCAGAGCGACCCCACCAAAATACCATTTTAATACCCTCCCAGGAGAATTGGACACCATAAAGTTTATATATTCTTGATCAGTGATGAAGTCTAAGATGGTCTAGCAATTCCCATACGTTCGTCTTTGGAAAACATGATATTTTCTATTTTTGAACCTCGCCCCATTTAGTGGGCGTTGACGTACGATATTATATAAAGGAACTCTGCCGCACCAAGTTAAATATTTTAAATTTACTTACTTCGACCCGGTCGAATATAGCGTTTTTAATTGTTTTTTTTTATTATTAAATTAACGCAATTAAATAACAATTTGGTGTTAAGTAAAATTTTTTAAAAATAATTTTTTTTAAATCAAATAATATTTTAGTGTTTCAGCTCCGCTCAAGTTATTGTATTCATGGAACTAATGAATGTACAAAATGTATTGTAAAGTCTTTTCCAATTTTGGCTAAAAATTGTTCAACTGGATATTTTTTTTTAATTAGAAAATATATCGAAAATTGCGTACTAAATATTTTTATCTGATTATTTTTAATCAGTTCTTTTGCTGCTCAGCTTATGATAAACGAAAAAGTTTTGTTTATTTATTCTTTAATTTTTCAATACACACACACGCAACTTGATTTTAAAATTTTTCAAAAGGAAATAATAATTGACTAAAACATTCTCTAATCTAGCCATGAATGAGTTATTTGCCACTCTTAAATTCTGTTCTGCAGTAGTACATATTTTAAAAACTATTCGTTTTTAAGTTAATTTTTTAATAGAATATTGAACAATTATTTTGTTCATTAACGCACAATATTTGCTTCATTACAAATACTATCTTTTCTTTAGTTAAATATTATTGTTTTAAAGTAATTTTTATGATGAATTTCCTGAAAAACATCCAGTCTTGAACGCTTAAAGACTAATAAAAATAGGAAAACGGTAATAAAAGTTTAATAGATGATGCAGTAGTCAACCGTGAAGGGTTTCTAAAAGCAATTTTAGGTGGTACCTTGAAGTTGTATAGACTTCACCGCAAACAATAGCACTATCGAATGTTATAATGGATAATACAAGAGTGTTTGTAAATTTACTAGAGTTGAAGGAAAGATTTTTTGAGTGAGTAAAAGGGTGCTTGCAATTGTGTTCAGAATACAAAACGATTTTATTTATGTAGTTGTGCGCAAAACGCCATTTTCTTTTTATAAATCTATTTAAAGAAATTAATGACATTTTAGTTAAATAAAACTTTTTGAAACAAAAAGAAGAAAATGCAAGTAAGAACGAAATATCCTCCAAATACTTAATAAATAAATTTAAAATGTTTGTATTATATTTAATTAAGATTTAAAGGCTAATTATTCGAATATTTATTTAAAATCAGTTTTAATTATTCAACTTACGCAGCAGAGCAGAACAGCTGTTTTCGAAAGCCGCTACACTTTCATCAACAGTACACATTGTTACTATTTATCACCGCTTATTAAAAATTTTTAACCTGTGCCCACTTTTAAAGCTCTGGTTTGTCGGGGTCTCTCCGGGAAGAGCCGTGGGGAGAACATCTCATCTTTGTCGTTAAAACTTAAAAAGTACATTTTTGGGGTAAATAAGTAAACAAAAAAAAAATGTTTTTGATAGGGTCATTTAGGGTTCAAAGGTGGGTGGAGAGGTAGAGCAGTGGTAGAACAGAGAACATCATATCTTTGCCGTAAAAACTAAAAAATTTAATTTTTAAGAAATGTAGGCTTAAGGAACACAATCTGCTAAATATTTACACTATTTTTCCAATATGTAACTTAAACGCCCAGTCAAGGCGGCGCGATCCAAAAATGAACTGTATCATGTTCTTCACAGACGGACGGATGGGCATTGCTAGATGTTCTTAGATTTCATCACTTTTTTGTAGGGTCACTCTGGAAAGGGCTGTAGGGGAGACATCTCATCTATGCCATAAAACACTAAGAAATAAACTTTTGGATCTATTAAGCTCAAAATAAAATTTTTTATAGAAAAAAAAATTTTTAAGGTCAGAGGACAATTAGAAGATGTCTCAGTTTCGTCATAAAAATTTAAAATTGTAGTTTTTAAAGAATGTAGACAAGCTAAATTTTTACACTATTTTTGTATATAATATCTTACGTCAACGCCCACTAAAGGAGGCGTAGCCCAAAAATAATTATTTATGATTTTCTGGCTCCAAGTTCAACGTTTACGACCTTCTTTGACATAAAAATATATCATTTGCTTAACAAAATTACAGAAAAACTTTAAAAATGTTGTTGGTTTTTACAGGTTGTTTTAGTTGTTCTTAGGGGAGCTTTTTTTCCCTCTGCTCCTTTACGAAATTGACCTATGATATTCTTTAAAATTTACCTATGCCAAATTTCACGGCTCGGAGTCTGTTTGAACTGCGTCGTGTTTTGCACAGACGGACTGACAGATATGACTGGATTGTCTCAGATTTCACCACTGATCCAGAATATATATATTTTTTGGGGATAAGGAGAATATTTCGCTGCGTTACATATGGAATGACAAAGTGAGTTTACCCTCCAATTTTTTTTTTTAATTAAAAATTGTGGCAAGATTTCTTGTTATAGATAATGAGAAAAAATTATGTTTTTTTTTAATCCACTTAATAGTACTTACTTCAATCCACTTATTAAGCTACTGGCTTGAGTCAACAATTAAAATGAAAACGTACACGCAGACCAAGAAAAATGGGACATAAAGAAAATAACCAAACGGCAACACGGGTATTAAAACAAAGATGTGTTAACATCAGGTTGATACAGTTCTCGTATGCAATTTCCTAACAAAATTTGTTTAAATAAAAACTGTTATCTTATTCAACTAAGCCACCTAATAAGTGGTGACAAACACAATACACATGAGCACTGATGATGAAAGGGTTGCGTCTTTCGAAAACAGCTGTTCTGCTCTGCTGTGTAAGTTGAATAACTAAAAACTGATGTCGACATTCCTTTGTGCCTTGGAATATTTATCATGTCTTTCTGTATTTAAAAAAAAAAAATTTCGAACAATTAGCCTAGAAATCTTAATTCAATTTAATATAACAAAAATGTTTGTTTGTTTAATGGAACAAAACATTTTGAAAATAGGACATGCAGAATATAATCAAATGGCAACACGGGTATTTAATAAAGGTGTGTTTGATACAGTTCTCGTATGCAATTTCCTAATAAAATTCGTATAAATGTTATCATATTACATTCAGCCAAATAATAAACTGCGACAAAAAAAATATATATAGACACATGGGTTCTGATGAACGTGAAGCTGCTCTGCTCTGCTGTGTAAGTTGTATATTTAAAAGTAATATTGACTTTCGTTTGTGCCTGCGAATGAATATTTATCATGTCTTTCTGAATTTAAAACAAATTTAAATTTTCAAACAATTAGCCTATCAATTTTAATTGACTTTAAAATAAAAATTTAAATAACTTAATCGATTTCTAACGGAGTTTGAAAAATCCAATTGGCCTTTTGAGCATATAAAAAAAAAAAAATTTCCAAAAATGATCGACCGTGTTGTTGTGTCATTGTCGTGTTATTTGTCCAAACTTTAAAAACTTGTTTTCATTTCCGCAAAATCGGTTAGTTGATATGCTAAAACTTTTCAAATTTTAAAAGAGTCATTGTTAATAACATTTTAAATTTTAAAAGATGTTTACCTACAACAAAAATTTGAAAACAACTTTTTTTTTTTGGATGTTAATTGTTTCTTAATTATTTGAATGCAACAGTTCAAATGATATCAACTGGATGTGAATAATGAAAAATTGCTTGTAAAGTGACAGCAGAACTCAAACAGTGTACGTCAGAGCTTCATAACAATAAAACTTATATCATTCTACATCCTATTTTCAGTTACGTTTTTACTTACACGAGTCCATCAATTAAATTGTCTTCAAATGTACAATGAAACTCAAGTAATTGTGTAAATAACATGCGATATAAGTTGAATATAAATAAACAAGATTTATGAGATATCATTGCTATTACTAACTTTTTAAGAGAGAAAGTGCACTGGTTTGCTGGCGAAATAAAAAAAGGCAAAAAAGAAAACATGCTTCCATCTATTTGAAATCTAAAAAGTTTAAAATTCATATTTAATTCACTAATGATTTGTTAACACCAGATGAAAAATAAATAAATAATTAATTTAATTTCCAACATGCAAAATTTAAACCACACAATTTCTTATCATCTTCAACACAAGTGCTGGAAAACTTTCGAATGATGTTTAAAGACAATAATATTAAAAAAATATTATTACAAATATTTTCATAAAATTCAAATTTCATTAAAAATTTGCAGGAAAAATATTATTTATGTTATAATAATAATTCAGTTATTTTAATTAAACAGCACATTGAGGCTAATAACTTTTACATCTTAATTAAATTTGTCTCTTCAGTTCGGATATAAAAAACATTAAAGCAGTCGATAAAAAGAAACAATCAAAGGTGATAAGAGCTACTGCAGACAACTGCAACAGGAAGTAATACAAGCAACAAGGCAAACACGATAAAAGGTTTAAGTTTGGAAAATTATTCACTGAGCACGTTCGGTTGTTGCTATTGTTGTCAATTACTTAATCAGCACCATTAAAATGTGATGCAGACAAACAACAATTTTTGATTTTTCTTGATTTCAACATCAAACCGGAATATTTTCATTTCTACCGCACAACACCAAAACAAACAAAAAAACAAACAACAAAAATGAATATTCATTTATTCATTCGCTTTAATGTAAATATTACCTCCAACACGTCACATTTTGGTCTATTGTCATTGAACTTGAAAATTTAATTGGTGCAATATGCATTTACTTTTCCGTGTCTTTACATCTAGAGTAGCTTTCTGTTTTACTTTTCTGGTATGGAATCCAACAATATTCACATAAATGCATTTGCGCACCCATGAAGTAAAAATTTTTTTTTTGCTCTCATATTTATGTTTTCCTTCATTAACTTCAAATAATTTGACAGAATACAATAAAAATTGCTTTGTTGTTTGTTAGAGATAAAAAAGAAGATTGTGTTGAACAACACCAGCGGGTGTCCAACCTTTAACTTAAGATACATGAAATAAGCATTATTTGTTATTACAATAAAACAGTTCAATACAAAAGCAAGTAAGAACGTTATATTCGGCCTGGTCGAATCTTAAATACCCTCCAAATATTTAGCAAATAAAAACTCTATTTTTATTGTTATTTGAATCTTTTAATAAAAATGTTTAACCCGATTTGTCAGAGTTCCTTTAACACATTTATGTGCCCAATTTTAAAACTTTATTTTGATAGGGTCACTCCGGGAAGAGTCGTGGTGGAGACATCTCACCTTTGCTACAAAACACTAAAATTTAAATTGTTGGCATTATTAAGTGTAAATTTTTTTTTTAATTTTATTAAATTTTTACACTATCTTATAATAATATAATATCTTACGCCAACATCCACTAAAGAGGGCGGGGTCCCAAAATGAATTTGTCAGATTTTCTGGCCCCAATTTCAACGCTTTGGGCCTTTTTTGACATAAAAATATATCATTTGTTTAACAAAATTACAAAAAAAAAAACGTTTAAAAGTTTTGCTGCGTTTCAGAAATTGGTTTAGTTCTTCTTAGGCGAACGTTTTTCCCTCTGGCCCGATTCTGCCCATTTACGAACTTGCCAGTGCTATGCTTCAAAATTTATCTATACCAAATTTCAAAGGTATGCATCTTTCCGTTTTTGAACTTCCGCAGACACACGGACAGACATGCCTAGATTGCATCACTGGTCAAGAATATAGAGCGATGTTTCGCTGCGTTACATGCTTGTGGTCGTTTCTTGTAAAATATTACTTCTTATAATTTTTATTCAATATTTCGTTAACAGCTTGTTAACATATTTAGGAAATACAAATTTTCCGAAGTAGTGGCCGAAGTAGGAGTAATTTCAGTTTGAAAAGGCAAAAAGGTCCCTAGGGACCTTCTCACTCATCGGACGGTTAAGTTTTTACGACATAAGTGAGATGTCTCTTCCACGGCCCTTCCCGGACTGACCCTGTCAAAATTGTGCACAGAAATGTCTTAAAGGAACCCTGACGCAATAGGTTAAACATTTCGATTTATTTACTAAGTATTTGGTGGGTTCCTATTTTTTTTTTAATCTGGCTTTCTATATAAATTTCACCAACACATAGTGAAAAACTCCGATCATTAAATAGAAGATATTAAAATTCATTTGTATACGGTAATTCAAAAATGATCGCAATTGTAATATATTTATGCGATATTATTAGAAAATTCATAATTGGACTAGAAACTCATAGAAATTGTCATAAAAGATATAAGAGAATGTTTTACTTTTCTCTTGGAGTAACATCAATTGTCTTTCACCTATTGGATTTTGTAATGAGGAATTTACGTATTCACAAATAAATAATAATACAAGACATCGTTTTTATATAGAAACTACACCTGGTACTCATAGAGGCCAGTATCTTTTTTTGGGAGTTATGTGTTGAATTTTTTGTTTTTTGTTGTTTCCTTTGCATTTTATATGTTTAGATTAAAGTGTATTCCCCAATTTTTTCTATGTGTCATAGTTTGTCAGAAACATGAGGCAGCAGGATAATTATATCTAGGGTTCTTTTATTCTTAGAAACTTTGATAAAAGAAAATAATACCCACTATTACTTTTTATAAAGCCACAAACAACATAATCGCCTTTATTCTGTAACTATTTGTCAACGTCACTTCCGGAATAAAACACTTCTGTACTCTGTTTCTTAAGCAATTGGCAAGTACTAACAGCCTCTTACTGTATCCAACATGAAATTCACACCAACTCAGAAGTAGTTATTACTTGTCTATAAGAAGAATAGCTGTCGTTTTTTTTGATATCGTCTTGACGTGACGTTGACAAATAGTTACAGAATAAAGGTGATTATATTGTAAATTTATAAAAAGCAACCTTAAAGTTAGGCAGGTCAAAAGGTCCGTGACTTTTGAATTTTCAAGTCCCTTTCTGCCGAGCCATTTCTTCAAGTTTGGGAACGAGAAATAGTCACTAGGGGCTAAGTCTATATACTGAGGGACAATTCCTAGCCCAATTTAGGGATTTTGCCCTGAAAACTACTCAATTACGTACCCTCTATTGTGAGCAAACGCGGTAGCCATATTGCGGAAAGCACTGCTCCAGCCGACAGTCAACTGTCAGTTGACTTCTGTCAAAATTGAACAAACTGCATCATTTAGTTTGTATTTTGCAGCCATTGAAAGCAGACTACAGCAAGTTTTGAGAAGAAAATTAATGAAGTGAATTTCGTGTGGTTATAAGCATTATTTTTTGAGAAGAAAACCATCACTAAAATCAAGGCCAAGCTTGATAAATATTATGGAGACGCTGCACCCCCATTTCCATGGCAAAGAAGTGGTTTACGGAATTTCGATGTAGCCGCACGGAAGATGCCGAGCGTTCTGGAGTTGAGGTCTCCACCTGATTAACAATTTAAATATATCATGATATGGTTTTAGTCGATCGGAGATTGAAAGTCGGAGAGATTGTGAAAGCCATAGGCAGCTCGCGTGGATCAGTGGTTTTAATTCTGAATGATCATTTGGGTAACAGAAAGCATTCCATAAGATGGATGCCCCTTTTGCTCACAATCAAGAGGGACACGTGCGGTTTCCATGGCAAAAATCCACGAATTAGGCTACGAATTTCTCCCTTGTCTGCAGTATTCTACAGACTTAGCGCCGCGTGACGGACGGACGGACATGCTCAGATCGTCTTAGATTTCATCACTGATCAAGAATATATATACTTTATGGGGTCTGAGAGGGATATTTCGATGCGTTACAAACGGAATGACAAAGTGAATATACCCTCCAAATTCTTTTTTGAAGGGTATAAAAAGAGCTTCCAAAAAAGTCGGTAAGATCCTGAACTAGTGATCATGAAGTAGTACAAATCTAGATAATTTCTAATGATTTTTACATGGGGTTGACATTGCCAGAGTGTGCTGGTGGCTGCAATAGTTAACACGAGAGTATGAAGCCGAGAGTCGCGAGTTCGACGCCGCTGTCGGTAATGAATATTGTGTCTAATTCTTCTAATCTATATTATTGTATGGTTGTTTTAGTTTTTGTCGGCCTGTTTCAGCGATTGAAGCATATCACTGGTCACGGAACATAATTGATAACGATTGACACCACCGTGTACTAAAGAGCAGATGTACAGCAGCCTCCTTCCTCGCACATAGGGGTATTTTGCCAATCTTGCCGGACATTAATATTTTTGTTTGTTTATATTGCGTCTAAAAAGTTATTAGGTGCCCCTACATTGACGAAACTTGGCAGATATATGTAATATGGTCATAGACTATTTAAGCTGGAAAAAAGGATAAATCGGGCCAAGGGCAAAAAAGTTCCCCTTAGAAGATATAATCCAACCTCTGAAAAATAAAATTTTGTTTTAAGTTTTCCGCTACTTTTGTTTAGAAAACGGAACTGTTAACGACGGCGAAAGTTCAGAAACCTAAACATGGAACCAGGAGATCGTAAAATCAACTTTTTTCCCTGCCCCCTTTTGTGGGCGGTGGCATTTTATATTATTTGCAAAAATAAGGTAAATATTAAAAGGAATGAATTACTTACGCGTTATTACGCGGTAAGAATGGTCAAATACCCTATGTACGTCGGCCCTGCAGCGAAAATTCGTTGGCGAACTTAAAGTTGAAATAGCAGCAAAAAAATTCTATATATTTTCATCTGTCTTCATCTTTTTTTATGCCTTTTCACTGAATCCGAGGTCATATTCATGATGTTGAGTAAATCTGATTTTTTTATGTACTGTTGGCTGAAGTAGTAGAACACGAGACTATGAAGCGGAGGGTCGTCAGTTCGAGCCCGCGCTGAGTTATGAAATATTGTGTTGAATTCTTCTGAACAGCATTAGTGCGTGGTTGTCTTCGTTGTTGCCAGCCTGTTTCAATGATGAAGGCATAGTCACTGGTCACTGAACATAATTGGCAGCGACTGACACGATCATGTACTTAAAAGCAGGGTAACAGCACCCACCTTCGTCGGACCTGTAGCAAAAATTAGCCGGCGAAGTAAAAAAGGTTGAAATAGCTACAAAAAAAACTGTCTATCTTCTCATCTTTCCTAATCTGTTACTATCCCCTCGTTTTCAGTTCCGGCGCAATGCATTGCATATATAGGGGTCATCCCCTGAGTGCTGGTCCAAGATAACAAAAAAAAAAAAAAAAAAAAACTGGAAGAAGTGGTTCGGCAGAAAGAGATTTGACTCCAACAACGAAATCATCTCACAAACAAATGCCTCTTTTGATGACCCCAATAAATCATATTTTTCGGAAGAAATAAAAAATTAGGGTAACATCGGACAAGGTGTATAGAGCTCAAAAGAGATTATGTGGAAAAATAAAATGCATAACTTTTAATATAAAAATTTGTGTTTCTTTCAAAACGTCACCGACTTATTGACCCACCCTCGTATTATTAATAAATATGTACTTATTTTGAAAAGCTAAAGATAAAAAAAAAATTAGCATTAAAACAATTTTGTACTACAAGTTTTCTATTCGTTTTAAGACATTTATTTATTGACTATAATTTACAAATCCATTTAGGAAAATTAAGATAAGGGAAATCGGAGATATTTCAATGAATTCCCACGATATATAATCTGTTTAATTCCCAATGATTTTATTATCTTTAGCAGTAGTAATTGGTAGCTTGTTATTTCTTTTATTCCTAAATCTTTTAGTATTTTTATTAATTTATTACAAGCAGGCAAATAATACAAATTTTTAAATGTGGATTTGAACAATGGCTTTATAATAGTTTTTAGTGGTTGTATTTCCAACATTCGAATTGTTTATTAGACAAAAATTTCATTATCATTTTGACTGCAAATGCTTTTACTGACAATAGACAAGACAATTCATTTACCTCTCACCAGATTAAAATGAATTCATATTTAAATATATAAAAAGTTATATGAAAAGAATTCAGGTGATTATTGAAATACATTCGAGGAGTTTTTGACTGCTAGTGAATATTTAATTAAAAAGCTTACAACGTAAATAAATATAACAATACTAAATTGTGATAACAAAACACTGCGGCGGATTATCACTTCCACAGCAGTTTAAGGTAAACTGGTCCATTTGAATATCAAGGTTATTATATATTGAAAGCCTTTTTGGTTATTTAAATTTTTTCAAATATAAAACACGAATAGGCACTAATTTACTATAAATATAAAGTTGTAAAGTGCATGTTGTAAAGTGCAGCGTATAAAACACATCCTAAATGATGTTGTCCTGTAGTAGCGAGCAAGCGGATGTTATTGAATGACTTCACTCACAATGGAGTGACAGTTTTTTTTGAAGTGTCATTAACTCAGATTACTTTGTTGTACATGTTTGTTGTATGGACTTTTTCTTACGAGTAGCCATTATTTACAAATAACGCTAATGGATTTCGGTCATTGTTTGATTTTTAATTAATTGTTGAAATAATAAAAAAGTTGTCCACTTCATTGTATAAGTGAACGATTTTTTTTGCCGTCTTTCTTTTGAAAGAAAAAGTTGTCATATATGAATCTATAACAATTTGTGCTCGTGCATACTCACATTCGTCTCCATATTGTGTGTGCAGTATAAGACAACAATAAATGCTATTGGCAGAAATATAGTCTAGTAACTAGACTCTAGTCTTATTAATTTTTACAAAAGAGCCAGTAGCAGCAAACAATCCAGTTTAATTTTTCGTAGTACACAATTACAAGCAAAAGTTATTTGCAACACAATATAAAGAAGATATTTTATTAACTTTTGGAACTTTCTTGTAACAAAGTGAAGTATTTGTATTAAAGTTAATCGTGGAAAAATGAACAGAATTTATATGTAAGTAAATTAAGAAGAATTTGTTTTTTTTTAATTCAAAAAGACATGATAAATATTCCCAGTCCCAAAGGAAAGTGAACATGAACTTTTAATTATGCAACTTACACAGCAAAGCAGAACAGCTGATTTCGACAGCCGCTACACTTTCCTCATCAGTACTCATGTTTATTTTTTAGTTTGTTACCACTTATGGAATAGCTTAGTTGAATATGATAAAAGAAATTGCATACGAGAACTGTATCAAACCGATGGTAACACACTTCACCGTGTTGCCGTTTAATTATTTTTTTCATGTCCCATTTTTTGAACGTGTTTGTTCCATTGTACCTAATACAAACTTTAATTTCATCTGGAAGCTTTCAGTTTATTTTTCTGCAGCATTCAGAAATTTAGAAAAATAAGTTATAGCATTTAATTTAATTTGTTAAAGAGGTACCCCTTTGCTAAAAAATTGGCCAAAAATTTTATTTGCTTCAATGCATGCGACTTAAGCTTTTTCGGAAGCTTTTTCGCATTTGAAACTCCTTTCAATACTTAGTTATTAGAAATAAACGCCTTTTGGCCAAAAAAGGGTTAAATTGTGTTTCATCCAAAAAATCGATTTTTAGCAAAGGGGTACCCCTTTGCTAAAAAATTGGCCAAAAATTTTATTTGCTTCAACGCATGCGATTTAAGCTTTTTCGGAAGCTTTTTCGCATTTGAAACTCCTTTCAATACTTAGTTATTAGAAATAAACGCCTTTTGGACAAAAATGGGTTAAATTGTGTTTCAGCCAAAAAATCTATTTTTAGCAAAGGGGTACCCCTTTCCTATAAAAATTGGTCAAAAATTTTTTTTGCTTAAATGCATGCGACTTAAGCTTTTTCGGAAGCTTCTTCGCATTTGAAACTCCTTTCAATACTCAGTTATTAGAAATAAACGCCTTTTGGGCAAAATTGGGTAAAATTGTGTTTCAACCAAAAAATTGATTTTTTGCAAAGGGGTTAGCCTTTCCTAAAAAATTGGTCAAAAATTTGATTTGCTTCAATGCATGCGACTTAAGCTTTTTCGGAAGCTTCTTCGCATTTGAAACTCCTTTCAATACTCAGTTATTAGAAATAATCGCCTTTTGGGCAAAATTGGGTAAAATTGTGTTTCAACCAAAAATTTGATCTTTTGCAAAGAAAAATTATCACTTGTCTTCAAATTTTTGATAAGAATTAATTACTCTTGACAATTTCTTAGCATTCTCTAGGGCGTATAATATCGATAGAACATGTCAATAGTTGGTTGGTTGCTGTCGAAGAAGAGTCGATGTCGTCATTCATAATAGGGGTCTCAGTTAATTTATTAAGCGTATGCTTTGCTTGTTATGGGTTAAGTATATTATACTTTTTTGTAGGAATTGTTGAATTTTGGTTCATTTTTTTTTAATAGATATACACTTTTGATGCTGTTTCTTTAACTCTGACGAAGTTAACAGCATATCACAAAGACTGAAATGAAACACTTTTGGATATAAAATATAAAGTTATTTTCTCCAAAACTTTTGCTTATGTTACTAAAAACATACGTTTCTAAAAGTGAATAAAAGATGTGTTAAAATTTTTTAAGCTAATATAAGTTTTGTAGCCTCCGCAAAAATCGGTCTGACAGACCGGCAGCGAGTATACGTGTTTAATTTTTTGACGTGAGTATAGGAAGGTTAAAAACACTAAACACGTGCATATAAAATTTCCAAAGCCCAAAAATATTATTCCGCACAACACACGATATTTCTGTTTGTAAGCATTAATTGCTGCACTTTGATTTTTTGCTTATCTCTAAGAAAATGTTGATTTAAAAATATTTGCTATCTTTTTGCTTCAAGACACCGTCATCTACACGGTTTGATTAATAACAGCTTCCATGGAATTAAGTCAATGTGTTGCAAGCGACAATAATTGTAATTACTCGCAATAATCTTTGCAGTTCTGCGGCTGGTGTTTTTTAAACAGCAGCAAAGTTTAACAGCAAACAATTTCTTTGCTGAGATTTGCTGTGAAAAACTCTTAATTAAGAAACTATAACAACATAATAGATGGTTTAACACACAATACACATGGTGAAAATTTTAAACAGCATTTTAGATGTGAGCAGTTCAGTCGCTAGTATTTGTTAACTGTTCGTATTTGTTTACATTTAATTATTTAGTCCGCCTTACAATAGATACAAATTAATAATTTAAAAGTCATTTAAGTCTTAGTGATAACAAAATTTAACTAGGTCAAATAAATATTCAAAGCAGTAGAAATCCATACGTATGTGTTTCACTGGCTTGTGCATTTAATCACAGCCGCAGTTTGTTGGAAATTAAGCAAAACTATTTCTTTACAGCTGTTGGCCAAAAACGATCAATAATAATTTTAGTATTAGCAGTTTCAAATTCGTATGTATTTGCAATATTATTTTTTATTTTTTTGGCTTTAAGCATGTTTACATGTTTTCAAAAATAGAAAAAACACACAAAGCATGCATGTAAATATTTGACTGCAATATCCTCGTGCCAAAAAAAATATGAAAAAAAAATATTAAAAAATATACATGGAAAAAAGTGTGTAGCCCGATCAACTAGAAGTATCTGGCTGATATGAATCAACTGAAAGACAACGGCCAGTAAAAAATAATCTTGATACACTCCATAGTTTAAAAAAATCCCAGACATGAACTTCGAAACGGCAGACATACTTTTTGTCCATTAGAGCGCTTTTATTTTTTACTAAATTAATTTCGTTGTAGTTTTATTATAGCTTCTAATTTGTTAAGTATGCAACTACTCGCACACTGTCTTGCGTAGTTTACTTCATATTGTGATTGCAGTTGTTGTTATGTGAGATTAGCGGTGACTGTCAACATACAAAAAAACTTATTGTTGTCGATATTATATTATGTACTTTCCTTTTGGTTCGTTACAAATTTGCTGCAGCTTTAAAAACAAGTGAAAACTGAGGCAGCAGCTTCGAGAACCTGTTGCTGATGACATAGCAGAGACATAAACCCTAATTATAATATACGCAATTTTTTCATGCCATTAATTACAATTGGGGTATTCACACTGTAGTCATAAAGTCATAAGCCATAAAATAATAGCACTAAAAATATGACTAGTGTGGACAACCCGTCACAACTTAGTGTGCTATTTCAAACATCGATCAGCTGATAAGAAAGCAACGCATTTGTAATTAGATATTATCAAAGCAAGAAAAAAATCAAGGCAATTGTAATAAAGTTGTTTGAATATGAGAAAAACTCCATTTCTATTTAAAATTATTAAATTTGTATTCTGGTGCACAGGAATATCTAAATGAATTTGTATGTATAAACTAAACAGTTTTTGCGATTTAGTTCTCTTTTAATTTTTTTTATGTTATAAAAATGTGATTTAATGTACAGACAAAGAGGTATGACTAATTTTTTAGCCGTTTTTTAGGGTTGAATCATATATCAGTGACGGCGGTAAACATATATAATCGCCGTCTCACCTAAAGATTTTCAACCGTTCGACTCAGATCTCTAGAGCTATTTTATGACAAAATAAACATATACCTGAAAGGTTGCTATTATTTTATTACTTTTTTGTATGCAGCACAACAACAACTTTTTTAAACTGGTCTAAAATATTATGACTTTATGACAATATGACCAAATAGCACGAAGTGTGAATACCCCAAATATGTTTATCGATCGATTGCCTATTTGAGTTTATCGCACAAATTATATTTTTCTGAGACGAAAAAATCTCAGTAACTTCTATAAAATTCTACAAAATGACATACTCGATTGCACCTTTTTGGCAAATTCAATATTACCCGTATTCAAGTATTCCAATATAGAAAACGGTTGATCCCAAAGGCTATCCCCTCAACTTCCTTGTAATTTTAATCGCCAAAAGATGCTATTATTTTAATTTTCAATCTGCTATAACTTTTGAATGGATTAGCCGATTTTCACGTGATTGATATTGTTCTTCGAGTGCAATATGCATATACCTGCGGTGCACCATTTCATCAGTTCCATTCTTCACTACTGTTCTCCTATAAATCTGGCGGTATTGCTTCAATGGTGACTGGAATATTAGCATCCAATGCTTCACTAGCTGGTGGTTTCCCAGCATAAGCACGTGACCTAACAGATCCCCATAAAATGTAATCCAGGCACATTATATATTGTATAGCTCATAGCACTGTCCTGTTGAAATCTTATATAGTCCTATTCGTAACTCTACATAATTAATCGTTAGACAAACCCGATTACTGAAAACTCGGCGGAATCGCCAAATTAGAATAATCCATCACACTTTGTGTAACAGAAGCGATCTTTTTGGGCTGACCACATCTGAGAGGCTTCCAATCTCTTAAAATTATGTTATAATCTTGGCATCTACTTGTACAGTAGGTCGATTACCACGACTATAAATACACCATGAAGCGGTAATCATTTGCTAAACGATTATTATTCGTAAATGCCAAACTTTACACTCAATAAATGAAACTTGAGATAACAAATATTTAGCAGTTGAAAGAGTTGCTAGACTGACGGTTTCGAAATCACAAAATTAACAGCCCATTGTTTATACACAAATGCTGAGCATTTCGTTTAAATTGCACACATTTTTTTATAAGAAAAAAAGGAGAATTTCAGTTCCTCTTTGGAAGTAAATGTTCTAAACATCAATATATTATAGAAAACTAATTATTTGTCTGACTAATTAAAAAGAAATGCTATTTAACTATGCGAACAAAATGAAATATACATTGAAAATTCTGATTTTGTAATGCAGTCAATTTAAATTCCTTTAATTTTTATGAACAAACAATATTAAAACCCAAAATGGCATAATGACAAAATTAAGTGAGTTGTAAAATGATTGCCAAAAATAAAAATAGACTGCATGTGAATAGAAGCTGAATACAAAATTAAAATTAGATTTTCTATATCAAGACTACGCCGTTCATTAATCATAAATGGAAAGGGTTGGGTGATTTTAAAAAAACTCAATTAAAAAACAAACAAACGAACAAACAATCAAAGATACTGTCAAATAAAAAAAGAGATTAAAGCAAAAACAAACTTAAATGTGAGTTGGCAGTTTCATGCAAATAAAAGTGGGTTTTTACTCAAGACAGCAGCTAAAATTATTATCATTTTCTTAAGTGCACAATAACCAAGAAAATTCAATTATTTTTTAGAACTGGCATATTCGTGATCTTAAAAAGTTATTGCAGCCCAGAGCGTAAAGTGTGCCAAGTTTGTAAAATAATTGCGTCTGCTGTTCGTGCCGCACTTCCATGATCGCTGGCTGCTGTTTATTATTGTATGACATTCTCCCACCGAACGCATATTATTGTGCTTTTTGCACCGAATTTTTGCGGTTGTTTATGTTTTACACTAGCAATCACTTTGAATAAAGTTCAGGGTTTTATGTTTTTGTTACGCCTTCGCTAACGATTGACAATTTATTTTAATTCATTTTTACTTTAATTTTCAGTAGTGGAAAATTTCAAATAATTTTCTTATTTTTATGTTTTTTTTTTGTACAGTGAGGATCGAAAAAAATTAAGAAATATTGCATTCATATTTTATGTTGGGGGTCAAGCAATATCTATTCAGCACCAATTGAAGAGTCAGACATTCGCCTTAATTGAGTTTATAGCAATTACAAGCATTATTGAGCTCAATTATCAATACAAAATTTTAATTAGCTAATTGATCAATTAACGATTAATTGTCTATAAAATTGAGCAAGGTCTAAAATGCATCACTGTAAAAGTTTGTTTAGTGTGCACCATAATGCCTACTGAACAAACTTTATGGAATTTGACAACTCATTCATATGTAAACAAAATTCACAGAAAAAAATGGCGAGTTAAGTTGAGGGTGAGTTTTTAAAATTAAATTTTTTAATTAACAATGAAAACACATGAGAGATAAAAATATTGTTTCGTACAACAACAGGTCCAAAGGCAAAAAGAAAACGCATTTTATGGAACGACGCCAGTGAAGCAGCAATGTAAACAACACATTTTGTCAGCTGCTGTCAAACGCTAATTGAGTTAGCTATATTGAGTATGTTTGAACATTTTTCAATTAACTTATTATTGACTCAATTTAAAATGCATGTCTGAACACCATATTATATTCGACCGGTTCGAATCTTAAATACCCTACAAATATTTAATAAATAAAAACTCTATTATTATTCTTATTAAAATTTACGTTTTTATGGTATTTGGCTTAAATACCATAAACATGTTTGCAATGTGTGGGGAAGAGCATGACTGAGACATCCTCGTGCAAAAAAGGGAACGAGATAAGTTAAAAATGTTTAACCTGCTGGGTCACAGTTCCTTTAAGATATTTCTGTGCCCAATTTTAAAACCCTATACTGGGTCACTCCGGGAAGGGAGGTGGGAGAGACATCCCACCTAAGTCGTAGAAACTTAATAACTAAGTTTTCGGGGTGATTAAGAGTGAGCATTTTTTTTTTTGATAAGGCCATTTAGGGAACAAAGGGGCTGTAGGGATAGGACAGGGGAAGATCAGCGAACATATTACTTTCATCGTAAAAGCTTATAAATTAAATTTTTAAGGAATGTAAGCTTAAGGAATACAATTTGTTGAATATTTACACTATTTTTCCATATAATATGTAATTTCCCACTAAACGGGCGGAGTCCAAAAATAGATTCTATCGTATTTTCCACAGTCGGATGGATGTTCATTATTAGATATCATCACTTATCAATAATATATATATTTTATGGCGTTAAATTCTTTTTTGTCGAAAATAAAAACTGTTAATTTTTTCAACGGGCTTAACTTCGAAACTGCATGAATGCAAATGACGTACTAACCAAAAAGGTAATAACTTAAAAATATGAATGTGATAACTTCTCATATTCAATTTTCGTTAAAATATTGGTTAAATAGTTGATATTCCTACTAATTAGCACCACTTGCAAAAGTTGAAAAATTGAACAAAGAACGCTGATGAGATGGCGTAGCGGCCTGCTGGTTTGATGACTATTGAAAATATTCTTAATATTCCAATCTTAATATAAAAAAAATTAAATAGAATTTGAACAAATTCATTTATTAATAAAATAATAAAAAATCATTTGCAGTCATGTAGATTCGAACTTAAGCCCGTTGAAAATATTAACAATTTACATAAGAAAGTTCGACTAATAAAAATTCATACATAATTTAAAAAAGAAAATAAAAACTCTATTTTGTCGCCGTCGCTCTGGCATGGGCCGTGGGCGGAGACATTTCACCTTTGCCATAAAACACTAAAAATAAATTTTTGGGGTAATTAAGTATAAAAATGTTTGTTGTTGATAGGGTCGTTTATTAAGGAAAGGGGTAGGGGTAGGGCAGAGGAGGATCCGGTAACGTCTCAGCTTCGTCATAAAAGCTTAAAAATTTTATTTTTAAAGAATGTAGGCTTAAGTAATAAAATTTGTTAAATTTTGATAGTATTTTTGCGTATAATAACGCCCACTAAAGGGTGGGGCTCAAAATTTTTATTTTTTATTTTAACGCCTTGGGCATTCTTTGACATAAAAATGTATCATTTGCTTAACAAAATAAAAAAAAAATAAAACTTTTTTTTTTATCTTGGACCAGCACTCAGGGGATGACCCCTATATATGCAATGCATTGTGCCGGAACTGAAAACGAGGGGATAGTATTGAGGGGACAGAATAGGAAAGATGAGATGATAGACAGTTGTTTTTGTAGCTATTTCAACCTTTTACTTCGCCGGCTAATTTTTGCTGCAGGGCCGACGAAGGTGGGTGCTGTTACTCTGCTTTTAGTACATGATAGTGTCAGTCGCTGCCAATTATGTTCAGTGACCAGTGACTATGCCTTCATCATTGAAACAGGCTGGCAACAACTAACACAACCACGCACTAATGCTGATCAGAAGAATTCAACACAATATTTCATGACTCAGCGCGGGCTCGAGCTCACGACTCTCCGCTTCACCCAAACTTAAAAAATTATGTTGTTTTTTAAAGGTTGGTTTAGTTATTCTTAGGGGAACTTATTTCTTTCTGGTCCTATTTACGACCTTTACCTGTACTCGCTCTCAAAATTTATCTATTCCAAATTTCAAGGGGCTAACTCTCTTCGTTTGGACTGAATCGTGATTTGCACAGGCGGACGGACTGGTATCACCAGATTTCATCACTGATCAACGATATATGTACTTTATGGGATCTTCGAGGGATATTTCGCTACGTTACGCACGGAATGACAAAGTAAGTACACCCTCCAATTCTTTTTTGGAGGATACAAAATCAGACAAATGCCATATATTATTTTTAACTTCTTGATTTTTGATGATTTCTTTTCTAGAAAATATGTAATACTTTTTCTCAAAAAATTTTATATAAGAGCAGTTTAAAAGCAATAGTAAAGTTTGATAAGGTATTAGTTCTTAATAAATGCACTATCTCCAAATGACATGGTATTGTAATGTTTAGTCTGAAGTGTCAGGATAAAATATCACAATTAGCCTGATTGTGTATGGCGTTGGCGTTTACGCCAAAGGCTTTTTTTGTACTCGATTAAAGAAACACACAAGCAGTTTTCTTTAATATACGCCTGAATTGTAAACGCCAATACCTTATCTATCTATTTATTTATTTTGACCAATTAACACTTACTTCATATTACTATGGTCGACATTTCCACTATCCAACAAAGTTTTTATTTTCCAATCCATTGCACATTTGGCAGTAATACATTTAAGCATTTAGACACAAATTGCAATTTTCTATTTAAATATTATGGCAACCAAATCACAACATCATATATCCAATTTATATTTTACGCCACAGATCGTGTTTATTGAAAACTGCACAAAATTTACTAATCATGCCACCTGAGGCTTATGTATTTCAATTTGTTCCATTCTTGTGCATTTTACAATAATCATTCTAGTCTAATTAGAACATCAACAAGTGGAACAACATGAACAACATGCTGCTGGTTACGAGAAAGATCTAATCAAGAGAAATGCTGACATTAAATGAAACACAACTCAAAGCGCATTAAATACAATTAATTGCTAATCATTAGCAGAGTTGGAAACAATAAGAAACTTTGTTTAAGATTGATGTGATTGCACTGAAATGCGGTCATTGGAAAAACACATATACGAGTATATGATTAAAATGAGTTTGATGTTAAAATTGATTAATCTATTAAGCTTTTCAGCAAAAATATATCTTAGCAGCAATCGTTAATATAAAACTAAACGACTAGTTAAATATTTGTTTGACTGTAAAGAACAAAATATATGAAATAGTCCTTACGTTTAAACAGAAATTAAATGCTTACTTATCTACTTGCTTGTAGGTAAAAGATATACGATCAATAATTAAGAATAAAAGTTAGACAGAAAAATATTTAAACTTAGTTGAAATATTTTTTTAGCCATTTGATTATGCAGACAAACCAGTCACTTCTGGAGCATTGGGAAAAATACTAAAAAATTGGGCTGATCGAACGGCCCATGCAACTTATATGCCGGAAATCATATATGTGACCTGGTCCACGAAAAGAGACCTCTGCGCCGAAAAGAAGTTATTTAGAAAAACGCGTTTAAAAAAAGCGCTTCGTTTTTCCGTGTTTTGCGCATGGTTATGCAACTCCTCCTTCAACCTGATCATCTGGCGATGTATTACGACTCTCTGTTACTTTGTACGATGTTCACTATGCCTCTATGAAAATTATTTCAATGTTTTGGATTTAAGCCGATAGAATTGAATCTATTATTTATTATTGATGTGTTAACATCTATACGCGCGCCTCTAGGGCAGTAAACTATCAGTTTCAATACATACGCAAGTGTAAGGTGTAAGATGTAAGAGTTTGTTTGTTGTTGTTGCTTGGCATTCGGTATTGAAAGTGATTATTGGGCGATTTTCATATAATTTTCCCACGCGATTTTCTCCGGAAATTCATAGCCGATTTTATTAATTTTTGGATTAGAACGCTAGTGCGGGTTTCGACGAAGAGTTTAGGCCAAAAATTAAGGCGATCCGATATCGGCGAGCGGAGATTTAAGTGTTTTAATTCGGAGTATTAATTTGGAGTTATATTAAAAAAGTGTTTTAAGTTGATCTTCGGTTTTGTCTTATGCATAGCAAAGAGAATAGTGACAAGGTTATACGTACATATATAAAAATGAGATAGCAAGACAGCAACGTATGTAGCTTATGTACAAACATAACAATGTATGTACATTTGTCTGTTGCTTTGCATTCTCTTTGTTTTTTGTGGGTTTAATATAAAATAAATAAGCAAAAAGGTGTTAACACATCGCCCGTGAGATCGAACACTCATTGATTTTTTTATTTAATTTATTTGTTTATATCACATTTTTAAATTTTTTCACTAATTATATTCATCTTTACAGGTTATTTGAAAAAAAACTAAAAGACATAGAAACTTGCTGATTGCGGCATTTGAAAGAGCAATTTGTTTCCTATAAGAAACACTCAAAAAGTAAAAAATAATTTTTTCGGCGCAGAGGTCACTTTTCGTGGAGCAGGTCACATATAAGAAATAAATGCAATGAAATAAAATCTTGTCTTGTAAAGTGTGGGCAAATTTGAGCTTAACAAGTAAATTGGCTCTCAAACAGAATTTCTCAACAGAAGGGGATAGGGCAGAAACAGGCAGTCATAAAACTCTAAAAATAAATGCATGGGATAATTGTATACAAAATTAAACAAATTTATTTTTTGGTAGGGTCATTTAGGGGGTGAAGGGAGAGGAGGGGGTAGGGCAGAAATCGGCAGTCGAAAAACTCTAAAAATAAATGCATGGGATAATTGTATACAAAATTAATTTTTTTTATTTTTTTTGGTAGGGTCATTTAGGGGGTGAAGGGGGAGGAGGGGGTAGGGCAGAAACCGGCAGTCGAAAAACTCTAAAAATAAATGCTTGGGATAATTGAATACAAAATTTATTTTTTTGGTATGGTCATTTAGGGGGTGAAGGGAGAGGAGGGGGTAGGGCAGAAACAGGCAGTCATAAAACTCTAAAAATAAATGCATGGGATAATTGTATACAAAATTAAAAAAAATTATTTTTTTGGTAGGGTCATTTAGGGGGTGAAGGGAGAGGAGGGGGTAGGGCGGAAATCGGCAGTCAAAAAACTCTAAAAATAAATGCATGGGATAATTGTATACAAAATTAAAATTTTTTTTTTTTTGGTAGGGTCATTTAGGGAATGAAGGGGGAGGAGGCGGTAGGGCAGAAATCGGCAGTCATAAAATTCTAAAAATAAATGCTTGGGATAATTGTATACAAAATTAAAATTTTTTAATTTTTTTTTGGTAGGGTCATTTAGGGGGTGAAGGGGGAGGAGCGGGTAGGGCAGAGTAGTACCAGGTTTCGTCTCAGCTTCGACGTTAAAGTTTAAAAATTTTATTTTTAAGGAATGTAGGCTTAAGTAAAACAATTTGTTATATTTTTATGCTATTTTTGCATATAATAACGCCCACTAAAGTGGGCGGGGTCCACAAATAAATTTTTTTATTTTATTGCTCCAAGTTTAAGGCGTTGGGCTGTATTTGACATAAAAATATATCATTTGCTTAACAAAATAACCAAAAAACTTTAAAAATTATGTTGTTTTTTCTGGGTTGGTTTAGTTCTTCTTAGGGGAACTTTTTTCCCTCTTGCCCGATTTAGCCCATCTCCGAAGTTAACCTGCTCTAAGCTTCAAAATATATTTATAACAAATTTCAAGAGTCTAGCTTTTTTCGTTTGGACTGAATCGTGATTTCCACAGACGGACGGACGGACGGAGGAAATGCTCAGTTCGTCTTAGATTTCATCACTGATCAAGAATATATATACTTTATGGGGTCTCAGATGGATATTTCGCTGCGTTACAAACGGAATGACAAAGTGAATATACCCTACAAATTCTTTTTTGGAGGGTATAAAAATATCTCTAATTGAACCACCCATTATTTACTAACCCCCTTATTCATAAAAATTATGAGGGTCTAATAACAGCGTAATAAAAAAAATTTCATATGAAATTTGCTCTATTACACTCTTATAAGCCCCTCATAATTTTTATGAATAAGGGTGTAAATATGTAGAAGATATTTAAGATTCGATCCGGTCGAATATGACATTCTTACTTGTTCATATTGAAAGGGTTAGAGCGCAAGAGATCCAAAGGACTAATACATAATATTGAGGATAAATAGATTAATTTTAAGCTGCTGGAATTGCAGGTTACTTTTTAGATCGCTTATACTCGGAATTTACCTCAGCTTCAACTAGGAATTCCATATGTTAATCCCCTTGTTTTTTAAACTCCTCGTATAGAAACAATACAAGACAAGTGTTCAAGTGTAAATGATCTGTTTTGCTCAAACGTTGAGTTCTACTGCATTAATTTTTATTTATGGGGTTCTTACTTATAATTTTATATTTTTAGCGATGCAAATAAATTTATAAAAAAAAATTTACAAGATTTGGCTACTCATGAGGTACATAAACCGTGTTAACTCTCCCCTTCGAAATAACAGGTTTACAGATCCTCTTTACTTAAAATGATGATGCTGAATAACAACCAGCAAATAATCAATTAGAGTTTCATGTTAATCCATTGAAATCAACTCGAACAATAAAATACTATTTTTAATTAGTTAAACTTCCTTTATTCATTTTTGCCATAAAAATCACTAGATTGTCAATAAATTTTCCATATTAATAGTTACAGCTCAATAACATTTTAGTTGAGCTAAAAACTGACAATTTTTTATAAGTAACATTTCCAATAAAAGCGGATTTTCAAAGTAATTCAGTGATAAAATAAAAAGGAAAAACTAATAGGAATGCATTAATTTTAATTCAAAGCATCAGTCTGCAGCGAAAAATAATATCAGTGTTACTTGAAATTGCAAAAAAAAAACATGTAATTGCCACAGACTGTTTGGCAATAAATTGCTCGAATTATTCAATTAATTATAAAAATTACAAAATATCAATTCCTACGTAATGCAAGTATGCAAAGTGTTTTGGTTGCCACCAACTCTTGTTAAGCACCCTTTAGACACGAAATCCAGTTTAAGACAAATTGTGTTTAGTTTTTGTTCGTTTAAATTACCCTCATGTGGATACACAAGCCAGTCATTTCCACCAGCCAACCAGATCAGACAGCAAACTCTTGCTCTGTTTTAGTCAAAAACAGTGTCAATGTCTTCATACGTGTGCGTTGTGGACCGTACATTTTTAAATTTTATCCCCCAAATATTGACATACAATGCACATACATATTTAACACATTTTCCTTGGAAAAAATTAGCTTTTTACATGCTCCATAAAATAAACTTTATCTACAAATGCGTTTCTGGCAATTTCTATACGCAAAAGTTACGCCGTTAAAGTGTTAGCCGCAGTAAAAGTAGACTAAAATGGCTTTTTTGCGGTCAGCTAAAATTCTGCTAAATTATCTGTTGGCTAAATTAAAGCAACAACTGAAAATAAACAATCTTACATGTGAAATATTAAAAACAAGATTTTTCCAGACGAAACTAACACACTCGCAATCATATTTTCTTCTTTTTTTTCAATCGCAAGTAAGTTTTCTTAAACTAGGTCTAATATTTATTTTATTAATTAATAGCATGAATTTATTAAGAAAAATAATGGATGTAGCGATCTCCGAAATCAGGTCTGATGTGTTTGTCGAAATAAATAGATTTTCTATATGTGATTTATTATTTGAATTGAATTTATTTTGATATAAAGAGGTTTCTGTTAAGCAGGAGTTCATGACTCTTAGCTGTAATGAATTGCATAGGAAACAAAAATATTTTCAAAATTTTCTGTGCTTATTTTTATACCCTCCAAAAATACATATGGAGGCTAAATTCACTTTGTCATTCCGTTTGTAACACAGCGAAATATCCACCTGAAAATCGCTCTTAAAATTTGGTATAAATAGCACAGGTTAAGTTCGGAGATGGGCTAAATCGGGCAAGAGGGGAAAAAGTTCTCCTAAGAAGAACTAAACCAACCTCTAAAAAACAACATAATTTTTAAAGTTTTTTTTTTGTAATTTTGTTAAGCAAATGATATATTAAATTTGGAGCCATAAAATAAAAAAAAAATATTATTGGACCCGCCCCCTTTAGTGGGCGTTATTATATGCAAAACTAGTGTAAAAAATTAACAAATTGTTTTACTTAAGCCTACATTCCTTAAAAATAACATTTTTAAGCTTTAATGACGAAGCTGAGACAATGTACTACTCTGCCCTAGCCCCTCCTCCCCCTTTGCCCCTTAAATGACCCTAACAAAATAATTTTTTTTTTTAATTTTGTATATAATTATCCCAAACATTTATTTTTAGAGTTTTATGACAAAGGTGAACTGTCTCTTCCACAGCCCTTGCGAGAGCGCCCCCGACAAAATACAGTTTTAATATCCTCCAAAAATAATTGGACCCCATAAAGTATATATATTCTTGATCCACGATGAAGTCTAAGACGGTCTAGCAATGCCCATACGTCCGTCTTTGGAAAACACGATAGAGTTTGACCCCGCCCTCTTTAGCGGGTCCTGCAGTTACATATTATATGAAAAAATTGTGTAAATATTCAACAAATTGTATTCCTTAAGCCTTAAGTTTAAAAATTTAATATATAAGCTTTTAAGACGAAAGTAAGATATTCGTTGATCTTCCCCGGCCCTACCGCTCCACAAAATTTGCCCCCTAAATAAGCCTATCAAAAAAAATTTTACTGCCCTTAGTTAACCCGAAGGTTTAGTTTTTAAGTTTTTACGATTTGAGTGAGATGTCTGCCCCGTATAATTTCTGGGAGTGACCCTGTATGGAGTTTTGAAATTGGAAACAGAGATGTCTGAAAGGAACTCTGACCCAGGAAGTCAAACATTTTTAACTTATCTGAGTACCTTTTTTGATATAAAACGGAAAGATGTCGCAGTCATGCTCCTGTCAACACATTGGAAACAACCGTATTAAAATACATTTTTTTTTCTTGTTTACTTGAGCCAAATGCCATAAAAATTTAAATTTTAATATTTAAGATTCTACCCGGTCGAATATAACATTCTTAATTGTTTTTCTTCAAAGTTGATGCAATATTTTTTTTAAGAAAACAGAAAAGCATTAGAGACAAATTATCTGTGGGTGCTGTTGGCTGAAGTAGTAGAACATGAGACTATGAAGTGGAGGGTCGTGAGTTCGAGGCCGCACTGAGTCATGAAATATTATGTTGAATTCTTCTGATCAGCATTAGTGCGTGTTGTTGCCAGCCTGTTTCAATGATGAAGGCATAGTCACTGGTCACTGAACATAATTGGCATCGACCGACACTATCACGAAAAAAAAGCAGAGTAACAGCACCCACCTTCGTCGGCCCTGTAGCAAAAATTAGCCGGCGAAGTAAAAGGTTGAAATAGCTACAAAAACAACTGTCTATCTTCTCATCTTTCCTAATCTGTCCCCTCAATACCATCCCCTCGTTTTCAGTTCCGGCCCAATGCATTGCATATATAGGGGTCATCCCCTGAGTGCTGGTCCAAGATAAAAAAAAAAATCTTATGTGATTTCATGTATGTTAATTATTATCACTTAAGTGAAACAAAGACGCAGAGAATTAATGCAATGAATTAATTAGGAAGCATGGAAATATAATAAATTGAAAATACCTACAGGTAAATATAAACAAATGCTGGTACAGAAATAATAATAATAATAATAATAATAATAATAATAATAATAATGAGAATAATAATAATAATAATAATAATAATGAGAATAATAATAATAATAATAATAATAATAATAATAATAATAATAATAATGTGAGGTAGAGCAACATTAGACCAGTTCAGTAAATTATTACCAAAGCATTAAGCATGAATTAGGCGTGCTTTAGTTCTGCGACTTCTTCAAACAGTTACAATTTCCACTTAGATACACACTAATTTCCAAAGAAACAACTTTATATCAAATCAATGCTAATTTTTTTCGTAAACATTATGTTTCCTATGAAAAATATTTCTAATATCGAAACATGTTGTTTCCTAATAGATCCATATAAAAAACTTAAAAAAATACCCCCACTAGATTTCAAAAATATTTGCCTAGGACAACAGGTTTACACATACGAACTGAAAACAGATAAACAAGAACTGATCAAAACTTAATTTTAAATACAAGTACGAATGTCTTAGAAAAAACTTGTAGATGTGTACACTAATAGGAAACACGATATTTATGATACGAATTCAAAGAAGTACAAATTGCACACACGCAAAACTGAAATGATTTATGCAGAGCACGCACTGAAAATCAAAAGAAAAGCGAACAAGTATTTAAAACTTTTAACGCAAAACAGAAAACCATTTGGAACAATTTGTACGTACAATTATTCTGTGTCAAGTAAGTGGACGTAATTGAAACCCTACAGTTTTATTTCTGTTAAATAGGAAAAATTAATTCAGGACAAAAATAACATAACAAAGAATTTTATTATATTTTACTTCATTTATTTATAACCGAGGGCCTTTGCATCCATAAAAAGTTTATAAAAGTACTAATTAACTAACATCTAAGCTCTCTAAGTATTTACTGTCATATTCGTCCTTCCCTTGAAAATGTAATGAATAAATAAAAGTTTGTTTTTCAATTGTGACAACACCAACAACATGATACTTTTGGCATTTAGTTTTTTGACGTATTCGCAGCAGATGCATTGGCAATTGTTACAATGAGTCCAATTTCGCTCGAAAATCGCATTGAAATAACTAAAATCCACTATGAAATTGGTGGTTCCTGATACTTTTGGACATCGTCCTTCTGAGACCTTCTGCCAACAAGCACAATTGCCGTATTTGGGATTCTGAAAATACTAGAGCGATTATTGAGAAGCCTTTGCATGCTCAACGTGTTACGGCATGGTACTCTTTGTGGTCTGGAGGTGTGATTGAGCCGGTTTTTTCGAAGGTGAGACTGGGAATGCGGTCACAGTCAACAGATCACGCTATTGCTAGATGTCAACAACTCAATTTTGTACTATTATTGATGACGTGGATATCCCAGACATGGTGGACATTTGCCAGATATCATTTTTCATTTACAATTCCCAGAATTTTCTCTTCGTAATGCAATAAAAATTTGAATCATCTTCATAAAAATGTTTGTTTTAGATTAAATTGAATTAAGATTCATAGGCTAATTGTTCGAAATTTGTTTTTAAATCTCAGAAAGACATGATAAATGTTCCAAGGCACAAAGGAAAGTCAACATCAGTTTTATTCAATATTGTGTTGAATTCTTCTGATCAGCATTAGTGCATGTTTGTGTTAGTTGTTGCCAGCCTGTTTCAATGATGAAGGCATAGTCACTGGTCACTGAACACAATTGGCAGCGACTGACACTATCATGTACTAAAAAAGCAGATTAACAGCACCCACCTTCGTCGGCCCTGTAGCAAAAACTAGCCGGCGAAGTAACAGGTTGAAAAAGCTACAAAAACAACTGTCTATCTTCTCATCTTTCCTAATCTGTCCCCTCGTCCCCTCAATACTATCCCCTCGTTTTCAGGTCCGGCGCAATGCATTACATATATAGGGGTCATCCCCTGAGTGCTGGTCCAAGATAAAAAAAAAACTTACACAGCAGAACAGCTGTTTTCGAAAGCCGCAACACCTTTTTTGTTTTATTTTGTTTTAGAAAAAAAGTTGCTGTAATCTAGAGAAGTTAAATTGTATGACCGAGGATCGTACGGAACAGAACCAATTCTGCAAAAACACGTGGTACCAATCTGAAGTTTCATTAAATCGATTGTGGAGCACGTTACAAGGCGAATTGAGTCATATTGCTGGATGCCAATGTCATTGATTTTCACTGTTAGTTTGTTGTTTGTTAATTTCGAATGATAAAAGATGAAAAATCTCTTCATCGTCCTTGTAGCGTTGTGCTGATGTAAAATAACTCACAATGACTTCATAAAAGTATGAAAACTTGCGTCCTCTATCAAAAAAAAAAAATTAAGAACTGTTTCTTTAATGATTTTTACGACAATAATAGTATGTCTGTCGATCGTTCCTCATCTTGTTTTTATGAGCGCCTGAATACCACATATTCTTAGCAAAAATACAGGCATCAGCAGAGCATATAAACTGTTTTCGAAAGCCGCCACACTTTCATCATCAGTACTCAAGTGTATTTTTGTTTTTCACCACTTATTAGGTGGTTTAGGTGCTTTGGTTGAATAATTCAAACTGATATTGACTTTCCTTTGTTCTTTGGAATATGTATCTTGATAACAGTTTTCATACCCTTCAAAAAAGAAGGAGGGTATATTCACTTTGTCATGCTGTGCGTAACGCAGCGAAACATCCCTCTAAGATCCCATAAAGATATATACTATTGATTAGCGGTGAAACCTAAGACGATCATATCCGTTTGTGGAAAACACGATTCAGTCCAAACGTAAAGAGCCAGACCCCTGAAATATGTTAGAGATACAGTTCAAAGTTCAAGTTCTTAAATTCTCCATATCTGACCAGAAAGAAAAAATTTCCTCTAAGAAGAAATAAACCAGCTTCTAAACAAGTAAAAACGTTATATTCGACCGGATCGAATCTTAAATACCCTGCAAAAATTTAGTAAGTAAATTTAAAATGTTTAACCTGGTGAGACAGAATTCCTTTAAGACATCTCTGTACCCAATTCTAAATCTCTATTCTGCAAGATCAGAGAACATCTCAGCTTCTTATAGACTTAAGAAATAAAATATTTTCAAAATTTACACTATTTTTGGATATAATATCGTACGTCAACGCCCATTAAAGAAGGCGTTGTCCTAAAATACACTATATCATGTTTACCACGGACGAACGTATGGACATTGCTAGATCGTCTCAGAATTCATCAGTGATCAAGAATATATACATTTTTAGGGGATCCAATTCTCTTTGGAGGGTATTAAAACAGTTTTTTTGGCGGTGTCGCTCTGGCATTCTACTTATTCACCCTTATCGTGTTTGGCGTTTTTCGCCTTCAGATTCGACATTTTGTAATAGATTAAAGAAAATTTTAGCTTTTTGTCTTTAAGCTATTCCAATTTGTCGAACTTGAAGGCGTAAAACGCCAAAAACGATAAGGGTGATTATTATAAAATATCTCGCATTTGAAATAGAATCTAGTCACAGCAACATATTGTTTTTAAAAACCAATTTTGAAAGTGCTGACTTAGTTTGACCGACAACGATTTTTCCATTCGAATTGTTTTATTGAAAATTTTCCATTTTCATCTAAATGAATTAGATTTTATTTTTGATGGCATAATATTCCAAATATTAATTAAGAAAAATTAATAGTGATGAATTTCATAAAGAAAAGGAAAGGACATATACACGTGGCTTTCACACACCTGAAGTTTTATTTTACAGTGCAGTGCGTCTTTGTATTTCAATATGAATAACTTGCTTTGTGTAATTTGAAAAGCTTGAACCTATTAATTAAATATCCATGCATTTTGTTGTTGTTGTTGGTGCAAATATTACCATAAAATCATTCCTCACTTTTGCCGATGTAGGGTAAAAATTATTAAACTAAAAATATTAGAGACCAGAAAACATGCAAAATACCGTATCAACAGACCAACGAAGAGTCTTAACAAAAAATTAAATACACAACGAACCGAATAAACTGTTTTATACCTACGAAAATGTTTTACTTGACGATTCATTCAAATGAATAAAGCGAATATGAATGACAACAACAACAACAGCAACAAATACGTACAAGTAAAACATAATACCACAAATACTACAACACTTCTTTATGTTAACAACAATAGCAAACCTGTAGAGCTTAAGAAAATTAAAGTTTATATAAATCAGAGAAGGCTTAAGAAACGAAACAGTTGCGCGTTTGCCGCCGCGTACATTAAATATACGAAAAGTTTCTAGAGCAAAAAAACTAATTAAAAAATTGATCCTGCAAGGACTTTGGTTTGCAATTACAAAAATAAATTGTTATTAAAGCCTATTCAAAAATAACAAACAAAAAGGATATTGTATAATAAAATATTTGAATTGATTGCAAAAATGAAATTGAAACTGAAGTGTTTTGCGTTTGGCCTTTTGGCCTTTGTGTGTTGTAGTAATTTTGTGAAAGCTGCTTATAAATTGCAGGAGCGCTACAGTTGGAATCAATTGGATTTCGTCTTTCCAAATGAGCAGATTAAACAGCAGGCAATTGCCAGTGGAAATTATATACCACAAAATGGTCTGCCAGTAGGCGTGGAACGTTGGGGCAATCGTTTGTTTGTGACGGTTCCCAGATGGAGAGATGGTAAGAATAGTTAAAAAGTGTTAAAAAAAAACAAATATTTAGTAAATGAAAAATGTGTTTAACTACACATGCAGCAAACTTTTTAATGTAGAAATAACTTTGCATAAAATAATTTTTTTATTTGGCCAAAAACCTTCATCTTCTTATACGAAACAGAGGAGTATTGAGTTTTACAAAAAAAAATTTTTTTATTTTATAGGTTTAATTTATAAAAAACTTATCCCGATTTATAACAGGTTAATAGAACAAATTTTCATACAGAAATATGTTTCATACATGAGTCTTATATTTGTAATATTAATCAAGCTAGTGGTCGTTTTTTATAAAATTTAAGTTCTTATTCGTTAACAGCTTGTTAACATCTTCAGGAAATAAAAATTATATAAAACAATAAAAACAAATCAACATAAGTCTTATAAATCAAAACAAAAAAAATTTTATAAATTAATCTTTATTTCTTTAAAAGTTAATCAATGCTACAAAATAATTTGTTTGTGCTTTTGAATTATTAGTACTACCGATTACCTGAATATTATAATATATTATGTATATTGGATCAGTGCAGGATATACAATTTTTAGACAAGTTTTTGTACCTCGAAATAGAGAACAATTAAATATATATGAATGATTACAGCTACTATTCCCACTAACAACAAACTTGTTTAAATAAATGAGCCTGAAAACTATATTGAAACAAGTAAAAGTGCTTCACAGATGTAGTTGTTCTTTCTATCTTTCTTACTTTCTTAAACAGAAAGTAAGTTTAATTAAAAAAAATCAAAATGAGGTTATCGGCTACTTTTATATTTAAGAAAAGGTTTACATTTTTCGGCTAGGAAGCTAAATGTTTGGCTTTTCTTATTTCTCTTACCTCTGCACGTCTTTCAAAAATATAAAATATGTTTACTTTACAAACAAAAAGAAAAATCCATTTCATGTACTCCAAAAAGTTCTAATTGTCCAACCGTAGAATCTTCTTTTAGATTTATTTGGTTTTTAATAGGAATTTATTTCTTCCTGATATATAAAGTAGGTATAATTCATCATAAAAATCAAATATAACAAATTATATGGTTACTTTTATGAATCAGAAAATTTCGATATTCCAACCCTGATATTGAATTTTTAATTATTTTAATTTTTAATACCAATTTAACTCTTCCCGAAGTATAAAAAAGATTTCATTCACGAAAAGCCAAAATTAGGAACTTATATGGCCACTATTATGTACTAAAAAATTTCGATTTTCCAACCCTGGAACCGAATTTTTAACTTTTTAATAACAATTTAATTTTTCCTGAAGTATAAAATAGGTTTAATTCACTAAAACATTAAATTGGGAATATATATGGGTACTTTTATGTACCAAAAATATATCGATTTTCCTACTCTGGAAGCGAATTTATATTTTTTTACCAATGCAATTTTTAGTGAGTTGTCATACATAGTTTTACCTGACAAAAAAAATAAAAATGTTTAAAGTTTTTGATCACTTTCAGGTACCATAAAATATTTCATTTGTCCAACCCTGGAATCGAAATTTTGATTTTTTTTTTAAATTTTGATACCAATTTTGTTTTGCCTGAATTATAAAATAGTTTTAATTAGTAAAAAAACAACAACGTTAGTTGCAAAAAATTTCAATTTCTCAACCCTGGAAGCGAGATTAAAATTTTTTTTTCTTTTTTTTACCAATGCAACTGTTTATGAATTATAAAGTAGTTTTATTTAAGAAAAACTTAAAATTTGCAACCATTTTGGGCACTTTGATGTACCATAAAATATTGTACTCGTCCAACCCTGGATTCGAAATTTAAATTTTTTTTTTTAATTTTTGATACCATTTTTGTTCTTCCTATATTATACAATAGTTTCAGTTAGCAAAAAAACAACGTCAGTTGCCTTTTTCGTTACTTCTATGTATAAAAAAAAAATAAAGTTTTCCAACCCTGAAGGCGAAATTTTAATTAAAGAATTTTTTTATCAATGCAAATCTTCATGAGATATAAAGTGGTTTTATTTAAGAAAAACATAAAATTTTTAACCATTTTAGTTTTTACATGTACTACAAAATACTGCAAGTGTAAAAAAAAGCTTTTAATAGACAATTGAGGCTTCCCAAAGCATGAAATTAATTTACACACAAACAAAAAAATTATTGGTTGTTGGTAGTTAATTATGTGTCGAGAAATAAGTGTAAGCTGGGAACTCTGGAACCGTATTTCCGATTTTTCAATAGCACTCTATTTAAGTTCATTTCCAATCCATCAGTCCAAGAGCGAAGTCTCTAGCTCTTCTGGGGGCTTGGGAAAACTGTACAGACAGGCGGACATCGCTCAATCGTCATCGCTAAGGATCCAGAATATATCTATATATAATTTATGGGATCCCATATTAATATCGAAAAAATTACACACGAAATGACAAACCTATATATATACTTTCACTTTTTTGTGAAGGGTATAAAAACTATTCCCCTAATATCCCTTCCATTAAACAATGTTCCTAGCTCCAGCATAATACATCGCATAAGTCGGTGTCATATATGCCCTGACTGCCGGCTATACAGTGTTCGGTATTCAATTAAATTAAATAATTTAATTAAACTTCTTTGGGTTTAAATTTTTTTATTTTTATTATTATTTTTAAGAATTTCAATTCAAATATTTATATAACTTCCTTATAAACTTTTATATTCTTTGTTTAATTTTCTAATATACAATTATGCAACTGGATAAAAAATTATTTTTTAGTATAAATCATAATAAAATTCTTTGCGACCACTTGACTTATTTTGCAGGAGCAACGTCGTTACTCATAAAAAAACTTGACTGAAATACACAAAAATAGTGAAAGGTTAATTTTAACGATCAATGAAGACTGCAACAGATATAAAACAAAATAATTAATTAAACTCATTACCATAAAAAATAAATAAATAGGTCATTTATAATTAATATATTTCCCTGTGATCCACATACATCTCGACGTGAGCTTAATTAGCTTAAACTGAAAGCTATAAAATGTTTTAATTGAAGGTGATAAATAACTATTATATTTAATATTTAACAAACAGTGTTATTTTTACTTAATCGTTTTGTTGCGATTGTTTGAACACTAAAACAATATATTTTGAATAACGTGTATAACAATTTTAGCAGCATCGTCAATATTTTGTTGAATGATTGAAAAGAAAATCAAACGAGTTCGATTAAAGGGAAAGATGGCATTAGTTGGCCTCATAAATCAAATTAAAATTTATTTCAAAGTTAAAGCATTTTATTTGAATACTAAAAGGTACACGAACTCTAAAGCTGTTGATTGTGTATTATTCAGCTGAAGACCTATAGCGATCACAAGTACAGCAAACAATCAGCTCAAAATAAAACTGCACCAATAATTCTGTAACATTTTTCTTTTTGCATGCAAAATCCTCAAGCTTTTTGTTTTGCCAATTTTGCTAGGGAATTAACTTCAAACAGAGACTCGAAATCAGTACTGATCCGTTCTGCTGGTTTGATGATTATTGAAAATATTCTTAATATTCCAATCTTAATATAAAATAATAAATAGAATTTGAACAAATTCATTTATTAATAAAATAATAAAAAAGCATTTGCAGTCATGCAGATTCGAACTTAAGCCCGTTGAAAAAATTAACGATTAGTTTAAATTTAATTGGCTCTTACACCAAATAATGAATAAACTTAAGCCTAAAGCTAATGATTTGGTACAAAAGCCAAAGAAATAAAGCAATTTATTTGTTACGATTAAATATTTAGAAAAAAAAACGCTTGAGAGATATTAACAGCGGCTTGTTTTAGCTGCATGAGATATTAAAACGATAATACATACAAAAGACAAAAATATTGTGGAAAAAAATTTTACTTTCTTCTGATAGATGATTTCATAGCATTCAATGTTTAAATGATTTCCGCTATATGTCTGCCTACGTATTGCATGATCCATTTGATCAGTGCAAATTTGACTACTTCTTCCCATAAATCTGGCAGTATGGCAGCAATAGTCTCATGAATATTGCCTTTCAATTCTTTAAAAGTTCTTGGTTTGTCGATATAAGCCAATGACTGAAAGTAGTCCCAAGAAAAATAATTCGGCGTTGAATCATACGAACGAGAGTGGCAGTGAACAGGACCAATTCTGGAATTAATGTTGTTTCTTTTTAACGAAAAGATTAAAAATTAAAAGACGGACAATAACTGCATGAATATCTCGCTCACTAGCCAGCGAAATGGATGAAATGCTCTATTAAAATAGTGAACATATTTATTTTTTATAGTAAATTAAATTAAGTGTGATAACCTATTGTTCGCAACGTGTTAAATTCAGAAGGACATGACAAATATTGTATCATAGAAGACAAAGTCAACAGCAATTCAATTATCCACAGCGGAGCAGATCAGAGCAAATGTTTTCGAGAACTGCTACACTTTTGTCATCAGCACTCACCACTTATCAAGTGGCCTATTTGAATATGATAACAGGTTTTATTTGTACAAATTTATTACGAAATAGTATACGACATCTGTGTCAATACTAAAACGACTTCACCAGTGACGGTTTTCACATTTTAATCATTATTTCCTGAGTCTTATTTGTCTCTTAGAACACAAAAGTCATTTTCTGAGTTTTACTTACTCCTCAAAAAGTAAAAGGTATTTCTTAATTTTTATACCCTTCACAAAAAAGTGAAAGGGTATATATAGGTTTGTCATTCCGTGTGTAATTTCTTCGATACGCACATGGGACCCCATAAAGTATATATATTCTGGATCCTTATGAATAGCGATGACAATTGAGCGATGTCCGTCTGTCTGTACGAGAAGCCTCCAGAAGAGATAGAGACTTCGTTCTTGGACAATTGAATTGGAAATGAACTTAAATAGAGTGTTATTGAAATTCAGAAAGATCCGAAGTATGGTTCCAGAGCTGGGAAGCTTACACTTATTTCTCAACGCAAAATTTATACCAAAAATCAATTATTATTTTTTAATGTTTGTAAATTAAACCTATTTCTTGCTTTGGAAAGCCTCAATGGTTTATTAAAAATTAAAAAAATTAAAATTTTTTTCCAGGCATGGAAAATTAAAAAAAATTTTCGCCCCATTCCGTATTTTGTAGTACATGTAGTAACTAAAATTGCTAAAAATTTTAAGTTTATCTTTTACAAAACCTCTTTATACGTCATGAAGATTTGCATTGGCCAAAAAAAATTTTTTTAATTCAAATTTTGCTTCCATGGGTGGGAAATTGCATTTTTTTTATAAATGAAAGTAATCATGTAAACATTGATCGGCACAGCCGAATATAGCACTTTTACTTGTTTATTTTTATTTATGCCTCAGAAAATAAAAGTTATTTCATGATTTTTTTTTGTATAACCCTCACAATATAAAAGTTATGCTTAATTCTTATTTATAAATAAAATAAATAAATGTTATTTCTTGAGTGATTGATATTTTATATTTCTATGGCAATAACTAATAAGAGCTTAAGTCTACTTAGGAAAAATTTTTTTATCACTATGATATTCCTTAAATATTATTGCATGCTATTGCAGTTGGCAATGGTTACAACTATACGTAAACCTGAAATGGAACACAAAATAAACAAAATTTAATAGGCCTATAAATGTCTTTGCAGTAGCATTAAAACTTCAGAAAATAGATGATTTTTCTAAGTAGACTTAAGCTCTTATTACTTATTGCCATAGACTTAATAGCGTATATCGTATCGCGTACGTCTTTTAACAACTTTTCTCTATCAAGTCGTTTATCATCAAGTTTTTTATTTTTAAAAATAAAAATAAAATCACGATATAACTTTTATTTTCTTTGGATTAAATAAAAATCTAGAACTAACTTTTTGTGAGGAATAAATAAAAGTCAAGAAATAACTTTTATTTTCTGAGGCATAAATAAAACTCAGTCAAAAACTGGTCATTTTTAATTTCTTAATAAAACTTAAACAAATAAATATTGTTGCCTCTAAAGGTAGTTCTTGTTATAAAGATTACTTTGGTGTATTGCTTTTACACGTAGCACTTCTCATTTAGTTTGATTTTGTTTTGGTTTAAATATCAAAAATAATGCCCGGTTAACACACATTAAATCGCTGTGTTGCCGTTTGAGTATTTTCTCGAAGTCTTACTTTCCAGCTTTTTGATGTGTTAACATCTATACGCGCGCCTCTAGGGCAGTAAACTATCAGTTTCAATACATACGCAAGTGTAAGTGAAAGAGTTTGTTTGTTTGTTGTTGTTGCTTGGCAGTCGGTATTGAAAGTGATTATTGGGCGATTTTCATATAATTTTCCCACGCGATTTTCTCCGGAAATTCATAGCCGATTTTATTAATTTTTGGATTAAAACGCTAGTGCGGGTTTCGACGAAGAGTTTAGGCCAAAAATTAAGGCGATCCGATATCGGCGAGCGGAGATTTAAGTGTTTTAATTCGGAGTATTAATTTGGAGTAATATTAAAAAAGTGTTTTATGTTGATCTTCGGTTTTCTCTTATGCATAGCAAAGAGAATAGTGACGTGGTTATACGTACATATATAAAAATGAGATAGCAAGACAGCAACGTATGTAGCTTATGTACAAACATAACAATGTATGTATGTACATTTGTCTGTTGCTTTGCATTCTCTTTGTATTTTGTGGGTTTAATATAAAAGGTGTTAACACATCGCCCGTGAGTTCGAACACTCATTGATTTTTTTTGTTTTATGTTATTTAAATAAAATTGTTTCTTTGTTAGTTTAAACCAATTCTCGTATACTATTTCATAATAAAATTTTAATAAATAAAATATATTATCATATTGAAACAAACCACCTAATAAGTGATGATAGAAAGTATACAGCATTGGAGACCAATAGTTATGCAGCCATTGAAGCTTTAAGGGCAGATTTAATGATAGAAGTTGTAAAAAAATTGGACTGATGAAACTGTAAGTCTTTGCCGCGGCGGAACATGCCAGAAATCACATACAAAAAATAAATGTCAGATTGTAATAAGAAACAGTTCATTCTAAGAATATAAAAACTGTTCTTAACTTTCAACTGTCTTAACTTTCAAGTTATCAAGCTGATAAAAAAGATTTAAGATGACTTAAAATGGTATTCAAGTATTCCATACATTTTTTTATACCTTCCAAAAAGGAATTGCACCGTATACCCAATATGTCATTCCGTGACGATAGAGTATATATATATTCTTATACAGTGATCTAGCAATGCCCATACGTCCGTCTGTGGAAAACACGTTATAGTCTATTTTGGACTCCGCCCCCTTTAGCGGGAAGTTACATATTATATGGAAAAATAGTGTAATTATTTAGCAAATTGTATTCCTTAAGTCTACATATCTTAAAAATGTAATTTATAAGCTTTTACGACGAAGGTAATAAGTGCTCTGATCTTCCCCTGCCCTACCGCTCCACATCATTTGCCCCTTATATAAGCCTATAAAAAATTAAATTTACTGCAATTAGTTACCCCGAAATTTTAGTTTTCAAGTTTTTACGATTTAGATGATATGTCTCCCCCACGGCCTTTTTAGGACTGACCCTGTATAGAGTTTTAAATTTGGGCACAAAAATGTCTTGAAGGAGCTCTGACCGACCCAGCAGGTCAAACATTTTTAACTTATCTCAGTCCCATTTTTGATATAAAATATTAGTACGTAAGTCTTTATGCTGACGGAAAGGTATCTCAGTCAACTCATTGGAAACGATCGTATTAAAATAAATTTTTTTCTTGTTTACTTTAGCCAAATACCATAAAAATGTAATTTTAATACGAATAAAAATAGAGTTTTTATTTATTAAATATTTGGAGGGTGTTTCAGATTCGACCAGGTCGAAGATAACGTTTTTACTTGGTTTAATCAAAATAGTAAGACAACTTCTTACTCAAGAATTTATTAAACGTTTAATTGAGTTGATTAAAGAAAACTTGAAAATGCAACATTTCGTGTAGCTTAAAAGTATAGGAAAGCAATTAACGTAAAACTACTAGCGCAATTTTACAAATATTGCCTTAAAGCGATTTTAAAATTAAACTGGTCCTTTTAATGAGTATTAAAATTATGTATCAACTTTAAAATAATATCTCAAATATCCTTCCGCTTGCAAAAAACGAACAGTAAACAAACAAACAAAAAAAGAAAAACACAAAATAAACTAAATTGCTGACAATTATTTTCTTTGCTTTTTTCATAAATGCATCAAACAAAACACCTGCATAACATAGAAATGAAAAAGATATCCAGCATCATAATTAAAGTCAATCATACACAGACAGACAGACAGACTACATGGATAAAAAAATATTAATAATGTTACGAATGAGTTACACAAATTTGAGTTAAATGAAAAAAAAAATTGTTGCATAATTTATATTTTTCATAGTAAAATATGAGTGATTTATGACAAGAAAAATTACTGCATTTGAGTTTGAAAGTTTGTATTTCATCATTGTAATCAAGTCTTTAAAATTTATGAAAATTATAAAAAATATATTTGCTACAAGAAAACATTGTCTCAAGTAGCCAAAATAATTGGTGGGCAGAAAGAAAATCACCTGTTAAGTGCCCTGTCTTAAATGTACAATTAAAATACAATAAAAATCTTATATCAAAGATATCAAACACAGCAATCAGAATCATAACAAATCAATCATTTAACATTTTAAGAAATAAAAACATGTGAAAAATTGCACCATTAAACAGAATTTCAGCTTAAATAGAAATAAATTAAAACAATTTGTTGATTGTAACACGATTTATGAACTAAGAAAAGGCGATTATATGAATTAAAACAATTTGTTTGCCGTCGTTGGGCAAAAAATCAACAAAATTTACTTTAAATCGACTGCTGGCTGGCTGGCCGCCGTTCAAACATGTTTATTGTAAATAGTATGCCAAAACAATGCCATTTAATTTGACTGACTGCCACAGTATTATTTTTAGCAGCAGCAGCAATTTTGCTGTTCTATGACTAAATTGGTTAAACCAAACATAACAGCAGCATAAATGCAGCAGTAACAAATTAATGTGAAGTAGACATGGTTAACCACGAGCGATACACAAATTTGATTTATATGTGTTTCGTTTGATTTATTTTACTTTAAAATACCTAGAAATAAAATTTTAGGAAAATAGAAGACAACAAGTTATTCGGTTCTAACAAATATTATATACTCTACGGCAATTTTCAAAAATAAGATTCTGTTTAAATAACATTTTTAGATTTATTTTATATAAATGCATTTTGGCAAAATTGTTTGTTATTTTAACTTATTTTTTAACTTATGGGAGCAATTACAATATGTATATGTCGTAACTTAATTCATATGAGAATTGCAAATATTTCAGAGTCGAGGGTGGAAAGTGAATCCACAGTTCCCACTCTGCCATCAATATCCTTAAATTTACACACTTTAAAAAATTGTTTTACCTAATAATTTAGAAAATATTTATTTAAATGACTCTGAAGCAGATTGATTTTTTACATTTCTCTACTACTTTGTGTAATTTCCCCAGGGCAAAACCATTATAGTATAAATAACAGCAACAAGTCAGTGGCAGTAATTTATAAAAATAAAATTATTTCAATTAATGTTTACAGATATTTTTAAAAATTTTTTTTTTATAAAAAAAAATTTAATTAAAATTCTTCGGTTAAGGCTCATCAAGTTGTATGCTGAAAAACATGTTCCAAGGAACAATCAATAAATTTTTTAACTTATTCACCCGAGTAAAGACCTGTTTTCGTTAGTCGTAATACAACCATCATCAGTACTCGTATGTATTATTGCTTAATAAAACAGTTTTCGTTATATTCAACAGTTTTCTTCATACAAATTATTACGATAACTGCTGTGCGTTTTTTAAAGAACTTTCAAGATTTGATTTAAAACCAAAACACATACAATTTAGAGAAATGTATGAAATCTTTATTTGAGTAGATAGAATGATCCATTAAATTCAATGTTTAAGAATTATTTCATGTAAATTCTTCTGGTTACTTGACCTCTTTTTAATTATTATTGTATTCTGATATTTTTAAGCTTAAGGTCTCTTTATTTTAATTTAATTTTTTTAAATTTTTAAATTTTTTTCAATATTTCGTCACTCTTTTGTGTAACTTTCTCAGGAAATTAATTATTTTATTAATTAAATAATTAATTTCCTGAAGAAGTCACGAAAAGTGACGAAATATTGAAGTAGGTATAAAAATACTTTGTAAAGTACATTTCATATCGCTAGCAGGTGTAAAATAGGACAAAAGGGATAAAAGCTCCCCCTCCCTATAACTTATTAACTAATCAACCGATTTTGTGGAAATTTGACCGTCAAATGAAAGGGACTTTTGAAAACGAAACATAAAATATAATATATTGTACTAATTTGTTTATCTCTACTTTTATAATTTATGTAAAGCCTAGTATTCTGTTTAAAATTTCATGTGAAAGTCTGACAGAACCCATACAAAACATATTCAATCGAAATATTTGTGGAAAAATTTTGCTAGACTAGTACTCTGTTTTAATTATGAAAAACATGTGAAATAATATGAATATTATTTATTTAAAAACCTGAAACTGATATAACTGATGTTGCGCAACATTTTCCACAAATTCAAACAGAGTACTAGGCGTAATTAAAAAATTCCATTTTGAAATGTTTTTAATATGTGTGGATATATTTTCCATCATTTTAATTTTATATACTAGTAAAAAACAATACAACAAACATATATAATTCAAACAAACAAGTTTTGCTTAGGTATGATGGAACAAAAAATTCAGAAAAATGAGACATGAAGAAAAATAATCAAATGGTAACACGGGTATTAAAACAATAACATGTTAACATCAGGTTAATACAGTTTTCGTATCCTTTTTCACAATAAAATTTGTGTAAATAGGAACTGTTATCACATTCAACTAAGCCACCTAATAAGTGGTGACAAACACAATACACATGAGCACTGATGATGAAAGCGTTGCGGCTTTCGAAAACAGCTGTTCTGCTCTGCCGTGTAAGTTGAATAACTAAACACTGATGTTGTCTTTCCTTTGTGCCTTGGAATATTTTTCATGTCTTTCTGAATTTAAAACAAAAACTTTCGAACAATTAGTCTATAAATCTAAATTCAATTTAATATTCTATAGTTTTAAAATTTTTCATTAATTATTACCTATTGTTATATGCTGTTCACACATAACGCAATATTCAAATTACAAAAATTAAAGCCATTATTGAGACTAAATTTTCATATAAAAATTTCAATTAACTTTTTGTCAATAAAGAGATAATTGTTTTAATCATGAGTAAAGCTTTCAATTCAACACTGTCAGAATTGTGTTCAATGATAAGCTTTTACAAAAGTGAAAGCTTTTTCAACGAAAGTACTTATTTACTACACTTTATGCTATTGTAATGCTAATTTTCGTCGCAATATTGAGTATGTATGAACACCAAAAAGATATTGTCAATTAACTGAATATTGTTTCAATTGAAAACGTATGTATTAACACAGTATAATATTTAAATATATAAAAGTTTTTAAAGCCATTATGTTATAAAAAAAGGCCTCAAACTCAATATAAAAATCATAAGAATTAAATCACTTAAAATAGTATGGCGCACACTTTAAAATTGCGGCCAATACTTTATATCTCAACACTTGAAATAGGTATCAAATAAAAGGATATGTAAAGTACAATAAAGCTACCTGAAATAAATGCACAGCGTGATATGGGTATCAAATTAAAGGCATCTTTAAAAAGGTAGCTAATACAAAATATGATGACATATCTAAAAACAGAATATGGGACATGCCCCATAATAGCGGTAGTGCCAAAGTGGTCATAGGATTATTTTTTATACACCACATGCTTTTGGAATAAACTTAAAGGTATTGTCGAGAAGGAAACTGACACTAAACTATACTAAATCCAAAATATCTAATAGAGAAATTTATTCTGACTTAATGGACCTAAATTAATAAAAAAAACTTCACTTTGTACTTCTTTCTGATAGGACATTTTACATTTTCTGTGACGTTATATAACTTTCTATATACACTTGAGCATTCAGATTTCATTTCATATATTGTTATTATTAAGACATGATTTTCTTTAAAGCAAAAAAACTATCTCTAAAAAAAACTATATAAAATACGAGATAAACTGGGCTGGTCTGCTAGTTACTTTATTTTAGTTAATTTTGTGAGATATTTCTATTCTTTGATAGACAAAGTGCAGAAAATATATTCAGTATATCGATCCTTATATTCTTAAACTACGAAGTTTGTGATATTTTTCGTAAAAGCATTTGAACGAAAAGTTTGGCATATGAAACGATGGAATTAAATGCCATAAATGTAGGTTCAACTTGGTTTTATGATACAATATAATCTTAGAAAATAATTATAATTAACCAACGCCAATTAATTTAATAGTATAATTTAATATTGGTTTAATCCAGTTGATTTCAATTAGAAAATCGTTTTAAATTTATATATTTATTTTTTAATATGATGAAAGGTGCGAAAACCGTGTATACCCCTTAATTATCTTGTTCTGTATGTAGGCATATCACACATTTCGATTGCTGTGGTTCAGTGTGCAGTAGACTTGTGTCCAACTAGCTCATTCGCTCAGTTTTGACAAAAACCTCTGATCAAACCCATTTAAATTACATAGGTTTGATCAGAGGTTCTTGTCAAAACTGAGCGAATGAGCTAGTTGGGCACAAGTCTAGTGTGCAGCCTTTGTATTTCTTCAGATTCGGTGAAAGTGAATAAAAATTACTTTCCAACTGTATGGACCTCTAAGCTATGGCTGTTTACAAGATCTGTGGCAGCGAAAAATCTTTTCAAAAATCTTTCGTATTGTTTTTTTTTATATATCATCTTTGTCATTCCGTGTGTAACGCAGCGAAATATTCCTATAAGACCCCCTAAAGTATATATATTCTTGATCAGTGATGAAATCTAGAACGATGTAGATCTGTCTGTGGAAATAATGATTCAGTCCAAACTGAAAAGAGCCACAACCTTGAAATATGGTATAGATAAATCTTGAAGGATGACATAGGTCCAGTTCATAAATGGGCTTAATCGGACCAGAGGGAAAAAAGTAATCCTAAGAAGAACTAAACCAACCTTTTAAAAAATAATTTAAATTTTTTTTTTTTGTAATTTTGTTTGAGAAATTATATATTTTTATGTCAAAGAAGGTCCAAAGCGTTTAACTTGAAGCCAGAAAATCAGGAAAAATTAATTTTTGGGCCCCACGCCCTTTAGCGGGCGTTGACGTAAGTTATTATACGCAATAATAGTATAAATATTTAACAAATTGTAAAACTTATAGTCCTCCCCTTTTTTTCACCTTAAATAACCATCAAAAAATTTTTTTCTATACTTAATTACCCCAAAAATTTACTTTCTAAGTTTTTACGCCATAGGTGAGATGTCTCCTTTATGGAGTGACCATGTCGAAATAGAGCTTTTAAATTGTGCACAGAAATGTCTTAAAGCAACTCTGATCCACCAGGTTAAATATTTTTAATTTATCCCTTTTTGAGCGAATTGATATAAAATCTTGACTGCAAAAACAACTTAAATTGCTTTTATGCTGATGGAATGATGCCTGAAACAAGCTGCTCCTATTTCGAGGGTATTTAAGATTCGACCAGGTACATAAAGTTCTTACTTGTTTTCTTGAGATATTAATTTAGCATCCCTTGCGAACATAAATTTTTGGATTACAAGAACTTTTACTACCAATTCTGTTGTGGTATAAGTTGTTCATATCAAAGTTCGAAATAGTGTACATATTTTATCCCCTGTACACAACAGTTTACATCAACGACATTGAAAAAACATGACATTGAAAAATGTATGCATGCCTGATTTTATACACAAATAAATCTTCAGTGTACAGGACTGTGCATCATACCTCAAGTGTATACATTGAAGCCATTGAAAACATTGAATTCACTTTATTGTATTTGTTTTGTAACTTCATAAAATTAATGGTGTATGAGCAGTAAAAGCAATTACTGAAAATATTATACATACCGACCAGTTTCAAATTAAAAGAGCATATGCACGAGATGTACAGTGTACACGAGTACACTCATAGTTATACACAACTAGAAGGTGTACACGATGAGAGAAAGACAATGTCAATAGTGTATTCAAGGTGTACATTGTATTAAATTTTGTTATAAATTTTTTTTTTATATTGGACCAGCACTCAGGGGATGACCCCTATATATGCAATGCATTGCGCCGGAACTGAAAACGAGGGGATAGTATTGAGGGGACAGATTAGGAAAGATGAGAAGATATCAGTTTTTTTGTAGCTATTTCAACTTTTTACTTCGCCGGCTAATTTTTGCTACAGGGGCGACGAAAACGGCTGCTGTTACTCTGCTTTTAGCACATGATACTGTCAGTCGCCAATTATGTTCAGTGACCAGTGATTATGCCTTCATCATTGAAACAGGCTGGCAACAACTAACACAACCACGCACTAATACTGATCAGAAGAATTCAACACAATATTTCATGACTCGGCGGGGGCTCGAACTCAGGACTCTCCGCTTCATAGTTTCGTGTTCTACTACTTCAGTCAACACGTGAGATCTCTGGTTCAAACACGCAAGATTACTGTACCGGCAGTTCCATATGGCCCCAATGCTGGGAGCAAAATTATGTATTAAAATATTGGCAAAATTATGTATTAACTTGACTTGAAACTTAAAGCGTTGGTAAGAAACTAGATGTTAAAATTGTACAACCGGCAGAGTTACAAAATCACATAAAAAGGTCCCATGATATGCAAATTGTAACCATAAATGAATAACTGCAACGAATTAAAATAACAAAAGGTTGACACAAAAATATTGTCCGTTGTCATGGTAATTTTTAGCTTTTTTTTTACTACATGTAGACAATTTTATGTGTGTGTATATCAAAAATTTATTTAAAAATCAAGTAATAATAAAATACCTCAATATATTAAAATTGAAGTAACCTTGAACATTTTTTTCCTTTCATTAGCCAAACAATAGATTTATAAATATTTTTAGGCTTAAATTTCAGCTGAACAAAAAAATTCTTGCACTTCATTAAACAGTTTCTTTTTTATAATTTTTACTTATTAAAAGTTTACGTTTCAGCTAATTCGTACATGATTCATTAACAAGACTTTTTAGCTTTTTAACAGCTAATTAAGCTGTTAGAATGGTAACAGACTACAATTTATTACAAGTGAATAGTGAACCAAACACAACTTGTACAAGCAAATTTAAAAGAAATAAAAGTGTGTTTCTTTTTAATTTTTTTGCATTAAAATAACACTAATTGTAAAAATCATTATTACGGTTAAGGTTTTGATTTTTTGCTCATATTTATTGACGGTTGGTCAATAAGCAATAAAAAATGTTTTATTGTTTACTAGCATTTAAAAGGTATTTCGTTTCTAATATGTTGTTGAGTGCGAAAAAGGCCAGGGTCTTGGAATTGTTTCTTCTATCATTATTATTATCATTCCTTTTTTCTGGCGTATTTTTATAAATTAAACAGTACTTTCAAAATTTATTAAACCAAAAAAAAAACCCACAACAATTCGCAATTTGTTACACTTCTGTCATTGTCTGGCAACTATTAGTTGTGGGAGTTGATTTCGCTGCTTCAACAAAAAATTATATAAAATCGCTTAAGTTCAAAGAGATTTAATCAAATTGAATTTCCAAATACCTTCGCATGTAACATGTAAATGTGGTTGCAAAAAAAATTGTTTTTTTTTGTTTGGTCTCTATAAAGAACCATGACCCAACTGACTTTTTTGCCTGAAAATTTAAAAGTTTATTTCACGTTTGTGGCAACTGAGACTAATTCATCACAAAATCAAGGTTTCGAAAAAATAATTTATTAAAAACTATTGCAAGAAATATAACAAAAAAGAAAGGTTTTTAACTGTGCATCAAAGGCATTATGGTTTTTGCTAGAATAACTCTACCAAATCTTTATTAAATTACATAGAGTAACTGACCTGAATACTCCATGTAGCCTTTTATTTCTTTGTACATGCATATTGCAAAATTTAAATTCACCACCTACGGGTTTTTTTTATGAAACCATTCAAAGTAATTTATATCCATTTGTTTCCTAAACAATTTGCATTTTAAGCTGAAAATAAGCACAACATTTGGACAGGCGAGTGACAAATCGTTTATTCAATTGCTCATACAAATATTTTAAGCATATCAAAGTGCGAAAACGTTTGTTGGCTAGATCTTGTTTAACATTTTATATAAAAGCAAATGCACCTCAACAACTTTGGCGACAGCAAGAAGTCAACAGAAATATGAAATGAATATAAAACAAGTAAAAGAAAATGGAAATTCCTACAAAATCTCATTAGGCGATATTTATTTTTAAATCCTTTCAATGAAATATAGTGATATTGGTATTATACGTTTAAAGGAAAAGATCCTCGGAATCTATGGTCACCCGTCCATACCTGAGAGTTGCATTCCATTTTCGATCGGCTGTAGGTGAGGAGCTCAGACGGGGTTAAGTATGTCCTACACCGTCTTAAAAAAGCAAATGCTACTTTTGAAAAACAAAAATAATGTGGTCAGTCCATCAAACTTCGCACAGTATTTTCATGCCAAGAGCATCAACAGCTTCTGGTTCCCTAATACCTAAACAGCCCATAAATACAGAGGATCCCTGAGGTGCTGTTGGCTGAAGTAGTAGAACACGAGATTATGAAGTGGAGGGTGCTGAGTTCGAGCCCGCGCTGAGTCATGAAATATTGTGTTAAATTCTTCTGAACAGCATTAGTGCGTGGTTGTGTTAGTTGTTGCCAGCCTGTTTCAATGATGAAGGCATAGTCACTGCTCACTGAACATAATTGGCAGCGACTGACACTAGCATGTACTAAAAGCAGAGTAACAGCACCCACCTTCGTCGGCCCTGTAGCAAAAATTAGCCAGCGAAGTAAAAGGTTGAAATAGCTACAAAAAAACAACTGTCTATCTTCTCATCTTTCCTAATCTGTCCCCTCAATACTATCCCCTAGTTTTCAGTTCCGGCGCACCGGCTCAATGCTTTGCATATATAGGGGTCATCCCCTGAGTGCTGGTCCAAGATAAAAAAAAATATGAGAGTGTGTTGAGAGGTTAGATGAGGAAAGACGAGAATACAGAGAAATAGTTAAATCAATTTTGATTGTTTAATCTGCCGCTGACTTTTTGCTACAGTAGCGACAAAAGTAGTTGCTGTTATGCGTTCTACAGATGATGCGAAAATTAAAGGCACGACAGCATCCTCTGCATAGTTGTTGCTAGAGCAGTTGTAAGTAGATGCGATATTTTATTGTAAAATGATGCAATAAAATGCGCCCTTTGGTGTGACTTGAACACTAGTGGCTTCTGGTGGAGCATGTGTTTTTAAAAAGTGAAAAATAAACTAGCGTCACCGTCAATAGAGGATCTTTATCAAACCACAACTAATGACATATTAAATTGAATTAAGATTTTGTAGGCTAATTGTTCGAAATTTTAATTGAAATCTCAGAAAGACTTGATAAATATTCCAAGGCACAAAGGCAAGTCAACATTGTTATTCAACTTACACAGCAGAGCAGAACAGCTGTTTTCGAAAGCCGCAACCCTTTCATCATCAGTGCTCATGTGTATTGTGTTTGTTACCACTTATTAGGTGGCTTAGTTGAATGTGATAACAGTTCCTATTTACACAAATTTTATTGTGAAAAAGAATCCGAGAACTGTATCAACCTGATGTTAACATGTTATTGTTATAACACCCGTGTTACCGTTTGATTATTTTTCTTCATGTCCCATTTTTCTGAATTTTTTGTTCCATCATACCTAAGTCAAACTTTTTTGGTATGAATTTTATACTTAAGTACATGTGAACGTTTTTCCAATTTATTATTGGTAGCTCAAGCCATAGCTTACATTTGTATGTAGTAAGAATTTTAACACAATAAAATTTGTGTAAATAGGAACTGTTATCACATTCAACTAAGCCACCTAATAAGTGGTGACAAACACAATACACATGAGCACTTTTGATGAAAGGGTTGCGTCTTTCGAAAACAGCTGTTCTGCTCTGCTGTGTAAGTTGAATAAAACTGATGTTGACTTTCCTTTGTGCCTTGGAATATTTATCATGTCTTTCTGAGATTAAAAAAAACAAATTTCGAACAATTCGCCTATGAATCTTAATTCAATTTAATATAGCAATATAAATGTTCGTTAAAATTCTTACTACAATAAAATTTTTATTTGGAATATTTAGATTAACAGAATTATAAAAGAAACAGTGCAAGATTCTTGCAAATTAATAGCTAAGGAAGAATAATGATGGACATTTTATTAAGAAATATAAAATATTTATGGACACAATTTTTTCCTCATCAAAATTTCATCCAACACAGAGAAATTTTGTTAAATTTTCTGATGAAAAGAAAAAATATGACAACAAGTGACAATAAATTGTTTAGCACGTGATCGTAATGGCTGGTTGCTAACGATTGCATCTCCATTTATGTACACGAATATATTTTTTATATCTTGCAGTCCAACTGAAGTTTTTTGCCCACAGTCTTACCCATAAGAAACAACTTGAATTTCAAGCTCAAAAGATATTTTTTTTCTATTACCGCAATAAATGTGTATTTGCCATTAGAATAAAATGCATGAAACTGCAAGAAATTGCAATGCACTCAGCTTGTGTCCAAACGCCATAGAAACAATAAAAATCAATTTATAAATACTTTTTATAAAATGAAAATTGACTTTTCTCATAAGACAAGCCATTTGAAGAATTCTATTTATTTCATAGCTGAAAGTATAAAACAAATCTTTCATTATAAAATTCCCTTGTTAAATAAAACAAATTGCTAAACGACATGCACAAACGTTAAGTCATGTTGAAAATAAATCTTATTTAAATCTTGTTGAAAATATAACTCAATTAATCACAAATTAAAACGAAACACTTGTCAAAATAATCACTTAATATTATTTATTTACAAGCCGTTTCATGCAAATAGGCAAAATTTTTATTAAAAAAAATTGCATTTAAAAGCAATTAATGCAACGTTTTAATGTGCAATTTCGTAAAAATGTTACACATTGAATGCAAATTGTGCGATCAACACCAATTTGGAGAAACAAAACAAAAAATTTTTATAAAAAGAGTTAAAGCAACCACCGCACAGTGTTCCAGTTTTAAACTAAAATTATTCCATTAATGAAACGCGAAGTAAGAAAATTGAAAACTGAAGCCGCATTTTAAAGTATTCACCTGAATTTTGCTTCAATTTTTTGAAAATTACTTCTAAGTTGTAATTTATTTTAATAGGCTCTAGGCTCAATTCTGCTATCTGTATATTATTTTTTATGAAGTTGGCCAGATTTTAATTTTTGTTGAAAGAGGAATATTTTTTTTTATTGAAATAAGAATTCCTTTACTGGACTCAAGTTCAAATCTGCAATCTGCAAATTATTTTTTTTTATGAATTTTTATTAATTTTATTAAGAGTAGAATAATTAGTGCTTTTTGTTTGTTATGCGGTCAAGTATGTCTATATGCCTGCATTTCATTGGTTCTTACAACCAAATCATCAGTAGACTTTAACCTAATTCCAAAATAACAAAACCTCTCAGCTTATACATAAACTACCAAAAATTAATTGAGAATTACACAAGCAAAACCATAGAATTTGAAATTCTAGAAAACACAACAAACAAATTTTATTCGATATAAATCTATTTTGTTTTTCCACCTTCATACAATTAGTCTGCCGTTGGCAAATAATAAAATTATATAAAAAAGGCACTATGAAATACAAAATCTACATAAAACGCTTTAAAATCATTTATTCAATATATTCGGGCATGTGATGGAAATCGCTTATCGCATGAAATAAAGCGTTTTCGATTTGAAGTCACAAAATTGGTGTGCTGGAGTTCGCAATCGCTCAAAGTCGTTAAAAAAATTGGCGTTTTTCAAGTCGCATCTGATTCGACAATCGTGCGATTCACAGCACATACATGATTGTCTCAATTAAATTAACAAAATTAATTTAATTGAGACAATATGTCGAATAAAAGATTTCAAGAGTAGAATTTTTTTATATTATCAAAATAGCCGAATGGATCAGTAGTGATTTCGAGGCCGCTACGCCATCTCATCAGCGTTCTTTGTTCAACATTTTCCACTTTCACGATGGTACTAGTCATTCGGAATGTCGTCTATTGAGTCAATGTTTTTAACGAACTTCTTATATTCATTTTTAAGTTAAATCACTTTTTGATTAGCACGAAATTCCCCAACTCTGACGGTTATTATTCCAAATATTCCATTTTTCTCTTTGCTTTTTCCACAGCCATTGGCTGCTGAGATCAAAAGCTTTTTGTGATTTATGTTCCTGCGATTGAAAATTTCAGATAGTTAACAATTAACAATGAGAACAAGCAAACAATACGTGTGCTCTTGGCTGAAGTAGTAGAACACAAGACTATGAAGCGGAGGGTCCTGAGTTCGAGCCTGCTCTTAGTCATGAAATATTGTGTTGAATTCTTCTGATCAGAATTAGTGCGTGGTTGTGTTAGTTGTTGCCAGCCTGTTTCAATGATGAAGGCATAGTCACTGGTCACTGAACATAATTGGCAGCGACTGACACGATCATGTACTTAAAAGCAGGGTAACAGCACCCACCTTCGTCGGACTTGTAGCAAAAATTAGCCGGCGAAGTAAAAGGTTGAAATAGCTACAAAAACAACTGTCTATCTTCTCATCTTAATCTGTCCCCTCAATACTATCCCCTCGTTTTCAGTTCCGGCGCAATGCATTGCATATATAAGGGTCATCCCCTGAGTGCTGGTCCAAGATAAAAAAAAAATAAAAAAAACATGAATGTAAATTTTATTAGTCGAACTTTATTAATTTTATTATTGAACCTAGAATTTCTTGATTGGGCTCAAGTTCAAATCCGCAAAAAAAAATTATGATTTTTTATTAAAGTTATTTTTATTAAGAGTGGAATATTAGAATATTTAAAAAATCATTTTTTTTTATAATCATCACACTGGGAGAACAGATATTAGCATTGATTTTGAACAGGATTATGGCAAGAAATGGAAAAATCAGACATTTGACTGGCTGCAGCTGTATGGAACTTGAAATGATAATACAAGACAAAAAAAATTTAAGGGTATGAATTTTTTTATTATAATCTGGTAGATGAATTCATGGAATCAATTTTTTAAACATGATTTCCAGCATGGCTTCAATGGTGACTTAACTATTGACTTCCAATAATTCAACAGTTGCTAGTTTCTCGATATTAATCAATAGGACCGTGGAAGGTAAAATGTCTACCTTCGGTATTGAACACTACAAATAAATGTTTGTTATAGTTGATTGTAAAAATTTGTGGGCTGTGGGGTAGAGCAGAAGAAGATCAGTTAAGGTCTCAGCTTCGTCATAAAAGCTTAAAAAGTTAATTTTTAAGGAATGTAAGCTTAAGTAATACATTTTGTTAAATATTCACAATATTTTTTCCACGCCCGCTAGAGGAGGCGGTGTTCAAAGAATGGATTTTTCTTATTTTCTGTCCCCAAGTTTAACGCTTTGAATCTTCTTTGACATAAAAATATATCATTTGCTTAACAAAATTACAAAAAAAAAAATTAAAAACTCTGTTGTTCTTCTCAGGGAAACTTTTTTCCTCTAACCCGAATCAGCCCATCATTACTTGACCTGTGCTATCCTTCAAAATTTATCTATACCAACTGGCTCTTTTCGTTTGGACTGTATCGTGTTGAATATACACTTCAATTCTTTTTTGGAGGGTATATAACGGGTGTTTTTTTATGAAGTTTTTTTTTATACGAATCACTCTGTTGTCTGATAGCTGTTTTGACAGTTTAAAGTGACGTCTCTACTCAGTATTGTTTGGCAAATCATCATGAACAGGTTAACTCCAGAACAACGCTTCCAAATCGTGGAAATTTATTTTCAAAAACAGTGTTCAATTAAAAATGTTTATCCGCTGTTTTACCGCAAAATTCTCTTCAGTGATGAGGCGCATTTTTGGTTGAATGGATGTGTCAACAAGCAAAATTGCCGTATTTGGAGCAAAGATAATCCACACGCCGTTCAAGAATTACCAATGCATCCCGATAAATGTGCTGTTTGGTGCGGTCTATGGGCTGGTGGAATCATCGGTCCTTATTTCTTTAAAAATGAGGAAGGACGACGCGTTACCGTGAATGGAAATCGATACAGAATCATGATCAATGAATTTTTGGTGGCAAAACTTCAAGATATGGATGTAAACGAAATGTGGTTTCAACAGGATGGTGCCACTTGTCATTATTATTACAAGAACATTTATTGAAAGAACATTTCAACGACAACATTATTTCGGGAAATGGACCGGTGATTGGCCTCCGCGTTCGTGTGATTTGACGCCACTCGATTCTTTTTTGTGGGGATACCTGAAATCATTGGTTTACGTGGATAAACCAGCAACGATTGACGCTTTGGAAACCAGTATTCAAAGGGTCATTGCTGAAATACGCCCTCAAATGCTTGAAAAGGTGGTCGAAAATTGGACCTCCAGAATGACCTTGGTGCAAAATAGTCGTGGTGGCCATTTGCCCGATATTATATTTAAATGTTAAATGACAAGAAATTATCTACCAAATAAAAAAATTTTTTGGGCCATTTCATAATTTGGCATGTGTTTTATATAAATTTCAAATCAGCAAGCTCTTATAAAAACACCCTTTAAAAGCAAAAACTAAAAATATGCTTTAATACTACAAAAAGTTAAAACTTTTGTTACATTGGAGAAAGGAATTATTTTGCTCATTTATTCACTTTTGCACATGAAATAACAGAAGCCAAATGCTTGTCAGTTTTAAAAGCAGCCATAATTAATCAATGAGAGAACACTTTGTGATTTTCTATTATATCATAAAAGACTGTATTTTTTAATAAGTAAAACCTATGACATGTAGTTTCTTACGAAATTATATCGGCAACATTTTTGATATTAAAAAGACCCATCGAAAACAAGACAAGAGTGCAGGTATATTTTCTTATTACATTCAAAAGAGCTTTAACTGACTATTAAATTTAATTTAATTATAGAAAACTGTTGCTTGCATCCATCGTCTCAAAGAGTTTGAAAACAACATTTTTTTTAATAAATCGAAACTGTGAATAACTGCCTAATTTTACGTTGCATTTTAAGTATGAATATGCCGTAACAGTAATTACTGAACTTTTCTTCAACATTTTACATAATTTTCTCCCTAACAAATTAAGTATTTTAATATTGCATTTCGAACGTATTCTTTTTACTTTAATTTTACTAAGACTGACTTTTACTTAAATTTTCAACAATTAAAATTAAACTGTCTGTACGAAAAATCAATTTTCCTCAGATTTAGTTAAAATGTTATTAAAATTTGTCTTAAAATTTTTAAAACTCGAACACTGTGTAACTGCTGCATAATTTTTCCCACTAGAAAACATAACTTAAGCCGTCATTAAAGTCAACATCGTGAACATTGTTGAATGTGATGAGGATCATGATGATGATGATGTTGTTATAAAAAAGTGATGAGGGGCAATCAGAAAGATTTCCAAAAAGGAAAACAACCGGTCGATTCAAAAGATAATAGTATGTGATGAAAATAAATATTAGTTTGTCATTAATGATGTGTATACGAGTAGTTTATGTTGTAATTTTTTTAGCACAAAGTGGCATTTTTAATGCTTGAAATTTTAATTTTATGGCGTAGCGCGAAACAACATGAAATAGTATTCGTTTTACAAAAACATAAGCATCGTTGTTTGGATGTCACAACCGCTGCACAATGTGTTAACCTTTAACTGGGCTTGTGGTTTAAAAGTGCTTAGACATTTACACAAACATATTATATTGCTATTTTTGAAAATATTTCAAATTAGAAATTTCGTTACGAGAACTGTTTACAAACGAAAGGTGTTGCCGTTTCATTGTTTTCCCCTCGTCCTATTTTCTGAAATTTTATTCCACTTGTGTAAAAAAAAAAGCTGTTAGCACATTCAATTCAAGTCACCACCTAAAGTGGTGATAAATATAAATGCACATGAGTACTGATGATAAGAATGTAGCGGTTTCCAAAAACTGGTATTTTAAATTGTACACAATTCTCTTTGTACATGAAATGAATGAATCGTATTCTGACAAATCTTTATTTCGATCTTTTCACAAATTCGCATATACAACCGCTCTTGTCCTTATACGAGTATTGAAATTCGAAAATATCAAAAACATGATTTCAGGGTTGTAATTAATGTTCGTACGTCAATGAAGGGTACAAAATTTATATTATCTATATTATATTTTTTATTGATTTATAAAAAATATAATTGTTATCTAATTTCTCCTAAGGTCTCAATAAAATTTGTCTTGCCAGTTCTGATGAATACTATAATACTTTTTCAATATAAACCTATATTAAAAATTGTGGGTGCTGTTGGCTGAAGTAGTAGAACACGAGACTATGAAGCGGAGAGTCCTGAGTTCGAGCCCCCGCTGAGTCATGAAATATTGTGTTGAATTCTTCTGATCAGCATTAGTGCGTGGTTGTGTTAGTTGTTGCCAGCCTGTTTTCAGTGATGAAGGCATAGTACTGATCACTGGACAATTACTGCCAGCGACTGACCCAATCATGTACTAAAAGCAGAGTAACAGCACCCAACTTCGTCGGCCCTGTATCAAGAAATTAGCCGGCGAAGTAAAAGGTTGAAATAGCTACAAAAAAAACTGTCTATCTTCTCATCTTTCCTAATCTGTCCCCTCAATACTATCCCCTCGCTTTCAGTGCCATCGCAATGCATTGCATATATAGGGGACATCCCTTGAGTGCTGGTCCTACTCCTAAAAAAAAAAAAAAAAAAAAAAAGCCTGCTAAGGCCAAATCGTCTACTTGGAATATCCCATGTAGTTGCTATGCTGAAAGTTATCTTGAAAATGTAAGAAACACTAAAAATCATTAGTGTAAGAATTTTTCACCCTGTGACGCAACATTAACAATTAATAATTCAAGACTTCTCGTTTTGTTTGCTAAATTTTTTTCCTGCTCATTTTAAAAGAAGTTGAAGCTATTTTTATCATTTATTTTTATTTACATTAATGGTGTTTTCTTTTCTGGAAAACATGTAACATTGTTTCACTTTATTTCTTAAAATTTGCAGTTATGCGGAGTTTTAAGACACAAATTAATATTCTAAAGGATGGCAGTTTATTTTGTAATAAATTCCCTACTTTCAAAGTATATAATAGTGCCATTTTTCCTTAAAAAGTGCACAAAATGTTGCACTCTTTTACAGAAAGGAAAACAACATAATTTAATTAAGTGTTGCACAACATTAATTTTGCAACGTTGTATTTGCTTTAAGCTCTTATAGGAAATAGCAATTATAAATAGATTGTGTGTATAAGAAAATCATTACGAATATGTGATTGTTATATAAAGTTCCGATATATCAAAAAAGCTGATATTCAAAATCCACTTTCACCTCTTTGCCTTCAACAAGTTTATATTTAGCTGTTTGCTTTAAGGAAATTACTTAAGCAGTTTTCATAGAAAATTATATTATTTTCTGTTTTTGCAATATTTTCTGCAACAACTCCGCTCTAGATTATTACTCCAAAATCTTTCATTATAAAAAAATATTTTTTGTTGTTGATAATATGGGTTAAAATTGCTTGTAATATCAGTGCCATATGAGAAAATCTATTAAGCCTGCTTCGCTAAATTGTTAAAACGACCAAATCATAAGACATTCAATACCGAACAACAGATAGATAAGCTTTTCTTTACTTTTATTTTAACTTCCGTTCACTCCTTTTACTTTTGTTGATCGCCATTACAAACCTGTCTGTCCGCGAGGCAACAATGTATGAAGACACCAGACCAAAGATTTGAAATGTGTGTGAATTTTAGCAAACAAGTTTATCCTATTATTTATTTATTTGTGGGCATAATATCTTTTTCGCTTTTTAAAAAATGAGGAAAACAAAAGTTGTAGTCGTATGTCTAGCAAAGGATATTTCGTCATTGCACATTAGATTCGATCGAGTGCTTTGTAAAGTTTATCCAAGTTTCAGGCTTAATTAAATTTTTATACAGTGTTTTGCTGTCGTTTATCATCCTTGTCTTTTTGGCTTTGGTTAAAGCTTAACGCGGAGCAATTTTAATTAGGTAAAAAATGTTGTTTGAATTTTTCTTGTGCTGCATTAAAAAAAAGTGTGACAGAGAAAAGTTGCCACAATTGTTTGGAAAAGGCATTAGAGAAAATTTCTTTTTATGCTGGCTCAAATATTATTTGTTACATGCTTACGAACAACATGCAGCGTTTTGATTGACACGTTTCTTGCTGCCTCGTTGTGTTTGGCGATTTCTGCGGCTTGTTGACATGCCACCAGATGCTTACAAGTTTGAACAAGTGTTTAATCATTTCAATAATGTCCGGGCATCAACATATTTTATATGTGATTTATTTTCTTTTAGTTTTGTGTCAATCGAAATAAATGGAGATTGAGATATTAATAAGCAATTTTATTGAATGACTCTGATTTTAAATGGATGGTGAGTCATTTGCTAAAAGCGTTCATAAATAAATTTTAAATGATGCAATTGTGGTTGAAATCTTATTTGCATAGCTTTCAAAAATTTATTATGGGCTGTTTATTATTTACTAAACATTTTTATTCAATAAAAATCTCATTTACTTTTTAGCTTTTCGATGATGACGCAGAATAAAGGTTATCTTAAGCTTAAGGGAAATATGAATGCAGGTTGTGTACCTCCGTGCACATCTTTCAACTGCTTAGATTTATTAATAAAAATCTTTTCTCTAATAGTTGAAATGTAAAAGGAAAGATAAACATGAAGTATGATGCAGCGTAGTTTTGTGCAATTGCCAAGTGCTTTAATTATAACGCAAGCATCATAAATTTAAAAGTATTATCATCAGTGACTTCTCTCCATTTGATATGAATAGCCGTTCACTTGATTTCTCACATATTTAATTTTAATGACATTAAATGGAAGGGTTTGAGAATAGTTAAATCTATTTAGGAAACATAATTTCAAATCAACATAAGAATTGGGTACCTCATATATGCTGTACGACATGTGTAAAGAATCTTACAGGTTGTGCAAAAGGAGAGCGATATATGGCTTTTGGAAAATCCATGACATGAACAGAGCCTGTAGACCACGTCTGATTATTACTTTTGCCTAACTTGTATACATGTGCGTTCTGCAACACGACCACTTCCTCATAGTGCTTATTTACCTATACCTTCAGTTTTACACCCCCTCTTGTCGAACCCATCATAGTACTTTTACCATCACTACATATTAAACTAGGTTTGATAAAAAATTTTGTCAAAGCCATGGATCACAACGGCTCAGATTTTACGTACTTGAGAGAAAGGTTTCCTAAAGTTAGTGACGCAAAAATAAAGGAAGGAATTTTCGTCGGACCTCAGATCAAGCAATTTTAAAATGACAACATATTCGAAGAAAAGTTAAGTTTGTTGGAAAAATCTGCTTGGAAAAGTTTTGTTGCACAACATTTTGTTGGGCTACCACAAAGCAAGTAACTACAAAGACCTGATAGGAGAACTACTTTCGACGTATGAAGCATTGGGTTGTAATATGTCAGTCAAAATACACTTTCTACACTCCCACCTCGATTTTTTTCCCGAGACCCTAGGAGTCGTTAGCAACGAACACATTGAAAGGTTCCATCAGGATATTTCCAGCATGGAAAAACAATATGGCCTAACATTGTCTAGTTTTGAAAATTGGTATGAATATAAAAAAATTCACTGTCACACTAATATTTAAAAAAAAATTTTTTTAAATTTGGTCAATTAACTGAAAACTTTTTAACACTGCAAAACTAATATCAACACTTGGCAATGCTGTGTCGAATGATCATTATGAAGTTGCAAAAATTTTTGGATAATAAGCAGCCCTGTAATAATTTCATCCTAAAAGTATGCAATACTCTTGAGCAAATAACACTAACGATCAGCTTAAACTGACTCGCTGCAAACTTAACATGAGCACGAAACTTTTTACATTTAAGATTATCTGTTGCATAAACTACCGTTTAACATAAACTGTTGCTGAAACTGAAATAAAAGCCAGTGAAGGAAAAAGATTATTTTGATTTTGTACTAACAAAACAAGGGAAACGTACTTCTCATATAATTACGGTACCATTTCTTAATATTTATTAAACAGAAATTCAACTATTGGGCATACAAATTCCAAAGCATATTAGATGATATACAGTCGACACTTGATAATTTGAAACTCGTTAATTTTAATCTCGCGGTAATTTGAACTGTTTTCCAAGTCCCTTGAAAAACACTCAATAAATTGAAAAATATCTATGTAATTTGGTCCCCTCAATAATTTGAAATTATTTGAATGGCATTTTGATCGCCGACTCGCTATATTTGAATTTTTTGGCTCTACGCTCTATAATTTGAATTATTTTAATTGCTGTGTTTTATGCAAAATATAAAATAAATAAAACATTTTAGTTTTTTGCGATGTGCTACAAAAATGACATCTTGCTCGCCAACGTTCTATAATTTGAAGTTCGGTTATTCTACACTCTTTAAATTGAACTCCTAATGTGATTTTGTTTCTGTTTTTGAAAGAAATTTAAATCGTTTGCATTAGTTTCACTGTAAGAAAGTTCCCAATAAAAAAATTTTAAATTTTAAATAAACTCTTGTTAATTTGAATTTTTTCTATCTCTCTTTCGATATTTTGAAGACTCGTTAAAATGAAAACTCGATTATTTAAACTTTTTCTCTTGGTCCCTTCAGTTTCAAATTATCAAGAGTCGACTGTATTTCATCCCTAAAGACATTGTATAGGATCAAGTTAATTAAATTAAATCAAATTGGCAAGGCTGTAATTTTTCATAAATTTTTCTATGCTAATTGACCTTATTCTGCATAATAAAATCGTTTTCTATTAATTATTCTAATGTAAAATATTTATTAAAAATACTATTGCAAACACACATCAAATATATATATAAAATATAGACAAAAGTAGTTCCAGCAGAATGTAGGAAATTGTTTTAGTCAAAACTGAGTATCTCAACACACCCATATAGTGTTTTCACATTTAAAGTTAAGACCTTGTTTTTGAGCGTTAAAACCATAAACAGCTGATTTTGCAAATTGTGGTATTAACATACAGGCTTTATAATAAATTTGTTCAAAATATATTCAATCGCTCATACAAATGTGTGAATTTGTTGCTGTACTTGTTCTTTATTTTTACAACATTTGATTGACAAACTGTACAACAGAAGTTTTTGTTTGAATGAAACAAGAACAATTTTTACAATGCGTTCTAAAATAGATTATTATATTCTAATATATTTAAGCTTAAGGTCTCTTTATTTTAACATAATTTTTAATTTCAATATTTCGTTACTGCTTATGTGACTTCTTCAGGAAATGAAATAAAAATTAAATAGGTATTATTTTACATATTATTATTAAATTAAAAACATAAGCGAATTCTGAAAGAATAAATGCGCTTGTGTAAAAACATAAGCAATAACAGCTGTTTCCAAAGTACAACTTGGCAGCACTCAGCTTAGCACAGCCAAAAACAGGCAAACACAAGATTGCATTTTAAAAAACCTACTTAAAACCAATTCGAAATCGGTTTTAAGTTGGTTTTAACAAAATCATTTTCTATAGTGAAACCAGGTTTTAACAATTGGTTTTCAAGTTTAAACCAGAATTTACTAAAACCATGTCAGTGTGAAAAAAACTATTATATGATCGAAAGCTGATTAATCGGGTCGGCCATTAGCATAAGATGCAGAAATGATTTCAAAAAATCTTTTAAAAGTGACTTCTTAACAAAATTAAAAATATCATCATAATCATAAATTCATCGTGCTGATGCTCGAAATATGACTGCGATTGTTTTTAGAGAAAATTAGAAATAATTAAACAAAAAATGCTTTTTCGGAAGAGTCGCGTCTAGAAACCCTTTTTCTGATGAAGGAATAACAATTTTTTAAAAAATTTTCTAAATTTTGATCGAATAGAGGCATAAAAAATAGCTCAATAATTTTATAAAATCCTGACTGGGATATTGCTATAATCAGAAAAACTATAATTAGGTATATGATGCTATACTAATTCATAAAAAATATTTTGTGTTTATTAACTGCCTACTGGACAAATTTATAAAATTTTTCAAACATAAAATTTTTTTTAAATGTTCTAGAACGCAAATCTATTGACTTAGGTTGAGACATTTTTTTTTATCTTGGACCAGCACTCAGGGGATGATCCCTATATATGCAATGCATTGCGCCGGAACTAAAAACGAAGGGACAGTATTGAGGGGACAGATTAGGAAAGATGAGAAGATAGACAGTTTTTTTGTAGCTATTTCAACCTTTCACTTCGCCGGCTAATTTTTGCTACCAAGTAAATCGTGGTAGTACTAAAGTACCAACAAGTTGGAAAATGTACCATAAAAAGTTTAATTGCACAATATTTTCCAACATTGATGGAAGCATATTAGATTTATATAATGCAACTCTCACACAATCACAACACAAGTTTGCGTAAATCGCCGTAATAAGATTTATGCAGTTGAAAAATATCTTGTGTGCAGCAAATGTACAAAGAAAAACAAGCGAAATTGTTACTCTTGCAAGACCAATGTTTTAATTTTATATTGCTATGAAAATTAGTGACAATTTATCAATTTTTTTTTATTGTGTTTACAAGAAAAACTTACTGAAATAATATGTCGATACCTAACAAGTTAAGGCAGCAGTATGTGGGTCACTAAAACTGTAATTTTTAGATAATAGTTGCCTCTTAGTTGCAGATTTAATTTAGTGCTACAATCTCTTTTTACTTTTGCGTTTCTTTTTTTCTTAATGTAATTTATGAATATTTATGACTTGTTTCTTTCTTCTTAATTACTTGCAGGTATACCAGCTACATTGACTTACATCAATATGGAGCACAGTGTTACTGGCTCCCCAGCCCTCATACCGTATCCAGACTATAGCAGCAATAGAGCTGGTGATTGTGCAAATAGTATAACGACAGCGTATCGTATTAAGGCCGATGAATGTGGCCGTCTGTGGGTTTTGGATACTGGCACTGTGGGTATTGGCAATACCACCACAAATCCCTGCCCGTATGCTGTGAATGTATATGATTTGACAACAAACACACGTATACGTCGCCATGAATTGAGGCCAGAAGATACCAATGCCAATACTTTTATTGCAAATATTGCTGTGGATATTGGCAAAACTTGTGATGATGCGTTCGCCTACTTCTCCGATGAACTGGGTTACGGTTTGGTTGTGTATTCGTGGGAAAAAAATAAGTCATGGCGTTTCTCAGCACATTCCTTCTTCTTCCCGGATCCACTGAGAGGAGATTATAATATTGCTGGTTTGAATTTCCAATGGGGTGAGGAGGGTATTTTCGGTATGGCTTTGTCGCCTTTGAAATCAGACGGCTTCCGTATCATGTACTTCAGTCCTTTGGCTAGTCACAGACAGTTTGCAGTGTCCACGCGCATTTTAAGAGATGAGACCAGAGTAGAGGACAGTTTCCATGATTTTGTAGCGCTTGATGAACGTGGCCCAAATGCTCATACAACGTCACATGTCATGAGCGATGATGGTATTGAATTGTTCAATTTAATTGATCAGAATGCAATCGGCTGTTGGCACTCATCCATGCCCTATTCGCCTCAGTTTCATGCCGTCGTAGATCGTGATGATGTCGGCCTAGTATTTCCCGCTGATGTTAAAATCGATGAACAGAAAAATGTTTGGGTACTTTCGGATCGTATGCCCGTCTTCTTATTGGCCGAGCTTGATTACAATGATGTCAACTTCCGCATATACACTGCGCCCTTAAGCACTCTCATCGAGGGTACAATATGTGATCAACGTAGCACAATATATGGACCCTCCAATACTGTGTCCATACCCAAGCAAACACCCCTTATTAACAAACATTATATAACACCTTTACCTCAAAAACCCATACATGGCACCTACATTCATCACGACCATCATCCCTCATATTTGTCATCGTATAACAGTCAGAAGGTTGATGTTCCTAAGACTTTCGTTTATAATCAACAAAACGGTTTGACCTACGAAGCATCCAATGGCCCCCATCTGTTTCCTCCATTGCAGCTGTCAACACAGTCGGTACAAGGTGATGGTTTGAAAAGTTATGTCACATCACGCAGTTCTAATTGGTGGCGTCATCACTAAAGTGCCTCTTCCCATTACCAGCCTCTTTCAAATTTATTAACCATATGGCACATTGTGTTAAAATAAAGAAATGTTAGGTTTATATTTTATTCTAATTTACAATATTCAACTACTGTTCACTTCAGTTTTCTTGTACACTTCGAGCTGAAACTGCCAACAGCAATTTGTACAATTCGGAAGTATTTTCTCTTGTCTCTAATACGAGTCTATGACAACTAAATTTCTTAGGAAATTTCATTTATGCAGCATTTTCCATTGTCTATTCTATTTTAAAATCTATATTAATAATATTTTTTATTTTATGAATTTAGTAAAATGGAAGTTTTATGTTTAATTTAAAATAAATACATTTAAAAAAATTATGAAATTAAATAAAACAGAAAATATTTTTATTTAAACAAATAAAAAAGACCAAAAGGTAAGAAAAACTGCTTGTTATTTTAGCAAAGTTTACTTAGGCCCTTCAAGAAGCCTGATATATTTAACATGAAAAGAAATCATGTCAACTGCAGAAACTTGACATGAGATATAAACAAATTTAAATAAAATCGTAGAGTATTAATACTGCTGACAAGTTTATGCTATAAACTTACTGCAACTTTTTGGTATGTTTCTGACTATTAGTGACAATTTATTTCCTGTAAGCATTCACCACAGAGTCTACACATATAGGAACAATATAGAAAGCTATAAGCCAATGTGAATATAGTTTGGTAGCTAATAACGAATAAGTATCTGCATATTCCATTAAATAATATATTACAAAATTTAAAATTTTAAAGTTTGTTATGGGTCAAAGTAATCGCTACCTATATTTCTCTAAATCTTCAACAGTTTAAAGCCCGTATGTACGAAATGACTGCAAATTAATAATTGTATATCATGAAATTTATGTCACGCATTGTTACCGCGTGAGAATAATAGGAAATATTCTTTGTAAGAAAATAAATTAACAGTTTTTATGCCCTTCAAAAAAGAATTGGAGTTTATATCCACTTTGTCATTACATGTGTAACGCAGCGCAATATCTGTCTAAGGCCGCATAAAGTGTATATATTCTTGATCAGTGCTGAAATGTAAGACGATCTAGCTTTGTCTGTCCGTCCGTCAGAAATACAGTCCAAACGAAAAGAGCCAGACCCTTGATATATGGTAGAGATAAATTTTGAAGGACAGGACAGGCCAAGTTTGTAAATGGGCAGAATCCGGCCAGAGGTAAATACTTCCCCTCAGGAGAACTAAACCAACCTCTATAAAATAACATAATTTTTAAAATATTTTTTGTAATTCTGTTAAGAAAATTATATATTTTTTTAATGTCAAAGTAGATCCAAAAAGTTGTACTTAGAGCCCGAAAATAAAAAAAAATAATTTTTTGGACTCCGCCCCCTTTAGTGGATGTTAAGGTAACATATTACATGGAAAGATAGTGTAGGCCTATATTCATTAAAAATAAAATTTTGAAGCTTTAATGACGAAGTTGAGATCTTCTCTGATCCTCCCGTACCCTACACTAAGTTATCCCAAAAATTTACTTTTTTAAATTTTAACGATAAAGGTGAGATGTCTTCCTCAGGCCCTTCGCAGAGTGAGCCTATCAAAATAGAGTTTTAAATTGGGCACAGAAATGTCTTAAAGAAACTCTGAACAAAATTGGTATAAAAAATTTCAAAAAACATCAAAATTTCAATATTTTATAGAACAAGTGCAATATATTATAGTCCATGAAGTTCACCAAAATGGTTTAAAATTGTAAATTTTTTTTAAATAACACTACTTTATACCTAACGAAGATTATCATTGGTTAAAAAAAATTTAAATTGCGCTTTCAGGGCTGGGAATTTGAAATTTTTGTATGCATAAAATAACCAAAAAGGCAACTAACGTCGGTTTTTTACTAATTAAAACAATTTTTTAGTTCAGAAAAACAAAATTGGTATCAAAAATTAAAAAAAAAATCAAAATTTAGATTACAGAGTTGGATAACTGCAATATTTTGTGGTACATGAAAGTGACCAAAATGGTTACATATATAAAGTTTTTTCTTAAATAAAACTATTTCATGCCTCATTAAGAGTTGCATTCGTAAAAAAAACAAAACAAACAAAAAAATAAATAAATTTCTTTTCCAGGGTTGGGAAATTGAAATATTTTTTATGCATAAAAGTAACCCAAAAGGCAATTAACGTTGTTGTTTTTGCTAATTAAAATTATTTTATAATTCAGGAAGAACAAAATTAGTATTAAAATCTTAAAAAGTTTAAAGATTTTAATTTTTTCGTCAAGTAAAAAGTACTATGTTACACCTCACTAAAAATTGCATTGGTAAAAAATAAAAATTCGCTTCCAGTACCCACATAAATTCCAAATTTGGTTTTTTTTTAATGAATTAAACCTATTTTATAATTCAGGAAGAATTAAATTGGTGTTAAAAATTTTAAAATTCAAAATTCTGTACCAGGGTTGGAAAATCGAAATTTTTCGGTAGATAAAAGTAACGATATAAGTTCCCAATTTTGGTTTTTTCAGTGAATTAAACTTGTTTCAAGAACTAAATTGGTATTAAAAGTTTTTAAAATTAAAAGTTCGGTTCCAGGGTTGGAAAATCGAAATTGTTTAGTACATAAAAGTAGCCATATAAGTTCCTAATTTTGGTTTTTTGTGAATGAAATCGTTTTTATACTTCGGGAAGAGTTAAATTGGTATTAAAAATTAAAATAATTAAAAATTCAATATCAGGGTTGGAATATCGACATTTTCTGATTCATAAAAGTAACCATATAATTTGTTATTTTTTATTATTTTGATGAATTATACCTACTTTATATATCAGGAAGAAATAAATTGGTATTAAAAACCAAAAAAATTTAAAAGACTATTCTACGGTTGGACAATTAGAACTTTTTGGGGTACATGAAACGGATTTTTTCTTTTTGTTTGTAAATTAAACATATTTAATATTTTTGAAACACGTTCAGAGGTATTAGAAGTAAGAAGAGCCAAACATTTTGCTTCCTAACCAAAAAATTTAAACGTTGTCTTAAATATAAAAGTAACCGATAACATAATTTTGTTTATCTTTTAGTTATTTTTTTATTAAAGCTACTTTCTGTTTTAGCAAGAAAGAAAGAAAGAAGAATTACATCTGTGAAGGGTATTTGTATCAAATGTACATCAAGTCTTTCACAGTTTAAATCTTCTTTAAAGCAAATTTTATTTCAAAATGTTGAACTTCTGATTTAATTGAATATAATTAAATATCTTTTTTCTAATATTATGCATTTCGATTTTATTTTTAGCAAAAATTAGCATAAATTGAATTTATAATAATTATTGTAACATAAATTTTTATTTTGTAAATATTTTTTGCCAACAAGCCTCTATAATGCCAATATGGCGCTGGGGCGAATCATGTAAATTTGTTATATTTTATAATAAAAATTTATTTAAAAAACAAAAATAAAAAAAATGAATTTAAGATTAAATTTATTTATTAAATTAAGTAATCAAACATATTTTATATTTTAGAAAAGTATAAATCAGTATATAAAATCAGAGAGATCAGAAGATGCTTCCAGGGTTGGGATTAATGTTTCGGCGCAGTCGATTATTTCACTTTAATTTTACTTTTATTTTATAATTATCATATTATTGGGCTACTAAATTTTGAAAATAATGAATAATTTATGTAATTTATTTACTAATATAAATTTATATTAAATTATGATTATTAATGAATTAATTGATTGGACAAAAATGTTGTTCAATTATAATTATATAATAGTTTTACTATGCACCGCCGGCCTGACAAGTCTGTTCGCTGTTACATACCCATTATCGGAAGTGTCAGTTATTTAGAGAAAGGTTTGAAATATGAAATTTGGCCATCGAGGAAGTAACGTAGAAGTAACTAAAAATTATTACAATTGTTGTGCACCAAATGAGTACAGTTTTCAAGCATTACAGGATGATTAGGATAATCATAATACAACTGTGCAAAGAGTCCATATAAAAATATAAAAAATATTACAAATTCTTCTGGCTTCTTGACCTCTTTTTAATTGTTATTGTATTCTGATATTTTTAAGCTTAAGGTCTCTTTATTTTAGTTTAATTTTTAATTTCAATATTTCGTCACTCCTTTGTGTGACTTCTTCAGGAAATTAATTACTTTATTATTACTATTATTTTATTTTTAATACCAATAATTAATTTCCTGAAGAAGTCACACAAAGGAGTGACGAAATATTGAAATTAAAAATTAAACTAAAATAAAGAGACCTTAAGCTTAAAAATATCAGAATACAATAAAAAATATTATAGAATTTCCTGAGAAAACTGAATGTTAGCTAGCGAAATACAAAAAAAAAGTTAAAAAAATATATATACATATACCAGGATCTTGTTAATTACAAAGCTTCCCTGACATTCACGAATTCCTAAGCGATGCTTATGTGACAGTTTTTTTCGGTACAAATTCAACGATTTCTAAAAGAAGCAGAAAAATAGTGATTCGACACTCTCCACAAGTAGTTTCTTCGCTTTCTATATAATTTCATAAATCAGTTGTTGACGTAATGTGTCGTTCAGGACGAGCGTCTTGGAAATACTTGTATCACTTTTAAATATGAATGTATATTTTACTACGTATTTGAATTTTAGAATGAATTTAATATTTAAGCCAAGAGTTCTTATTTTAGACCTCCCTATGTCACTGACAATAGTTATATGCTTTTAAACACTTGATTCCATTTCTTACAAAAAATTTTACGCACTATGAACTTAACGGTCTGACCCACGATGTCACTCGATATCGTTCTGCCGAGTAATTACATTTAAAACAAAAAAATTCTAGAATTTTGTTTTTGTTTAAAATGTATTTATTCGACAGAAAGATACCGAGGGCCATGCAGTAAGTTTTTTTTTAATATTTTTCAGATCATATTTTAGGCGATTTAAAGTTTTTAAGTGTTTTAACTAAGACCCCTACGGTCATCTTCACAATGTATGATTAAGACTTAACGATTAATTTAACGAAAACTTTTGTATACCAAACTTGACGTTAAAGTCTACGTTAATTTTTAATCGTACATTATGAAAAGAGGCGCTAGTCTAGATATTTAACAAGCAGTAAAAAATTAAATTTTTTATAGTTTTTATATATTAAAATAGTGCTTTGTTCATAAAGAAATTCCTTGCAATATTCATGTACACATTGCAGTTGAAAGAATAATTTTTTTGTTGACAAACTCACACAAAATAATTAATATTACCAATAATCATTAAAACCTTTTTTGCGTGCCAGGAATATTTATAAACAAAAGTAGCTAGATTGATTAAAAACCAAGTGGCAGCACTAACTCCAATTAAAGATCAATTTAACGATAATTATTATCAATTATTGAAGCATATCGTAGGGCACAAATCAATAATTATAAAACAATTTCAGTTTTAAAAATCAGCCAAAAGACCTACAAAAACAAAGGAGATAAAATAAAAGATGAAATAAGCCAGCCTCCCCAAAAACAATTACATAAGAGTGAAAGAATGAATACACAATGAGCACAAGAAGATCCTTAAGAACCGTTTTCCTACAGCAGTAAAAACAAGCAAAAAACTAATTAAATTGTAATTAAGTGGAAACAACAAACATTTATTTAAATACTATAAAAAAGTGGTTTGAAACAAGAAAGATAAGAACTTTGTTGAAGAAAGCAGTCGTTAAAATCTCGTACTGGAACAGGAACCATGACCCAAATGTACTAACAAGCAAGACAAGCCAAGCCAAGATTCAAAATGCTTGATCAATAACGATAAAAATTGATCATCATGTTGTTTTTTAGTTAAACGAATTTATAAAAATACAGAGTTAAGAAAAAAATAAATAAATGAATAACACGAGTAATAAAAACAAAACAGTTTTTGATCATATTGATTGTGACACGTTTCATTGTAACACACTGACTGTGAAAATTCACACGTTTTGTTTTGCTGGTTTTAAAGCGAATCTAAAACATAAAAAAAAAAACAAAACAGCAAATTAAACAAGCTTGTTAAATGCCAGTCGAGTATTTATCATCACATATCATGTATTTGGTTTACAGATAATTACAATATTACATGCAAAAGTAACAAAATTTTATTACAAAAATTTACAGTGGTTTTAAAAGATATAAATATTATATGGGGGAAAGCATTTTATATAACATATTGTCTCAATTAAAAAATTAACAACTGATTTGTTACGGGGAGTTAAGTGTGTCTATATATTCCTTCTGATTGTGTAAGACGTTGACGTCTCTGTCGTATTTCGTAGTAGATTAAAGAAAACTGCGTGTATGTTTCTTTAATCTAGTACAAAAAACGAGTTCGGCGTAAACGCCAACGCCTTACACAATCAGGCCGATTAGCTTTTAGTTTTGAGGTAATAAGGAAACCGCCACAAGCAATTTTTTTTTAAATATATTTAGCTTTTAATTAAAAATGATCATGAAAGCAGGCAACTAGGGAAAATCGACATCAATGTGATTATCCATAATACACAAAAGAGCAGAGAAAGAAACTCTCGGAAGTCATTACACTCCCATCATCTGTGATCATGTGCATCTGCTACTGCAAAGTAATATTATGTCATTACCGACAGACTTTGATGTTCTTCTTTCTTCGCTTATATTACGTACTGAAATAGAATACAGAATAAATTGGAACAGGTTTGTCAAAAGAAGGAAAACTGCGTGTATGTTTCTTTAATCTAGTACAAAAAACGAGTTCGGCGTAAACGCCAACGCCTTACACAATCAGGCCGATTAGCTTTTAGTTTTGAGGTAATAAGGAAACCGCCACAAGCAATTTTTTTTTTTTTAAATATATTTAGCTTTTAATTAAAAATGATCACGAAAGCAGGCAACTAGGGAAAATCGACATCAATGTGATTATCCATAATACACAAAAGAGCAGAGAAAGAAACCCCGACAGACTTTGATGTTCTTCTTTCTTCGCTTATATTACGTACTGAAATAAAATACAGAATAAATTGGAACAGGTTTGTCAAAAGAAGGTTTACTTCTGCAATGGATATCTCTTGAGGGTTGGGTGGATGTGATAGTTCGATAGTGCTGGTCTAAATTAATTTGATGATGATGATCTGATAAAAATTTCATTTTGAATTTTGAATTCACTTCCGCGAAAAACAACACAAAGAATAATTTTAAGAAACACCGAAATAAATAAAATTATAATTTATTTATTTTAAATAAAATTCTAACTAAACCTGAAGTAAATTGCAATTTTTTTTTTTTTTTTTTTTTTTTTTTTAGGAGTAGGACCAGCACTCAGGGGATGACCCCTACATATGCCATGCATTGCGCGGGAACTGAAAACGAGGGGATAGTATTGAGGGGACAGATTAGGAAAGATGAGACGATAGACTTTTTTTTTTTGTAGCTATTTCAACCTTTTTTACTTCGCCGGCTAATTTTTGCTACAGGGCCGACGAAGGCGGGTGCTGTCACTCTGCTTTTAGTACATGATAGTGTCATTCGCTGCCAATTGTGTTCAGTGATCAGTGACAGTGATCATCATTGAAACAGGCTGGCAACAACTAACACAACCACGCACTAATGCTGATCAGAAGAATTCAACACAATATTTCATGACTCAGCGGGGGCTCGAACTCAGGATTCTCCGCTTCATAGTCTCGTGTTCTACTACTTCAGCCAACAGCATCATAAAAAAAGCCAAAAGTTCGAAATTATTAAATTGCATGTTTTTTTCAAAATATTATCGTTGTATATAATTTGGTAAAAGGGGTTTTTTTAAATATATTCACATGTCTGAAGATGTTTATCCGAGGTAAATATGATTCGACGTACAACATATTTTGCTCTGATATTAAATGTTATAGCATAACGAAATGGAAAGTATCTAGTACATTTTTTACATTAAAAACACATTTTATACGGGAGTTAGTCAAGTATTCCATGACTTTTTTAATGAAATACTGATTTTTTACATAAAAAGTTATTTTATTTTTCAATCTAGTCTCCTTTCATTTATTTCAATGTTACTCCAATTTATTTATTCATTCCGAAATATATAATTTGTCGAGATCATCAAAATAGGCATTTGCTTGCGAGATGATTTCGTGCGTGGAGTGAAATCTCTTTCCGCCGATGCTTTCCATTAGAATAAGGTCAGGTGTTTTTAGCATGGATATACTGAATTTCTCCTAAAAAATATATTTAAATCCATACTAAGAACGCCTGGCCTTATTCTAGTGGAAAGCAGTGTATGTGTAAATTCTTTAATTTAAATTCTTTACTTCGCTTAATAATTTTTTATTGTACGTTGTGATGACTTAAGTTTGTCCTAAAAAACATCTATATATAAAAAATTAACTTCCAAAATCTCCTATCAGGCAATTTTGAATGAAACTTGCCCGTTTTACAGAGCACTAGAAACAAAGTCAATCTATAGGGCGTAAAATGTAATAAATTTTGCTAGAGTTGTGTCCAACTAGCTCATTCGCTCAGTTTTGACAACAACCTCTGATCAAACCTATGTAATTTAAATGGGTTTGATCAGAGGTTCTTGTCAAAACTGAACGAATGAGCTAGTTGGACACAAGTCTAAATTTTGCCAATAGTAGGGGAATGGTTTTTTAAATATATATTGAAATTTGCGTTGTTACATTTCATTAGGATCATTATGGAAGAGAAGGACTGATTTGTTGTCGTGTTGAAAAGAGTTCGTGTGAAGTCCAAATATAAATTAAAAATTGCTCAATAGTATGGAGCACTAGACAAGGTTTCAAAATACACTTGCTAGATCAAATTCGTGTTGAAACCCATAATAACTTTTTTAATATTTCCTCTGCCTTGCATGTGCTCACATAGAAACCATTTCCATCCAAATATTAAATAGAAGGGTACTTTTTAGACTGACTTTATTGCAATAACTATTACAGGCAAATTAAACGTGGTTGCAGGTAAAAATAGTCTGGAAAAATTGGCGGCTTTCCAGCACGCCCAGTTGGCCCTTTATTCTTTAAGCAAAAATACATATGAGTACTCAAGAATGATAAAATAAAGATTACGCCAACAAGCTGAAATAAAAATACTTTTCTGCGCATGATGGAATTCTGACGTCACTCAACATGTGTTCTGATTGGCTAATAAAATTCAGTTGGAGAACTATTATGTTATTGTAAAAACAGGACAGTGAGGCAAATTGCGAGTTTTCAAATTAAATTTGTTTGATAATAAATAATTTTAAAAAATTATTTTACTTTCCACTTTTTTTATTTGAAATTGTTCATTTATAGTTATTTTATATATATATATATATATATATATATATATATATATATATATATATATATATATATATATATATATATATATATATATATATATATATATATATTGAACCCAAGTGCTAATTATTTTTCTTTTTTCTATAAAATGACACAGAGTTTTGAAAACAAAAAATATTTTTATAACAATATTACATTTTAACACAATTATTTCTCACTTGTTTTTTTGCTGTCACTTTGTTTGCAATTGCCCACTGCATATTTCATGTTTGCTCTTTTTGTTCTCTTTTCTCTTTAATTTAGGTTTTTTGTTTACAATTTATGAGCTTTAAAAATCAAGTTTTAACAAGTTTTACACTTTAAGTTATTTAATAATTATTTTAATATATTTATTTTAATATATAACACAATTTATTATAAAATATAACACAAAACTTGCACTTTCATAAATCCGATTTCATTTGCTTGTTGGCAATCTCTCTGAGTAAATTGGAAATCTCTCGGAGTAAATTGTGTGAAGAGTTGCCAAATTTAGCATAAAATATTAATTTTGTACGAGAAAGTATTAGTTTTGCATATGATAAACATTTGGCAATCTCCAAATACGTCATCAAACGGTAAATCATGCGCAAGGCGTAATCTTTATTTTATCATTCTTGTGAGTACTCATGATGAAAGTGTAAGGACTTTCGAAAACAGCTGTTCTGCTCTGCTTTGTAAGTTCGATAATTAAATAGATTTTTTGACTTCCCCTAAGGCTTCGGAATATTTATCAGGTCTTTCTGTTTTACGAACAATAGAATATAAACGTTAATTGAATTTAATATAAAAAAATTATAATTTAAGTTTAATCTGTTAACTAGGCTTTAAAGAAGTAAATTCAACTACAGATGTTAACCACTTCAAACATATAATTACGAAAGATTTTCAAAGCTTAATTTTTAAGTCACACTCTTTGTCTATGCAAATTCAGATTAATGTACACAAATTACAACGTGTAAAAACTAATATATGTACTCATATGAAGGACCGTCCTCATCTTATAAATAAAGCGTGTCACAACACGAGAGCAACGCATGCTGTTGAAATTTTCCATCAGAATAATTATTCTATTCGTCAAACTCATCGAGCACTTCTTTGCATTTGATGGCGTACATAATCGCCCTTCAGAGTGGGTAATTCGAAGAACAATAGATCGTTTTCGGACCACATTTACTGTTACTGATAATGTGCATCCCCTGCAACTGGGCTTGTGTCCTTTCACTTTATGGAAGATTTTTTTTTGGTTGTTGAAAATTGGTATTCCAGATTGCGCCTTCTACGCGCCAGCCGTGGGAGGCCACATCGCAGAAATCATATTTAAACATTAATTTCATAAAATCTTCTTTCCCATAAAGCCCGTTTCATTGGTATTAAAAATATATTTCCTTGTTTTGTTATAATTTAAACTTGTGACACTCTATAAAAAATTTTTACCAACGGAAGATCATAGTTTAAATAATTTCACTAACAAATAAGTCACATTTTACCACTGTTTTCAAGGATCATGATTGTGAACATCATTAACAGCACGTTAAACTACAAAAATTTTTTTTTACAAAAGTGCACATGAAGAGATAAAACAAATGCAAACCAAGTAAATGTAGGTTTGTCATCAAAATTTCAAAATTGATGATAATGATTTTTAATTTAACACACTAAAAATGATATCATAAATGTAATCTTCTTCCTTCTCCAGATACTTTCCAGCAGTAGCTGGCAGTGGCAGCTAACTTTAAAATATATAACTAAAAAACACGATAAGCTTAATTGTAAATACAAAAAAAAAAGATATTAACTTGATTTAAAGATTGACTGTTCAATGGTGGTTAGTGGCTGATTTAAAAGTACATAAGCGAAGCGATATCTGGATGATTTTTATTTTACCGATTTAGTTGGCTGATGCGGCCGCTGTTAGTGCAATATGATTTATATCTGTAATAACATTTTTGGCGGTCTCTGCATGTGGGCGGGGCCGTGCATATATATATTTTCTTCCATATATGCTGTTTAAAATACAAACTTTCGCAGCATTATAATAAAGCAAACAAGGGCGAAAGTTAAGTTAATATTATGTTTGTTTTAAACATAACACACACTTTTTAATGAACTGTTAAATACAGTCACCATAACTATACAAATAAACGAACAAGCAGACGAACAATCAAAGCAACCACAGCATTTACAGTGGACATCAGGCCAGACATCCTTGCAAGACTTTTAGTAGCACTTTTGGCTGCACTCGGCAGTAGGTAACAGTAGTAACAGCCCACTTAAAGGGCTTTAGCTTCTCTTTTTTTTCGTTCTTCTGCTGGTTGTTACTCGCTAAAAAATTGAACACATCATGAATAATATAAAGCATATAATCAACAAGCAAAACAAATAAAAAAAAATAAACAAAAATAAAAGATGCAAAACTTGACGCCACAAGTGGCTAAAACAACACTTGCCACTATTAACACTATAACGAGGTATGAAAACCCAAATGCAACAAATACACACATTCGCCAAAAACTTGGCAACAGAAAAGCACAGCAGTAGACTAAAGTGCATGTAAGGCACGCATACACACACGCACACACCCATAGATACATTCTTGTGAAGTACAACAACAATAAATTGTTAAATGTTTTAGACCATTTTGCCAAGATGTTATACATGTTTCTGTAAGCGGTTTGTAACGCCGATTTCTACAAAAATTCTGTGTTATTCAAAAATTCAAAGGGAAAATAAAATCAGTATTTTCATATGATGTCCGGCCTCAAAGTTCGGAAAAAGTTCAATGTTCGAAATTTTCGCAGCACTTAATCGAACACCGAATTTTTATTATTAAATTATAAAAATGGAAAACTGAAATAATTATATATGAACAAATTTCGAAGTAATTTCAGAAATCGCAAAAAAGAACAGTTAAAATTGAGTTCGGTAAAAGTTCGAAAAATTCTTTACAAAAAATTTATTTCTATTTATTCTTGACCTTTCATTACTATTTTAAAAATAATCCTTTAAGCTTGAGGTAATTTTACATAAACATATTTATATTTCTTCAATATTTCGCCACTCCTTTTGGAGGGTTCTTCAGGAATACGTGGCCCATCTCTTCTTTTTTTTCACAAATTCATTAGTTTGCTGATTTTTTATTATTTTCAAGAAAAAATAAATAAATAAAATATACAAGTTATATTTCCCTGAAGAAGCCACCTAAAGAAGGAGTAAAGAAATATTGATAAAAATATATAAAGGGTTTCTCAACAATAACTTTGTTTTTCAATTGTGGCAACACCAACAACATGATTGTCTTGACATTTGGTTTTTTGCATTCGTAGTGAATGCATTGGCAATTGTTGCAATGAATCCAATTTCGCTCGAAAATCGCATTAAAATAATTAAAATCTACTATGAAAATGGTGGTTCTGTTAAATTTACATTTCGTAAAATTCCTGATATTTTCGGACAACGTAATCGTCCTTCTGGCACCTTCTGTCAACAAGCAAAATTGCCGCATTTGGGCTTCTGCAAATCCCAGAGTGATTATTGAAAAGCCTTTGCATGCTCAACGTGTCACTGTGTGGTGCGGTATGTGGTCTGGAGGCGTGAGTTTGCCGCTTTTTTATCTTGTTTTTTTTTTTTTTAATATGAAGCTGGAAATGGTGTAACGTTCAATGGATAACAATATCGCGAGTTGTTAACAACTAAATTTTAGTCTATTATTGATGACGTGGATATCACTGACCTGCTGGACATTTGCCAGATATAATTTTTCATTCAAAATTGCCGAACCTTCCTCTTCGATATACAATAAAAATTTTAATAATCTTCATCTAATTTTTTTAATTTTGTTGTAGAAAAAAATTCTTGTTGAAAAACCTTTTACATTTTTTAAAATATTTTATATAAAAAATACCTCAAGCTTGAAGAATTTTTACTGAAATATTTATAAAAAAAAAACAATTCTAGTACGGTGCCCCTGTGGCTGATTGGTAGCGATGCTAGCCTATTAGTTCGATTCCCGCCAAGGACCTTGGGGGCTTGTGATGTTTTCGGGTAACACGAAGGGATCTACTACGACCCAGTAAAACATTTCTCGAAAGTGTTCGTAATAAAAAATAATATAAAAAAAGAAAATACAATTGACAAAATGTTCGGGCTTAGCTCAGGATCGATCGACTTTACGAAATTGAACGGAGCTCGGGTACGGTTCGTCTTCGGTCTGAAAATTTATGTTCGGTAGTACACTATTAAACACGTTGCAATAATTATTTTCAGAAATCCCAAACAATGAGATATATTGAGTTTTTTAATAATTTAGCGCAACAATTAAAAATTCTAGCCACAGTGCAAAAATAAAGTTTTTTGACGTTACATTTATATTTCAATTTATTTAAGATAAAAGCATGGAACTTATAATTTATGTTATTTGCTTTAAAATATTTAAATTTTTTATTAATATTAATATAATAACACTATTTAATTTCTTCAAAACTTACCACTTTAATGATCTGTAGATGATCTGCAATAAGAAAAACAAACAAAATTAGTTTTAATCAGTTGATTTATATTAAATCAGGGGGGTTACTTTGTATTGCGATGCGACAGGAATTGTATTTGTATTTCAATGCAAATAGCATGCAAATTCGTTCAGTTTTCCACTCGCATTGTAGTACAGAGTAACCCCCCAGTTCATATAAAAAAGGTCTTAAATTTGCTAAACCAACGCACTCCCGATCTAAAAACAAAATGAGCCTACATTATAGAACAAATAGTTAAATCAGCGAGAAACATTAAGGGCTCATAAGTCGGATTTGCGTCGGTAAAATTAATTTGTTCAAAAAAAACCTTCATTTATATATTTATTAATATTCAGACATCCGTTTTAATTACTTAATTTTAATGAAAATATTAAATGCACTTTCAAGCTAAAAATTCTACACTCCGAAATAGAATTGGAGAGTATATAGAGTTTGTCATTCCGTATGTAACGCAGCGAAATAGCTCTCTAAGACCTCGTAAGATGTCTAGCAATGTCCGTCCGTCTGCGAAAAACACTGTAATTAAATTTTGAAGGATATTAAATGAGATAAATCGGGCCAGAAGGAAAAAAATTCCCTAAGAAGAACTCAACTAAACCCTAAAAACCGACATAATTTTCAGTTTTTTTCAGTTAAGTCAGGAAAATCAATTTTTGGGCCCTGCCCTCTTTTGTGGTCGTTGAAGTAAAGTATTACAGGAAAAATATTGTGGCTGAGTTCCAAAACATCAATATGCATTGAAGTGATGGCAAGTCATATGTGTTTTGTTTTTGTAAACAATGTAACATGGCATCACTGCAAAGTATTTTGATGTTTTAGAATTCACCCTGTATGTAATAAATTGTATTCTTTATGGCTGCAAACCTTAAAAATTAAATTTAAAGGTAAAATATTCTCCGATCTTCCCTTGCCCTACTACCCCACCCGCTTTTGCCTTGTAAATGATCCTAAAATATTTTTTTATAGGGTCATTTACATTTTTTACAAATTCATAATAATAGTTGTAAGAAACATCTGAATATTTTTGATTCGTTTTACAGCTAATTTTTATACCAAAATTTTGATAAGAGCCTCATAAAACAAATTTTTTTATGGAATTTATCTTATTAAAGTGTTATAAATCAGTATTTTTTTTGTATATTAGGCCTGAATTCTTTCTTTGCTAGCAAATAGGTAAATTCAGAAATTAACCACCCAAAATATTCAGAGTTTCTTACAACTATTTAGTCTAAAAACACTTTTTAAATGTTTATGTTGTTTTCGCACTGAAAGTTAAAACATGGTTTCAGCGTTAAAACCATAAACAGCTGATTTTGCATTCACACTGCAAATTGTGGTTTTAACATAAAGGCTGTATAATAAATTTGTTCAAAATAAATTAAATCGCTAATAGAAATGCGTGAATTTGTTGCTGTATTTGTTCTTTTTTTTTACAACACTTAATTGACAACCTGTACAACAGAAGTTTTTGTTTGAAGGAAAAAAGAAAATTCTCAATTCGTCTATTTTCTCCTCCCGCACATCAATGAAAATATTTTCATTAATCTCCGTTCATAATTTCCATTTTCTCTGGAACTTTTTAGCTGCTCTGGTGGCTGCATCCATTTTGACAATGTTTTCATAATGTCTCAGGCGTCAATATATATTCTTATTAACATAAACAATACCAGCTGTTTACAGTATACAACTTGGCAGCACTTAACTTAGCACAGCCAAAAACAGGCAAAAACAAGGTTGCATTTCACAAAATCTACGTAAAACCAATTCGAAAGTGGTTTTAAGTTGATTTTAACAGAATCACTTTGTATGGTAAAACCAGGTTTAAACAATTGGTTTTAATGTTAAAACCAGAATCTATTAAAACCATGTCAGTGTGAAAACATTATTAGCGATGGAGTTTAAGCTTTAGCGATTTACGATATTTGGCTGAAGATTAATAAATAAACATACATATTTAATATTAATTCAGGGGTTTTTTAATTAAGCAACTTATCCGAATTTGACTGTATATGAACACCAGTACCTTGTTTCTGTAACTTATGTGGGAACTCGCATCGAAAAAGTGCTGACAACCATTTATGAAACACAGGATAAGTCCTCATATATTTCTTTAATTTTTGTACTTTTATTACTATTGTATATTACGTAATATCCCTGTAGGAAGTCAAACACATTTTTAAGTAACTTAAAACTGGTTTTTAAATAAGCACAACTAGTGACTTTTTTAAATTGAATTAAGATTCATAGGCTAATTGTTCGAAATTTGTTTTTAAATCTCAGAAAGACATGATAAATATTCCAAGGCACAAAGGAAATTTAACATCAGTTTTATTCAACTTACACAGCAGAGCAGAACAGCTGTTTTCGAAAGACGCAACCCTTTGACTTTTTTCCTTATCGCCGACTCATTATATTAACATGTGCATGTCATAGGCGATAGTCAATTGGCCATCTCTGCATGATTTTTTAATTGATTACTAATTACTTATTTTTCAACCAATTTGTAGTCAGTTTAATTTAAATTATTTAAAACACTTTTTTGTAATTCATTTATAAATAGCTAAGTTTCAATCAATTTTTTATTAAAAAAATAATAAAAAAGATATCTTTTTACAACGTTGATACTGATTTGAAATAAAAATGCAAGCACATTTCATGACTTAAAATGAAAATTAAATTCAAAATACTTAGGTTTTTTTTGTTTGGTTGATATCTGCATAGATTTAAACCAATTTGTAGTCAGTTGCAAAATAGTTAATTTATAATTAGTGTTTTTATAAACCAACTATTTTATTTCCTAAAGGGATATTATTCTATAAATCGCCCTAAAATAAATACCACGACTAGCACAATTATTAACTATTACATAAATTTTTTCGATGTGAAAATTTCTCACAAGTTACAGAAACTAGATACAGGAAGTAAAAAACAGGTTCTTTAACAGGTCCTTAAGTAAATCACTCTTTGATGCTTTTCTTTACCCACGCCGTTCACAGATAGCCAAGTGAACCGTATAGAAAATATAATTAGTACCATTTTTTTTTAATTTAATCTGCTAGTATTTTTATTATAAATTTCCTTAAGTTAGAGCTTCTTCATTAATTGCCCATATAGCTCTCTCAAAATTCGTTGACGACTTGGACAATACGTTGACTTATTTGTTTACTTAACAGGAACAGTGGGAATCTTATATTAAGGTTGTTTAACGAGAATAATGGGGTTTGTTGTTAAAGTATTTGTTTTTAACAAAAGCATCCTTTATTTTCACGTTAAACAACTAAGAAAACAAATTTAATAATGTGAAACAATTTTTCTCCAGCATCACCAACATCAACTTCTGATTATTTGTTTTGTTTTTTGTTTTTTTTTTCTTCTTATGCAATTTGGGCGCTCTTGTTTAACAAACGAGGTGCAAACCAGCGCCACGTTATAACCAGCCACCTTGGCTGGTAGCTGCTAAACAGGGTAATTTTAGGTTCGTTTGGTAGCCTTAAACAAACATATTCATAAGTAATTTGCATTGGCATTTACATACCTACAAACTCTGGTACACTCTTTTCGTACAAATAAATAAAAACTCCTTCATTTCTTTACAGATTTCTAAATTATAGAAATTTTCCCTGATTTTTTTTTTTTAAGTAGCAGTTGTCTGATTGCAAGACAGCAGAAAAACAAATTTAAGCCGGTGCTTAAACGAAAATCTCCCAAATAAATGGATTCGTTTTAAAAAAGTAACACGTTCTAATCAGATGAGATGCTGCTCCTACTAAAGCCTGTCATTAGTGGTTTTTATGGATAAAAATGTTTTGCATTTGTAGAAGAGCTTCTTGTATTCATTCGATGGCCAGAACTTGAATTATTATTTTCAAATGTTTACGCATCCGTTTTGGTATTTTTTTTCCCCCATTATTTGCTTTCATTTCATGGTGTATATTTAAAATAAGTCTATTTGTTTGCCAATAAAAGAGAACAAGCTAATCTTTTGTGCTTTTTTAATTATTTAAAGAAAAAATTATTTTCAACTGATGTGTAGTTAAATTTGTTATGGCTGCTTAATAAAGTTTTAGATCTTTAAATCTATAATATAGAATAAATAATAAGTGGTAGGATTTTCGAAAGAAATTCTGTGAAATTACTTAAGACAAAAGACTTAAGACACATACATGTTTACTGGTTAATTGAGCAACAGGAAATTATTTAAGTTAAACTTACTTTCATGCTGGACGGTACGTTAGTATCTTTTTTTATTAGCTGCAAAATGGTAATGCAAGAATGAAATACTAGAGAATTTTTTTATTATTGAAATAATAAAAAAAAATTCAAAATTCGGTAATAAATTTTTGTATAATTAATATCTAGTAGATAATTTTGGAATTTAATTTTACAATTCTAGATCTCCGGCATTTATCTACGGCTACGGGTCACATGGTACATTCGATCAGTCCTATTTCGACAAAAAATTTTTTAATATATATATATATATATATATATATATATATATATATATATCTATATATATACTGGTGTGAATATTGGCTTCCAGTTCTTTCTTTTTTAATAGGACCCAGCAGTAATATTCTATAACTCGCTAAAGCCAAAACTCCATGGCTAGAAATCGAAAGAGTAAATTTGGACTATATATAATTGTAAGAAACTTTTGCATACTTTAAGGGGCTTATTTTGAATTTGCTAGCGAACAACTAAGGCCTAATTTATAAAAAAATTCTGATTTATAACAGGATAATAGAATAAATTTTCATATAAAAATTTGTTTTATGAGTCTCTTATTAATAAAAAATGTTTGTTTATTAATCAGGCTGTTAATAGTTAGCCCCCAAATATATGCAGAAGTTTCTTAAAACTATTCATAATGTTTTTAAAATCGTTTATTCGACATATTTGGGGTATTCACACTGTAGTCATAAAGTCATAAGTCATAAAATAATAGCACTAAAAATTATACTAGTGTGAACAACCCGTCATAACTTAATGTGCTATTTCAAACATCGATCAGCGGATACGAAGACAGCACATTTGTAATTAGATGTTATCAAAGCAAAAAAAAAAATTATGACAATTGTAATAAAGTTGTTTGAATATGAGAAAAACTCCAATTCTATTTAAAATTATTAAATTTGTCTTCTGGTGCGCAGAAATATCTAAATGAATTTGTGTGTATAAAGTAAAACAGCTGCTGAATTGATATGAGCTGAAATTTTTTTTTGCGGCGTCATACGGAAAACCGTTCAGTGGCTGCCAGCTACGTAAGTTAAACGAGAAAGATTTTTCACTTGTATATATTTAGTTTTTGCGATTTAGTTCTCTTTTAATATTTTTTGTGTTATAAAAATGTGATTCAATGTACAGACATATAGGTATGAATAATTTTTTAGCCGTTTTTTAGTCGTGGAACATATATAAGTAACGGCGGCAAACATATACTATCGCCGTCTCGCCTAAAGATTTTCAACCGTTCGACTCAGATCTCTAGAGTTATTTTATGAGAAAACAAAAATATACCTGAATGAGTGTTATTACATTATGATTTTTTTTGTATGCAGCACAACAACTTTTTTAAACTGGTCTAAAATATTATGACTTTATGACAATATGACCAAATAGCACGAAGTGTGAATACCTCAATTGTCTCAATAAAATTTGTGCTTTTTGTTTGTTAAGTGCTCAAGTATGTCAATATGACTGCATTTCATTGGTTCTTACACCATATCATCAGTAGACTTTAACCTAATTCCAAAATAACAAAATCTGTCAGCTTTTACATAAACTCCCAAAAATTAATTGAGAATCACACAAGCAAAAACATAGGATTTGAAATTAGGTTAAAGTCTACTGATGATTTGGTGTAAGAAACAATGAAATGCAGGCATATAGACAAACTTGAACACATAGCAAACAAAAAGCACTATTCATAATATTTAGAAATGCTTTTTTCAGTTTTTAGCGATACAGTTTTAGCTTTAGCGACTTATGGAATATGGCTGCAGCTCTTAGACAAAGACCCCTACTTATAGAAATGAGGATGTAATATTGAAAGGGCAGACTGGAAATGGTATTGAGATAAAGAAAGATAAGAAGATTGACGAAGGAAAGTGTTGATATTTAGCTTTTTACTTCATGGTAGTGTCAATCGCTATCAGTTACGTTTAGTGATCGACAAGAACTAACACAACCATGCACTAATGCTGTTCACAAAAATTCGGCACCATAACTGTGCTCGAAGTCGATCTCAGGATTCTCGGGTTGTTAGTCTCGTGTTAACTACTTCAGCCAACAGCGCAATTAGCACATTTTTTTCAAACCACTCTACTGCAGAATTTACTGCTTTTTTTTGTAAATTAAATATAAATGTTGATTTATTTTTATTGCCCGTATCAGTTTATTGTAATATCAATTAAGCTTGTGGTCGTTTTTCTATAAAATATTATTTCTTATAATTTTTATTCAACTAATTTTTATTTCCTGAAAATGTTAACAAGCTGTTAATGAAATAGTGCTCTGCTGTGTAAGTTGAATAAAACTGATGTTGACTTTCCTTTGTGCCTTGGAATATTTATCATGTCTTTCTGAGATTTAAATTAAAAATTTCGAACAATTAGCCTATAGAATCTTAATTTAATTTAATATAGCAATATACATGTTCGTTAAAATTCTTACTACATACAAATTTAAGCTATGGCTTGAGCTACCAATAATAAAAAAAAAATTTGAAAAACGTTCACATGTACTTAAGTATAAAATTCAAACAAAAAAAGTGTGACTTAGATATGATGGAACAAAAAATTCAGAAAATGGGACATGACGAAAAATAATCAAACGGTAACACGGGTATTATAACAATAACATGTTAACATCAGGTTGATACAGTTCTCGTATCCTTTTTCACAATAAAATTTGTGTAAATAGGAACTGTTATCACATTCAACTAAGCCACCTAATAAGTGGTGACAAACACAATACACATGAGCACTGATGATGAAAGGGTTGTGTCTTTCGAAAACAGCTGTTCTGCTCTGCTGTGTAAGTTGAATAACAAAAAAAACTGATGTTGACTTGCCTTTGTGCCTTGGAATATTTATCATGTCTTTCTGAGATTTAAAAACAAATTTCGAACAATTAGCCTATGAATCTTAATTCAATTTAATATATTAATGCGTTAGTTTTTATGCTGACGGAAAGGTGCCTCAGCCATGCTCCTCCCAACACATTGGAAACGACCGTATTAAAATAAATTTTTTTTCTTGTTTACTTAAGCCAAATGCCGTAAAAATGAAAATTTTAATAAGAATAATAATAGAGTTTTTATTTAGTAAATATTTAGAGGGTATTAGAGATTCGACCCGGTCGAGTATAACACTTTTACTTGTTTCTTTTTCTTAAAAAAAAAAAAACAAAACTAGCACTAAAACAATGACTTAAGGGATTAAAATGTTCCGCAAGAACTAAACAGGTCTTTGAATGATAGTTGTCGTTTAAAGACTAGTCTAGATCTTTATATTAGACCTTTTATATTCATTTCTAAAACAAATAATAATAAGCCCAGTAGTATTTAATTAAATTTTTTTTTTGCTATTTTCTAGTCCAGTAACTCACACTCATCATATCGACCGCTTTCATATGTTCTAAATTAATCATAATCTTCCACATAAACCACAAATTTTTACATCTTTTATTAAGTCATTAAGATATTTGATTATGACGGCAACAAATAACTAATGAAGTGCTGCAAAAGGCTGTAATTAAACTTGTTTTAATCCACTGCCAACAAAGAAAAAACGGCAAAGAATGCATTTTGCTTTACTTTCAACGATAAAACATAAAAGTCCACCGAGCAATAAAAAAAACCAAGAGCATTTAAGCACTTTTATGCAGAATGTCACAAAAATTGTGGCGTTTTTTTTCTCTTAAAATCATTAGCGACTGATGCTACAAGTACACCAGCGAAGTAGCACTTCTTAGCCAGTCAATTGGTCTGAATTGATAAGCAGGACGACACGGAATTTAAAATATTTCTTCTTTCAATTTGATGCTGATATCTTTTTCATATTTCAAAAGGACAAAATATGAAACTTTTATTAAAATGCCAAAATGAAATTAAAACAAGAAAAATCGTTTCCAGATTCAGGCTTAAGTGTCAGTGTTGTGAACATACATGCAATTTTCAGTGAATATATTTGTTCTGTTTAATTGTCGCGGCAGCAAAAACACCACAGACATGCCACACCACTCATTAGTCATTTAAGTGTTTGTTACCAAATCAAAAACAAATTTTTATGTTTTTTTTTATACTTTTTTTTTTGTAAATTTGTAAGATATGGGACGCCAGTTTGCGAGTGTAGCTCGGTTTTAATAACAAACAATTAAAAGTGTTACGAAAAGGTAATAAAACAAATTAATATCTGAAACTTGTTTCCTTTGACTTGAGATGAGATGTAAATTAAAATCACGCAATTTGTGTTGGAATCAATTAAGATTTTGCTGGAGTTTTGTCGTTTATGGCTTTTTTGTGTTACCACAAAAAAAACTCAGTCCTGCTGTTTGTTTTAGCCGGGGTGTTAATAAACAAATGAAAAAACACCGAGTTTGTTTGTAATTAAAATTTTAGGCTTTACAGCCATGGCAATAAAAATAATATTGTAATTATAAACAAAAACACTGATTTTAGACTTTTTGACAAAATATTTTTTTTAACAAAAATTTCATATCATCGTGTGTTTTTTTTTTCAAATTAATATAAAAAATATTATAACAAACTTGAGGTAATTTTAATTAAATAATAAATTTTGTAATATTTTTTTTTTTATTATTTTTTCAATATTTCGATGTCCTTTGGATATCTTCTTCAGGATAACAATGCTATTGATATTGTATTAACAATATTAATATATAATGAAAAAATTTAATTAAAATTAATGTTTGTTTGTTATTTTGTTTTTTAAATTCAAATTTATTCAAACTGTTTATTAAGGGGGTTTAGTTAGTTTCTATGCTCGTGTTACTGCGGCTTGTGCAGATCATCAAGCAACGTTTAACCAAAATCTTTAAAACAACTTTAAAGATATTGTTTCAAACTTCTAATCTATTGCTTAAGAAGTTTAAAATAATTCAAAAATAAAACAAATATTGAATAAGAACTCGAATTTTTTTAAATTTTCAAAATCGTCACAAACGAAATGTATTTTACATCCGACATGCCAGACTGCCATCCGACTGCAAAATGTGTACTTTGGGTGTTGCCTTAAAAACTGTGCTTCTGTAAGAATAAGGCTCATGGCCCAACTGTTCGATCACTGAATTATTACAACAATCCAAACAAATAACAGGCATTCTAAAGGGTGTTTTTATAAGAGCTTGCTGATTTGAAATTTAAATAAAACACATGCCAAATTATGAAATGGCCCAAAAAATTGTTTTATTTGGTAGATAATTTCTTGTCATTTAACAATTAAATATAATTTCGGGCATATGGCCACCACGACTATTTTGCACAAACGTCATTCTGGAGGTCCAATTTTCGACCCTCTTTTCAAGCATTTGAGGGCGTATTTCAGCAATGGCATGTTGAATACTGGTTTCCAAAGCTTCACTCGTTGCTGGTTTATCCACGTAAACCAATGATTTCAGGTATCCCCACAAAAAATAATCGAGTGGCGTCAAATCACACTAACCCGGAGGCCAATTCACCGGTCCATTTCTCGAAATAATGTTGTCGTTGAAATGTTCTTTCAATAAGTCCATTGTTTCGCCCGCAGTATGACAAGTGGCACCATCCTGTTGAAACCACATTTCGTTTACATCCATATCTTGAAGTTTAGGCACCAAAAATTCATTGATCATGATTCTGTATCGATTTCCATTCACGGTAACGCGTCGTCCTTCCTCATTTTTAAAGAAATAAGGACCGATGATTCCACCAGCCCATAGACCGCACCAAACAGTCCATTTATCGGGATGCATTGGTAATTCTTGAACGGCGTGTGGATTATCTTTGCTCCAAATACGGCAATTTCGCTTGTTGACATATCCATTCAATCAAAAATGCGCCTCATCACTGAAGAGAATTTTGCGGTAAAAAAGCGGATAAACATTTTTAATTGAACACTGTTTTTGAAAATAAATTTCCACGATTTGGAAGCGTTGTTCTGGAGTTAACCTGTTCATGATGATTTGCCAAACAATAGTGAGTAGAGACGCCACTTTAAACTGTCAAAACAGCTGTCAGACAACAGAGTGATTCGTATAAAAAAAAAACTCCATAAAAAACACCCTTTATTTCCGTTTCGTAAAAGAAATCTAACTACAGCATCAACAAATATATAGTATATTTATGGTTTTGCAATATTTAATTAACAATTTTATGGCATTTATTATAAAAAAAAGGAGGAGGGTTTATTCACTTTGTAATTCCGTGCATAACGCAGCGAAATATCCCTCTAAGATCCCATAAAGTATATATATTCTTGATCAGTGATGAAATCAAAGATATAGCCATGTCCGACCCTTGAAATTTGGTTTAAACAAATCTTAGAGGATAGCACAGGTCAAGTTAATTGGGCTGAATCGGGTTAGAGGGAAAAAAGTTTCCCTAAGAAGAACTAAATAAACCTAAACCTTTTATTTTACGTTCAGCATTGCATTGATAATGTTTTCACAAAAGCTGAATTTTATTTTATTTAATAGTAAAATTCCACTTGCTAATGAATCATTTTATAAATAACTACCGTCGTAGTATTTGCATGCCATCGTTTAAAAATATGAAACCATTTGCGTATTTCATTCGCCATATCATGTGTTTAGCCATAAATTATTGAAAAGAAATAAACTGTTGTGCGTAACTGGTCTCGTTAACCTTTTCTTTATTTCATTTACTCATCTTAATCTTATTTCATGTCTTCAATTTCATATACAACAGTTTAGCAGCAGATTTATCATTGATACATCGTATTCATTCACTTGCAACCACGTATTCTTAATACAAAAGGAAAAGCCTTTTACACTTCTCATACTATAGATGCATGTATGTATGTATGTATCTATGTGTAACTGAACACAAATATAAATAATAAAAAAAATAAAATATATATACATTCTCATACTCGTATATATTACGCAAGTCTCTGGCATTATTTTTGCCTGTCAACACGTGTGATTAAAACTTATTAAACGTATGACTCCCTACTGTTTGAAAGAAACAAAAAGAGAAAAATAAAACATAAACTAAAAGAAAAAAAGAAATAAATCGAAATGAAAGCCCAACAAAGAGGCACAAAAAAAAAGGACAAGCGAATTAAGAAGCCAATAAACTCCCACTGTAAAATTAAAAATTGCCCATGCGATCAGAAGTCTAAACAATTTACAATCTTAAATACCCACAAAATGAGGAGAGACAAACAAAGAGCAGAGAACTTTAAAGCGAAAAATGTTAAAAGAAGCACTAAAATCTAAAAAAGCTTTAAAGACTTTGATGTGTTTGAGATGCATTAAAACAACAGCGGGTGTGCTTAATAATTATACTTTTAAAAGGATACCAGACAGTTACTGCAACGTTCACGGCTAGCACTCACTCAATCCTTTTGATGCTGCTAATAATCATTGTGCGAGCTGTACTTGTAATGATGATGATGATGATGATGATGGCAATAAGGATGCTGGTTCTTGCTGCTGCTCATTCATGCTGTTCATAAAATTCGGTTTATTTCTCAGACTAGTACGAGATGCTGTTAAATATTTTTTTAGCAACTGATCGTACTATTTATTTATTGGGCTATAAAATAATGATGCATGTTTATTTTATTAATATATATTTAAAAACACTATCTGCTAAGTAATAAAAACAAATTAATGAAGACTTAAGCCTCATTAATTCATAGAAGAGTAGCGATGAAAAAAATATGCAAAGAAATATTGTTAATCAACAAGCACTCGTATGTAGACGTAAGAGTTGTAAATCGGTCCATTTGTTTTCCTTAATAATATTGTGTGTAAAAAGATTGCCATGAGTAAAAATCATTGCAATTTTTTTGAAATATTTAACTTCGTTTTCCAGGACTTCATGAGCTGCAACGACTAGATATTAAATAAGAAACATCTAAAAACTAATCGAAAATGTAGTCGGAATGGATGCGAACACTACGAGTATTAATACTATTTTCCTTTCTACCTGCCTTTTGAATTGCTTTATGTTCTTTTCTAAAAAAAGATGTGTTATTTTAAAACTAGACGTTCTTTTCTAATAATGTTCTCCTTGAGAAGAATCTTAAATAAAGGGTGTTTTTTTATGAAGTTTTTTTTTTATACGAATCACTCTGTTGTCTGACAGCTGTTTTGACAGTTTAAAGTGGCGTCTCTACTCAGTATTGTTTGGCAAATTATCATGAACAGGATAACTCCAGAACAACGCTTCCAAATCGTGGAAATTTATTTTCAAAAACAGTGTTCAATTAAAAATGTTTATCCGCGTTTTTACCGCAAAATTCTCTTCACTGATGAGGCGCATTTTTGGTTGAATGGAGTTGTCAACAAGCAAAATTGCCGTATTTGGAGATAATCCACACGCCGTTCAAGAATTACCAATGCATCCCGATAAATGTACTGTTTGGTGCGGTCTATGGGCTGCTGGAATCATCGGTCCTTATTTCTTTAAAAATGAGGAAGGACGACGCGTTACCGTGCATGGAAATCAATGAATTTTTGGTGCCAAAACTTCAAGATCAGGATGTAAACGAAATGTGGTTTCTACAGGATGGGCGAAACAATGGACTTATTGAAAGAACATTTCAACGACAACATTATTTCGAGAAATGGACTGGTGAATGGGCCTTCGCGTTCGTGTGATTTGACGTCACTCGATTATTTTTTATGGGGATACCTGAAATCATTGGCTTACGTGGATAAACCAGCAACGATTGACGCTTTGGAAACCAGTATTCAACGTGTCATTGCTGAAAGACGCCTTCAAATGCTTGAAAAGGTGGTCGAAAATTGGACCTCCAGAATGACCTTTGTGCAAAATAGTCGTGGTGGCCATATGCCCGAAATTATATTTAAATGTTAAATGACAAGAAATTATCTACCAAATAAAACAATTTTTTGTGCCATTTCATCCGAGAACTGTATCAACCTGATGTTAACATGTTATTGTTATAATACCCGTGTTACTTTTTGATTATTTTTCTTCATGTCCCATTTTTTCTGAATTTTTTGTTCCATCATGAAGAAAAATAATCAAACGGTAACACGGGTATTATAACAATAACATGTTAACATCAGGTTGATACAGTTCTCGTATTCTTTTTCACAATAAAATTTGTGTAAATAGGAACTGTTATCACATTCAACTAAGCCACCTAATAAGTGGTGATAAACACAATACACATGAGCACTGATGATGAAAGGGTTGCGTCTTTTGAAAACACCTGTTCTGCTCTGCTGTGTAAGTTGAATAACTAAAAAACTGATGTTGACTTTCCTTTGTGCCTTGGAATATTTACCATGTCTTTCTGAGATTAAGGTCTTTTTATTTAAAAATATTTAAAAATATTTACATTTTGTTAATATTTTGAGTGGTTTGGATTCATCAGGAACAGGGATGGAAAATGGCTATTTTGATTTTGTACCAACTAAAAAAACAAAATGTACTTTTCGCATCACGGCGGTACCGTATTTTAATGTATATCAAAAACAAGAATTAAAAAAATATGCTCTCCTGTACAGCGGCTGCAGGTTCTTTAGCGCGCACTGTTTGGCGTTTCACGGGATGCGCATTATCAGTAACAGTAAATGTGGTCCGCAAACGATCTATTGTTCTTCGAATTTTTGTTTTCAGGCATGTACCCCCGTAAAACTTATATGTTACTACCCAAGCTCTGTTACAGAGTAACGGATGTGCATATAAGAATATAAAAGAAGTAGGTCCGCCTACGAGCCTGAGTAAGAATAAATAAGTGAGGCGGCACCTGGTTTGGGTAAAAAAGAAACCGAAGTCAATAGAAAGTTTATAGAACCTACACTGGTTTGGCTTTCGAGAGTTCACCAGTAATCAGAACTGGTACCACGGGATCCAGTAAAAGCCCCGCAGTTTTCTGCGGCTGGATATTGGTGAGGTCTCTCTCGGGAGTTCACGTGGTGGTTTGTGGTCCACCAATTTGGTGGAATATTTGTCAGATAAGGATTGATGACCAATCCTTGCGGTTGGTCTTCGGTCCGGCTGGTAGTAGCAAAATCTATGTGTTGTTGTGAATCAACAAATAAAAGATCATCTAGATAGGATCGACACTCTGGTGGCAAGGTGGTAGGTCATGGGGCTTACCAAATCATGTTCTAGAAATTGCCACCTGGGCGACTCGTGGTCGCCTCCGTGTGGTCTCTTGGTGCTAAGAGGGGTAGTGGTGACACCCAATTTCACCCGATGTTAAGAACATCGTCAGGTTAGGCCGCGAGGGCGGTACTGACGTTAAATCAATGACATATATTGTTCTTCGAATTATCCGCTTTGAAGGACGATTACGTGCGCCATAAAATGGAAGAAGTACACGATGAGTTTAACGAATACAACAAATATTTTGATTAAAAATATTAGCAATTTGCTTACGTTGTTGCTCTGGTGTTGTGACATTCTAAAAAACACGCTTTATATCTTTTTAATGATGGCACATCATTTAAGCAAAAAAAATTTTTGGCCAATTTTTTTGGAAAGGGGTACCTCTTTGCAAAAAATCGATTTTTTGGCCGAAACACAATTTTACCCAATTTTACCCAAAATGCTTTTATTTCCAATAACTGAGTATTGAAAGGAGTTTCAAACGCGAAGAAGCTTCCGAAAAAGCTTAAGTCGCACGCATTTAAGCAAAAAAAATTTTTTACCAATTTGCTGGGCCGCTTTAGTGGAAAATGTGAGAATATCCTGACATCAAAACATTGGGCAATATGACATAAAACTTTTTGAAATAAATTTAAACCCTTTCATAGCGTTTCTTTTTCAAATCTTAAGATCATAAATAGAGTTGTCAATATGTAAAGTACCTTAGAAAACGCGTATGCCCCTACATGAATTGCTACCTTTAATAAAATATTATATATCTAGTATCACAAATTCTTTTAGTAGCATTTCCATTTCCATTTTTTATTTTTTTTTTCTGCTATCACATTTTACTTAGGGTGGTCCTTACCACAATATCTTAATATTTTTATGTTGTCTTAAACTCTGCGATAGATACTAATGCCACCCTTTAGTCGTCTTCCAAAGCACTTAATATCTACTAGTAAAAAAGTATTTCGTATCGGTTAATGAAAATTAAAGACAATGAAGTTGTTAGATTGATAGCACTTTGAAAGGATAACGCAAAAAAAAAGAAATATATGAAGAATATACAGGGGAATAGTGCACGCCAGTGCACACATGAAACAAATAGATAATAACTGGAAAACAGTCAGTCATTAGCTCTCTCACCATTACCCGGAGCCTTAGTGCTAAAATGTAAACACTTGCGTGGCACTGCGGTACAATGACAGGTACAATGTCTGGCGACCTGCTGCAATGCCAAGCACAAAAAGTCGTTTTCATTGATTCATTCACATTCCTTCTCTTGGCCTGATGGTTTATGCGTTTGTAAGTATTTTTTTTCTTTGTGGGTTATTTTGCCTTATGCATAATCTCTAATGTCAGCCACATGCAAGTGGCGTTAATCTAAGAAAACTGTCATTACAGTTCATTGATAATTATTTAAGTTGTTGTTCTTTCTTTTCGTCTTCTCCTGACTGTGTATATTTTCAGCGAGGAAAATTAAAAAAAAAGGTTTAAAAGGAAGAACGATAAAAAAGGCAACAATTATCGGAAATGACCACAAATATGATAGTCATGTCATGATACACTAGATATTAGGGAAACGAAATGTTATAGGCAATTTAGAAATTTGGCTAAAGAAACGCTGCTTAACATCTTTATGGTTTAATTAAAAGGATATTCGTGTAAATAATTATCACTTTAAGATAGTTTTTTATTTCAATATTGGGCATTTATTTTTTCGTACGACAAATAAAAATCATCGTTGATGGCTTCATGAATTCGTTGATACAATATAATATATAATCTAGTTATAAAAAGTAATTAATTCGTCACTCTTGCACGTTTTGGTATCCTTTTTTAATCTTAAAGACTTGCTGTATTTGATATTGTAGGTTTAGCCTCTGCGTCTTTTGGGCTGGAGTTTCGAAAACAAGAAACCTCATAAGGTAAAATGAAAAAGTTAAAAAGATTCACTTTTTATTTTTTTTTTTATTTTAAAGGACGTTTCATTAACTACAGATATTTTTCCTTGCTTTTTTGCAGTAAATACCAGTTTGTTAAAGTTTAACCTTGTCTTGACGATTGTCCTTGAGAAATATGCATGTCCTTTATTATTAACGTAAACTAAAAATTCAGCATTAAAGACATCCAATTATTTATGCAAAACTATGACATTTAAGATGGTTATGGAAATACAAGAATATTATGTTCTGGCTTGATTTACTGGAGCATAACGACCTGCGGTTTTACTATAGAAAAACATTAGCTTTAATATTATTTTTATTTCGCCATTTCCAGTTACATTGCAAATGGAAACCAGTTATTTTAACTGTTAGCGTAAAATTTAAAGAGTTAAAAGATGACATGGTGTTATCGAAATCGGTACTGATCTATTCTGCCAGTTTGTTAATTACAAAAATATTCTAAATTCTACTTTTAACAAAAGCAAGTAAGAGCATTATATTCGACGGGGTCAAACCTTAACTACCCTCTAAATATTTACCCCCTTATTCATAAAAATTAAAAGAGTCTAATAGCAGCGTAATAAAACAAAATTTCATATGAAATTTGCTCTATTACACTCTTATAAGCCTCTCATAATTTTTATGAATAAGGGGATTAGTAAATAAATTAAAAATGTTTAACCTGCCGGGTCAGAGTTCCTTTAAGACACTTATGTGCCCAATTTTAAAGCTCTACTTTGACGGAGTCACTCCGGGAAGGGCCGTTGGTGAAAACATCTATCTCAATTTTTTTGTAGAAACTTAAAAAGAACATTTTTGGTATAATTAAGTGTAGAAAAAAATTTTTTTTATGGAGCCCTTTTTGGGGGCAAAGGCCCTATTTGGAGGGGTAGGGTGAGGGAAGATCAGAGAACATATTACCTTCGTCGTAAAAGCTTATAAATTAAATTTATAAGGAGTGAAGTCTTAAATAATACAATTTCTTGAATATTTATATTATTTTTCAACGTAATATATCACTTAAATGCCCATTAAAGGGGGCGGGGGCCAAAAATGGATTTTGATGAGTTTCTTTGGACCTTCTTTGACATAAAAATATGCCAATTTTTTAACAAACTTTAAAAAAAAATTTTAAATTATGTCGTTTTTACAGGTTGGTTTAGTTCTTTTTAGGGCAACTTTTTTACCCCTAGTCCAATTTAGCCCATTTCAGCCCATCTAGAAGCTTGACACGTGCTATCCTCCAAAATTTATCTATATTAAAATTCAAGGGCCTGGCTCTTTTCGTTTACACATTATCGTGATTTCCACAGACGAACGTGGCTAGATCGTTTTATATATTATCACTGATCAAAAATATATATACTTTAAGCTGTCTTAGAGGAATGACTAAGTGAATATACCCTCTAATTCTTTTTTAGACGATATAGAAACGCTAATTTGTCGCGGTCGCTCCGGGAAGAGTCATGGGGGAGGCTAGTCACCTTTGTCATAAAAACTTTTTGGGTGATTATTTATTTAAATTGTTAATTTTCTCAACAGGCTTAAGTTCGAATCTGCAAGACTGCAAATGATTTCTTTTTATTATTTTATTAATAAATGAATTTGTTCAAATTCTATTTTATTAATTTTATATTAAGATTGGAATATTAAGAATATTTTCAATAATCATCAAACCAGCAGAACGGATCAGTACTGATTTCGAGGACGCTACGCCATCTCATCAGCGTTCTTTGTTCAATTTTTCCACTTTTGCAAGTGGTGCTAGTTAGTAGGAATATCAACTATTTAACCAATATTTTAACGAAAATTGAATATGAGAAGTTCCCACATTCATATTTTTAAGTTATTACCTTTTTGGTTAGTACGAAATTCTCCAACCCTGACGCTTAATATTCCCAATATTCCATGTATCTCTTTCGCTTTTTCCAGAGCCATCGGCTGCTGATAGCTAAAGCTTCTTTGTTATTTATGTTCAAGTAATTGAATTTAGTTGTCAATTTACAATGAACAAGTGCGCGTGCCCCCGCAATGTTTTAAATTATGTATGAATTTTTATTAGAAAGTTCGACTAATAAAAATTCATACATAATTTAATTATTTATTTTTATTATTATTATTTTTTTTTTTTTTTGGTAGGGTCACTTAGATGGCGAAGGTGGGTAGGGGATAGGGCAGGGGAAAGGCATAAAAATTTAATTTTTAAGGAATGTAGGCTTAAAGAATACAATTTGTTAAATATTATTTTTGCACGTAATATTTACTTCAACGCCCACTAACGGGTACGAGGTTCAAAGATAGATTTTTCTGATTTTCTGCCTCCAAATTCAAATCTTCGGCGACCTTTTTTCCGATAAAAATATATCATTTGCTTAACAAAATTACAAAAAAAAAAACTTTAAAAATGACGTAGTTTTTTAGATGTTGGTTTAGTTCTTCTTGGGGGAACTTTTTTACCCTTAGTCCAATTTAGCGCATTTACGGCGTTAAAGTGTGCCATCTTTCAAAATGTATCTATATCGATTTTCAAGAATTTGGCTTTCTTCGTTTGGGCTGTATTGTGGTTTTCACAGACGGACGGACTGATCAAGAATATATGTATTACACTTTATGGGGTCTTAGAGGGATATTTCGATGCGTTACACGCAGTGCTGTTGGCTGAAGTAGTAGAACACGAGACTATGAAGCGGAGGATCCTGAGTTCGAGCCCGCGGTGAGTCATGAAATATTGTGTTGAATTCTTCTGATCACTCATTAGTGCGTGGTTGTGTTAGTTGTTGCCAGCCTGTTTCAATGATGAAGGCATAGTCACTGGTCACTGAACATAATTGGTGGGCAACTGACACTTTCATGTACTAAAAGCAGAGTAACAGCACCCACCTTCGTCGGCCCTGTAGCAAAAATTAGCTGGCGAAGTAAAAGGTTGAAATAGCTACAAAAAAACTGTCTATCTTCTCATCTTTCCTAATCTGTCCCCTCAATGCTATCCCCTCGTTTTCAGTTCCGGCGTAATGCATTGCATATATAGGGGTCTTCCCCTGAGTGCTGGTCCAAAATAAAAAATAAATAAAAAAAAGAATTACAAAGTGAATATATCCTTCAATTCTTTGTTGGAGGGTATAAAGAACATTTATTAAATTAAATTGCATTTCATATTAATTTCCAGGATTCTTTTCGATTGCCCCCTTTGAATACACAAACTCAAAGCTCTGTAAATTTAGTACAAAGATTGATAACTTATTTGAAAAAGAATTTTCTGTAAGCTTATGTACCTACAGAATGATGCATTCAACATACCTTTTACCCTACAGACCAGCCAACTGATTACCGAAAAAGTGAAACAAGTATTATAGGAGGCAAAATTGCAAAGTTACATTTTTGTGGCCAAAGGCATAATAATGAAATCGAAAGTTTGAAATTAAAACAATAACAAAGTTAAGAAAGAAAAAAGAAAAAAACATTAAAGAATCCTGTTTTAATATTGAAAACCCTAAAACCATTTTTCAAAAATATTTAGCTGCATTACAACTCCTTTAGATTGTTTTTATCTCTTTTTTCCATTGCACACATATTTTTTTTGTTGCAGTACCGATGACAAATGATCAACTAAAGTCTATTGAACAGGTGTGAAAAAAAATCAAATAAAAAAACAAGTATTTTTTTTTTTTATTTCATATCTTTCAAGTAAAAGTGTGCCCTGAAATTTGTAGGTAACATAATTCCGGGCTGAAGTTGAAGTTTGTTTTTTTTTTTTTTTTGTTTCGTTTGTGGCAAAAGAAGATATTCTCGTTTTATTTAACCTTTACTCGCATAACTTGTCATTTACGTGTGTATTTAATTATCAAACCGAAAACAAAACAAATTCAGAAAGAAGCATAAAAAATTATAATGATAATGTTACACATTGACAAGAAAAACAACGGCTGACTGTAAAAGTTACTGCAGCAGCACAAAATGTTGTATGCAACATATTTTTAGGCCTACTACGCCATTACATTCCATTACACTGGAAAATAAAAGAGGGATACTGTATATAATAGGACATATTAAGAAATAACTCACGAATAGTCATTGAAAGATGTCGACTACAATTAATACAATTATTAATATTAAAAATAATATTTTTCTTTATCAGAAAAATTCGACACCATATTCATAACTGAGCGCGGATTCGAAGTCGGGACACTCGCCTTCTTAGTACTGTGTTTGCTACCTCAGCAACAACAACAACAACGCCCTGGGAAATAAACTCTGAAATAACCTTTTTTATAAATTACAGAATGTGGCAAAAAAAAATGTCGAAATTTATGTATAAATTTTTCATCGAAAATTATTTTAGTGAGATAAGAATTCTTTTACTGGATTCAAGTTCAAATCTGTAAATTATTTTTTTATGAATTTTTATTAAATTCAAGTTATTTTTATTAAGAATGAAATTTTAGAATATTTTTTTATATCATCAAACTAGCTGAACGGATCAGTATGGTTTTCGAGGCTGCTACGACATCTCATCAGGGTTCCTTTATTCAACTTTTTCCAGTTTCCCGGGTTGGTACTACTCTTTAGGAATATCAACTATTTATGCAATGTTTTTAACGAAATAGAATATGAGAACTTCTTATAAAGGGTGTTTTTTTATGATGTTTTTTTTATACGAATCACTCTGTTGTCTGACAGCTGTTTTGACAGTTTAAAGTGACGTCTCTACTCAGGATTGTTTGGCAAATCATCATGAACAGGTTAACTCCAGAACAACGCTTCCAAATCGTGGAAATTTATTTTCAAAAACAGTGTTCAATTAAAAATGTTTATCCGCTTTTTTACCGCAAAATTCTCTTCAGTGATGAGGCGCATTTTTGGTTGAATGCATGTGTCAACAAGCAAAATTGCCGTATTTGGAGCAAAGATAATCCACACGCCGTTCAAGAATTACCAATGCATCCCGATAAATGTACTGTTTGGTGCGGTCTATGGGCTGGTGGAATCATCGGTCCATATTTCTTTAAAAATGAGGAAGGACGACGCGTTACCGTGAATGGAAATCGATACAGAATCATGATCAATGAATTTTTGGTGCCAAAACTTCAAGATATGGATGTAAACGAAATGTGGTTTCAACAGGATGGTGCCACTTGTCATTATTATTACAAGAACATTTATTGAAAGAATATTTCAACGACAACATTATTTCGAGAAATGGACCGGTGAATTGGCCTCCGCGTTCGTGTGATTTGACGCCACTCGATTATTTTTTGTGGGGATACCTGAAATCATTGGTTTACGTGGATAAACCAGCAACGATTGACGCTTTGGAAACCAGTATTCAACGTGTCATTGCTGAAAGACGCCCTCAAATGATTGAAAAGGTGGTCGAAAATTGGGCCTCCAGAATGATCTTTGTGCAAAATAGTCGTGGTGGCCATATGCCCGAAATTATATTTAAATGTTAAATGACAAGAAATTATCTACCAAAATTTTTTTTTGCCATTTCATAATTTGGCATGTGTTTTATTTAAATTTCAAATCAGCAAGCTCTTATAAAAACACCCTTTATTAATTTTTAAGTGAAATCACTTTTGGTTGGCACGAAATTCCCTAACTCTGACGATTGTTATTCCAAATCTTTTTGCTTTTTCCAAAGCCTTTGTTCCGTTCTTAGTTTGATGATTTAAATATTCTAATATTCCACTCTTAATAAAAATAACTTGAATTTAATAAAAATTCATAAAAAATAATTTGCAGATCGCAGATTTGAACTTGAGTCTCATAAAGGAAATCTTATCTCTCTCAATAATAATATTAATAAGTTCGACAAATAAAATTTACATTCAAAATTCAGCTGTTGGCTGAAGTAGTAGAACACGAGACTATGAAGCGGAGGGTCGTGAGTTCGAGCCCGCGCTGAGTCATGAAATATTAGCCCAATTCACAATCCTGTGCAAATGGTCTTGCATTATAGCATTTGCAAATTGAGAGAGTATTTGAGAGCATTTTCAATGTATTTTGTTGGTGTAGAGTACAATTATTTTGCTCATGCTACGATGCTAGACTATTTGCTCGAGATTGTGAACTGGGCTATTGTGTTTAATTCTTCTGATCAGCATTAGTGCGTGGTTGTGTTAGTTGTTGCCAGCCTGTTTTCAATGATGAAGGCATAGTCACTGGTCACAGAACATAATTGGCAGCGACTGACACTATCATGTACTAAAAGCAGAGTAACAGCACCCACCTTCGTCGGCCCTGTAGCAAAAATTAGCCGGCGAAGTAAAAGGTTGAAATAGCTACAAAAAAAAAAAAAAAAAAAAAAAATATGTCTATCTTCTCATCTTTCCTAATCTCTACCCTCAATACTATCCCCTCGTTTTCAGTTCTGGCGCAATGCATTGCATATATAGGGGTCATCCCCTGAGCGCTGGTCCTACTCCTAAAAAAAAGAAAAAAAAATTTAAATGTTTCAAAAAAGTGGGATGGCCTTTAGGGTTAACCGTTTCCCATATTTTTTTTCCCTAGCTCGACTTTAACCCCAGTATTCATAATATTTAAAATGAGTTTGAAATGTATTTTTCCATACAAAATTTTCTTAAAACAGATTTCAAATATGTTTTATTTTTTTATGAATACCGGGATAACAATATAACGCTTTAAGCAAGAATTTTGATATTTAATAAAGTTCTATATTTTGCCAGTGTATTATTAATATTTAAACAATTATTCATTACAAAGTCATGCGTAATATATATTACGATTTTTTTTTTAACTTCTGGTATATAAATACACTATAAATGTATATAAATATTAATTTTTTGTTTGGCTTTTTCATAACCTGATGTCCACGCCAGAGTTATAATTATAATTTTTTTCTTTGTCCTACTTGACTCAGTGGCGATTTTGGTTTTATTTTTTTTTTAGCTTCACGAATTTAATATTTTGAATGTGGTCAATGTGTGTAAGTTGTTGAGTACTTTTCTTTTAAAAACTTTAAATTAGGGCACGCTTCTGCGGCTTTTAAAAAAGGCAGCCAGTCAGTCGTTTTATTGCTGTAATATTAAGTGCACAGACACACGTAAGTATATGACACAGAATGTTATGCGGCTGGCAAGGATGTGTGCAGTTATGGTTGCATTTTGATGCATTACTTACATGATAATAACCTACAGCTAAAAATATATGAACAACAAACATTTGGGGCATAATGCCTTCAAGTGAAATTAACAACAAGAAATAATCTCTTGGTGTTGTTGGCTTTTTTTTTTTTTTTGTTTGTACAAGAAGCTAAAGTATGCAAGATCAACAATAATTTTAATTTTTATTTTTGTTATTTTTTGTCTTACTTTTTAAATAACAAATATTGAAAGTAATAATGAAATTGAAAAGCTGTAATTTACTAGAAAAAAAAAGAAAAAATAAATAAAGTAACTAGTAATTTTTCAGGAAAGTGATTGAGGAAATAAAAAAACAAACAAAAAAACAGAGAGCAGTTTTAAAAGCCCTTAACTGCAACTTGATTAATGAGTAGTTGTAGCCATTATAAGCATAATTGTTTTTGATTTGACCTAGAAACTGACATTCGCCAGCCTTTAAATATATTTCCAATCCGTTCGTTTATTGCGAGTCACTTAACAGCACTTTAAGTCTTTTGGCCAATAGACAGAGCCACCCAAACTCAAGGCTTCTACACAAGTTGAGGCAGTTGCTGCTGCACCTTTGCATTCACTGACTGATTAGTTTTAGTGTCAATACGGAAAAACATTTTTAAAAGTCTTTTCAACGCTTCTCTTAAACAGCTTAAAGAAATGCCTTGTAGAGGTTTTTTTTTTTTTTTTTGATCATGGTTTGCTATTTAAATTTAATTCCAAAATGAATTTGCATTCTTTATCATTTCTTCTTAGTGGTTGGAAATTCTTTGCTACAATCGTCGTCTACTGGCACTGCTTACAACTGGCTAATAATAATGATTAAGCTGCCTGCCACCGACTTTAACTATAATTGAAACTATTTCCCTGCGAGTTGTTGGTTCGTCCCATTTTGATCATTAATACAATTTGCAGCAGAGAAGCGGCTTTTTACACTTTAATTTCAATAAAACAACATTAAATGTCAATCAAGATAATAGTGGGCAAACGTACACAACAGATATTCATGTGTATGTGTGTGTGTGTGTAGCAACGGAAATAAACGAATAAAACCAAACTAAAAAAAGAGAGTAACAAAATGTTGAATTTAAATTAAAAAAATTGTCAACGCCGTTAAGAAATTGTCCTGGTAGCAGATCTTAAGCAAACCACAGCACAAATTTCAGTTTCATCATCGTCATCGTCATCACTTAAGTAGCATGAAGAGACGACAGCGCAAAGCCCAGACCACTTCTGGAAGATTTCAGTAGTTGGCACGAGTGTCGTAAAGAGTTAATTTTGTTAAATGACTGAAATGTTGAGACAGATACATTTCAATAAATATGTAAAGTAATTTTAAGCATAATAACCACGAAATGTTTAAAATGAAAGGAGATTTTACAAAAATTTTGTTAACAAAATAATGGAAAAAGAAGAGGCCTTAAATTCAATCATACGTATTATATAAGAACAAAATGAAGCTAACGAATTCACAAAAAAATGTGCATTTGAAGCATTGATTAAGTAACATTTTTAAGGAAACTTCTTTTTAAGCTGCACTTGAAAGCTAAGTTATTTGCATCACAATACGGCAGTCAGTTTTAGATATATTTTTAACCAACTTTCGCAAAGAAAATTTGCAACTTCAGTCAATTTGTAGGATGTGTCAATGATGTGTATCCGTGCTGAAAGTTTCCATACTTGTCAGTTTCTCAATTTCATATCTCCACAAAAATTTTCGACCACCAGAAGGTCATTTCCAAAATCAACAAGTAAGAACGTTATATTCGAACGGGTCGTATCTTAAATACCCTCCAAATATTTAGGAAATACATCAAAAATGTTTAACCTGCTGGGTCAGAGTTCTTCTAAGACGTTTCTGTGCCCACTTTGAAAATCTATTTTGGCAGGAAAAGGGCGTGGGGGAGACATATCACCCTTGCCGTAAAAATTTAATAAGTAAATTTTTGGGGTAATATTTTTTTTATCTTGGACTAGCACTCAGGGGATGACCCCTAGATATGCACTGCATCTCGGATAGGAATTTTTTTATGAGAAGCAAAATAAACATCATAACTTTTGAACTAAATTAAATATTAATTCCAAATTTTTAAATTTGGTCAACAAGGCAACAACAAAGACATTCCTGAAATCTTATATGACAAAAAAAAAACCGACTAATTTTTGAATAATTGCGAAAAAACAAAAGGGCTTAATTACAAGCTGAATATTTTTTTTTATCTTGGACCAGCACTTAGGGGATGACCCCAATATATGCACTGCATTGCGCCGGAACTGAAAACGAGGGGATAGTAGTGAGGGCACAGATTAGGAAAGATAACAATATAGACCGTTTTTTTTTTGTAGCTAGTTCAACCTTTTCACTTCGCCGGCTAATTTTTTGCTACAGGGGCGACGAAGGTTCAGTGACCAGTGACTATGCCTTCATCATTGAAACAGGCTGGCAACAACTAACACAACCACACACTAATGCTGATAAGAAGAAATCAACACAATATTTCATGACTCAGCGCGGGCTCGAACTCAGGACCCTCGCTTCATAGTCTCGTGTTCTACTACTTCAGCCAACAGCACCCACATTAAGTGTAGAAATGAAAAAAAAAGTTTGTATATGGTCATTTAGGAGGTAAATGTAGGTAGAGGGGAAGGACAGGGAAAGATCAGAGAACATCTTTAATTTTTAAGGGATGTAGACTGAAGTAATCGGTAACAGCATGTGGGGGCATAGAGATAATATGGATTCCAGGACATCAGGGGATACCTGGAAATGTTGAGGCAAATAGGCTAGCAAAGATGGGAGCATTAATGGCGAACATCACACTAGATAGTCTGAAGCCATTTCAGGTTTTTAAGAACGAACTAAAGCGATGGGCTATAGAATTGCATACAAGAGATCCGTAGGTAGGGTGACTAAAATTCTATGGGGGGACCCAGATGGTAGGAGGAGAAAGGAGGTCCTAACATTGAGTAGGCCAGCACTAAGGAGGTTTGTTTATTTAATAACAGGACATACAGAGTTAAGGACTCACCTGGCGCGAGTGGGAATCGTTGGCGATATAACATGCAGGGCCTGCCAGGAAGAGGGCGAGACACTGGAGCACTACTTGTGCTACTGTCCAGCTTTTAGCCAAGTCAGAAGACAAACATTCAATCAAGAGATTATACAGGAGATGGAATTTCTTAGGGGCTCTAATTGGAAAGACTTAAGGAAGTACATTGAAGAAACTAGGTTCTTGACGTAATCAAACTAAGAGGTTTCCATGGTATCGGTGGAGGCTCCCTACAGGGGAATGGGAACTCCTTATTATAGAGCGCACAACAGGCCTATGAGGCCTAAGTGTAATCCAGGACGGATTGGGATGCTTATGCCCCTCTTTTTCAACCTAACCTAACCTAACCTAATCGGTTACAGCAAAAGCTTTGTTTTGCAATTGTGGCAACACCAACAACATGATATTTTTGACATTTAGTTTTTCGACATCTTCGTAGTAGATGCTTTGGCAATTGATACAATAAATTCCATTCCACTCGAAAATCGCATTAAGCTAATTAAAATCCACTATGAAAATGCTGGTTCTGTAGAAGCTGCATAATCGTCCTTCTGCGAACAAGCAAAATTACCGCATTTGGACGTCTTATTGAGAAGCCTTTTCATGCTCAACGTGTCCCTGTATGGTGAGCCATGTGGTGTAACGGTCACTGGATCACGCTATCGCGAGATGTTAACAACTCAATTTTCGTCCTATTACTGATGACGTGGATATCACTGATATGGTGGCCATTTGCCAGATATCATTCCTCATTCATAATTGCTGAACTTTTCTCTTCGTTATACAATAAAAACGACTTTATGATATTTCTCGGATCTCAAAATATCTCTATGCTAAATTTCATCTAAATCGGTTCAGCGGTTAAACCGTAGAATAGGAACTATTTTAACAAAGTTTTTAACGAAATAGAATATGAGAACTTCTTATATCCATTTTTAATTTAACTCACTTTTGAATCTTTATTTTAATAAAATACAGAACCTCTCCATCGTCATATTAAATGTAATACATGAAATCATTAATTGCTCGCCACGGACATGCTAATATTGTTGTTGCAATCACGCCATACACATGCCTTTTCTCTGCGTGTATTTATAGATTTTTCTTGGCTTTAGATTAAACTTGCCACTTGATACCAAAATAACACAACGTTTCGTATCAATGAACTATTGACAACGATATGTCATCATGTGAGAATTTTCAATGGCCTTGAGTTTAATTTTTAAAAATGTTTTCTTTGTATTTCACGTATCATAAAACCAGCTGGATAAAACTAGCAAAGGCAATAAATTTTAATTATATTTTATTACTAAAATCGATTCTTGCAATGTCAATCGAATTTAAACTTTTCTTAAGGTTTAAAATTTCATAATTTTATCTCTTTATCAGCTACACCATCAGCAGCAGCATCATCATCATCACCATGATCATCCGCAGCAACAACAATTCCAACTGCTGCTCTATACACACGCACATACATTTAACTGACAAATTTTCTTTAGCACGCAATCATATAGTCACACATTAAATTCGAACACCTTCTTCGTTTACACAATTCGATACAAGTAATTCATTGATTTTATATTTAACAGAATATTTTTTCTAAATGATGATTAATACGAAAATTTAAAAACTCTAAAACAAGTAGCCATCGGTGTAAATAATATAAAACAATATTATTTTATATAAAAGGATAAACTGAAATTATTTGATGCAATGAGTGTGATATTAATTCAATCCAAAGAGTTTTTTTTTTTTTTTGAAGTACGATGCAAAACTTTTTTCAAACTCATTTATTTCAAAATATCTGCAGAAAAGAACACTGCGACACTACCTTCAAGTAATAGCGTGCTGTACTTCAAGGTCTATTGGCTGATGAAGCCACTCTTGCACTTATCGTCTGAGTCACTTTATTATAAAATCTTCCTCACCTTCTATATTTCTATACCAATTAATGAAAGTACTATTTAAATATAAATAGTTTTTGCAAAATTTCCATAAACTCTTATAATGGGTTTTTGGGATCTCACTTAAACTAGATTTAGTTAATCCAAAAACAGATTTGTGCCTCCACTAACAAGAATTAATGTTAGTGCTTTTTTATACTCTCCAAAAAATAAACTGGAGGGTATATTCACTTTTTCATTCCGTTTGTAACCCAGCGAAATATTCATCTGAGACCCTATAAAGTGTATCGTTATCTGGAATGCAAAAGGGCGTAACTACACTTTTAGTTTTTTTACAGGAAAAATCATTATAACTCTAAATTCTTCTGGTTTCTTGACCTCTTTTTATTTATTATTTTTGTATTCTGACATTTTTAAGCTTAAGGTCTCTTTATTTTAATATAACTTTTAATTCCAATATTTCGTCCCACCCTTGTGTGACTTCTTCAGGAAATTAATTATTTTTAATTTAAAATAATTAATTTCCTGAAGAAATCACACAAAGGAGTGACGAAATATTGAAATTAAAAATTAAATTAAAATAAAGAGACCTTAAGCTTAAATATATCAGAATACAATAATCATTATAACTCTTAAACTACAAGAAACATTAAATCCAAATTTTGGAATTGGGTCAACAAAGCATCAGCGAAGACAATTCTAAAAACTAAAGTGATAAAAAGCGTTTAATTTTTGAGCAATTGTGAAAAAATAAAAGGGGTTAACTACAAGTTGAATATGTTCTGAAACCAAAAGGGCTTAACACTAATGCTAGGCACACAACTGGGACGAACGACGAATTTCGTTTAGTACGACGAATTGGTTGGTAAAAATTCGCTCTATAAATTCGTCGTATGAAACACAATAACGACGAATAAATTAAAATAATAAGCAAACAAAATTTTAATATTTGTTTTTTAAATCATTGTAATCCTCTGATGCCAGTCAGATTGTTTAGACTCTCAATAATTACCCCGGTGTTGTCCATTTTTTTCAGAACAAATTCCTTTTTGTAAATATTTTCTGAAAAATTTTTTGTCTGTAAATAAATTATTATTTTCATTTTACAGCTGATGGGGTGACCATATCAAAAAGTGGGAAATAGAAAGAAAAACTATATTATAAAAAGTGTTCAAAACTAATAAAACGTCGTCCGAATGATACATTTTTGTGAATTGGTGAATGCATTTTAGTGTGTACTGAAAATTTTAGTGCTACATGCAACAATACAGTAGTGAACTATGTTTTTCCACAAAAAACCAGTTCGAGTATATGAAACCTGGTCACTTTATATTGATTTGTTCGTCGTTCGTTGACGAAACAATTATCTATTTCAACTTTCGCTGAGTATGACGAATTTCGACCAACACCACGATTGTGTGCATTTTCATATACACCAATGTGTTTTATTTTTGGCGACGAATATTCGCGACCAAAAATTCGTCGTTCGTCGCAGTTGTGTTCCTAGCATAACATATAAATTTTTTAAGCAAAAATTTATATCTTTCAAAATGAATAAAGTTTTTTGTTAAAAATATAGAGACGGATCTAAAAAATGGTACCAGTTTATTTTCGAAGCATAATTAAATGTAAAAAGATAAGTTTTAAGGAATTTAAAATAGGACTTTTTAAGACTTATTTCAGAAAAAACCCCGTAACTGCTAAACGGTTAAAGATATTTGAACGAAATTTCATAGAGTTAGAACAGAGTAGTTTTAGGGTTTATCTGTAGCCAAACAAGTCAATGTCGAGTCGGGAAACTAAAGTATGGCCTTTCAAAAATTGTAATTTCGGATATTAATTTTTTTATGAGAAGCAAAATAAACATCATAACTTTTGAACTAAAAGAAATATTAATTCCAAATTTTGAAATTTGGTCAACAAGGCAACAACAAAGACACTCCTGAAATCTTGTATGACAAAAAAAAACCGAGTAATTTTTGAGTAATTGCGACAAAAACAAAGCTAAATATTTTTTTTTTATCTTGGACCAGTGCTCAGGGGATGATCCCTATATATGCAATGCATTGCGCCGCAACTGAAAACGAGGTGATAGTATTGAGGGGACAGACTAGGAAAGATAAGAAGATAGACAGTTTTTTTTGTAGCTATTTCAACCTTTTACTTCGCCGGCTAATTTTTGCTACAGGGCCGACGAAGGTGGGTGCTGTTACTCAGCTTTTTAGTACATGATCGTGTCAGTCGCTGCCAATTATGTTCAGTGACCAGTGCTATGCCTTCATCACTGAAACAGGTTAGCAACAACTAACACAACCATGCGCTAATGCTGATCGGAAGAATTCAACACAATATTTCATGACTCAGTGCGGGCTCGAACTCAGGACCCTCCGCTTCATAGTCTTGTGTTCTACTACTTCAGCCAACAGCACAGCTGAATATTCTCTGAAACTAAAAGGGCTTAACTACTATACAAATTTTGAGTAAAATTTTAAATAAACCTTTTACCAGGAAAACAGAAACGAGTCTAAAAAATTACACAAATTTTATTTAGAAAAAAAAATTCAATACAAAAAGATACGTTTTAAGTGATTTTAAGTGTAGTTAAGCCCTTTTGGTTTCAGAATTTTTACGCCATGTAGGTAAACCCTTTTGTTTTTAGTGAATAAAATCGCTTGTTTTGATCGTATGTATCTAAAATTTTGTACATAGATGTATTTTGGCTTGCTTCAACATAAGCAATCAAAAAATCAATTTCAATTATTGTGTTAGTTACGCCCTTTTTCATTTCAGGTGACGATATATATTCTTGATTCGTGATTAAATCTAAGACAATCTGAGCATGTCCATCCGTCCATCAATCGGCCTGTGGAAATTACAATACAGTCCAAACGAAAAAAGTCACTTTTGAGTTTTAATACCGAAAAATCTTAAAGGATAGCACGGGTCAAGTTCGTAAATTGGCTGAATCGGACCAGAGAGAAAACAGTTCCCAGAAGAAAAACTAAACCAAACTCTAAAAACCAACAGAACTTTTATTTTTTTTTATAATTTTGTTAAGCAAATGATATATTTTGATGTCAAAGAAGGTCCAAAGCGTTCAACTTGCAGGCAGAAAATTGGAAAAATCCATTTTTGCTTCCCGCCCTCCTTAGTGGGCGTTGAAGTTACATATTACATGGAAAAATAGTTTAAATATTTAAAAAATTGCGTAATTAAATTTATGACGACGATGAGATGTCCTCTGATCTTCCTTTGCACCCTAAATGACCCTATAAAAAAAATGTTATACATTTAATTACACAAAAATTTAATTTTTAGTGTTTTATGGCAAAGGTTGTATGGCTCTCTCACAGCACCTGCCGGAGTAACTGCTTCAAGAGTATTTAAGATTCGACCTGGTCGAATATAACATTCTTAACTTTTTTTTATTTCAACTTACGCAAAAGTTGTGAAAAGTTAATGATACTGTGCATTACTTTTTTTTCTATTTATGTGATGTTTGTTCAGTTAAAAGGAAGGAAGTTTTTAGTACGATTTGTGTATTTAAAATAAACAACATGACAGCGTTGATAGCCCACTTTAAAATAGTAAATTGATTGATGTATGACTATTAAATAATATCCATACATAAGGAAATCTTTGACCTTTCATTTCATATTCATGACGGACAAGTTGAAAAATGTTGGCGAAACTTTTGGCCAGACCCAGAAGCTGCAAGCGAGTATGTGCAAATTTTAATTATGAACGACTTTAGTAGAGAACTTGAATGCTAGTAAATATATAAAGGAAAATCAGATTGCTAGACAGCACATATAGTGGGCAAGAAAAGTACGTTTAAAAAGAGAAACGCAGAATTTTTGACTCGAAACTTGCAGTTTTATTTTTAAATGAGTAATTATTTTATATACTATTCTAGTTACAACTTAAAAATTTGGTTCTATTTCGATCATAATATTCCTTTTTTATTTGCAAAGAATTTTGGAAGCAGCCGGTAGAGCGGAGAAAACAAATGAATGGAGATGACAAGAAATAAAATTTCTACCAACGAAGAAATATGATTAAAAAAAAAAAACACTCAGATTTCCATCACACGGCAGTTAAATGTTTAAAAAAGCTCTAATAAATAAAACAAGTAAAAGTGATATATTCGGCTGTACTGAATCTTATAAACTATTCGCCGATGTACGTCCGGATTATATGCATTCATTCATTCCAAACCTGGAACTATATTTTCAATCTTCCTGATTTTTCATACCAATTTATTTATTTTTAAATTATAAAATATACTTCACTACCAAAGAAAGAAATTACATTTAATTAGTTACTTTAATATTCCAAAAAAAATATATATTAAATTTCCCAGCTCCGCAGTAGTCGTTTTTTTGGGTTTTCTGAGTTCCGATAGCAATGAATTCCTTTCAAAAACGTCAAATATGTTTGATTTACAACGAAAAAATTTAATTTTATGTACGTGTTTTGTATGGAACTTTTTATTCCTATGGTAAATTTAATTAATCCCCCTTATTCTATTTGTCAACGTCAACGTCACGTCAAGACAATATGAAAGTTAGAACACTTCTATACTCATTCTCTTCAACAATTGCCAATTTCTCACAACTTTTTGCTACATTCAACGACACAGAGAGTAGTAAGAGGCTGTCAGAAGTAGTTAATTGTTGCACAGAAAGGGCATGTAAGTGTCCTATTTTTGATATTGTCTTGACGTGACGTTGACAAATAGAATAAGGGGAAATATTGATATGATAATTTTTCGAAAATTTCTTTTTTTTTAATTCAAAAAGACAACGCAAATTCAATATCAACTACATCTATGCATCTTTTACAGCAGAGCCGAACAGGCTGTTTTCGACTGACGTACGATATATGGAAAAACAGTGTAAACATTGAAAAATGTTTAGTCCTTAAGGCTATCAGAAGCTGAGATGTTCTCTGATCTTGCAGAGAAGACCCAGTGTTGTATGCTTACGCATCGACGTACGTATGACCATGCTGCTTCATCTGTTTCTATGGGTGGTGTAAATGTTATGGAGTCAGGGGCTCTTGATGTTCTGGGCATGAAAGTGCAGTGTGATGTCAGATGAACGGAACATGTCTTTCAGGTCGCAAAAGAAGCATTCAAGTGCCTTGGCTTCTTAAGACGGTGCAAGAGATACTTCACCCCTTCTGATCTTCTTAATATTTACACCACTTACATCCGACCGAAAATGGAATACAACTCTCATGTTTGGGCCGGTGCTTCAAAGTCTATTTTGAAGTTACTCGACCGCGTACAGGAGAGGGCGATGAAACTCATCGGAGACAGTAGAGTAGCCAACTCTATTGACTCTCTTGAGCATCGTCGCAATGTGGGCTGCGTATCGTTGTTCTATCGTTACTATAATGGCAGGTGCTCTGGTGAAATTAGGGAACTTGTTCCTGAAACCCATTCTTTCTTACGCTCAACGCGTTTTTCATCAAGAGCGCATGCGTTTGTGGTCGATATTCCAACGAATCGCACTACGCATTACAGAGAAAATTCGTTTTTTGGCCGAACAGTCCGTATGTGGAACAAACTACCTGCAGATGTCTTCCCCGCCACTTACAGTTTGAGGGGGTTCAAGTCGAATATCCACAGACACTACTCCCTTCATCCTCCTTCCCAAAACCTATTTTCCTAGTTCCAGCGCAATGCACTGCATATGTAGGGGTTATTCCCTGAGTGCTGGTCCTACTCCTAAAAAAAAAAAAGGTAAAACATCCCCCCACGGCCCTTCCCGGAATGATTCTGTCAAAATAGACATTTTAAATTGGCTACAGAGATGTCCAAAAGGAACTTTGTCCCACCAAATTACAAGTATTTCAGATTCGAGCCGGTCGAATATAACGTTTTTACTTGTTAATATTGAAACTAACCATTTATTTTAGATATAAATAAATTTGTGTATCCCTTTTTCCCATATTCCAAAATTTGGCGATATTTGGGAATATATTTTTCATATAAACAAGTTTTTTGCTTCTAGTATAAAATTTGTAAAATTTTAAACAGGACATTTTGCACTTTCTATGACGATATACACTCTTTCACCATTTTTGCTAAAGCATATGAGATTCGAAATAATCATTGAGAGGTTTTTTGTTAGTGGCTATTCAAATTTCACTAGGCCTAATACAGTTCATCGGAAATTCCCTGCCCCAAGAATTTCTTCGACTGATTAAAGATATAGTATCAAAATTATAGCAATGACTCAAGGATCACTTGTCCTTTTACTTTCCATACTTTATCATCACTATCTGGCTTTTTTTCAACTACTCTAACTCTACTTATAAGAGATAAAGAATATAACAAGAGCCAATAATTGTTTTATGCAAAAACAATAATTTAAAATGATGACAAGAATCGTTATTTTTGCGTCGGCACTCGCAAAAATTTATAATTAAATTTATATATTTGGGAATTTTTGATTAACACTTGAATTTTGAATTGTAATCGCGCTACTGTTCTTGAATGTTGAAGAATGAATAAATATATAATATATAAGATGCGGTGATATGAAAGCGTATGTATGCAGGAATACACACGCACAAGACAAAATTTGAATAAAAATCGAAAGGCAAAGAAAGGACTTGATTGGAATAACTGCAGTAAAACAAAGATCGTTAGCTCTATATGTAAATTACATGAAATTGTATCGTATACTTTTAGTTTTTACTATAAACAGAAGTCTTTGCAATGCAAAATTATATAAAAAATGAGTCTCATTAAAAAAATGCCTTTTATTTTAATATTGATTATGTTTTATAAAATATTTATCTTATGCAAAAATTTTAATTATTTAAGTTAAGAGAGTGCTACAAGTATGATGGCAGAGCAATATACTCCTGTATGAGTACCTTATAAATTAAAATTCAATAAATTATTTGTCACATAATTTTAAGCGAAAAAAATCCTTCAAAAACTGCATAATAAAATGAAACAATATTTGCGTGTTTAATATCTTTTGAATAACACAGCAATAAGAGGTACAAAAAAAAAGCCTTGTGAGTATAAACTGGCAGCTCATAAGCCAACTACAGAAATACATTCAGCAAAATGGGCATGCGTGTCTCTGAAGAACCTGAGAATTTTGACGATGGTTAATATAGATAAAAGGAATAAATTATGAAATTCAAAACATTAATTTACGAGCCAAACTCTGTTTTGTTTTTTCCTTATACCCTTTTAGTTACAATGCAACTGTTAATACGAGTACAACCACTAGTGAATGCGGAAGCTTCTTTTATACTCTTGATCAGACTTCTTTTTTTTTTATGGTACACAAATTCAGAATTCAGTTATACAAAAAGAAAAGATTTAATTTAACGGAAAAAAGCGATTATTGCTAATCATCAGTCAGCCAGCGTGGCAAATGTATTTCTGGTTGTCATTAAATCATAAAATTAGTTCATTCTGATCTCTCTTCTCCAGATTAATCAGTACCAATTTAAATCCATTATTTAAGTTAATCATCACAAAATCAGTTTATTGCGGCACGCTGGCAATAAACAGAGCAATAATTATGTGAATGTCGTAACAACACTAAACAAGAAATGTCTTTAGCAACAGTGTTGCAATATTTTGTAGCTGCTTTTATACGATGCAGTTCAATGAACTTCAGTCAGATCTGTTTGCTTTTTTAATTAAATTTATTTTTAAACTTAAGATAATTGTTTTTCTAAACAGCTATTAAATATTTGCCTTCAATAGATAATTCTAAGTAAAAGCAAAGAACTGCCATCTTTACAATTTCTTTATATCCCTGCATACAGCAACTAAATATTTTGTCAACAAACTATTTGCAACAATATTAAAAAAATAAGTGCCGCTGTGCCGAATCTTAAATACCCTTCACAGATGTATTTTTTCTTTCTTACTAAAACAGAAAATAGGTTTGATTTTAAATTATGTATGAATTTCTATTTTAATCGTGAACCTTTATTTATGTAAATTGTATTACAGGATGTTAATTTTCTCAAAAGGCCATAAGTTCAAATCTGCGGAACTTCAAACTATTTTTTATTTTTATTTTTTTACTGAAAAAGGTTTGATTTTAATTCAACAAAAAAATAAAAATTAGGAACTTATTTGGTTACTTTCGATTTTCCAACCCTCAAATCGAATTTTTAATTTTATGAATTTCTTACACGAATGTAATTCTTCCTGAAGTATCAAAAACGTTTAAATCGCCAAAATCAAAACCAAATTAGGAACTTAAATGATTAATTTTATGTACCAAATATATTTCGATTTTCCAACCCTGGAAAATGGAAATATATTTTTAAAATTTTTTTGTTTTTTAATACAAATTTCGTTCTTGCTGAAGCGTAAAAAAGCTTTATGGACCAAAAACCCATAAGAAGTGAGTTTTTTGATTATTTTATGTGCAAAAAATTATTTCCGCTCTCCAACCCTGGATTTGAATACATAACTTTTTTGGTTTTTAATACCAATTTACTTCTTTCTAAAGTACAAAATAGCTTTAATTCACTAAAAAAAACAAACTTAGGAACTTGTATGAGTATTTTTATGTACTATATCGATTTTCCAGCCCTGGATTAGAATTTGTAATATTCTTTTATTTTTTACACGATTAAATTTCTTCCGGAAGTATAAAAAGGTTTAATTCACAAAAAAAAAAAAATCGAAAATTATTTTGTTACTTTTATGTACAAGAAAAAAAATCACTTTCCCATCCCTGGAATAAATTTTTTTATTTTTATATCCTCCAAAAAAGAATTTGGAGGGTATATTCACTTTATCATTCCGTTTGTAACGCATCGAAATATCCATCTCAGACCCCATAAAGTATATATATTCTTGATCAGTGATGAAATCTAAGACGATCTGAGCATGTCCGTCCGTCCGTCTGTGGAAATCACGATTCAGTCCAAACGAAAAAAAGCTAGACTATTGAAATTTGGTATAAATATATCCTGAAAGATAGCACAGGTTATGTTCGAAGAAGGGCTAAATCGGGCAAGAGGGAAAAAAGTTTCCCTGAGAAGAACTAAACCAACCCAGAAAAACAACATAATTTTTAAAGTTTTTTGGTTATTTTGTTAAGCAAATGATACATTTATGTCAAATACGGTCCAACGCCTTAAACTTGGAGCCATAAAATAAAAAAAAATTATCTTTGGACCCCGCCCACTTTAGTGGGCGTTATTATATGCAAAAATAGCATAAAAATTTAACAATTTTTTTTACTTAAGACTACATTCCTTAAAAATAACATTTTTAAGCTTTAATGACGAAGCTGAGACAAAACCTGGTACTACTCTGCTCCCCCCCCCCCTTTCACCCCCTAAATGACCCTATAAAATATTTAAAAAAATTTAATTTTGTATACAATTATCCCAAGCCTTTATTTTTAGAGTTTTATGACTGCCGATTTCTGCCCTACCCCCTCCTCCCCCTTTGCCCGCAAATGGCCCTATAACAAAAAAAAGTTAAAATTTTCTTTTGTATATAATTATCCCAAGCACTTATTTTTAGAGTTTTATGACAAAGGTGAAATGTTTCCCCCACAGCCCTTGCCACAGCACTTGCCCCACCAAGTTAAACATTTTAAATTCACTTACTAAATATTTGGAGGGTATTTAAGATTCGACCCGGTCGAATATAACGTTTTTACTTGTTTTATTACAAATTTGATTCTTTCCAAAATATCAAAGAGGCTTAATTAACAAAAAATAAACGTCCAGAAACAGGTGTAAGCTTCCCGACGATGGAACCGTGTTTTTGAATTATCTGAATTTCAATATCACTCTCTTTAAGTTCATTTCTAATCCATCAGTCTAGCTCTTCTGAGGTCTTGAGAAAACCGATTTCATGTATAAACAGACATACATAGCTAATTCGTCATCGCTATTCATAAGGATCCAGAATATATTTACTTAATGGGGTCCCATACCTCCACACGGAATGACAAACTTTTTTCTTTTTTGTGAAGAGTATAAAAACTTTAAATTGCAATAATGCATCCATCATTCGTACTTTCTCTTGTGTAAAATCATGAGACATATAACGACACAAGATAAGAAATAAAAGTCCCCCTTAATAGCAGGAGGAAAATATATATTAATCACAGCTTGAATTTATTTTATTTTATTAATCACCTAATAAAGCAAAAGCCGCTTGAAAATGTCTTTAATTTTAATTAATTTATGTGAGATATTTTTCGGCCGCATTGGCCAATACTTTGTAATGCAGCAAAAAGTGTGTACTCGACTTCAAGTTTCAAATTGAAAAAAAAACTATTTTTATTTTTTGTTTTCTTTCAGTCAGTCTTTGCTGGTGGTCTCATATAGTTAACGTATACAAATCGCCTGAGAACCACCCCAACTAAAATTATGCTTTGGAGCGAAGAAGAACTTTTTGGATTCCTGTCAAGAGTTGGCGTTTCAAGTTTAAACTAATATCAACAGTAATGGCGAAAGGAAAAAAACACGTAAAAGTGCATAAAAGTAGCTCATCAACGACTAAGTTTTGGCACATCACTCGTTAACATTGATTGATGTACGTTTGCAAAGCATTTAAGACAAGTTCACGTAAAGGACTTTAATAAATTTTATTTTGTGTGGTATAGCAAATAAAAGAAAAAACATTTTTAAAGTGCAAGAAAATAACCAACTAATGGCAGTAATTAATCATTAAAATATAATGCTTGAAAATTGTATTTGTAAAATGCACTACAGAGATAAGACTCTCGTATAATGGCCATATATTGTGGAGAAATTGTTATTATCATCTGGGATAACAAAATTTTTAGATCATTTTATATACGACTATTTCAAAATATGTGCATGTTCCTTAAGTCAGACGCCTTTTGAAAAGCATATTTGTAAAAAGTAGTAGTAACGTAGTAACGTTTTGTAAAAGTAACGTTCTCAGAAAGTGTTGTACAAAGCAAAAAGTACCTTTTGGCATATTTACTCTTAAAAGAGTGTTATAGTGTTACAAAAAGTCTTCTTAATAAGAAAAGTTATTTTTCCAAATTATTTTTTACAGAAGCAGTCTGGCGGAAAACAAGAACACAGTGGCGCTTTCCTCCCGCTGGTTAGGTCCTTCACTGGCATAGAAGATAGGAATCTCTTTCGTCCTCTTCTTTAATCGTTATATACTGCTAGACTAAAAGCTACTTTTAATGGAAAAATAACTATTTACAACCGTTTTTCAAAAAAGGTAACCTTCACATACGTTTACAATTATCCGGTACTTATTACAAAGGGTAAAAAGATTTTTCATAAAAGGTACTTTCCATATATAATAATTTGTATAAAAGGTTCTTTCTACAAAAAAAAAAACTTTTAATTATAGGTACTATTTATAATAGTTAATTTTTTTAAAAAAAGTACTTTTAAAAATACATACAGAATATACTTATTACAAAAGTCACTTTTCAAGAAACGTACTTTTTATAAAAAGTACTTTTAATAAAAGATACTTTGTATAATAGGTACTTCTTTAAATATTACTTTTCATAAAAGGTACTTTTTATAACAGGTACCTTTTTGAAAAGTACTTTTTGTAAAAGAAACTTTTTACAAAAGTTGTTTTTTTAAAGCGAATTTTATATACCAATACTATTTACAGAAAGCTTTTTTAAAAACGTGCTTTTAATAGAGGTACTTTCTATACATGTTCCTTTTTATAAAAGGTACTTTTTTATAATAAATGCTTTTCACAAAAGATACTTCTCAAAACAGTTAAATTATTTTAAAAATTGTTTTTGAAAAAAAGTACTTTTAAAAACTACCTACAAAATGTACTTATTACTTACTTTTAATGAAACGTACCTTTTATAAAAAGTACGTTTAATAAAAGATACATTTTATGATAGGTACTTTTTTAAAAAGTATTTTTTGTAAAAGGTACTTTTAACAAAAAGTGCCTTTTATAATAGGTACTTCTTATAAAAGGTACATTTTTAAACGAAACTTTTTAAAATAGGTACTTTTTATGGGAGGTATTTCTCTTTAAAGGTGCTTTTTATGAAATGTACTTTTCATGAAAAGTAGTTTTTGCACACAAAAAATGTATATAAAGTAACTTTTCTAGGTGGAAACGGACTTTTTATAATTTATAATTTTTATTAAATAAACTATTTTTTACAAGAGATACTTTTTAAAAGGTACTTCTTACAAAAGGTACTTATCATAAAAGGTACTTACAATAAAAAACACTTTTTGAAAACTTTACTTTTTATGAAGGGTTCTTTTAAAAAAGTTGGTTTTTAAAATATATTTTTTATTAACTGTATAATTTATAAAACCCACTCTCTAGTAAAGTACATTTCACTAAAGGTACTTTTTTTGTTATAAAAATACATTTTATAGAAGTACTTTTTAGAAAGTTTTTACAAAAGGCATTTATTTTGTTTATTTGTTTTAGAGGTCGTTTTTTTCAAAAGTTGTTTAAGTTTTTATAATTATTTTACAACCTATTCTTGCATTTTAAGAAAACATAATTGTCATTGCAAGTTGAGAAATAAGAAGATTGTAGTTTTCTTTTTCTTGTTCATACACCTATATCGCGTCCTTTACACTTTTTATCATAATTTAGCGGCATTAAGTTGAATGATGAGTGCCGGCTTTGTGGCATCTTTATAAACCAAAACGTTTTTGCATGATATTTTATGGTAATAAAATGAAGCTAGACTCATGAATATGACAAAGTCGCAAAGTCACAAAGAGTCGTTCACCCTAAGGACACGTGTTAAAATGATATTGTACTCTTGAAAAATACTTATAATTTATACCTCTAGTTCAGATGAAATATTTTGTCTCGTTCTTAGTTTCGAGCGTCTGTCTCTCGACATAGAGATAAAGATTTATGGCAGTTTAACCGTTTTTTAATTACAAACATAATTGAAGTGCACAGTGACTTTGTTCTTTTCTATATGATGGTCTAGTTAAGACAATCTTCACTTTAATTTTAAATAAATATTAAATTATAGGTTCCTTTGCAAAATTAACCACATAATTTATTTGAAAACATTGTTGCTGTTTGGAAGTTCTTTTACTTTTCCACCTTAATCTAATTAAAGTAAACTGTATTATTTGCTTATGTTTTTTTTCATTTTTTTTTTAGTTTTGCTTAAAGAATTATAAATAAGAAATGTTTTCTTATCCCTTCTCAGCACCCATAACAAACTTGACCATGTAAAACAACAGGGGGTTTATACTGGTTTTTGGTACATTTTTCATCTTTTACAACCTCTGGGCCAGTTAAGAATTCATTCATGTAAGAAAAATGTGTGGCATTGTGTTAATACCGACATGGTGTGTGTCTGTCCGACCTGCTGTCAGTTTGTGTAAGCATGTCTTCAACAAGTGTTTTTCATGTAAAGTAACAAAAAATGAATGAGCAAAATATGAGTGTATGTGTGTGCATAAAACAACCTGTATTTTAGAATGAAAAATATACAAGACATTGCTTTTTTGCAATTATTGCGACATAGTCTTGCAAAATGATGAACGATCTCCTTTGGGTCTATAAACAATGATTTATTAGTTTAAATCATCATTGAATATTCCTTCTACCAGCAAATAATTTGTGTATTTAAACAGGTCAGTAGACAAGACAACAAGATCAGAGAAGATTAAGCATAAAGTGAATGAATGCAAAAAAAAAATCACTTGTTTTCTAATTATAAAATCCTTGCGTTCTGAGGAATTTCGTGCTGCAACTGGCAAGAAATAGAATGCGTGTTCATTACACGAGTGCAAATACGATTGCTTACATAAATGCCTGCAATTATGGGTGTTTATAGTAATTTTAGTTAAAATTTCTGTTAATTTTATAAAAATAAAAATTATAATTTAAGGCTAAAGAGGAAGAAGTTTCCAAGTTATTCCCTGTTAATTCGTTAAAATTCTTTTGCCAATTAACTATGAAATTGTTAATACAAATGAATGATCGAGATTTTTGTTTTAACACTACGAAGCGTAGATGGTGCTGAATACAATATAAAAATTGAGTTAATTGTTATTTATACTGAGATCAATAATATAAAAGTGAACTCTGGCTTCATTTAAGGTTCGGTACTGAAAAAGCTGATCGGTATTTTATGCCGATAGTTAAAGGCCCTTGAAGGACTTGCCCAACATTCAGGCATCACCTTAAACTGGGTGCGAGGGCATGGGACCACCATAGGCAACATTGAGGCTAGGAGAGGAACCATACTTCAGGAGGCCGACATTGAGCAACTAAGTGGGATTCCACTCTAATCCTGCTGTAGACGCTTTGATACTGCATTATTCGAATTAGCTCAGGTGGTTCAGAGAATTAACTTGCGAGATATCAAGAGTCTTATGACCCCGCCTAGACTCTAAGAGGACGAAGGCTCTTTTGAATTTCGTAGATGACGCAGTATGGTGGCCACACTTACTGCCCACTGCACCTTTGTGATCCATGCCAGCCGCATGGGTCTCCCCTATAATGACTACTGCTCCAGTTGCGATATGCCGAATATCGTATTTAAAAAATAAATGCCATGAACACAATCATATGTTTTTCAAGATATATGAAAATTAGAAAACGTGTATTAAAAACAAGTAAAAACGTTATATTCGACCGGGTCGAATCTTAAATACCCTCCAAATATTTAGTAAGTGAATTTTAAATGTTTAACTTGGTGGGACAGAGTTCCTTTATATAATATCGTACGTCAACGCCCACTAAAGGGGGCGGGGTTCATATATATACAATATCATGTTTTCCACATACGAACGTATGGGCATTGCTAGACCGTCTTAGACTTCATCACAATTCTTTTTGGAGGGTATAAAAACTGTATTTTGGCGGGGTCGCTCTGGCAAGGGCTGTGGGGGAAACATTTCACCTTTGTCATAAAACTCTTGGGATAATTATATACAAAATTAAAATTTCTTTTTTTTGATAAGGTCATTTAGAGGGCAAAGGGGGAGAGGGGGCAAGGCAGAAACAGGTAGACATTAAAAATAAATGCTTGGGATGATTATATACAAAATTTAAAAAAAAAAATTTTTTTGGAAGGGTCATTTAGGAGGCAAAGGAAGAGGGGGTGGGGGTAGGGCAGAAATCGGCAGTCATAAAACTCTAAAGACAAATGCTTGGGATGATTATATACAAAATTTAAAAATTCTGTTTTTTGGTAGGGTCATTTAGGGGGCAAAGGAAGGGGGGCGGGGGTAGGGCAGAAATCGGCAGTCATAAAACTCTAAAGATAAATGGTTGGGATGATTATATACAAAATTAAAAAAAAAAAATTTTTTGGTGGGGTCATTTAGTGGAGAAGGGGAAGGAGGGGGTAGGGCAGAGTAGTACCAGGTTTCGTCTCAGCTTCGTCATTAAAGCTTAAAAGTGTTATTTTTAAGGAATGTAGGCTTAAGTAAAACAATTTGTTAAATTTTTATGCTATTTTTGCCTATAATAACGCCCACTGAAGTGGGCGGGGTCAAAAAATATTTTTATTTTATTTAATGGCTCCAATTTTAAGGCGTTGGACCGTATTTGACATAAAAATATATCATTTGCTTAACAAAATAACCAAAAAACTTTAAAAATGATGTTGTTTTATCTGGGTTGGTTTAGTTCTTCTTAGGGGAACTCTTTTCCCTCTTGCCCGATTTAGCCCATCTTCGAACATAACATGCTTTAAAATATATTTATGCCAAATTTCAAGAGTCTAGCTCTTTTCGTTTGGACTGAATCGTGATTTCCACAGACGGACGGACGGACGGACATGCTCAGTTCGTCTTAGATTTCATCACTGATCAAGAATATATATACTTTATGGGGTCTGAGATGGATATTTCGATGCGTTACAAACGGAATGACAAAGTGAATATACCCTCCAAATTCTTTTTTGGAGGGTATAAAAAATCTGCTGTCTTTTATTTGCTTAAGAACTAATGGATCAGAACACTAGCTAACATTCTTTCATTCATCCAATTCAGCGAGAACAAGTTGCTGGTGTTATAAAATGCTTTATTTCGTGTAAAAGGTAAATTGCGCAAAGAAGTAAAATGACGAATATTAGATGTAGTTGAGAAGGTGATATTGACGATACAGAATGATGACGGAGAAAGTCAAGAAATAGTTTTTTAGAAATAAGTTAAATTTCAAATGATGATGTTTTTGTATTACCTTTACAGATGTTCCGAATAGTCGTAATCAGCCTATTACAATTAATAATAATAATAAATTTCGTACGCAATTTTTTGGAAAACCTTCTGTTCAATATTAATTTGCATTTCCGGCCACAACATCAAATTTGTAAATAATTTATTAAATAACTGACTGTAAATGCTCTAGTATGAACAGCACCTTTGAGTTATTAACGCTGCGAAACATGTAATACATTTTTTATACGGACATTTAGTGCCTAAAATATACGAAAAGTTGCAAAAAAAACTCAGTCATATTGAGTAAGTACTGGCATGTAAATTGTTTTTGCTTTTGTTTTGTTTTTTTTTTTCCTAAAACCCAGAGGGTGCTAATTAAAAAATATCATCATCGTCATCGATGATAGCGATCCATTGATCATTTTGATCGTCAACCATTAAACAACCATGAAATCCCCCTCCCCCCAAAAAAAAACAATTATTTGGCATTAAACGAGAAAGACTTATGAAGTAACCATCAATTGAACGATACAAATCGAATCATTGAAATCGAACTTTAGACAACAGAACAACAAAAATTTACAACAACTAAATATTAAGAAAGCAAAAAATATATATTAAATTATAATACAAAATAAAAAAGACAAAAAACTGCCAGCAAATGATCAAGATAGCATGAAAAAAGATCGATTACATTGAAAATAGTTGGAGGGTTAGTTCATATACTTGATGCCACTCGCTTAGTTATTTGGCCGAGTTGACAGACATGCAAATATAAGTTACTGTGTCAACAGGTGAAATTGTCGTACGAACGCGCGCGCACACGCTTTTAATATTTCTTTTATTACTTTCAAGTTTTGTGAATGCAACGTTGGGATACTCTGGTGGTACGTGTACTCATCTGTGACATGTTAAATATGAAGGATTTTTACTTTTTTATGAAGATCTGTTTAATGTTGGTATGTGATATTCATGTTCATACTGGACCACATGTTTAAATAAAAGCAACGCAATGGCAACTTGACATCTCCTGTTAATTGCGGACTACACGCTTAATATTTTTATTTTCTTATTAATATTTTTTTGTTGTTGCTAAACCAAAACTGTTGCAAGAGTATTTTTGTATTGGTTTGAAAAAAAAATTTTTTTGTTGTTTTGCTTTGGAATGTGTATCAGGTTTCCAACCAAAATTGACAGAAAACAAAACCACCAACACTTTTTATAATATGAGCTTCTTGGAAAATAAAGTTGATTAAAAACTCATTTGAATTTGTAACATTCCGATTAATCGAAGCATTTAAGGGCCATTATTACAAGTTAATGTTACTAAAAGATTGGAATTTCGCACATATAAAAGGTTTTCAAATTTTATTTGGAAAGTAAACTGAACAATAGAATATATTGAAGACAACTTCATCAATGAGAAGTGTTTCATTTAGAAGAGACGTTTCGTCGAATTACTTACGTGGGCTAATCGAATACTTCTTCGAATAAAGTTTTCTTGTAAATATTATCATTCCTTTCAAGCCAAAAAAATATGGAAAACGCTTGACTCTAATGGCGAAACCCGGAAACTTCCCGTTAATTTTAATGGAGTATAAAAAAAACGGTTTTTTCGAATTTCTTCGTTCAAGATATCTCGCAAACGCATCAACCAATTCTTGAGCCGGTTAGTGGCATTGGACGTGGTTTTTGAAGAGCTGATTAATTTTTGAAATCGATCAATAAAGTTCTTTAAAAGTTATTCCAAAAAAAAACCGACTTTACAAAAAAAAGTCTTAGTTTTTTTAAGATTTCCCGAAATCTCTACCGCTCCGAATTGGTACAATCCACATGAAGTCTAAATTTGAATAATTGAAACGCGATTAGTTACGTTCCATTTGGTACAGTTTTAATCGGGTCACATACTTACACACACACACGTACAGGCATAGCGACACATCCTCTCAGGTATATGCAGGAAAGCTTCCTTGGAACTCCGATGTTGAGATCTAGTGAACACTAAATCTTTTCAAAACGGGGTAAAACCAGTAACACGCCGATTTTTTTTTTCGTTAATTTCAATTTTCTTAGCGGGAAGCTAGTTTAGGTTAGGGAAGCCATTACGCTGGACATACACCAAAGAGAGTAAAGGTATAATGTGCGCCTTCAATTAGCAGAAAGCAAAAACCCCTAACTCATAGAAACTTCGTCTCATTGCCGTAGCCCCCAATTTCTCGCAGGCAATATCTCTAAATCGGGTAATATCTAGTAGAGTGTCATTCAGAAAAAACCGGGATATCACTTGGGCTAAAGCGGGGCAGTGGCAAAGGAAGTGTTCTAACGTCTCTGTGTCTTTCCTGCATGCCCTACATTCATTGCCGTCCCACGACCCCAATTCGGTGCAAATGTGCTCTCAAGTCCTATTGCGGTCTTACTAAGTTCAAGCAGTCCTTTTGATTTTTGTTATCCTGGGTTTCCCCACAGAACTTTGCTTATATTACCCACAGTATCAGTACTCTGTCGTATTACATATATTATATGATGTTGGGCAAATATCCAACTCTAAGCACGTCGTCCAACTCTAAGCATGTTCGCTATTTTCAAAAATTTTTGAACCACGTCTTGCAACAAAACTTCGCTTATCTCGCCAATACAAAGCCGAATTTCATCTTTCAGAGCGTCAGTTGTTTGTGGTTTTTTCACGTAAAACCGGTTTTTCAAATGGCGTCAGAGAAAATAATCCAGCGGCCTGAAATCACAAAAACGAGGTGGCCAATTGACATCGCCAAATCGAGAAATTACGCGACCGGGAAATTTCTCATGCAATAACTGAATTGTTTGGCCGGCTGTGTGACTTATAGTGCCACCAATAGTGGCCACAAAAAATCGAATATCATGGTTTGGTAGTACACAGAATTCATGGTGACGGGTGGGCTTTCATTGCTCATTTAAAAAAATATATATACGGGCCGATGATGCAGCCTTTGGATGTAATGGGATTTTGAGGATTGTTTGTGAGTTCTGTGACAATTTTCTTTGTTTAATTAGCGGTCTAATTGAAAATGGACTTCATCACTAAAGATGATTTTGTGGAAATATGCGTTGTTTTCGTTCAGTTTTTCAAACAGCCAAACTTATAAACTTTGATTAAAATTTCCCAACTTGTTACTAAATAAATGTGAAGGAATGACAGCTCAATTCTTGACATTTCATCATTTGACAGCCAATTTACTTACTAACCTCGAATTTGCCCACTCTTTATTTACAAAGAATGTTATTTTTTATATGTGATTTCTTGCGAAGCCTATACGAGACTTGGACACATCTTGCATTATGACACGGAAAAAGTTTATTAATTCTTACCGAAAGCCAAAGAGGAGAGTAATAATCAATGAAAGAATTGCAAAAAATTGTATATAGCTACGCAAACAGATAAAGGGTGTTTTTTATAGAGTGACGCGAGTTTAAATCATAATAAAACAAGGAAATATATTTTTAATATTAATGAAACGGGCTTTAGTGGAAAGAAAATTTTATGAAATTATTGTTTAAATATGATTTCTGCCATGTGGACGCCACGGCTAGCGCGTAGAAGGCCCAATCTGGAACACCAATTTAAATATTTATTGAAATGGTTATGCAAATGATATATTTTTCATTTCTCCTCGCTTCATGGTTGATCTGCTCGAATATAAAAATATTGGCTGCACATGAAAAAAGATATTGAAATTATACACAATCAGGAAGGATTTTCAGTCCACCTTTTTGTATATTTCATATATAAAGGGTAGCATGAATATTGTTCGTTTCTGTTCAACCAGACAGAAATCGTTACACACTGAAGAAGAATGACTTATTAATACTACTGCCGCAGTGGTAGTAGTTGCCAACAGTATGTGTGTGTGTGTGTGACTGCCATTGTCAACAACAATAACAGTAACAATAACCAAAAGAGCAACGATACTGCGTACATCGTTGTACACCACGCGTGAGTGCCAGAAGCTTTTTGGACTACCGATAAGGCAGCTAGCTAACTGCTTCGGGAGTGACAGGTCCGTTGATTGGTTTGAGTGGCTTTTGGATACGCTCGTACAATAAACATTTATTTACAACAAATAAACTAAAACATTGAATGTATGAATGACTTGTATTTCATTTCTTTTATGGTCACTTTAGACAGACGTGTGCGACACACGACATGTAAATTACGGGTTGATAAAACTGGCAGCGGCAGCAACCGTACGAGTGTGCGCACAAGAAAACATTTAAAATTATGATTTTCTTCGTTGGCCCGCTCTCAGTTTTGTTAATTTATCAGATGCTTGCATACGAATATCATATGATGTGTGATAACCCATTGTGTAATCAAACCCCTCTTTCACATATAAATTGTAAATCTTTATTTTTCTTAACTCTTGTCTACAGATTGTCAAACGGATTTTGAATGATTATCTTCGTTGAGCTTTATAGCTTCAGTTAGCATGCGTTCGTTCGTTGTAAAGGAAAGTAGCAGATCTTTTTCTCTACTTTCTTTGCCAAAGCCCGAGGTGGCTTTGAGGGGGTATGGATTAAGGCGCATGAGATAGATGTTCTTGCTTTACATGTGAAAGTTATTGACATAAATAATGAAAATAAAAATATTATCCGACATTGATATACATACATTTCATGCAAACAAACAGTTACAAAAATGCAACAAGTGCACGGAGGTGCATTGTTTATGCACAACCGGGTCTCAATTTGTTTATACAGTTGATGAGGCAAATAAATATATTTTTCAACCTGATGGCAAATTGTTGTGAACTAGAATTGCTGGCTGTTGAGGACTTGGTGATTTAGTTGATGTTTTTATGTTGACTGATCGCTCCCCTTTTCATTAAATGTTCATGTAGATCTGGTGTTAGCTTCATGTAATATTGAGTAATTTAATAAATAATTACAACAATTATGTGGCACAAAACTTTTATATACTTTTATGTTAGTGTTTATATTATTACGGTTGCCTGATCATTTAATAACTTTTACCAGTTGCATGTAAGAGAAGTGAATTCCATAATAAAATATTATATTAAAGAGATTTAATATTTATATCGATAACATGTTGGAAGCACGTTCTTCAAGAACTAGTACTTTAAATAAGTTCTTAGTGAGAGTACAAGTCCAAAAATATTGGATATAAACATGAATGTAAATTTTATTATTCGAATTTATTAAACTGATTATTTAAATAAGAATTTTTTATTCCGACTTAAGTTCATATTTGAAACCTAAAAGCATTTTTTTTTTATTTTTAAGAATTTTATTAAATTCAAATAACTTTTCTATGTAGTAATTATTTTCACGAACATTTATATTTTGCTATATTAAATTGAATTAAGATCCATAGGCTAAGTGGTGATAAACAAAATACACATGAGCACTGCTGATGAAGATGTTGCGGCTTTCGAAAACAGCTGTTCTGCTCTGCTGTGTAAGTTGAATAAAACTGATGTTGACTTTCCTTTGTGTCTTGGAATATTTATCATGTCTTTCTGAGATTTAAAAACAAATTTCGAACAATTAGCCTATGAATCTTAACTCAATTTAATAAAATAACTTTTCATTAAGAGTGGAATATTTGGAATATTTTTATAATCATCAAACTAGCAAAACGAACCAGTACTGATTTCGAGATCATATTTTTCCCAATTTTTCCACTTTTTACGGTGAACCGAGTCATATTGAATTTTTCAAATACGATACAAATAACACAAATCGAGATCAATATTGTATCACTGCACTTTCAGTGACACAAACTTGGTCCATATAACAATCAACACAGACAAGCGTGGTTTTTTTATATCAAATATTCCCCCTTATTCTATTTTTTTTTATCTTGGACCAGCACTCAGGGAATGACCCCTATATATGCAATGCATTGCGCCGAAACTGAAAACGAGGGGATAGTATTAAGGGGACAGATTAGGAAAGATGAGAAGATAGACAGCTTTTTTTGTAGCTATTTTTACTTCGCCGGCTAATTTTTGCTACAGGCCCGACGAAGGTGGGTGGTGCTGTTACTCTGCTTTTAGTACATGATAGTGTCAGTCGCCGCCAATTATGTTCAGTGACCAGTGACTATGCCTTCATCATTGAAACAGGCTGGCAACAACTAACACAACCGCGCACTAATGCTGATCAGAAGAATTCAACACAATATTTCATGACTCAGCGGGGGCTCGAACTCACGACCCTCCGCTTCATAGTTTCGTGTTCTACTACTTCAGCCAACATCACCCACAACGTCAACGTCACGTCAAGACAATATCAAAAATATGACACTTACATGCCCTTTCTGTGCAACAATTAACTACTTCTGACAGCCTCTTACTACTCTCTTTGTCGTTGAATATAGCAAAAAGTTGTGAGAAATTTACAATTGTTGAAGAGAACGAGTATAGAAGTGTTCTAACTTTCATATTGTGTTGACGTGACGTGGACGTTGACAAATAGAATAAGGGGATTGTTTTTTATCTGCACGAAAATTTAAAATCACGGGCTTAGAGGACAAATTTCAGTTACACATGGCATTATTAGTTGAAGCTCAGAGAAATTCAGAGCATAAGCGTTCAAAGTGGAATTTTCATACAGTAGCGAGATTATATATATAAAGCAAATAGTTCGAAATAAATTCCAAGAGTAAAACTTGTTCATATAGATGAATTTTGTTAAAATTAATAACAAAATTTCCATGTCATTATCGATAAATGAAACATGAAAAAAGCGCGGCTAAATCTAAAAAAATAATTGATTTCCATTTATTTTTGATTTTTCAATATAATTTTTTTTTATAATCACTATTTCTAAACGTTTCTTGCGGCAAGAAACATTTCAGAACCACATGAACCTTAACATGTTTATTGCTAGAAAACTCGCAACAATCTCTGCTAAATATATATTTACCCCCTTATTCATAAAAATTATGGGAGGCTTATAAGAGTGTAATAGAGCAAATTTCATATGAAATTTTGTTTTATTACGCTGTTATTAGACTCATAATTTTTATGAATACGGGGGTTATAGTATCTGTCCAAACTTTGTCATCAATTTTCCAAAAAGAACTTTTTCTTTGCAGGTAAAACACAATAACTTACGAACGACAAGATGTGTAGAGACTATGCTTTTTCTGACAACGTTCTAAGACGTTTTAGGCACATTTACAGCATAATTAAATCTGACAATCGTGTATAAAATTATACAATATTTTTCCTATTTTAATCCACAGAGCGTTATAAATGAAAACTGTCAGGTGTCTAAAAATTTATTATTTAATATAAATTTTCAATAGCACTGGCCACCAAATAGTCACCTCAATTAAGTGTTGGGCAAGTAAATAAAATAAATCAACCTGCTTTTTTCGGCAACTAGTCACAAAAGATTAATTATGAATTTTAATATCTTATCAATATTTAAGAAAACCAAGTGCGTGAGTTTGTGCTCAAAAAAGCCACAGTTTCTTATCTTGTATGCTTTTGTACGGAGTCAAATAAGGAAAAACCACGCAGAGCTTCTTAACTGGTCTCCTTTACAAATTTACAGATAAAAACTATAAAGTTATCATTTACAGTATACGCGAAGAGTTTTTTTGATGTGTTAACATCTATACGCGCGCCTCTAGGGCAGTAAACTATCAGTTTCAATACATACGCAAGTGTAAGTGTAAGTGTAAGAGTTTGTTTGTTTGTTGTTGTTGCTTGGCAGTCGGTATTGAAAGTGATTATTGGGCGATTTTCATATAATTTTCCCACGCGATTTTCTCCGGAAATTCATAGCCGATTTTATTAATTTTTGGATTAAAACGCTAGTGCGGGTTTCGACGAAGAGTTAAGGCCAAAAATTAAGGCGATCCGATATCGGCGAGCGGAGATTTAAGTGTTTTAATTCAGAGTATTAATTTGGAGTAATAAAAGTGTTTTATGTTGATCTTCGGTTTTGTCTTATGCATAGCAAAGAGAATAGTGACGTGGTTATACGTACATATATAAAAATGAGATAGCAAGACAGCAACGTATGTAGCTTATGTACAAACATAACAATGTATGTATGTACATTTGTCTGTTGCTTTGCATTCTCTTTGTTTTTGTGGGTTTAATATAAAATAAATAAACAAAAAGGTGTTAACACATCGCCCGTGAGTTCGAACACTCATCGATTTTTTAAGAATTGAAAAATGCCGCAATATTTAGATTGTTAAGGAGTTACAACGCATCTTTAAGTAATAAATTATTTATTAAATAAAAATCTCATTACGAAAACATAATCAAACGGTAACACGGGCATTAAAACAATAATATATTAACATCAGGTTGATACAGTTTTCGTATGTAATTTCCTAATAAAATTTGTTTAAATTAGAACTGTTATCACATTCAACTAAGCCACCTAATAAGTGGTGACAAACACAATACACATGAGCACTGATGATGAAAGCGTTGGGTCTTTCGAAAACAGCTGTTCTGCTCTGCTGTGTAAGTTGAATAACAAAAACTGATGTTGACTTGCCTTTGTGCCTTGGAATATTTATCATGTCTTTCTGAGATTTAAATCAAAATTTCGAACAATTAGCCTATAAAATCTTAATTCAACATAATTGAGCAACATTACGTTTGAATTTTACCACAAACTTTTACAAGCCACTGTAGCTTGAATTAAAAAAAAATTCTCAAAAGAGTTTTACAAAATGCAACATTTATATTTAAACGCTGTTCGTTCAAAGTTTATTGCAAATTCTACTCCATTTTGCTAAGGCGGAATGTTGTTGTTCAGTTAAAGGACAATGAAATATCCATATGAATTTTATAAACAAACAATTTATTAATGGAACAAAAATTCATTAACTTACCATTTTTCTTATCATAGATGCTGCCATTTTCGCTGGAACATGTGTAGAATTTTTAAAATATTCCCAGATAAGGTTAACTGAAATGAAACACAACAACAAAGGACGATTATACTATAGCAGCGAACACAAGCTTAGTTTAGATGTTACTGGCTGGTAACAATATGTCAACATAATTAATATTTAATTTTATTTTATTACCTTAAGGCTGAAACTAGATGCACGGCGCAGAATGCACCGGCGAAGCTGTTAGGCTTTTCATACATAAAAATAGATGCAAAAGCACTACATTGTAATTCCAAGAAGTTAACTACTAGACAAAGCATTCTAAATATAAAACATTATAAATTGTAATGTAGATGTAACTGTAAGATCAGACGTAAATTAATCACGTAGAAAATTGCTACAGCAATATGGGTGTCACACAACAGACGATTTTTGTCGCCGACTACAGGCTATTTTTATGAAAAGAATTCTTCAAGGATTTTTAAATCTCATGTGATAATTATCATCGAAATAATGTTTTATAGCTACAAAATATAAAATAAATTTTTGCTGATGTACTTTCGAAAAGAACTACTTTGAATTGTTACAAATGAGAGTTGCAGCTTCTTAAAAGATAATTAAGCGATATATGTTTGGAACTATTTTTGCCATATTAAATTCAATTTACATTTAAAGAACATGATATATATGCCAAGATACAAGGGAAAGTCAATAACAATTTAATTATCCAATTTACGTTACAGAGCGTAAAGCAGCTGTTTTCGAAAACCGCTACACTTTCATTGTCAGTACTCAGGTGTTTTTTTTTTTTTTAGGAGTAGGACCAGCACTCAGGGGATGACCCCTACATATGCAATGCATTGCGCCGGAACTGAAAACGAGGGGATAGTATTAAGGGGACAGATGAGGAAAGATGAGAAGATATACAGTTTTTTTTTTTTTTTTTTTTTTAGCTATTTCAACATTTTACTTCGCCGGCTAATTTTTGCTACAGGGCCGACGAAGGTGTGGGTGCTCTTACTCTGCTTTTAAGTACATGATAGTGTCAGTCGCCACCAATTATATTCAGTGACCAGTGACTATGCCGTCATCATTGAAACAAGATGGCAACAACTAACACAACCATGAACTAATGCTGATCAGAAGAATTCAACACAATATTTCATGACTCAGCGCGGGCTCGAACTCACGACCCTCCGCTTCATAGTCTCGTGTTCTACTACTTCAGCCAACAGCACCCACATTTTATTACCGCTTATTGGTTGCATATAGCATAAAGGGCTTGTCTTCAAATTACATAATCTTGGCTATCCTAATTATCTCCAAAAAATTACACTGCTCAGCACCAAAATCCTTCTTTAAATAAAACTATGTGGACTATATGGATTTTGATGCTCTGAACTCAAATCCGTTTTCGGTGTTTTTCCAGTAGGTCGGGATTTTTTTTATAGGCATGGCAAATTTTTTCCCCTAACTTAGTCAGATACGGGGACATATCGAGAAAGAGTCATCCGATTTTCAAAAGTAAAATACCAGAAGATTTGTAACAAAATTGTATTTATTTTAGTCGAATATATATTAAATTGAATTAAGATTTTATAAGCTAATTGTTCGAAATTTGTTTTTAAATCTCAGAAAGACATGATAAATATTCCAAGGCACAAAGGAAAGTCAACATCACTATTATTCAACTTACACAGCAGAGCAAAAAAGCTGTTTTCGAAAGCCGCAACACCTTCATCATTAGTGCTCATGTGTATTGTGTTTATCACCACTTATTAGGTGGCTTAGTTGAATGTGATAACAGTTCCTATTTACACAAAAATTTTATTGTGAAAAAGAAAAAAAGTTTGACTTAGGTATGATGGAACAAAAAATTCAGAAAAATGGGACATGACGAAAAATAATCAAACGGTAACACGGTAAATAACATGTTAACATCAGGTTGATACAGTTCTCGGATTCTTTTTCACAATAAAATTCGTGTAAATAGGAACTGTTATCACATTCAACTAAGCCACCTAATAAGTGGTGATAAACACAATACACATGAACACTGATGTGTTGCGGCTTTCGAAAACAGCTGTTCTGCTCTGCTGTGTAAGTTGAATAAAACTGATGTTGACTTTCCTGTAAGTTGAATAAAACTGATGTTGACTTTCCTTTGTGCCTTGGAATATTTATCATGTCTTGCTGAGATTTAAAAACAAATTTCGAACAATTAGCCTATGAATCTTAATTCAATTTAACTTAGTCGAATATAATTTTTCCCTATCTCTTATCGTTTTGGAATTATTTACGAATTAATGGAGAAAAAAAATTTTTTCGTGTAAAATTCGTAATTTTCAATACAATTTAGATGAAAATTTCGATTGATATCAAATGCCGACTGTCAAATACAAATTATATGATGAAGCAAGTTGCAACAAATTTTAACGCAATTTATTGCTGTTGACGGCAGCAGTATTGAATTTAAAGTTATTGCCAGCCCTAGGATGCTAGTGCAATGAAGCTCATCATTCCAGAAAACTATACCTATTTTTGTCTGATCCTGTTATAAGGACAAAGTAGTGCGCCTGGCTTATCACAACATGCTGATTGCTTTTAAATTTATAGCATATTTTTGCTTTCCATACTTAAGCATAAATAACAATTTTCAATTTGTGGAATGCAAAACTTGATTGACTTCACTCAGCACCAAAAAGAAAAATTAATCTTACGCAACAGTTCGTAAACAGTGTCTCTACATATTAACTTGTACCTTCTCTTATAATTTTAGACGTGCGTTGAACACTTATAATTTTTCTCATTATATTTTTTAATGGTTATAAAAAAGAAAAAACAAAAATGTATACAACATATTTTGCAACTATCCACGCGTTCAGCTGCCAATCATAACAGAAAATGTTGTCATTATAGAAGCAATGCCGACCGACCGACCGACCGCTCTTATTGAAACAGTTCCGCCATCATCTAGCTAAACGTAGATGCATATAATTTTTAAACATATATTTTTTTCTTGTCATTTTAGCGATATGAGCCTTGTTAAAAAACAATTTAAAAACAAGAAAATTAAAAGCTCTGAAACATCCTACAAGCGTAACGAACACATGCAAATTGGGCATGACTGGACGAACTTATTTATTTTTCGTTGTATGATTGAATGCTGGGATGACAAAGAAACTTGACTTAATTTTATGCCTGCGGTTTACTTTACGATCCTTTAATAAATAAATTCAAAAACTAAACAATAATTCTTGAAAATAGTCATTTTAATAATAGTTACAAAGTTGCCACCTCGTTGTCCTTTAATTATAAAAAAAGCAGAGTTAATTATAGACTCTTGCCAAAATACAAAATTACATGTAAATGAATAAAAAGCAGGAGACGTCATGCAAAAGTATCTAGTGTAGATGTGATCATCAAAATATTTCATTTATCATAAATGCGTTTGCAGTTGAAAATATCGTTTTAAGACTAGCTGCTGTATTTGTAAAATAAAGGGTGGTCCAACCACAACGCACGATATTAACCGTGAGTGACACCTTAACGTTAAGTTTTTTGCCCAAATTAATTTGAAGTTTCTTGGATTCAATGTTGGACAAATTCAACCACGGAAAGGTACACAATTGAGTAACATGTTAAGGTTGTTGAAGTCTTTTACGAAAATGAGCCTTCAATTTCAAATGCAATTTTTCTCGAAAGAAAGTTATGACATGCTATTAATCCACAATTTACTAAATGTGGGTGCTGTTGGCTGAAGTAGTAGATGACGAGACTATGAAGCGGAGGGTCCTGAGTTCGAGCCTGCGCTGAGTCATGAAATATTGTGTTGAATTCTTCTGAACAGCATTAGTGCGTGGTTGTGTTAGTTGTTGCCAGCCTGTTTCAATGATGAAGGCATAGTCACTGATCACTGAACATAATTGGCAGCGACTGACACTATCATGTACTAACAACAGAGTAACAGCACTCACCTTCGTCCTCACCTTCGCCCTGTAGCAAAAATTAGCCGGCGAATTAAAAAAAGGTTGAAATAGCTACAAAAAAAACTGTCTATCTTCTCATCTTTCCTAATCTATCCCCTCAATACTATCCCCTCGTTTTCAATTCCGGCACAGTGCATTGCATATACATGGGTCATCCCCTGAGTGCTGGTCCAAGATAAAACAAAAAAAAATTATGCGATTTTAAGGTTTTTATTAGCCTATAATTCGGAATAATTATAGTAATAAAAAAATGAATCTTTTCATAGTTCAAATGGAACAAGAAGAGAAGAGTAAACTAATTTCGAACGATTTCCCATCATTCCACGTTATATTCGGTTTAAAATTTTTTGTTTTGTTTTATAGCGCTTTCACACTGACATGATTTTAATAAATATTGTTATAGTGTTTAAACCAACATTTAACATAAAAATGTTTTATTAAAATATTTTTGAATTGGTTTTAACAAGTTGGTATGAAATACAACGCTGTTTTTGTCTGTGCTAAGTTGGGTATTGCCAACTTAAATATTGGAAACAGCTGATAATGCAGCAAACAGTTCACCACAGTCGCAAAGCAACTCTGAGTCAGTCAACATCAACCCTCGTTGGAAATTATTTTTTAAGTGCAACCAGACCACTGATTGTTTACTCTCTTTCGAGAATTTTACGTCTAACTCGCACTACTTAATTTCGTCGCCTCAGATAACTGTATAGATTTACAGTTCTTCTGAGGACTGTTCTGCGGTTAACTACGTTGCTACTTCCAATCACTTCCTATGTGACGGCAAGGGTCGTGTACTTTGGATACTTTTTAATTGGACGGAAACCCTGGCTTTTTGGTCTTGCACCACTGCCATCTTATATATATATATAGAATACAAAAAAAAAGTTCACCACACCCGTATCGTTTCTTTGAGATTTACTTCATTTTCATATGAAATAGTGTGATTTCAAAGCACTTATTGGCTTTTTATCAGCAATTCCATACTTTTAAAATATTAAAAGAATATATAAAATAATTGGCTTAAGTATAATGGAACAAAATATACAGGAATTGGGACGTGAAGAAAATAATTAAAAGTCAACACGGGAGTTAAAATTGTGTTACCATGGATTTGATACAGTTCTCGTATGCAATTTCCTAATAAAGGGTATTTTTTACAGAGTGTCACAAGTGTACATCACAATACAACACGGATATACATATATTTTTAATATCAATTAAACGGGCTTTAGTGGAATAAATTTTTGTGAAATTAATTAATTCTGAAATATGGCCGCCACGGCTGGAGCGTAGAAGGTTCAATCGAGAACACCAATTTTCAACAACTAAAAAAATTTTCCATAAAGTGGAAGTCAAGGCGAATTCATACAAGGTGAACTCACTTATGCAACTCTGTGTAAAATTTATTGAACTGTCAAATGAAATGCTTTGGAAAAAACAATGGCCGCACCCAAAAACGAAAAACCAGAAGAACACTTTGACAGTTCAATAATTTTGCCTTGATAACAGCTGATCACCAATTTCTGAACTAAGGCCACCTGGTATGAATTCGCCTTGGTAGAAGTGCACAACCCCAGTTGCTGCAAACTGCGACGAGTTGTTTGATTAGGATCATTTTCAATGCTTTCCTATGCAGCAACAGTAAATGTGGTCCGAAAACGATATATTGTTCTTCAAATTAGCCGCTCAGAAGGACGATTATGTACGCCATAAAATGGAAGAAGTGTGCACGATGAGTTTGACGAATAGAACAATTATTTTGATTAAAAATTTCAACAATTCGTGGGCGTTATTTCGGTGCTATGACACTCTAAAAAAAACACGCTTTATGTACATGACAAAAAATACAAATGAGTACTGATGATAAAACTTTCGAAAACAGCTGTTCAATTGAGCAGCGCATTAAGACCCAAATGGGCGTTGAAATCAAAATGCATTTCATGCGCTTACTTTTTTTTTAGTCAGCGTGATCGATTAGAGGTGTCCAGAATAGGTAGAATTGTGAGCAAAAATCCACGAGGGATTGTTGAATAGCCGATGCATTCCCAAAAGAGTTTGATGAGGTTTATGAGTTGACGGAGTCATCGGGCAGTTCATATTTGAAAATAAAATGGAAAATGGTGTTCGCTATCATGAGATGATATCGGACTTCTTGTGGCCAGAAATTGAGGATACGGAACGGGACGATATGCAGTTCCAACAGGATGGTGCCACTTGTCCCACGACCAACGAAACAATGGCTTTTTTGCGCAATAAATTCAATGGCCGTTTATCTCATATCGTGCTGATGTTAATTAGCTGTCACGATCACACCGTTGGAGCTCTTTCTTTGGAGATATTGAAAAGAAAAAGTGTACGTCAATAAGCCATGAAAAATTCAAGAGCTAAAGCATGAGAAAATCAGTACATTAACGTCATTGAACCTCAACTACTTCCTAGAGTCATTAAAAATATGAACCATCGGATAGAGGCCTGCCACCAAAACCGCATCGAGCTTTCGCCCGATATATTGTTTAACATATAATTTTCATAGATCCTTCTATTGTAATAACATAATATGTTATATTATAATATTGTTATATTGAGGGGACGATATATTAAAACCTTCTCTGAAAACTTTTTGTTTTTTTTTTTACAATAAACATGGTGCGTTTTGTTTGGACCACCCTTTACAATATGGACTAGTTTGCATTAAATTTTAAACAAAAAACTTTTTTATATATTTTTTTAATTCTGCAGAGATGTTTTATTTTTTAGTTCACAAAGCTGCGATTTATGCTTTGAAAATTATGTTATTAAACTATTTTTGGCATAGCCGCCTTTGTAGTTTGCCGCCATAATTGTGTTTTTAAAATTAAAGTATGTTCCTGTATATTTATAAAAAATAAATAAATTACGTGTAAATTTGATAATAATTAACAATAATTCTTATTTTGACCTTGAAAATGTTATTCATATTTCCCCACGCTTATTGAATGGTTTACAATGAGATTTTGCTGTCATATTGTACGTGAGTTTTTGTCGGCAGTTTTCCCCGTAAACAACAATTCATAAATATTGTTTATAACCATATGCAATTAATCTTTAAGAATAATTGTTATTTCTTCCAGTTTTTGTCAAATCATAACTTAAACATCAACTGATTTTTTGTTTTTTTGTTCCAAGGAAAATCTTAGCAAAAAGTCAATTGACTAACACATTCATTCACTTTAGAAATCAATGCGACAATCAGTTTTTATCGTTTCGGCATTTTATGACACTTCAGTCATAAATCATAATAACAAGCGTACAATAATATTCCTTTTTGCCAAGTTGCCCGTTTGAAACACGAATGGATTCCGAAGAATTATTGAATCAGTAGCAGACATTAAACAATGCATTTTTGTTCAAAAAATATTTGTTGACAGTTTTAAAGCGTCAATGTTCAATTGTTCGACCAAAATGACGCCTCCATTAAATTGATGTTTGCTGTTGTTGAGGTGATGATGGGTATCAGTCTCACAAAAACGCTTCAATCGATCCATAGCATGATGAAGAAGATTTAGTTCATGTTTTTCGTTGCTGTGTTCGTTTTTTGTGGAATAATTTTTATTTGCGCAATTTATGTCGCTGTTAAAGTCGTTTTTTAGTGTATTTTGTAATAAATATGTGCAGTACTGGTTGGTCAAAGTGGGAATACCAAAAATGTCATCTTCAATCAAAAAACAAAAAATAAATAAAGAAGATATTGCTTGAGCACATAGAAAAATCAAACATCCAACGTGAGCAAAACATACTTAAGAGCTATTGAATATGTTAATAGTAATTCAAATACGATTTTAAGACTTGTTTTTAAATTGTTCCAAAAAAGCATTTTGGCTAAAATTGGGTAAAATTGTGTTTCAACCAAAAAAATGGTTTTTTCCAAAGAGGTACCCCTTATCTAAAAAATTGGCCAAAAATTTTTTTTGCTTAAATGAATGCGACTTAAGCTTTTTCGGAAGCTTCTTGGCATTTGAAACTCCTTTCAATACATAGTTATTGGAAATAAACGCATTTTGGCTAAAATTGGGTAAAAATGTGTAAAAATGTGTAAAACTGTGTTTCAACCACAAAATTTATTTTTTGCAAAAAGGCAGCCCTTAACAAAAAAATTGGTCAAAAAATTTTTTTGCTTAAATGCAAAAAGCCTTAAGCTTTTTCGGAAGCTTCTTCGAATCTGAAACTCCTTTCAATACTTGGTTATTAGAAATAAATGTTTTTTGGGCAAAATTGGGTAAAATTGTGTTTCAACCGAAAAATTGATTTTTTCCAAAGAGGTACCCCTTTCCAAAAAAATTGGTAAACATTTTTTTTCTTAAATGCATGCGATTTGAGATTTTTCGGAAGCTTCAAGGCATTTGAAACTCTTTTCAATACTTGCTTATTAGAAATAAACGCATTTGGGGCAAAATTGCGTAAAATTGTGTTTCATCCAAAAAATTTATTTTTTGCAAAGGGGAACCCCTTTCCTAAAAAATTGGTAAACATTTTTTTTTCTGAAATGTATGCGATTTGAGATTTTTCGAAAGCTTCTACGCATTTGAAACTCCTTTCAATACTTGCTTATTAGAAATAAACGCCATTTGGGCAAAATTGCGTAAAATTGTGCTTCAACCAAAAAATTGATTTTTTGCAAAGGGGTACCCCTAAAATAAAATTTTTTTTAGTAGGACCATGGGATGACCCTTGCATATGCAGTGCAGTGTGCCGGAAGTATAAAGGTTGCTTATGAGAAAGAGGATAGAGGAAATAGTGTCTGTGAATATTCGTTTTGAACTTTGTAAGACGCGGGGAAAACATATTCATGTACATAGTTTATTTCACATATGTAGACTGTTCAGCCAAAAAAAATTCTCTCAAATCAAATGAATCAGGTCTCACAGAAAAACATATTGCGCTTAGAAAATAATGTACTTCTCAAACAAGTGTCTTTCATTACAGGACATCCCATTATAGTGACGATAGAACAAAGAAATGCATCCCACATCACAATAATGCTCAAGGGAATCTATGGAGTTGACTACTCTACTAACTCCAATGAGTTTCTTTGGTCTATCCTGTACATGAACAAGTAACTTCAATATACACTTTAGGGGACCTGGTGTACATTCGTGTGTATATCCTTTTTTATATTTTTCTTTTTTTAGTTCTGCATTCCTCTTCTGTTTTGAATAAGTGTTTAAAGATAATCATCAATCAACTTGAGTTAAACTTCATCTTTGCAACGAAATTAGTGCAGGAATAAAAAGTGGAAATTTATTGCAGATTTCGGTTTTCGTATTCAAATAATTGCACTTTCTAGCAAAAATCATTAGTGCTAAATAAAGACGCAAACATAAGGATTTGTTTGTCTACATGCCTGCATTTCATTTTGCCCTACCAGATCATGAGTAGACTTTAGCTTAGTTCCAAAATAACAAAACTTCCCTGCTTATACATAAACTCCCAAAAACGAGTTCAGAATTATACAAACAAAATGCATGAGCTTTGAAATTTATAGAATACATAATAAACAAATTCTACTCGATGTGAATCTATTTAATTTGTCTACTTTTATAAAATTGTAAACACTAAAAGTAAATAACAAGGCAAAGAGCGAAAAACAAAGTTTATATTAAAGCGTTAAAATGTAATTTATTTGAGAAATTTTTTTCTTTTTTTTTCTTGGACCAGGATTCAGGGGATGACCCCTACGTATGCAGTGCATTATGCCGGAACTTGAAAGGTTTGTAATGCATTACATTTAAATTAAGTAAATATCAACTTAATTTTGCCAAAGGCTACCCTTACGTTCGGCAAAAAAATACATATATATTTCTTTTTTTAATAATTCTGCTGGAATTATTGAAAAACTTCCTTAGCAAAAGTATAATGATTTTTCTCGTGCTGTTATTCTCTGATATTAGGGTGGCGCATTTAGGTGGTAGGCACTGAGATCTGGGGGTAATTACAAAAACGGTATATTTGAGGCCAATGACTATTAAAGCAAAACATTGGCCTCCTCAAGACAAAAATATCGACATATCACTCTTTCAGATCCGACTATAAATGTAGAAGATATAATGAAAAATGTATTTGGGCGAACCCTACTTTCGGCAAAAAGAAAAAAATTGTTTTTTTTCGAAATCACCTTGCAGTAATGCTTTACATTCGTTGGTGTACGGCGCACTTTTTTTCCGAGACGTCCTAATGTACATACTTCAGCTTGTACAAAACAAACACATGTATGTGCTGTGAATCGCTTGATTGTCGAATCACATGCGACTTGAAAAACGCCAATAATTTATGAACGATTTTGAGCGATTGCGAACTCCAGGACACCAATTTTGTGACTTCAAATCGAAAATGCTTTATTTCATGCGATAAGCGATTTCCATCACATGGGCGACAATCAATTGAGTATGAACACAGAACATATTTAGGATCACGTTCTGATCTATAACTCTGTCACCAATCGAGTCTCCACCTTTACATTTTCTGGATATGTAGAAAAGGGTCTAATACTTGACATATATTTTTTTAAGAATTTTAAAAATATATAATTTTTTAGATATAGACCTTTGAGCTCAAGACCCCAAAAATTACCTTTGACCTTTTCTTTAAAAAAAACGCAATATACATATAATTTTAAAGGGTGCACTTTCACCTTTAAAACGACACCAAAAAAACTAAATTATCTTGCATAGTTCAAAAGTTCTATCGCTTTTTGTAAGGAGACCTTTGTGATTTTTTAAACTTTTTTTTAAATTTTTATGACGTCATATTTCGGAACCCGAATGAATCTGGGGTCAACTTTTTTTTTTTTTGTTTAATAATACTCTTATAGTGTATGACATTTATGTTGAATTTCATTGAAATCGAAGGTAATGAGGCCGAAAGCCTTTGAAGAATTTGGAGGGTATATTCACTTTGTCATTCCGTTTGTAACGCATCGAAATATCCATCTCAGACCCCATAAAGTATATATATTCTTGATCAGTGATGAAATCTAAAACGATCTGAGCATGTCCGTCCGTCCATTCGTCCGTCTGTGAGCTAGACTCTTAAAATTTGGTATAAATATATTATAAAGCTTAGAGCAGGTTAAGTTCGGAGATGGGCTAAATCGGCAAGAGGGAAAAAAGTACCCCTAAGAAGAACTAAACCAACCCAGAAAAAACAACATAATTTGTAAAGTTTTTTGGTTATTTTGTTAAGCAAATGATATATTTTTGTGTCAAATACGGTCCAACGTCTTAAACTGGAAACATAAAATAAAAAAAATTTATTTGTGGACCCCTCCCACTTTAGTGGGCGTTATTATATGCAAAAATAGCATAAAAATTTAACAACTTGTTTTACTTAAGCCTACATTCCTTAAAAATAAAATTTTTAAGCTTTATTGACGCAGCAGAGACGATACCTGGTACTCCTCTGCCCTACCCTTTCCTCCCCATTCACCCCCTAAATGACCCTACCAAAAAAAAATTTTTTTTTTAATTTTGTGTGTAATCATCCCAAGCATTTATTTTTACAGTTTTATGACTGCCTGTTTCTGCCCTACCCGTTCCTCCCCCTTTGCCCCCTAAATGACTCTATCAAAATATATAAAAATTTTTTAATTTTGTATATAATTATTCCAAGCATTTATTTTTAGAGTTTTATGACAAAGGTGAAATGTTTCCCCCACAGCCCTTGCCAGAGCGACCCCGCCAAAATACAGTATTTATACCCTCCAAAGAGAATTGGACCCTATAAAGAAAATATGTATATTCTTGATTAGTGATGAAGTTTAAGACGGTCTAGCACTGCCCATACGTTCGTCTGTGGATATTGATATTGTCTATTTTTGAAAACCGCCCCCTTTAGTGGGGGTTGACGTACGATATTATATAAAGGAACTCTGTTCCACCAAGTTAAACATTTTAAATTCACTTACTAAATATTTGGGGGGATGCGACACGGTCAAATATAACGTTTTTACTTGTTTTTAATTGACCTTTCATTGTGATGAGTGAGAGAGATTGGTTAAGATTAAATTTTGTATTTTCTGTTATTATTGCATTGCAAAAAAATTATTTTGCATCTGTTAACTGTAATCAGCTGATCTGAAGATCTTAAATTTAATCTTATTGAATAAATGCAATATTTTTGGAAATCCCAGTACAAAACTATTATCCGTTCGCTATTATAGTTCCTCCAACTCTTAATAAAATTATATCAATAAACTGCAATTGGGAAAATTACACTGTTCTGTTTCATATAGAAATCCATAAAGTTCAATCAGTATTTTTTTTTTCTTTTTTTCTTCTAGAAATCCATAAAGTTCAATCTCCTGTCAAGTGAGCGCCGTACACTCATTTTGTTTTCTAAATACGCGCGTGACGTAGCGTCAAACTGTTTCTGAAAGAAATCTAATTAATCTACTTTCAGCCTTCCTTTAATATGCTACCATTTAAACGAAACCAAATGAAATTATAAAGCTTAAACAGACTACAAAACTTTATTGCCTCAATAAAACAGGATTATGCCAACAAAAATGTAATTACCTTAAATGCAACCAACAAATGTGAAGCCTTAACCAGTAACTTCGTTACGGGCCCCAAAAAATTAAGACAAAAACTTAATGAATACTGTAAAGACCAAATACATATATGGCTAAGAATATGGTCGAAAAAGCAAATAAATTTATTTGTTTAAACAAGTTAATAAAATTTTTATATTGCAAAATGTGTTCATTACGGCCCAAAAAAGAGAAACTTTAGATATTATGGCAGGCGCACAACACATAAACCATATTAATTCTTATTAAAAAATTATTAAAGGCGGTACATGAAAATGCTAAAAAAAAATTTAAACTTATATACAAAAATATATGGAGCAATTATTTTACAAAAATTTCATTTTTAAAAGTGAAACTTAAATGATTGTTTTATTGGAAAACCATTAAATTATTACAATTTTACTTACTGGCTCTTCCATAAACAACATTTCAAAAAAAATTTGTTTTTATTTTAAATGTTATTCATATCAAAGAACAATAAATAGTTTGAGACATTAGGTGAAATTTTGAAATTTCTGTTAGTAATGGAAAAAAATTCTATAGATATTTTTGTTGCTTTTCGCTTACAAAAGGATTGATTATTTGTTAAGTCATAAATTTAAATCTCCTGATTATATTCTTGACACCACAAGCGTTAAATGTTTTCTCGGTGGGTGACGTTAACCTGCTGCGTGATTGCATTGAACTTTTCACCAATTTTATGTTGTTACGTGGCCTCAAAACTATGGCTAAAATTTTAACACGTAATTGTGTACGTATTGACACGATTTCTAACCAGCTTGACTTCCCTTTGAGTTGTTGCACAGTGAAAACGATAGACAAATAAATGAGAATTGGAAGAAATTGCTTTATATAAGATTAGGTTTTAATGTTAGGAGCAAAATTAATGATTTCGGAACATTATTCACCACCAGTATTTTAAGGGAATCATTTGCAAGCTTTAATTTATCAATCTATGGATTTTTTTGGGGGAATGTCATAAGACTGCAAAATTAAATTCTTGTTTGTAATTTTTTTCTTTACATGTTTTTATATTTTTATGAATGTATCGGACTATCCATCAGTGCTTTTAAAATCGTCGGCCTGGTAAAGCAGTTGGCTGTTAAATATTTGTCATTTAAAATTTATTTTATTTATTTTGGTAAAAGGTTTGCCATGTACGAATAATGCAAATACAGTCGACTCTTGATAATTTGAAACTGAAGGGACCAGAGAAAAAGTTCGAATAATTGAGTTTTCATTTTAACGAGACTTCAAAATACCGAAAGAGAGACAGAAAAAATTCAAATTAACAAGCGTTTTCATAAAAAAAGCAAAACCATTTGCACGCACTAAATTCCGCAAAAGCAAAGCAAAGAAATTTAATTTTTTATATATTAAATTGAATTAAGATTCAATAGGCTAATTGTTCGAAATTTGTTTTTAAATCTCAGAAAGACATGATAAATATTCCAAGGCACAAAGGAAAGTTAACATCAGTTTTATTCAACTTACACAGCAATTTTTTATAATTTTCTATGTTAGCAACTGTCGATGTAGTGGTGTATACTAAAATCATGGCACAGAAACTAATGCAAACGATTTAAATTTCTTTCAAAAACAGAAACAAAATCTCATTAGGAGTTCAAATTAAAGAGTGTAGAATAACCGAACTTCAAATTATAGAACGTTGACGAGCAAGATGTCATTTTTGTAGCACATCGCAAAAAAACTAAAATAAATAGATGTTTTATTTATTTCATATTTTGCATAAAACACAGCAATTAAAATAATTCAAATTATAGAGCGTAGAGCCAAAAAATTCAAATTATAGCGAGTTGGCGATCAAAATGCCATTCAAATAATTTCAAATTATTGAGGGGACCAAATGACATAGATATTTTTCAATTTATTGAGTGTTTTTCAAGGGACTTGGAAAACAGTTCAAATTATTGCGAGATTCAAATTAACGAGTTTCAAGTTATCAAGAGTCGACTGTACCTTTCATATATTTAATAAATAAATTTAAAATGTTTAACTTGCTGAGTCAGAGTTCCTTTAAGAGTTCTTTTAACACATTTCTGTGACCCTGTCGTAAAAATTTAAAAAGTAAGTTTTTGAAGATCAGAGAACATTTTACCGTTGTCTTAAAAGCTTGAAAATTAAATTTTTAAAAAATTTAGGTTTAACGAATACAATTTCTTAAACATTTACACTATAATTAATTCAACTCCCACTAAATGGGGCGGGCTAAGGAGATTAATTTTTTTTATTTTCTGGCTCCAAGTTGAACGCCTTAGACATTTTTTATCATAAAAATATATCATTTGCTTAACAAAACTTATAAAAAAAACTTTCAAAATCATGTTTTTTTTATCTCAGACCAGCACTCAGTGGATAACGCCTACATATGCAGTACATGGCGCCGGAACTAAAAAGGAGGGGATAGTATTGAGGGGACAGATGAAGAAAGATAAAGATTTTTTTGGTAGCTATTTCAACCCTTTTACTTCGCCGGCTAATTTTTGCTACAGGACCGACGAAGGAAGGTACTGCTGTTACTCTGCGTTTTTAGTACATGACATTGTCAGTCGCTGCCAATTATGTTCAGTGACCAGTGCTATGCCTTCATCATTGAAACAGGCTGGCAATAACTAACACAACCATGCACTATGGCTGACTCAGCGCGGGATTGAACTCAGGACTCTCCGCTTCATAGTCTCCTGTTCTACTACTTCAGCCAACATATTGTCCTGTCATGAATCCCTGGTCGGATTCAGCCTATTTAGAGATATGACCTGTGCTATCCCTCAAAACTCATTTACGCCAAATTTCAAGGGTGTGGCTCTTTTTGTTTGGACTTTATCTTGATTGTCACAGACGGACTAACGTGGATGGATCACTGATGTGGAATATACATTCTTTATGACATCTTAGAGGGATATTTTGCTGAGTTACATGCGGAAGGACAAAGTTAATATATAAAACAATTCCTCAGCTAGTCAATAAAGATGAGGAAGTTTGCCAAAATATTGATTACTTATTAACCGAATAAGTCTACTGTGCGCTGTAGGGCTTACCCTTTCAGAAAGACTTGCCGCCGACAGTTCAACACTAAATCTAGGTGCATTTACCAAGAGGGACATTTAGTTAAAAGTTGTATCTTTTCTAAATGATATATTTATATAGATGTTTGCGACAATTTATAAGCCTGCTGTGTTCCAAAGTCATTACATTTGCTAGGAATTGCTGCATTCTTTTCTGCATACATACTAATGCTGTATGTCATTATCCATAGTATCCATAGTAGCCATTTCGAAAATAAAGAAAACACGTATTAAAATATTAGAGGCTGCGACGAACACATATGTAAATGTTATAGGTAGTAAGACATATTTTATATTCATGTTATAATTAAAGTTTTATTTACTTATATCATTCGATTGAATTTTGGTTTTAGAGTATTGGAATTAATGGAAAGGATCGAAATATTGAAAACATATTTTAAGGAAGATGTAAAACAATCTTTTGAAGAAATTAGGTGTGATGTAAATTATTTAAAAGACGATGATGACTGGGAAAACGGCCATTAAATATCCTGGAGGAGGTGTTCAGTCAACAAAGAAAGATAAACGACTTATAGCACATTCACGTAACGTGTAGGACTCCAGTATGTTTGCACTGCACTAAGTATTTTCAACTAATATTCTACTTCATTTTTTTTACCAAATATATCTCTTGCAGGTTTTATGTATGTACATGTATATTTGTTTCTTATTACTATATTTTGTATCTGGATAAATAATATTTCAACTTTATGCATTAAAAACAAATTGTTGTTTTCTTTAAACGTTTCCTATTATGAAATTCTTCTGGTTTTTTGACCTATTTTTAATTATTATTGTATTCTGATATTTTTAATCTTAAGGTCTCTTTATTTTAATTTAATTTTTATATTCAATATTTCGTCACTCCTTTGTGTGACTTCATCAATAAAAATAATTATTTTTCTGAAGAAGTCACACAAAGGAGATACGAAATATTGAAATTAAAAATGAAATTAAAATAAAGAGACCTTAAGCTTAAAAATATCAGAATATAATAGTTTATTGCAGGCCTTAAAATTTATATTCTTGAAAAAGGTGCTCAAAATTATTTTTCTTAAAATTTAATTTTTATGACATTATGGTCTCATGTGGAAAGGCCTTTAATCGCGTAAATCTTACCTTACATATCAAGATAAAATCAGCAGAAACAGTGTTAATTATATATCTATGTATACATAATAGATTTAAAATATGTACATAATAGGTAGCAAAATAGCTATTTTTGATAACATTCCACCAAATTTTTGTCAAGTGGTGTATTTATAAGAATTGAATTCATTTATGGCCATTATTACAAATTCGTGTTAGTTAAAATGTAGTAGGATTACATTGGATGTATAAAAACTTTATAATTATCATAACGTTCCTCTAGTCTAGCAGATATGATGAACATGTCTTCAACTTATCGTTCACTTTAGGTGTAAGTCAAATTTCAATACCAGAATGTATTTTAAACGTCCGAAAAAATTCTACTTTTAACTAACATGAAGTTGTAATAATGGCCCTTCAAAGCCCGAATTCGGGGAAAACATGCAGCTTTGGTTATTATTCCTTAAACCATCAACATATATTTTTAAGAGTGAAATTTGAACAGCATAATATATAAAATAGCTAATAGCAAGTTGCTACTTACCTTTTAATCACAAATAATTTTTTTCCGGAACCCACACACATGATGTTATACAATTTTAAAATACTTATATAATTTTAATTACGGGCTTGAAGCACTTCAAGAGCTTAAGAAGTACCTAACTGCCTAATCTACTATATATGGGCATTTCCAGAAAAAAGTCCACCTTGATCGAAAAATTAAAATTTAACAAACAGATATTTTCCTAATGTATTATAAAGGAGAAACTTCTAAAATAAATTAAATTTAGGAGCTTAAAGCTTTCTTTTGTTGGGATGGTGAAATACTGAGCTACAAGTTTGAAGTTCTCGTTTTTGTAAGTGTTTCTTAACTTCAAGGGCATTTTCTCTTTATAATTAACATTCCTAAAATCAATTTCATGATAATACTCTTATTGCAAAACTGTTGCTACAAAAATATTCAATCATAAAACAAATGCAAAAAATATATTTAGTATATCGTAGTTTTTATATAATTTTCTAATATTTATGTGTTTTTCGTATTTTTTTTACAAAATAAATATCAAGTGGAAATTTTAGTAACGTAACGCCAGTAACGTAACGCCAGATCTTTTTTCCCTCAAAGAACAAAAGGGAAAAAAATTTTCCATTTAATAACTTGGAAAATTAATGTATATAAGTCCAAGTTCTACCAAAAAAGTTTTGATTAAAAAGACTTGCTCAAAATTCGCAGAGTTAAACAATTTTGTTATCAAAGTCAAATCGCACTTCCGTTTTTTGTAACGTAACGCCAGGTCACTTTTTGGAGTATATCTTGAAATTCTTAGGCTCAACTATTTCCATTTTTTGGCTGAATATAGAGCTATCCAATCACTTCTCTAATGTGAGAAAAAAACTTTTTTAAATTCTGGATTTTAACTTTTTTTTTTCAACATATCGTCGTACAAAAGTAACGTAACGCCAAAATGGAAATGCCCATATATAATGATTCATCAAATTTACAATATGTAGGGCATACTTATTTATATAAACATATGTTTATGTACATATGTATGTACAGTGACAGAAACCTGGGAACGATTGTCCCCAAGTGACTATCTTTGTCTAAAATTTTTTTTATGTGTGTCCTTGATCAAATAATATTATGGTGGCGTTATATGACTCAAAACCTTATATTTATTTTTAAATTAGAAAAAAAAATTTTAATTAGTCTTTTAACTTTTTAATAAAACTCCAAAAGTAAACAAGCTATTCATTTTCATTATCGACATGCCATTTCAGAAATGTATTAGTGAATCAGTCTTAAATGTCTATAGGAAATAACATAAATGAATATAAAATAGCAAGTCAGTACAGTTTCCCTATTAATATTTCCTGCAAGGTAATTACTGATTTATGTTAAATACAATCACACTCCCATACATACTTTGCACTTTACTTATTAGCTATTAAATAAAACATGCATAACAACAAACTAAATGGCTTCTACAAAACTACACTTTAAAAAACCAAACATCAGCTGTTAGTACGTTAAACAGATTTACTTGCATGCAACAATTCACATTTAACCGCATTCATACATTATTATAGTTCGTACATTCCAAACACAGCAAAAAAAAAAAAAGAATAGGAATGGAATGGAATAATATCATAATGCTTAAGACCGAAAAAGAGTTTTCTTGACCGATGCAAACACAACACATTAGTTCTTAAGAGCCAACATACACCCCCAACAAAAAGAACCGCAAAGCATCATACAATGTTAGCATCAAACATGTGCATTCGACTTGTCAGAAAAAACATAATCTTTGTTGGAGTGGGTTCAGCTTAAAACAATAAAAAACGTATCAAATACAATCATCAAGATTTTATGACTGACAAAAGAGTAACACAAACTATTTTGCCAAATACCCGAATCAACCTACTTAATCTCCCTACAAAATAATTCATGTTCATGTAACACCAATAACAACACAAACACATCAATTATATATTTAGAAAATTAAAAATATATTCTCTTTTAATCAAAAGAACTGTTCGAAAAACTTTTAAACTCTGAAAATTTAAATTTGAAAACAAACAAACAAAACTATAGGGGCCATTGGATGGATCTGATAATATTTTCGAACAGAATTTTCTCTTAAGACTTAACATTCAAAAGAGATGAATTTCCTGAAAAGCTCTTTAGACACAATATGCAGCAATATTAAAGAAAATGAATGGATAGAAAAGGGAATACAATTGAAATGCAAACAGTTATGGGTCAGTAGCACATTCATACTTAGTTATGTATGTATGTCTTCTAACAAGTGCCTGGCTTATTAAAATTTTATGTACTTTTCGACATACTTTTGACTTCTCCTCACCCATGAATTGGCAATATATACATACATATATATGTATATGTATGTTCGTTGTGTAATTGCATTTGAGTAGCGCACTGTAGCCATAGAAACAATATCTTCTTATGTACCTATATAGACACATACACAACGTATGATTTTTATGTTTAACCTTGAAAGGACAAACATAACTGAACAAAACTACACTGGATTTAGAATTGCTTATTACGTTTCTAATATTTAACTTTGTATGCACTATACACATTGTAAGTATATACATATACATAAATAAGTACCTATAACTGGTATGTATTTATAAATATGTATCTATTTTAGATTAAACTTTAATTATTGAAGATAAAATATTCCAAACAATTTGTAATAACTACCCGGAGATGCCCACTGCGAACATGAACAAGTACTTATATAGATATGAACATACATACATATGTATGTATGTTCATATGTTAATACCTCCATACTTATATGTACATACATATATGTATGTTTTCTATCCGTCTTCTTGTGTGTGCGTTCCATACTGCAAAACTTTTTATTAATGATTTAAATTTTTTTGAAAAACACTTTCACTGCAGTCAATTCTTTATCAATATAATTTACTTTTATTTTCACCATTTTATTCACTAATTAATTTGTTTGTTAAATTGCAAGACAATACGCACGCACCGGCCTCTTAAAAAGACTCAACTAAATTCACAAGTCAGGAACATGTAAGTTTGTACCTACACTTATTTTGTGCTAAAAGAATAAAAGGGAATTAACTTGACAAAAAATCAAAGAAAATATGTATGGCATATGAATGTGTTGTTGTAATGCTGTTAGCGGGAGAGAATTTTGTTATACAAGAGTGGGACTGAGCATTATAATAATTGCAAATACAAACAAAATTGATAGTGTTTGCATATTAACACATGTATGTGTGTATGCACGTAACTGGGATAAAATCTCAAGTTATGAGTACTTATTTTCAAACATACATTCAAACATACATATATACGAGCCCTAACCACTATTAATTCGTACACTGAGCATTTTTCATGAATGTGCTATTAATATATGTATATTTTCGGAACTATAATGACTACACAAAAAAGTTTATACTTTTCTTAAAGATCATTTCATTCTCTCTAGACATACATTATAAAAGCTACATATTAAAAGAAGGACTTTTTAAAAAACAAACAAAAACGAAAGTTCATTATTTTAAACAAAAATATTGTGACCACTATTAATTCGTACAGTCGCCAATTTTCATACTTAGAATTTTGTTATGCCACCTTTGTTTTTTAAAACGGTCTCGACCCGCTTTGGCATGGTACTGACTAGTTTTTGGCAGTCTTCTGGGGTTATCGAGTTCCAAATTTCCTGAATTTTGGACTTTAACCTGTCAACAATCCGTTGGGGTTCATTTCGAAGTTTTCTTTTCATAATAGCCCACAAATTTTCTATCGGATTAAGGTCTGGACTAGAAGATGGCCAATCCGGGACCGCGATTCCATTTTCCTCAAGTCACTTTTTCGTTTTTTTTTTTGCAGTATGGGAAGAAGCACCATCCGGTTGGAATATGTATTCCCCGCAGTCTGTTAATTTCGATGTCGATGGTATCTGATTTTCCTCCAAGATTTTTATATATTTGTCTACATTTACGATTCCATCTATGAAATGGAGCTGACCGACACCTTTTGAGGACATACATCCTCATACCATAACGCTAGCTGGAAACTTGACTGTACGCTTTAAGCAGTCTTTGTTGTAAGTCTCGGTGCTTTTACATATTACCCTTTTTCTTGCATCACCAACACTTACATCAAACTCGGATTCGTCGCTAAAGATAATGCTGTCCTATTGCCGTTGTACCCAAGAGCGTCTCTCTTTAGTCCATAATAGACGCTTTTTCATTTGAAGTGCGGTAAGCAATGGCTTTTCCTTGGCCTAAAAAAATTATATAAATTATCAAGTTGATTTCGAAATACCGGGTTAATCTTTAACTTACTTTATAAAAATTAGAACCTATGATTTTCATTTGCTGTCGGGTCCACTCACGTTTTACGGGCTTTCCAATTGCTTCAGACCATTTTAAGGCTATATCCCGCACTGTGCTTCGACGATTTAGTTTAATGATATTTGCCAAAGCTCTTGTATCGCGATGACTTATTCTGGAAGTCCGGCCTCTGTTTGAAACATTATTGCTGAAATTTCCACTTATTTCATATTTTCTAACAATACTTTGTATTGTAGATCTTGGGATTTTAAGGTCGGTCGATATCTGCCCATATGTCATTCCCGATTTGAATTTATCGACGATTAAAATTCAAATTTCCTCACAAACAGGTTTACCACGTGCCATTTTTTAAAAATTATGAAAATTATTTTAACTATTAATTTTTTTGTCTCCTTTACATTCCTATTCTCTTATACATTTAAAATTTTTGTTTGCATTTTGATTTTTTATTTAGCTTGAGCGCAATTAATACACTGAACGAATTAATAGTGGTCAAACAATTTTTAATAAATAATAAAGGCCTTTTAGTTTAGTTAATTTTTTTAACATTTTGATGCAGAACTTTAGAATATTTCTAAATCCGTTTATAGGAAATAAAACGACCTTTCAGAAAAGTATAAGCTTGTTGGTGTAATTAACATAATTGAATCTTTATTCAGGCGTTTAGTGCTAAAGAGCGAAAAAATAACTGGTGTACGAATTAATAGTGGTTAGGGCTCGTATTTGGAATATATTAATTTCGGGTGTGCTACAACAATAAAAGGGTATTAAAGTTAATAAAAAGTAAGAGAACTTAAATTAATAAATACATAAATATGTATGTAGGAATGAAAGTAGGTGCATATATTTTGTAAATAAATTTACTAAGGGACTTTTTTATAACACAGTGGGACTGACTATGACAAAAGTTGCACAGTGCGTAAAATAAGAGTGTACACATCTACATATTTAATACCAAGTACATAAAAAGTATATCTTATTATAAATATTTTGCATTGAACTTTTTTATTACTGTAGGTATTAAATTCAATTAAGATTGATTGGCTAATTTTTAGAAAAATTGTTTTAAATTCTGAAAGACATGATAAATATCCTAAATATTATTATACAACTTATCCAGCAGAGCAGAGACGCTGCTTTCGAAAGCCTCTATACTTTCATTATCAGTACTCATGTGTACTTTTGTGTCGCGCCTCTTAGTTGGAGTTGAATATGATAACAGATTTTATTTGTAAAAATTTTATTAGGAAATTGCAAACGAGAACTGTATCAAACCGGTAGTAGCACTCTTTGAATTCCCATGTTACCGTTTGATTATTATAAACATGCATAATATGCCACCTTCTTCTTGAACGGACCTCGTACACATAGATATGTATATACCAAAATATACATATGGCTTGAAAACACTTAAATAAAAATAGAGTAATTTAAAGCGAATTCAAAAGAAGCAAAGTTTTGTCGTAGATTCTTCAAAACTGATCCAAATATACGGACGTTTGGACAGCTTGTATATTATATGAAAGAGTATACTACATAATTAATTGGTCGGATTATTGAATCGTCTGCTGGTTTCTATTTATAAATTTTTTATAAAACAGAAGTAATTGAGTTTTGGAAAAAATTATTAGAAGTACTTCATTCGAGATGTACACGAATGAACTATCTTGATATTTACCGCCTTATATATAAGTTCCTGCTACAATTGTTCAAATAGAATAGTATAAATTTAGAATTTTTTTAAAAGAAATTCAAAGTAAACAGAAGGCGTACTTATTTATAAAATATAATATGTATTTGTATATAATTCTCACACAAAATTTATTTTAAAACATTCAGCAGGGTAAGACAATCTATGTCTGGGTTTCATTGTATTTTTATTAAATGTCAGCGAGTTTTATTATATTATTTTGTTGTATTCATATTAACGCTATAAATGATTTTATATACATATATTCAAAATTTATCGCCTTTTTGTTCTTTCATTTTCTGTTTTTCGTATATGGTATAAACATTTTTGATACACCGAGTAGTTAAAATATACTAAATTGCATTATGATATGGATAAACAATAGGATATTGATTTTTTTTTGAAATATGACGAACGTACTTTTATTATTGTTTTCTTTTTAAAGAATAATAAAAAAATATCGTCAGGGTTGGGGAATTTCGTACTAACCAAAAAGTAATAACTTAAAAATATGAATGCGGGAACTTCTCATATTCAATTTTCGTTAAAAACATTGGTTAAATGGTTGATATTCCTACTAACCAGCACCACTTGCAAAAGTGGAAAAATTGAACAAAGAACGCTGATGAGATGGCGTAGCGGCCTTGAAATTAGTACTGATCCGTTCTGCTGGTTTCATGACTATGAAAAATATTCTTAATATTCCACTCTCAAAAATAATAAATAGAATGTAATCACGTTCATTTATTAAAAATAAAAAAATTATTTGCAGTTTCGCAGATTTGAACTTATAGCCTGTTAAGAAAATTAACATCCTGTAATAAAATTTACATAAATAAAGGTTCACTATTAAAATAGAAATTCATACATAATTAAAAAATATATGTAATTTTTTTTAATTTATTTTTATTGTTGTTTTTTTGTAATAACGAAGAGATAAACTATATTTTACTGAAGAAGCCACCCAAAGGGGTGGCGAAATATCGAAAAAATATAATTATTTAAAAATTTCTATATACAAAAATACCTCAATCTTAAGAAATTATTACTAAAATAACATTGAAAGGTAAAAAATAAATCAGTTGTATATTTTAGAGTAAATATATTTCCAGTCGCAGAGCAGCTCTCAGTCTCGTTTGGCAACTATATTTAAGGTGTAGCCAGACCACTGATTGTTTACACTCTTTCGAGAATTTTTAAACTCGGTCGTTCTAGTTAATTTCATTATCTCAGATAACAGTATAGGTTTACTGATGAACTTATCTGTTATCAACTACATTGGTACTTTTTATGTAAAGGCATACAACGTGTACAGTCGGTCAGAGTAATGGTATCTGATCACCGATATTCTGCAAAGTATTTCCAAGTAATAATAATAATAATATTAATAATAATAGTAATATTTTCTCATGGTATCCATTTATCATATTGTACCTATATTGATTTTAAAATTCACTAAAAATGTAATGATTAATAACAGTTGTTAGTCTCTACGGAAAATTATAAGGTATCGATTGAGTACTCTTATCTTGATCAAGTCAGATATGTGTGTATTTATATATAAATACTTGACCTAGGTATAATAATTTTTTATTTTCAATTAAAACATTTCTTCAAACTTCTGCTGCTAAGACCATCACGCAAAGGTATTCCAAAATTTTGCACAACCTAACCCACTGTAAACAATTTCTGCATGAAGTTGCAAGCTTTTATACAAAGTGTTCTTACTTCTCCTCCCCCTCTTCAAGAGTACATTCAGACACATCATTTAATGAGCACAGATTAAGATTGTAAATTGCAACAATCGCATGTATATATGCATATAAGTATAACATATATTTATAACTCCTCAAATACATACATACTCAACCAACCAGTATGAACTAGTTTTGGAACAAATTTCCTAATTACTATGAAATACAATTTCAAGTTCATACCTACTTCTAACTAACTACTCTTGTTACTGAGCAAAAGTTATTTACCACCCAACCACTTGTAGATATTATAATATTAAATGAGTTACAACTTGTATGATGCAACAATAATTTAAATCATACACAACAACTTCCAACAAATAAACATATTCAGTTCGGCTTGTTTATCAAAATGAGATTTGTTTATGCTAAACACTTTCAGCGCTAACGCAGTGACAACACATATGGTGGGCAGAATTGGCGATTTAATTTCATTTGAACGACTTTTGGGCGCACAAAACAGTATTTTGACAACTGGGCTAATTTGTTTCAATTTGCAAAATTTTTCAAAGCGTCAATTGGTCTGAATCGAAAAAAGTGTAGTGCTCCATAATGGAACATTGACGATGCTGCAGGAATGTAAAGAGTGCAAATTTTTTTTTAAGTCGATGCAATATTTCGCATCTTTGTATCTGCATGTGATTCAAATTCCGGGGGCATAGCTGAATAAAAATATGTTTTGAAAGTTACTTGATGCTTATAAAATAATATGCTTATTCATTTCAGTCATCTGACACAGCCCCAAATTCTTTTCTCATCTCAAGGCAAATACAGACACTTTATTGACAATGTCGACAAAAGGTCATTAAAATGGTAATAACAAAGTAGTGACTTGAGAACACTCGTTCCCAGGGTTCCTTCAGGGAACTTTATTTAATCGCTTTAAAGAGTTTCTTTATATCAAAGCTTTGTAAAATTATCGCTTTTTGCTCGATGTACACATTTTATTTCATTGTGAAAACTAAATAACAGCATTAAACTGTTAGAAATGTTTTTAACTGAATGCCAACATTGTATTAATTATTTAAAATAATTTTAGTTGCCCTAATATTCTTTGAATTCAATTAAACTATTGACCACAGGACATCTTTATCCCACTGCTTTAATAGCATTCAATAAACATTTTAATTGTTTTCTAAAGCAATAAGTTGTAAATTCAGTTTTACTTAAACTCATCAACGGCTGGACTGTTGTTTGCCATAAAATAATTCAAAGCAATATTTTTGTACCGTTCAACAAGCATGTAACCTTAAATAAATTTTCCTTTTCTTATACCGAACAACAAAGGACATCATGCTCCTATGGAGATGTGATTTAATGCTTTTTCGCATCGAACAAAAATGTAAGAAATTTCTTTGTTAATTTTCTAATGTGGCAAATTTTAACATCTGGTTAAGAAATAGTCTTTAGTAGTTTTATCTCTAGTATAAAATTTCGATTTGATTGTGCATTTTGCTAAAAGGATTTGAATGAATACGCAAATGAAAATATGTACATATATGTAGATGAAGGAAGGAACTTAGCAAGTTACATATGATTTGCAACCAGTGTTGCCATATTTCCATTTTCCAAAATCTTATAATACATATAAAGGGGATTTCAACAAGAACTTTCTTTTCTAAAAGCAAATAAAATAGAAAAGTTACATGAAGATGATTAAAATTTTTATTGTAAAAGGTGATTTATTTGCTATTATCTTTTTCGCAAAACTGGTTTTGACAGCTCACGCACGTTTCGTATCTTGTGTCACTGTCAAACATCTTCAGTTTGGTCTATAATTTAATCATGAATCGTCTTACAAACGAACAACGCTTGCAAATTATTGAATTTTATTACCAAAATGCGTGCTCTGTTAAGAAAGTTCATCGCGCCCTTCTTATCGAAGAATTGTGTTCAGCGACGAGGATCATTTCTGGTTCAATGGATACGTGAACAAGCAAAACTGCCGTATTTGGAGTGAAGAGCAGCCAGAAGCATTGCAAGAGCTACCAATGCATCCACAAAAAACAACCGTTTGGTGCGGTTCGGGGGCAGGCGGCATCATTGGGCCGTATTTCTTCAAAGATGATGCGAATCACAACGTTACTGTGAATGGTGAGCGCTACCGTGCGATGATAACAAACTTTTTTTTGCCCAAAATGGAAGAGCTTGACTTGCATGACATGTGGTTTCAACAAGACGGTGCCACAAGCCACACAGCACGCGAAACAATGGACCAATTGAGAGGCGAGTTCGGTGAACAGTTTATTTCAAGTTTGGGACCGGTCAATTGGCCGCCCAGATCGTGCGATTTAACGCCTCTAGACTATTTTTTGTGGGGCTATGTTAAGGCTAATGTCTATAGCGACAAGCCCGCTTCGATTGACGCACTGGAAGCCAACATTGAAGCATTTATTCGTGAGATACCGGCCGAAATGTTGGAAAGAGTATGCCAAAATTGGATTAAGCGGATGGACCATTTGAAGCGCAGCCGCGGCCAACATTTGCATATAATAATCTTCAAACATTAAATTATATCGACCCTACTATCGATCCAAATAAATATTTCATGCATTTTTTTGAATTTGATATGTTTTTTTTTTTTGAAAAAAATTTCCAATAGCTCTTAAAAAATCACCCTTTATTACGAAGAGAAAAGTTTGGCAATTGTGAATGAAAAATGATATCTGCCAAATGTCTACCACGTCATCAATAATAGACCAAAATTGAGTTGACCGTTAACGCATTTCCGGCCCAATGGCGCCTCCAGGCCACATAGCGCACCGTACACTGACAAGTTGAGCATGCAAAGGCTTCTGAATAATCGCTCTAGGATTTTCAGAAGTCGAATTGCGGCAATTTTGCATGTTGACAGAAGATCTCAAAAGGACGATTATGTTGTCCGAAAATATCACGAATTTTACGAAATGTTACTTTAACAGAACCACAGTTTTTTCAATGTGATTTTCGAGTTGAATGGAATTCATTGTAACAATCACCAATCCACCTACGAACACGTCACAAATCTAAATGTCAAACTATCATGTTGTTGGTGTTGCCACAATTGAAAACAAAGTTCTTGTTGAAAAAAATATATAAAAAAAAAATCTTGTCATGTTTAAGAGAATTGATGTGTTCGTAACGTGTTTTTAATTTAGGAAGACATGTTTTATAAAGCAACTGAGACCATATCCCAAACATATTACATTCAGAAGTTACATATGATCGATTAAATCTCGGTAGTGTGGCTAAAAAATACTTAAAAAGTGTTGCCCAATACTCGTACCACAATAGAAAACGCAATCAGTTTTTCATGTTATTATTACTATTTTTTGTGCAAATTGCTTAAGGTATGCAAACTTGATTTGTGTTATAGAGGAAACATTACATGTAAGTCTTTAAGTTTTATAAGTAATTTCTTACTGTTCAAATGGTTTTCAGTTTCCCTGATTCACAACAAGCCAACAAGACGGTTTTGCTAATATTCAGATGCATTTTCATACTTAAAAACTAATTTATTTTTATGCGCTAATTATGCAAAATAAAAATTGGGGACAAATAATATTACACTCTACATTAAGATGCAACAATTTAAGCAAAAAATTTTTATATCAAAGATTGGAGGCAACCGAAAACGCAGAACTATTTGCTTGTCCGACAACAATATTAAATTGTGTTTTACGAAAAACTGTTTTGCAATTATGAGAAGAACAAATATTTTCACTACATAAAAACATCTTAACAAAATTACAAATAATGATATTATTGCTAGCTTCGGGCTAATTTTTTAAATGCAAATATCATTTAAAAAACATTAAGAATCCTTGTATGGAAAAAGAACACAAATAAAACGCTGCCAAGTGCCTGGCCGTTATGCACTTGCCACGGCATGAAGAGAACTAATGCCAGAATATTAAAGCGAGTCGCCATAAAAGGGGAAGCAGCCACAATTTTGTATGAAATTTTTTTTAACAAATATCGTTTCATTGATTTATGCTAATTTCTTTCGTGTTACAATCGCAAACATACGAGCGTTGCTGGGCTTTTGAAAGTAAAATCTGTACTGGTGCCTAATATTCATTTTATTCTGACGCGTCTCAGTTTGTAACTTTGACAAGTTCGGTGTTAAATTCTACACTTGAGCATGTTTGTACAAGTTTGTTACCCTTCACACGTCTCACTGTAGCTTCCAGTGCCAAAACTTCATTTATTAACAACACCAAACAATTAACATGCAAGTGTGACCCACAAAATTGTGCACGTCAAGCACCTTGACGAAACAGCAAACACTTGTTCTCCTTATATACTCTGCAAAAAAGAATTGCAGGGTATATTCACTTTGTCGTGCCGTGTGTAAAACAGCGAAATATCCTCCTAAGATACCATGACGTATATACATATATTCTTCTAAAGCCATCTAGTCATGTCCGTCCGTCCGTCTGTGGTAATCACGACTCAATCCAAAAGAAAAAAGAGCCAGACCCTTGAAACTTGGTATAAATATACCTTAAAGGAGAGCACAAATCAAATTCGTAAGTAGTCTGAATTGACCCAGAGGGAAAAAGTTCCCCTCCGAAGAACTAAACCAGCCTCTAAAAACAATATCATATTTAAATATTTTTTTTTGCAATTTTGTTAAGCAAATGATATATTTTTATGTAGGTTCAAATAAAATCAGAAAAATCCATTTCTGAGCTCCGCCTCCTTTAAAGGATTCGAAAAACAATAGATCGTTTTCGGACCTCATTTACTGTTACTGATTATGGGCATCCCGTGAGACGCCCAAAAGTGCGCACTGAAGAAGCTGTAGTCGCTGTACAGGAAAGCATTGAAGATGATGCTAATCAATCAATTCGTCGCCGTTCTCAGCAACTGGCGTTGTGTCCATCCACTTTATGGAAGATTTTTTTAACTGGAAAAAAATTTGGTGTTCCAGTTTTCGCCTTCTACGCATCAGCCGTGGCGGCCACATGGCAGAAATTATATTTGAACATTAATTTAATAAAATTTTCTTTCCACTACAGCCCGTTTCAATGATATTAAAAATATATGCCCTTATGTTATTATAATTTAAACTTGTGTCATTCTATAAAAAAAACACCCTATATCACTTAAGCTTTTATGACGAAGCTGAGATGTTGTCTAATCTTCCTTTGTTTTTGCTTTTCTACCCATAATTGCCACAAAAACTTACTTTTTAGGTTTTTACGACAAAAGTGAAATGTCTCCCCCACGGCCCTTCCCGGAGTGACCCTGTCAAAATAGTGTTTAAAAATTGGGCACAAAAATATCTTTAGGGAAACTCTAATGCACTAGCTTAAAACATTTTTAATTTATTTATTAAATATTTTTTTTTTATCTTGGACCAGCACTCAGGCCCTCAGCACCCTATATATGCAATGCATTGCGCCCGAACTGAAAACGAGGGGATAGTATTGAGGTGACAGATTAGGAAAGATGAGAAGATAGACAGTTGTTTTTGTAGCTATTTAAACCTTTTTTACTTCGCCGGCTAATTTTTGCTACAGGGTATTTAAGATTCGACCCGGTCGAATGTAACGTTCTTGTTATTTCTTTCATCATACGTTTTGTATCATTAATTGTTTTTCGTTGTGGTTTATTTGTTTATCGCTTTGAAATTTTCTCAAAGCCAAAAAATAAGAAATTATTCAATTTGTTTATGGTCCTTTTGCATGCTGTTTCTCTCTCTCTCTCTATCTCTCTCGCTCGCTTGCTTTCTTTAATTGTTCGGAAGGACTTGCATCTGGGCTGTGTGTGCGGTTGTAGCTTTTATGAGAGCGCTTTTAACATATAAATTGGGGCGCTATTTTGCTTTGGGGAAATAATAATCATTTCAAAGATTAATTTTATGAGTACATGTATTTAAATACACAGAAACCACTTTTTGCTAAATTACTTTAAGAAAAGGCAGTGAAACATCGCAACAATTTGTAATGATGGCTGAAGTGATCAGAGTTTTAAATATTTTGCTATACATATGGGAAATTTTAATCGACTGTGAATTGGCTGTTTGAACGAAAAGAACATATTTTCCAACAAAATTGTCTTTAGTGATGACGGCCATTTTCACTGAGGCCCCTAATTAAACAAACAAAATTATCGCATATGGGGCTCACAAAATCCACAAACAGTCCTCGAAGAAAGTGACCCTATCACGCGGTTTGTATTTTTTCGAAAATGAGCAAGGACATGCCATCACCGTGAATTCTCTGCGCTACCAAACCATGGTAATCTATTTTTTTGTGGCCACAATTGGCTAATGTTTGACGCCAGTGACCTTTGGTTTCAGCAAGACGGCGCCACAAGCCTTATTCCATAAGAAACTTCCCGGTCGCGTGGCTGAAAAGCAATTTTAACTTTAAATTCTAGATACTTCGGAGCTTTATTACAAGGGTTGCGCTTATGCTAATTCAAATTTGTGTGGCTTTCCCCTAAAACCTCAATTTGCTGCAATAACTAAGAAAACAATATGTTCAGTTTGCCCAAAGGACAAGTGCAAACCAGCCGATCGAGCTGGCATCGACATGAGGACCATCTTTGCCACAATTGCTGTAGCAATCGGCTTACGGTGTGTGTGGAATTGAGTTGTAATCGTATTTTGGAAAATATGTTTAAAAGAGTTATGGAACAGTGACATTTTTATAAAGTTAAAAGTATTAAAGAGCTTCTTTAAATTTTGTTTTATAACAATTTTAATAAATGACTTTATTTAATAATTAATTTATTTAATTTTTTTGTTCAAGAATGTATTATTTTATTTATTAACGGTGGAATATTTAGGACATTTTTTTTTATAATCATCAAACAACCAATCTGCTTTAGCGCAAGATTGTGTTATATCTTGCAGGCAAAATTATCCTTATTGTATATTGTTAACCGCCCTTCGTTGGTATTGCAGCAAATGCTGATCAGAAGAATTCAATACAAATTCATGACAGCACGGGTTTGAACTCAGGACCCTCCGCTTCATAGTCTCGTGTTCTGATACTTCAGCCGACAGCACCCAACTTTAACGTTAGAGCTTTAAAGTGACACATGGGCTAATCTATATAAACTTAAACTGCACTCAAAATTTTATAATTTTATAACAATTGGAACAAAAGCTATGAAGGGATAAAAACAGGGAAAATGGTTTCGTTTAAAATACTCACTTCATGCATTGGCCTAAACTGGACTATGGGGAATTTTTAGACCTAGAAGATTATAGACTAGATATTTTATATACGAATATTTACATGACAAAGTGAAAAAGTGGAATATGGCAATGCTGGTCTCACAATAAATGTTAATAAATTTAATAAATTTTTATGAATGTTAAGCTTTTATAAATATTTTATTTAAAAAAAATTATAACCAAAATCAGGTGAGCAGATGTGCTTTTTATTTAATTTTTTATGTTATGGAACAATTTCAACCGAAACAGGTTTCAATTGGTCTAATATTTTTCCTGTTCCTGTTCCTGTAATTTTGGATTTTCTCTTAACCGAATTCGATGGAAGTGAAACATAAATTTGGTTTCATTAATTAAATTTGTTATTGAAAAAATTTGGAATACGGCACTTATCAATTGCTCAGAGGTTTAAGAACAGCCATTAGTCATAGTTGTATAGAATAAAAGAAAGCTGAGTATAAATTGTATGGCAGTAATAACACTATGCGACAAATGAAGAGCTTTTGAAAAGTACAAGGTCGTGCCAATATGGGTTCGATTCTACTATTAAATTGTAGTAAAACTCTATACTCAGTTTGGTCAATTTGGTAACCGTTTCTTTTTTTTATAGGCCTCCAAAGTTTCCCAATATTACCATCATGCCCAAAAATAAAGGTGTCATCAGTTTTTGCCAAATAGCTAATCAGCACTTAAAAATGTCGCTCGACTATGTTCGGTAAAAATGTAGCCAAGAGTAGGTTAAATATTTTTTGCTAAAATTTTATGACAAAAATGTATTTTATCTTAGAGTTTTTTTAAAACAGTTAAAAAAAATTTTTTTTTCAGTTTTTTTTATAATAACTTTTAGGAAATCCCGATTCTTCATACACTATATTTGAGAAAATTGTAGCCACGGTAAAGCTGAATAACTTTTGTGAACAAAACGGTTACCAAATTGGCCAAACTGAGTATAGGGGTTTACTACAATTTGATAGTAGAATCGAACCCATATAGTCACGACCTGGCACTTTTTGCACTGTTGCACAGTGTTATTATTGCTATCACAAACATATATTCCTACTTCGCAGAACCTCTTTTATTAATTTGTGCTATCGGAGTTTGGAAGAGATAAGAAATAATTACGACTATATATAAAAACTTTCTGCTTAATTTAGTTCTTAGTTAGTGTCGTAACTATCGGACTACGGACGTAAAAAAATTCAATCAGATTAAAAGAGTATCAATAAAAATGAATTTTATAAAAATAATATTTGGATTTGCCTTAATGGTCTTCTGCTATATATCAATAGGTAAAAGTATATTAAGATTTCAGCTGAAAATAATAAATGTGTACTGAAACATAATCCAACCCAATAATTAAAATAAGTTTTTAATAGAAAATAACATAAAATACAATAACCTGAATATGTACTCGTATGGGATAACACTAATCGATATAAAACAATTTGTAATAAGTGATATAAAAAGCATTTTGTGATTACTGAAGCAATCGATATGTAACACACTACGACATAAAATAAAACGATCTAAAAGAAACAAATGAATTTAAAATATATTCGTGGCAATAAAAATCTATACCGAAATACGGAAAAAATATCAGAAAAGCCATTAAAGAAACATCGGTATTGCTCGTCTATAGGTAACAGTCGAATTCGTGACTACAGGGAACTCTTAAGCTGGATTCACCCATTGTTTCGGAAAAAAAAAATTTGTTCCGAAACAATTTTAGTTTTTTGAGAGTTTGTTCTGAAACGATTCACCCACTTCGAACAATTGTTCTGGAAAAACAAGGTTACCATATGAGATATTTTTGTAAACGATGCGAGTTAGCTTGCAATTTGCTTGTTTTCTTGGCGTCACACTGATATATTTTATTGTGTAATAAACAAATTTTAAATTAAAAAATCTTAATAGATGTTCATATAATATGATGTGGCATATCAGCTCAACTTTACTTAAAAATTTAAAGTAGCTGGCATCACAGTTGAAATGTTTCAGAACTAAAATTAAAATTAAAACAATTCATGTTCCGAACAGGGCTGCCAGAAATTTTTCGTGAAAAATCAGCAAATTTCCCAAAAAAAAATCGGCATTATCGGCACTTTCATTTCTTAAAATCCGCAAAAAATCTGCATTAATTAAAAAACTTATTTTCACATATAAGCAAAAACAATTCAATATAATTTATTAAATATTATACATAAAACAGCATGTATAGATCAATAAATTTTCACCTCACAAGTTTTGAAATTATTTTGGGGTTTCGTTTAATCTCCCAATTGGCAATTTAAAAGAAACGATTTATTATTTTATTAATTTAGAATGACTTTTACTTACAAAAAATACATAAGATCAACTTGCTTTTTATAAAACAATATAAAATAATTAAAAAAGATGTGTGGTGTCGTGGGACACCGGATAGAAACGCAGTTCCTTATTATGAAAATATTAATTTTAAGTTCTATTCGAGGTATAAAGAAAATAATTATTCGAGTATACATTTTTTATTAGGATTTTTCTTTTCGCCGATCAACGAAAATACAAAATAAGTTTTGTTCCCAAACGAAATTGAATTCTGTCACGGCCCGGCTGCGTATAATTAATATTTGTTTGTATGGAATTGTATTACTCATACGTCTTAAACATTGAGTTAGAAACAAAATATCTTACGTTACGGACGTTTCTTCCCGGTTAGGGTACCCCTCCGCAACGTCTCATAAGGAACTTCGTTCCAATTAAAATATATACGTCTTTTCCAATAGTATTTCAAAATTTTGCTATTATATTTCAGAATTTCCTAAAAATTAACTCTACTCGTAGGTTCTAAAATAGGAGTTACAAAATATTATCTAATATGTAACTGTAAATCCTAAAATTTTTGAACAAAATTCGTAAATATAATACAAAAATTGGAAAAAATGTGGTTTTCATAAATCAATCATAAATATTTGATTTTGACATTTTTATTAAATCGTTATTTATTTCGCAATTAGAGTTTTTCATTTTCAAATAATCTTTAGAATAAAGAATTCTTTCTTTTAAAGTTTTATTTTCTAAGGAACATCGGAATTTCGTGCACAGCTACAACAAGGCAATTGAATTGTTATTAAAAGAAGAATTATATATTAATAGAATTATATAATAAAAGATGTTCCACACTATTATTAAAAAATCGGCATTTTTTAGGGGTAAAATCGGCAAATCGGCATATTGAAATTTTTGAAGTAAAAAATCGTCAAAATGCCGATAAATCGGCATTTCTGGCAGCCCTGGTTCCGAACCAAGTTGACTCTCTTTCGCTCACTCTCTCAAAAAGAGAGAGGTCAAACTACATACATATAAAAAAATTGTTTCGGAACAAAAAATTTGTGAATCCAGCTTTATAGAATTAAAGAAAATTCTAACACCGGTATTCATAAAAAAATAAAACGTATTTGAAATCTGTTTTAAGAAAATTTTGTATGAAAATATTTGATTAAAATACATTTCAAACTCATTTTAAATTTTATGAATACCGGGGTAATTATTTTCTTTATTCCACGACAATTTGTCACAATTTATAAGATGATTTAAAAACCAGGTTTTAAGTAAAATACTATTCTAAATACCTTAAAAAATCACGTGGAAATCAGAAATTAAATAAAACTGAAAATATGATTTTTTTGCTCTAACCTAATGTTTTAACCCTAGACACCATCACCGGGTACCCGTGTATCCATTAGTAACCTTAAACAACAACAGATTAATGACACTTCAGATCTAGGAAAAGAATAAATTTTTGCATTGTTTATCGGTTAAAATAGTTCTTTGTAGCTATTTTCGTTGTGAAATATCAAATTGCGTGCGTGTATGGGCATCTTTTCAGAGTAGAAGCTTTCTTCAGTTTTCATGCAGCCAGAGCCGTTATGTCCAAAATATTGAAAAACAATACGAAGTGCCAAAGTTTTGTTGCTCGCTTGGTTGTATATGCGTAGAGCAATTGATCCATGATGTCAACGCCTCCTTTGGTCTTATTGTAAAAGTCAAAAGCTCGACAAAAATTTGCTAAAACGCTATTATATTAATTTTCAAACTGCTTTTGGATAGATCAATCTTTTCCCAAATCATTTTACGAACTTTTTCGTTCACAATATGTCACGAATGCATCAAGCGATGTTGTAACGTTTGCTGGCGGTCGACTGAGATTTACAATGTCAAGAAGTGATTAGTCAGTGGAATAGATCGGTAAAGCCTTTTAAAAGTTATTGGAAAAACCGTTTAATAAGAAATTTTTAGTTTTTTGGAATTGCTCAACTTTTGAAACACCTTTAGCCCTTCAAAAATGAGAAACGGCTGACATACTTACACTGGCTCATATACATACAGACATAGTAACACTCTCTGAAGAGTAGTCAGGGGGAAGCTTCCTAGAAACGGAATCGAGAAATCGAGTTTTGCAAAACGGGTTAAAACCAATAACTTCCCGTTTTTTGGAAAATTTAAATTTTCATAGTGGGAAGTTAAATAACATTTCGCAAAAATATATTCTTATATTTGCTATGGTCACTTCACTAATCACTAATATTATTATGCCACCCGAAAAAGAATTGGATGTTAAATTCACTTTGTCATTCCGTGTCTAACGCAATGACAAAGACATTCTTGATCAGAGCTGAAATCGAAGACGATTTAGCCATGTCCGTCTGTCCGCCTGTAGAAATCACGTCTAAGTCCAAACCAAAATTACTAGAGCCTTGAAACTCGGTATGTATTTTGAAAGACACATCAAGTTTGTAAATGTGCTGAATCGGGTCAGAGCGAAATAACTTCCCCTAAGAAGAACTAAACCAATCTGTAAAAAACAACATTATTATTAATTAGATACTTTTTTTTTTTCTAATTTTGTTAAGCAAATAATATTTTTTTTGTGTGGCCAAGAAGGTCCGAAGCAATAAACTTAGAGCCAGAAACCCAGAAAAATAATTTTTTGGACCCTGCCTCTTTTAGTGGGCGTTCTTAAGCCAAATACCATAAAAGTGAAAATTTTGACAAGAATAACAATAGAGTTCGACGCAGTCGAATATAACGTTCTTACTTGTTGTTATTTGTTTAATTTTTGGAAGTAAAAATATTGCTCTATGCGATAAATGTAAGCCCACTATATCTAAATTTGAGGCAAGCACCAGGTCTTTGGATTCTGAAGACCCACTGTGAAATTTATGGCGAATATATGGTTTTTGTGAGCTGAAAAAATTAAGACGATCATTTAAGAATACAAAATTAATGGCGAACTCTGTTTCATATGTTTTACATTTCTGAGATAAAACAAAGTAGAGACACTCTAAAAGTGTAAATTTAGTATTTTATTTTATAATCTACAATTTAGAATATTTTGTTCATGCCTATGATTGTTTATAACTCAAATGTCTCATTAAATCAAACAATTTATATTTTAAGGTCACTCTCACAAATGCTACGTTTGTGGTGATAAGAAAACTTGCAGTAAGCCGCAATTGTATGACTGTTCTCCAGCTTTGGCCAATGCTACCCGTTTGTATATCAATCAATATCATTCGGGAAACATTTCAAATATCGTTACAAACAAGTATGACTGTTTCAAGGAGTATTTAATAACTAGTAAGTATCTACTTTAAATATGCAAATGAAAGTTGGCTAAACAGCAATTTGAACTTTATATTCTAGATACTTCAGAGCTTTATTACAAGGGTTGCGCTTATGCTAATACACATTTGTGTGGCTTTCCCCTAAAACCTCAAATTGCTGCAATGACTAAGAAAACAATATGTTCAGTTTGCCCAAAGGACAAGTGCAATCCAGCCGATCGAGCTGGCATCGACATGAGGACCATCTTTGCCACAATTGCTGTAGCAATCGGCTTACGGTGTGTGTGGAATTGAGTTGTAATCGTATTTTGGAAAATATGTATAAAAGAGTTATGGAACAGTGACATTTTTATAAAGTTAAAAGTATTAAAGAGCTTCTTTAAATTTTGCTTTATAACAATTTTAATAAATGACTTTATTTAATAATTAAATTTATTTTATTCAATTCCATAATTCGCAAATTATTGTTGTTGTACTTATTAACAGTGGAATATTTAGGAATTTTTTTTTTATTATCATCAAACTACCAATCTGCTTTAGCGCAAGATTGTGTTAATTGTTGCAGGCAAAATTATCCTTATCTTATACTGTTGACTCCCCTTCGTTGCTATTGTAGCAAAAAAGTGGTTATTGTTGTATTGAAAAATTTGCAATACAATACAGTCCAATTCGGATAACCGTTTAATTAAAACGTATTAACTTGGAAACGCGATAATTTGTATGAGACAAAAATCTCATAACACAAAATTGTTGGTTTAACGGCGATGAAATATCTTCTAGCGACGGAACTAGTTCAAACTGCTAAAACTTCAGAATGAATCAGTCGATTCCCCTTTGAGTCCTATGAAAAAAGATCACTAATTGAGCAGTTTTTAAAACGGTCACTTTCACTTGTTTTATGTTTGTTTCACGATATCTCACGAACGCCTTAATCCAAGGCGTTGAACCGATTAGCGGCGCTAGACATGGTTTTGAATGTCAAGAGCTAATCATTTTTTGGAGTCGATCGGCATAGTCGTTTAAAAGTTATTCTAAACAACAACAACAAAAAAACACATTTGATGAACTTTTTTTTTAGATGCTTTAATATTTTTCAAAATCTATTAGACGGAACCGCTACAAATTCACAGGAAATCTAACGACGTACGGCTCTTTTTTTCTAAATTAGAAAATTTGTTTTAATTCTTATGACAGCAACAAATATTTATTGTTTAGATACTTAAATATTTCAAAATAAAAATGTGGCATTTTACCACTCTGGTTTATGGTTTAGTTTGGAAAAAATTAGTAACTTATTACTTTTATATAAAAAACGAAAAAGTCATATTGTCTAACCCTGGAGTTGCTCAGCGCTTTAAAAACAGCCATTAGTCATAGTTGTATAGAATAAAGCAAAGCTGAATATGTATAAATTGTATGGCAGTAATAATTGTTTTTTACAAATATTTGCGACATCTTATCAATTTGCTAAATGTTTGTTATATCTTTCACAAAAAAAGTGAAAAGGTACATATAGGTTTGCCATTTGCCAACATGGCACCCCATAGAGTGTATATAATCTGGATCCTTATAAACAGAGATGGTTGAGCGATGTCCGTCTGCCTGTACGTGGAAAAGCTAGAAACCTCATTCTTGGACTGATGGATTGGAAATAAGCGTAGAGTGGAAAAAAATTAAATTTGTATGAAAAACCAAAAAGTGAAAATTTCGATTCCAGGGATGGGGAATTGAAAATTGTTTTTGGTACATAAAAGTAAGTTTTTTCCCTTATTAGAACTGATTTATAAATTAGGAAAAATAACATTGACATTAAAAATTTAATGAAACAAAAATTTCAATTTAATTTTTTTTCGTGTATGAAAATGACCAAAAACTTTATCAACTTTGATTTTTTTAAGTAAGACTATTTTATAATTTACTAAGAATTGAAAAGAAAAAGAAACAACATTTTTAATCCAGGACCAGGTAAACATATATTTTTTCGGTACATAAAAATTATCACTAATTTTGGTTTTTTCTACTTAAGAAAAAATTAAATTCTTGTAAATAATCCAAAAACTTAAAAATTCGTTTCCAGGGTTGGAGAATTGAAATTTTTTGTACATAAAGGTAACCAGGTAACGTCCTAATTTTGGTTTTCATAATGAATTATACCTTTTTTCAGGAAGAATTAATTAAATTGGTATTAAAAATAAAACTCAAAATTTGTTTCCAGGGTTGTATGTATAATCGATTTTTTTATACATAAAAGTAGCCGTATAAGTTCCATATTATGTATCTTTAGCGAATTAAACCCATTTTATACTTCAGGAAGAATTAAGTTGGTATTAAAACCAAAAAAATAAAAAATTCGACTCCTGAGTAGCAAAATCGATATTTTTTTTAACTAACTTTGTTTTTCCCTAACTTTGTTTTTTTATTTTGGTGAACTGTAGTCACTTCATACTTTAAGACCCAAAAAAAAAATTAAATTCGACTCCAGAGTTGGAGAATCGATTGTTTTTTTGCTGCATAAAAGTAACCAACAGAAACTAGTTTTTTTCTTTTTGTTTATAAATTAAACGTATTTAATATTTTTGAAAGAAGCTCATTTGTATTAGAAAGCAGAAAAGCCAAAATACAGTTTAAGAACTGAACATTTTTGAATTTTCCTTAAAATTTAAAGTAACTAAATAATATGGTGTTCAGTGAAATCTGTTCACAGATAAAGCAATATTCAAATTATAACAATTAAGGCCATTATTGAGACTAAATTTTCATATAAAAATTACAATTAGTTTATTGGCAATTAATTAATAATTGTTTTAATAATGAGTAAAATTTATAATGCAACTCTGTTAGAATTGTGTTCAGTGGAAAGCTTTTACAAAAGTGAAAGGTTTCACAACGAAAGTAATTATTGAATACACTTTGTTGAAATTTGACAAATGCTGTTGGCTGAAGTAGTAGAACACGAGACTATGAAGGGGGGTCCTGAGTTCAACCCCACGCTGAGCCATGAATATTCATATGAATATTTATGATAAAAATAAAATAAATAAAAACAATAATTTTTTTCACTTGTCAAATGTGAATTGTCGTAGCAATATTGAGTATGTATGAACACCAAAATGATATTGTCAATTAACTGAATATTATTTCAATTAAAAACGCATATATGAACACAGTATAACAAATGGTTCTTCAGTAATTAAACCCATTTTATATTTTAGAAAGAAAGAAGGAGTGGAGGGTATTTAAGATTCGACACAGCCGAATATAGCACTTTTACTTGTTTGTTTTTTATGACTGATTATTTAATGAATCTTTAACATAATATTTTTTACTATCTTTCGTTCAATTCTGATTACCAAATTTTTATATATTTTGTTTTTAAACTTTTATTATCGAAACATTAGATAAGATAATGAATGGTTATAAATTATATGAAAATAGCCATGTGAGAAGTCTGTCAACATATTTCTTGAAATTTAGTTTAGCAAGTAACGTACAACTGTACGGCGTATAGTATATTTGAATTGTGAAAAAATAGTTGCAAATAAGTAAGAATGAAATCCAGGAATTTTATATTTGCCTTGGCTTTAGTTGTCTTCTGTAATATCTCACTAAGTATGTTTCTATAGGTACTCGTATAATAGATAGTAAAGTGCGTTTAAATATATTAAAAACTTTATAATACATAAAAGAATTTAATTATATGGAGCTCCAATAAGAAGAGAAGCGTTGAAATAGCTCATTTGGACTAAACTCTTATTCGATATATACGATTATTTTCCAAAAAAAGGGAAGTGCTAAGTGGAAAAGCAATACACCAAGTAATTCTCGTTACATTTTTATTGGTTTAAGTTTTATTAGAAACTCAAAATTACCTATTATTTAATACCCTTCACACAAAACTGAAAGGGTATATATAGGTTTGTCATTCCGTGTGTAATTTCTTCGATATTCAAATGGGACCCCATAAAGTATATATATTCTGGATCCTTATGAATAGCGATGACGATTGAGCGATGTCCGTCTGTCCGTTTGTTTGTACGTGAAATCTGGTTTCCCAAGACCCTAGAAGAGCTAGAGGCTTCGTTCTTAGATTGGAAATTAACTTAAATAGAGTGCTATTGAAATTCAGAAAGATCCGAAGTATGGTTCCAGAGCTGGGAAGCTTACACCTATTTCTCGACCCAAAATGTATCCCAAAAATCAATAATTTTTTTTAATGTTTGTAAATTAAACCTATTTCTTGCTTTGGGAAGCCTCAATGGTCTATTAAAAACGAAACAAATAAAATTTTTTTTCCAGGGATGGGAAATAAAAAATTTCGTTTTCGGCCCATTCCGTATTTTGTAGTACATGTAGTAACTAAAATTGTTAAAAATTTCAAGTTTTTCTTTAACGAAACCTCTTTATACGTCATGAAGATTTGCATTGGCAAAAAGAAAAAAATTTTAAATTAAAATTTTGCTTCCAAGGGTGGGAAATTGAATTTTTTTTATACGTGAAAGTAATCAATCAGGCAACTGATGTTGTTTTTTTTTTGCTAACTAAAACTGTCTTATAATTTCGAAAGAACAAAATTGGTATCAAAAATTAAAAAAAAATCAAAATTTCGAATCCAGGGTTGGTCCAGTGTAATATTTTATACTATGTACATGAAAGTGACCAAAATGGTTAAACATTTTTTATTTTTCTTAAATAAAACTACTTTATACCTCACGAAACGTTGCACTGCTAAAAATAAAGCAAAAAAATTAAAATTTCGCTTCCAGGGTTGGGAAAATTAAACTTTATTTTGGAACATTCAATATTTTGTAGTACATGTAATAACCAAAATGGTTAAAACATTTTAGTTTTTCTTAAACAAAACTACTTTATACCTCATGAAGATTTGTGTTGATAAAGAAAATATTAAAAAAATTAAATTTCGCTTCCAGGGTTGGGAAATTGAAATTTTGTTTACACATAAAAGTAACCAAAAAGGCAATTGACGTTGCTTTTTTTTGTTAACTAAAACTATTTTATATTTTAGGAAGAACAAAATTGGTATCAACAATTTAAAAAATAAATAAAAATATCGAATCCAGGGTTGGACAAGTGCAATATTTTATAGTTCATGAAAGTGACCAAAATGGTTCAATATTGTAAATTTTTCTTAAAGAACACTACATTTTACCTTATGAAGAGTTGCATTGGTAAAAAAATACAAAAAAAAATTTAAACTATTTCATGCCTCATTAAGAGTTGCATTGGTAAAAAAAATTAAAATTTCGTTTCCAGGGTTGGGAAATTGAAATATTTTTTCTGCATAAAAGTAACCAAAGAGCCAATTGACGTTGCTTATTTTTTTGCTAATTAAAACTGTTTTATAATTCAGGAAGAATCAAACTATTATTAAAATCTTAAAATATCAAAATTTCGACTCCAGGCTTGGACAAATGAAATATTTTATGGTACATGAAAGTGACCAAAAATTTTAAAATTTAAATTTTTTTTGTCAAGTAAAACTATGTTACACGTCACTAAGAATTGCATTGGTAAAAAAATTCGCTTCCAGAGTTGGAAAATCGAAATATTTTTGTTACATGAAAGTACCCACATAAGTCCCAAATTTTGTGTTTTTATTTCAGAAAAAACTAAATTAGTATTACAAAACTAACAATTCGGTTCCAGGGTTGGAAAATTGACATTTTCTGATTCATAAAAGCCATATTACTTGTTATTTTTGATTTTTATGATGAAAGTAGGTATATATCAGGAAGAAATAAATTGTTATTAAAAACCAAAAAAATCTAAAAGACGATTCTACGGTTGGACAATTAGAACTTTTTGGGGTACATGAATCGGATTTTTTCTTTTTGTTTGTAAATTTAACATATTTAATATTTTTGAAAGATGTTCAGAGGTATTAGAATTTAGAAAAGCCAAACATTTAGCTTCCTAGCCGAAAAATTTAAACGAAAAGAATGACATCTGTGAAGGATATTTAAGACTCGGCACAGCCGAATATAGCACTTTTACTTGTTTGAGTTCTATTTATTCCTTAGAATATACCTTATATTTTTATGTTTATTTATTCCTCACAAAATAAAAATTATTTCAAAACTTTTAAATTTTTTTTCGTGATGATACTATTCCCAAATTTACCAAAAAGTTTAAAATTGATTATTGAGGAGTTTTATTTGATATTGATATTTGAGGGGTAAAGGTTCCCTGATGATCTGCATTAGCCACAGTTTTTGTAAATTTGGGAAAAGAATCAGCACGAATAAAATTGAAAAATTTTGTGTAAAACAACAAATACCCAAATTATAAAATTAACTAGAACTTATGTCTTTACTCGTAATGTACATTAACCTATTTGAATTACGCAGCCGTTGTTGTATGAATGAAAAGTTCTTCCTAGGCTCTAGGAATGTTTACAAATTTTTCGGCATTGCTTTAGCAATTTAAACTAGGAAATTTTTAAAGAAACATTAGGAAAAGTCATAAAATAACAAGTGAGAACATTATTTTCCACATGATCGACTCTTATATACCCTTCAAATATTTATTGTTATTAAAATTTAAATTTAGTATTTTATATCAACGTGCCAAAAAGCGACTGAGACAAGTTAAAATTGTTTAACCTGCAGGGTCACAGTTCCTTTACGACATTTCTGTGGCCAATTATGGCATAGGTATAGGATGTGGGGGAGACTTTTCAATATTTTATGGCATAGGTGAGAATGCCATAATATACTAAAAAGTACATTGTTGGGGTTATTAAGTGTAAACAATTTTTTTTTATAGGGTCATTTAGGGGGAAAACTTGGGAGGATAGGGCAGTGGAATATCAAAGATCATCTCAGCATCGTCATGGTTGGTTGGTTGGTATACGTGGCTGCCCGCTACACGCAAGCATTCAAGTAGGATCTCTGAGATCCCGTTTTGAAAAACCACTTCACTCGTCAGTGACTACCTATGGAAGCCGTATCCTGATCTCGGACACGGATGGTTGCTAGATCCAACCCGTCGCATTGAGGTATCTAATAAGGTCCCCCAGACCTGTACCTGATAACCCCGCGAGGTCGCCTATAATACTGTTGCCTAAGAATTTGTGTCTCGTGTTGTGCAAGGCCGGGCATTCGCAAAGCATCGTCATAAAAGTTTAAACATTTTATAGTTAACGAATTTAGGCTTAAGTGATACTATTTGTTATATATTTACACTATTTTTGCATATAATATCCTACGACAACTCCCACTAAAGGATCTGGGTTCCTAAAATTGATTTTTAGGATTTTCTGGTTCAAAATTCAACGCTTTGGACCTTTTTTGATATAAAAATATATGATTCGCTTAACAAAATTCCAAAAAATACACGTTAAAATTTATGTTGCTTTTTTATAACCTCCAAAAAAAGAATTAGAGGGGGTATATTCACTTTGTCATTCCGTTTGTAACAAAGTGAATATATAAAGTATATATATTCTTGATCAGAGATGAAATCTATGACAATCTGAGCATGTTCGTCCGACCGTCCGTCCGTCTGTGGAAATCACGATTCAGTCCAAACGAAAAGAGCCAAACATTTGAAATTTGGTATAAATACATATATCTTGAGGGATAGCACAGTTTAAATCGGACAAGAGGGGAAAAAGATCCCCTAAGAAAAACTAAACCAACCTTTAAAAAACATAATTTTTAAAGTTTTTTTGTAATTTTGTTAAGCAAATGATATATTTTTATATTAAAGAAGGTCTAACGCGTTAAACTTGGAGCAATAAAATAAAAATAAAATAAACATTTTTGGACCCCACCCCCTTTAGTGGGCGTTATAATATATGCAAAAATAGTGTAAAAATGTAACAAACTGTTTTACTTAAGCCTACGTTCCTTGAAAATAAAATTTTTAAGCTTTAATGAAGAAGCTGAGAGGTAACCTGGTACTGCTCTGCCCTACCCCCTCCTCCACCTTTGGTCCCTAAATGACCCTATACACATTTTTTTTTTAATTTTGTTCTTAATTATCCCAAACATTTATTTATGGTTACTGCAGAAGCTGCCATGATGGAGAGCAGGACGAAACAGTGACCCATCTTCTGTGTCAGTACCCAGTGCTGATCACTAGAAGGGCAGCGGCTCTGAGTTCTATTTGTGCACTATAGACTTGTGTCGAACTCGTTCATTCGCTCGTTTTTGACAAGAGCCTTTGATCAAACACTTGTAATTTAAATGAGTTTGATCATAGGTGCTTTTCAAAAACGAGCGAATGAACGAGTTCGACACAAGTGTACTATCATCCTGTTAGAAGAATAACTCTTATGATGTCCCCTGATCTAAGGCATCACTAAGGGACCGTAGCAAGAGACACAGGAGGATTGCACTCGAACCTAACCTTTCCCAATAATAAATTTTATTTGTAAAAATAACACATAAATTGTTTGTATTTATTTTCCAATTATAAATATTTTTAATAAAAAATAAATTGTTTCTACTTTTAGCTTCCTGCCGACAATGTTTTGTATGCAATAGCATGGAGTCCTGCAAGATACCTGAATTGTATCACTGCAATGAGAAGTTAGCCAGTGAAGCGCTGGTGTATTTAGGAAGAAATCACACTGAAGTTGACGCAACTGCAGTTTCTGCCAAATATGCATGCTTCAAGGAATATATATACACTTGTGAGTCTGAATAACATTTGCAACTTTAGCATTTCCGTCAATATGTTACGAATCTATTTATATTAACTTGCAGCCACGGCCTGGAGTTATTACATGGGTTGCATATATTCGAATGTACATGTTTGCAAGCTGCCTTTGGTACCCAATAATTCCTCATCCTTAAAGGCAGTAGATTGTCGTCAATGTGATGACAATGATGGCTGCAATCCTGCCAGTCGTATAAGAATCGATTTGGTGTCCACATTTATAACAATTGCAGTTGCATTTATTTTACGTTTCAACTAATTCCCAGCTTTTATTGTTTAAAATTTTAATGCCCAAATTTTGGTAAAAATTAAAAAAAAAACATTTTTTTTGGCAAACATATTGCGAACAACGGAATTTGTGGAATTTGTGAATGAATCTGTTGTATTAAATAAATTCAAATAATTTTTGGAAAATTTGTATTATTTAGAAAAACGCATATTCCAAGGAACAAAGGAAAGTCATCCTCAGCTTATAATTATGCAAGATACAAAAAAAGAGCAGAAGTGCTGTTTTCGAAAGCCGCTACACTTTCATCATCAGTACTCATGTATATTTTGTTTGTCAACACTTATTAGGTGGCTCCGTTGCATATGATAACACTTCTTATTTATGCAAAATTTATTAGCAAATTTCATACGAGAAGTATATCAAAGCGATGGGAACACACTTTTAATTCCCATGCTGCCGTTTGATTACTTTCTTCAGGTTCCATGTGCAAGTTGAATAATCAAAAACTGATGTTGTCTTTGTGCCTTGGAATATTTATCATGTCTTTCGGAATTTAAAATAAATTTTCAAACTGAATCAGTTGTTTCTAATTTATGCCATGTAATTTCCTTAATTTTTATTATATCTGCAATGCATTTGCCCTGCTTCATTTTATATTTTACTATTGAAATTATTTATGGATTTTTTAAACAAAGTTTTAATATTTTTATATGCTCTAAAAAAGAATTGGGGGCTATATTAATTTTGTTATCCCGTGGGGTACGCAGCGAAATATCCCTCTAAGACTCTATAAAGTATTTAAGGGTTTCAACAAGAAGTTTGTTTTCTAAAACAAAAAAGTTAGATGAAGATGATACAAATTTTAATTGTATTACGAAGAGAAAAGTTCGTCAATTATGAATGAAAAATTATATCTGGCAAATATCCACCATGTCAGTGACATCCATGCCATTAATAATATGCCAACATTTAATTGTTACCATCTCGCGATAGCGTGATCCAGTGATTGTTACCGCATTTAAGGCCTCATCTTCAAAAAAAAAAACGGCCAATCACGCCCCCAGACCACATAGCGCACCATACAGTGACACGTTGAGCATGCAAAGGCTTCTTTCTCAATAATCGCTCTCAATAACAATTGCCATGCATCTACTACGAACACGTCAAAAAACTAAATGTCAAAACTATCATGATGTTGCCGTTGCCACAATTAAAAAACAAGCTCTTGCCGTTCTTGATCACTGATTAAATCTAAGACGATCGAGCCATGTTCGTCCGTCCTTACGTCCGTCCGTCTGTGGAAAACGCGATACAGTTCAAACGAAAAGAGTCAGACCCTTGAAATTTGGAATAGATAAATTCTGAGAAATAGTACAAGAAAGGGTCGTAAATAGGATAAATCGGACCAGAGAGAACTAAGTTCCGCTAAGAAGAACTGAACCGACCTTTAAAAAAATATATATATATTTTTTTTTATCTTGGACCAGCACTCAGGGGATGACCCCTATATATGTAATGCATTGCGCCGGAACTGAAAACCAGGGGATAGTATTGAAGGGACAGATTAGGAAAGATGAGAAGATAGACAGTTGTTTTTGTAGCTATTTCAACCTTTTACTTCACCGGGTAATTTTTGCTACAGGGCCGACGAAGGTGAGTGCTGTTACTCTGCTTTTTAGTACATGATAGTGTCAGTCGCTGACAATTATGTCCAGTGACCAGTGACTATGCCTTCATAATTGAAACAGGTTGGCAAAAACTAACACAACCACGCACTAATGCTGATCACAAGAAATCAACACAATATTTCATAACTCAGCGCGGGGTCGAACTCAGGACCCTCCGCTTCATAGTCTCGTGTTCTACTACTTCAGCCAACAGCACCCAGCACCCAATGTATATAATTTTTTAAGTTTTTTTTTGTAATTTTGTTAAGTGAATGATATATTTTTATGTCAAAGAAGGTTCAAAGCGTTGCACTTAGAACCATAAGCTTAGAACATCAATTTTTGGACCTCGCCTCTTTCAGTGGGCGTTGAAGTGACACATTACATGGAAAAATAGTGTAGATATATAACGAATTGTATTACATTATGTATGAATTGTTATTAGTCGAACTTTCTTATGTAAATTGTTAATTTCTTCAACGGGCTTAAGTTCGAATCTGTATGACTGCGAATGATTTTTTGTTATTTTATTAATACACGAATTTGTTCAAATTCTATTTATTATTTTTTTTTATATTAAGATTGGAATATTAAGAATATTTTCAATAACCATCAAACCAGCAGAACGGATGAGTACTGATTTCGAGGCCGCTACGCCATCTCTTCAGCGTTCTTTGTTCAATTTTTCCACTTTTGCAAGTGGTGCTAGTTAGTAGGAATATCAACTATTTAACCAATGTTTTTAACGAAAATTGAATATGAGAAGTTCCCACATTCATATTTTTAAGTTATTACCTTTTTGGTTACTACGAAATTCCCCAACCCTGACGATTAATATTCCCAATATTCCATGTATCTCTTTCGCTTTTTCCAGAGCCATCGGTTGCTGATTGCTAAAGCTTCTTTGTTATTTATAAAATAATAAAAAATCATTTGCAGTCATGCAGATTCGAACTTAAGCCCGTTGAAAAAATTAACAATTTACGAAATGTATTACCTAAACCTACACTCTTTAAATGCTAAATTTTTAAGCCTTAACGATAAGATGATTTTTGATCTTTCCCTGCCCTGCCCTACGCCTCCACCCACCTTTGCAAACTAGATTAGTCTATAAAAAATATATAATTTCTACACTTAATTACCCCGAAAATTTACTTTTAAACTTTTCCTGACAGAGGTGAGATGTCTTTTCCAAGACCCTTCTCTAAGTGACACCGTCAAAATATAGGGTGTTTTTTATAGAACGACACAAGTTCAAATCATAATAAAGTCAGGAAATATATTTTTAATATCAATGAAACGGGCCTTAATGGAAAGGAATTTATATGAAATTAATGATTAAATATGATTTCTGCCATCTAGCCGACACTGCTGACGCTTAAAAAGCGCAGTCTGGAACACCAATTTTCAACAATTAAAAAAATCTGCCATAAAATGGAAGGACATAATCCCAGTTGATGAGAACGGCTACGAATTGATTGATTAGGATCATCTTCAATGCTTTCCTGTACAGCGGCTACAGCTTCTTCAGTGCGCACTGTTCGGCGTCTCACGGGATGCCCATCATCAGTAACAGTAAATGTGGTCCGAAAACGATCTATTGTTCTTCGAATTAGCCGCTCTGAAGGACAATTATTTATGCCATAAAATGGAAGAAGTGCACGATGAGTTTGACGAATAGAACAATTATTTTGATTAAACATTTCAATAATTTGCACGCGTTGTTTTGATGTTGTAACACTCTAAAACAACACGCTTTACATTTCCAAAATTCGGCTCAAAAATGTCTTAAAAGAGCTCTGATGCAGCGGGTTAAAAATTTTTAAGAATATTTCTAGAATATATCATATCTTTTTAAATTTAAACAAAAAACTTCGAACAATTAGTCTTTAAATCTCAATTAAATTTAAGATAAAAATTTTTAATTTATCTCCCTCTTTTTTTGTGAGCGTTGCTTAACTGCAAAAAAAAACTGTAAATTGCTTTTATGCTGATTGAAAGGTGTCTCAGTCATGCTCCTCCCAACACTTTGGAAAGGATCGTATTGAAATAATTTTTTTTCCTTGCTTACTTAAGCCAAATACCATAAATATATAAATTTTATTGTAATATTAATCAAGCTTGTGGTCGTTTCTTATAAAATTTTATTTCATCTAATTTTTATTCAATATTTCGTTAACAGCTTGTTAATATCTTCAGGAAATAAAAATTAATTAATACATATTATAATAAACTGAAAAGGTCAATATCAACATATATAAATTTTAATTAGAATAAAAATTGGGTTTTTATTTGCTAAATATTTGGAGAGTATTTAAGATTCTACTCGGTCGAATATCACGTTTTTACTTGTTTTTATTGGTAAGCCTTCTTCACTTTTTATATTTCTATTCATATTATATCACTATTTAAGAGTTAAAAGAAATTTTGAAAAAATTATTAAATTCAATAAAGATTATATGAGACATGAAGAAAATAATCAAATGACAACAGGCGTGTGTTGCTATTTAAAATTTTCCTAATAACATTTTTATAAATAAAAACTGTTCTCATATTCAACTAAGCCAGCTAATAAGTGTTGACAAACAAAAATACACACGAATACTGATGATGAAATTGCAGCGGCATTCGAAAACCGCTGTTCTGATTTGCTTTTATGTACGTCATCTTTTATTTGTTAATTTATTTTTAACAAAAAAATACAGCTGCGACGATTTGCTTGCGTGCGAAAAACAACTGCGGTGTCCGGCGGTAATTGAGTCCATCTGTCTTGCAAGCTAAGATTGCTAACTATCAGTCATTGCGTTATATCCTGAGAGTCATGCATTATTCTTGATTTCGGATTCATATAATCATCCGCCCACAACTTTCGAATTATGTTGAAAAGAACAACACCAAACAACGCTACAGACCCATGACTGCTCGTATTAAAATTTTATGGTGAGCCATTATCGATATAAAGTTGAACAATTGCTGGTGTCAACAAGATGGCGCAACTGATACATATCTCATCAGAAAATCACTATTTTCCGCAGAAATGTGGTCTTGATCTAGTATATGGAATCTCATTCTATATAACACACATTGTGTAGGTGGTGTTAAAATTTGATGAGTAGCTAAGCAGCACTTTGATGATTATCGCACAGAGACATTTCTCTTCTATTTGTAAAATGTCCTTGACCTCTTGAATTTGCTTAGTTCATTTGCGTGTCTCTCTTAATAATTTCTAATTCCAAACATCTGTGATACTTAGAATTTTAGGTGTTTTAATAATTTATTTAACACTAATAACCCTCTTCATACATCAACACTCGCAACGTCTAATTATCCTGTTAGAACATGTTTTATGTTCCTGAAAAGATATTAAAGCGTCGTCAGCTTTGATTCAATTTGCTGTAATTCAAATTTATTTTATTAATTATTGTTTATGTAATTCCTTTGTGTTGGCTGTGTTTGTTAACACTTTCAGAAGTCCAGATGTATGGGTGTATCTATTTTCTTTCCTTTTGCTATAAAAATTTAATTGAAGGTTAAAATAGACGCTGTAATATTTCTGTTCGATTGTAAACAAACTGGGAAAATTACTTTAGATTAATAACAACGATTTATTTGTGCGTATTTTGAGTTTTAATTGAGGGGTTGTTTTTCAGTAGGAACATTATTTTAACGCATATTGAATAGACGGTGTTAATAAAATAACTAATCAGTTAGGAACTCTTTATTTTATTTTAAATAAAGCCTTGAAATTACAAATTAGCGGCATGTATAAATTTAATACTTCAAACACGATAACAAAATCAAAAGGATATTTAAACATATAAAATCGGAAGGTGTGAGCAATAATAATTCAAAGTGAATATTTAATTTGCTGACAGGCTCTACCGAACAATTATTTTCTCAGAATTTAGGAAATGAAATTGTTTATTAATGGATTCAGTGATCATTTTAAAGGCCCAACTATAATACGAATAAGCAATTCAGTACGGAATGTGCGTTCAGTTTGGCTCTTTACTTAAACAAATGGCATTTGACGAAAGATCGAAAAAATTAATTAGTTCTAAATTTAGTGCTGCTCCATCACAATCTAGCCCTTAGGGCTTTATGAACAATTGAATGAGGAATAATTATGGCTTAGCTTATCTATTTATTTTAAACTGTAAAACGTTTTTCCTTAACGACACGGAACAAGAAAGTGATAACTTTGGTTGTATAGACCTATAGGAAGGACTCTTGATTAGAACTAAGTCTTGAATTCTCTTTGTCTGTTTATAACAAAATTATTTTGAAATAGAACTGCAACCAGAAATTGTTATGCCCCCATTTCTCAAATATTTATTTGGTATTTGATTTAAGTAAACAAAGAAAAAAATTTATTTTCCGTCAGCATAAAAACGTACGTATTAATATTTTATATCAACGTGCAAAAAATAGATTTTTCGGATTTTATGGGTCTAAGGTCAACGCTTAGGACCTTATTTGATATAAAAATTATTATTATGCTTAACAAAATTACATATAAAAATTAAACAAGTAAAAACGTTATATTTGACCGGGTCAAATCTTAAATACCCTCCAAATATTTAGTAAGTAAATTTCAAATGTTTAACTTGGTGGGACAGAGTTCCTTTAAGAAATCTCTGTACTCAATTTTAAATCTCTAATTCGGCAGTCATTCCGGGAAGGCCCGTGTGGGAGACATTTTGTCTCTGCAAGATCAGAGAAAATCTCAGCTTCTTATAGGCTTAAGGAATAAAAATTTTTTAATATTGACACTATTTTTACATATAATATCGTACGTCAATCACCACTAAAGGCGGCGGAGTTCAAAAATAGACAATATCATGTTTTCCACAGACGAACGTATGGGCATTGCTAGATCGTCTTAGACTTCATCAGAGATCAAGAATATATATATATATATATATATATATATATATATACATATATATATATATATATATATATATATATATATATATATATATATATATATATATATATATATGTATATATATATATATATATATATATATATACTTTATGGGTTCTCTTTGGAGGGTATTAAAACTGTATTTTGGCGGGGTCGCACTGGCAAGGGCGTTGGGGAGACATTTTACCTTTGTCATAAAATTTTAAAAATAAATGTTTGGGATAATGAAATACAAAATAAAAATTTTTTTTATAGGTTCATTTAGGGAGCATAGGGGGAGAGGGGGAGGGCAGAGTAGTACCAGGTTATGTCTCAGCTCCGTCATTAAGGCTTAAAAATATTATTTTTAAGGAATGTAGGCTTAAGTAAAACAATTTATTAAATTTTTTCACTATTTTTGCATATAATAACGCCCATTAAAGGGGACGGGGCCCAAAATTATTTTTTTTTAAATTTTATTGCTCCAAGTTTAACGCGTGGGAACTTCTTTGACATAAAAATACATCATTTGTTTAACAAAATTACAAAAAAAAATTTAAAATTTATGTCGTTTTTTAGAGGTTGGTTTAGTTCTTCTTAGGGAAACTTTTCTTCATTTTTGCCCAATTTACCCCCATTTCCAAACCTAAGCTGTGCTATCCTTCAAGATATATTTATACCAAATTTTATGAGTCTAGCTCTTTTCGGAAATCACGATTCAGTCCAACTGAATCTTGATTTCAACAGACGGACGGATAGACGGACATGGTTGGATCGTCTTAGATCTCATCACTGATCAAGAATATATATACTTTATGGGGTCTCAGAGGGATATTGCGCTGCGCTATACACGGAATGAGAATTATTTTTTGAAGGGTATAAAAATATACATGACAAACTAAAATACACAACTAAAAATACAGAGATGAGTACTGATGATGAAAGAGTAGCGGCTTTCGAAAACAGCTGTTCTGCTCTGCTGCGTAAGTCGAATAACTAAAAAAAAACTGATGTTGACATTCCTTTGTGTCTTGGAATATTTATCATGTCTTTGTGAATATAAAAAAAATCGAAAGATTAGCCTATAAATCTTAATTGAATTTAATATTAAATAATAGCATTTTTTAAAGGGAATTTGCAGGGATGACCTTTAAATTCAATTGTGTTCCATAATTTTTTTTTATTTTACTTTTTTCCAATTTTTTAGCTAACTTTCTCTTCTAGTTTCCTTCTTATGTGCTATAATTTAAAAAATAAAATTTTAAAGTTACTTCAATATTGAAGTTTTTGTTTAAATTAATTTCTATGTAAAAACACATATTCGTATAATTACCTTACGGTGGTATTTAAACGTATATGTTTAAATTGTTCTCTACTTAATTTTTTTTTTTTTTATGAGTAGGACCATCACTCAGGGGATGTCCCCTATATATGAAATGCATTGCGCTGGAACTGAAAATGAGGGGATAGTATTGAGGGGTCAGATTAGAAGATAGACAGTTTTTTTTTGTAGCTATTTCAACCTTTTTACTTCGCTGGCTAATATTTGCTACAGGGCAAAAAGTGCTTGGGCTAGGTAAGTATTCCAGGAATAATGAATAAGGAGATTTGCGTGTGAGTAAAATCAACCTCACGGCCGCTCGCATTGCCAAGACATTAATTTTTCACGCAAACAGAAATATTTGCCAGGAAGTTGGTTATTACATTGCAATCCACAACTCCCATTTACCAATAAGACACGGAGCCAGTTACGCAGCTTGGAATTAAATACAGCGATCGAAATTTGTGTTTAAAATGTAAATTAGTTAATTTGGCTCCTTAATTTAATTATTGTATTTTTATTATTTTAATAATTTTGTCAGTTTTCTTAAACATATTAACATTTAATTTCGGCATAAAATTTAAGCTTGGCATCCCTTTTGTTAACTTTGAATGAACATAAGCAACGAAAAAAATTTGTTTGTTCTGGTTTCTTTCGAAACAAATGTAATTTTTAAGCAAAGCCTAATCAGAAAGGAAAACAAAGTCTTGTCTTGCTCAAAAAAACCAGCTAAACACACGGCACGCGTCTGCTACAGTAGCCAACAATAAACAACATTGCGTAAAGTCACTTGCCAAGTAACAACATTTGAAACAGAGAGTCAACATCTGCAAAAGGGGAAATAAATGTGTGCAGCTCAAAACTGTTCTCATATCGAAATTGATAAGTAAAATTTCCCCTGTTAATGGCTGCACAGGTAACCCAGAGAAATGCACTTAAGGTAGTGGGAATGAAATAAGACTTCAGTGTGGGGCAAAAAAATGTTCAATAAAATCTGAGTAAATTGAGTGGAACTAAAGAAGAAATCATAAACTTACGAGTAATAAGATTTTTGCTTTACAAACGCTCAATTGGAGTCTTAAGAGTACGAACAAGCAACTGAGGAAATTATTTAAAGGGATGCTTACAAGAATACAAACTCTTTTGGAAAATATCCTGTTGAGAGTACGAGTTAGCAGAGAGTTACTTTGCAAAGAGTAGGTGAGTTGTAGTGTGATCTTTGATTTTATTTGATTACCTGTAGAGAGTCAAAATGCGGCAGGTATAATGTGTGTGTGTTGAATGGAATGAATTTCTTATACTTTGAGGATAACAGAGGAAATCACTTAAATACTCTGCCAGCGCAGGGAAGGGCATCATTGCATCTTAAGCATCCAAAGAGTAAACAACTAAATTAGTTCAAGAAATAAAATTGTGTTAAAAAATACCAAAAATATTATTTAAATATGGCTTTGGGCTCCGAAAATATGGCGTATCATCAACAGCCTGCACAATATCAATTGCAACAGCACAAGCCGCCGAGGGAAGTTTTAAGAACACGTATTGTCAACCACCAAAGATCTATAGCACCTGCACCATATACAAAACCATCAGCCAACAGCGGCATTATGTCCGGCACTACTTTGGACTCGAACAACCCGGCCGTAGTCAGACGCAATGCTCGTGAGCGCAGTCGTGTCAAACAAGTCAACAATGGTTTTTCTACATTGCGACAACACATTCCTACAGCAATTGTTGCTGAAATAAGCAACGGCAGACGAGGCATTGGCCCTGGCGCCGACAAGAAGCTCAGCAAGGTTGACACTTTGCGTATGGCTGCCGAATACATACGTCGCCTTAAGAAATTAATTGATGAAGTGGACAGCAGTGATGCATCTAGTGTATCTTCCTACCGCACAGCCGCTTCTACCTCGTCATATGCCAACTCAACCAGTAGCTCACCAGCACCTTCTCTTTACAACAGCACCACAGGCAACAGCGACTACTACCAACAAACCGCAGCGGCACAATTTTGTGCACCTTTAAGTTATGCCGGCAGTTTTCAACAGCACAATTTAATTTCTCCAGCCAATTCGTGTTCTTCCAACGAATCGTATCACTTCCATCATTCACCAAATCATTATCAATCATCTGCTCAATCGACATTTGCATTGAATACACCAAATACAACTCCCATTAAAATGGAACCAACATCATTTAGTTTCGAAGATTATCATCATAACAATACCAGTTCTGCCTCATCCACAGATGATGAAGAGCTCTTGGACTACATATCCTTGTGGCAAGAACAATAAGTGCTGCACCATCACTATCATCATCATCCACATCCACATCACCATCGTCGTCATCATGCCAAGATGTTGATAGTCTAGTCCACTTTGAAAAGCTACACAAATGACCATTGATTGGCCACCTCAACAGTATTATTAGTTTTATGGCAAACTTGGCTAAATAACAGAAGCGAAAGAGAGATGCCTTCTTTTAATATTAATTTTTTTTCTACCTCATTAACAATTACTGCTACACGAATTTGTACAAATTAGTTTTAAGTTTTCAGTTGCTGCACGTGCCTGCGATGTTATAAATACTTGTTTAGTATTATTTTATTTTTTATGTAAAACGGAAGACGCTGATTTATTTTTTTTTTAGTTTTAGGCTTAAAAACAGGAGGACACTAAACTGAATAGACAATATTAATTACTTAACAAATAAAAAATTATTTATTTATCATAAGTATAAAAATGAAATAGTGTTTTATTTGGCGGAGAGACTTAAATTCAGTTAAATTGGAAATTTGGTGGTTTTTCATATAGAATCCGCAATCTAACGTTTTTTTTCAACTGGTGCTTATTTCGTGAATGGTAACATTTAGCTCATGTCCGATTTGACAGATAATCAGTTTTATCCTTCCGCTGAACGAATATGGTTGACCATCCAATGCGTTTTCGCTTCGCTAAGTTGGCCTGCGATCGACATACAGAAGATGCCGATTTTGTCAAAAAAAATCATCTTTTCAGATGAAGCTCATTTTGATCTTGGCGGGCATGTAAACAAGCAAAATTGTCGCATTTGGGGCACAGAAAACCCGCACGCATACATTGAAAAGCCGACGCACCCCAAAACGAGTCACTGTTTGGTGCGGATTTTGGTCCAGAGGCATAATTGGGCCATTTTTCTTCGAAAATGATCAGGGAGTGGCCGTTACAGTCAATGGAGATCGTTATCGGGCCATGCACACATTTGAATGAAATTATTTTCCATTATTAACCGGAAGGATTGTACTTGCAAATAAAAAAATAAATTTGAGAAAATATTCAGTAGTTTTTTTAGCATTAAAAAAAAAGAGTTATTTGGCGGACTCTATATAAGAATTTTACAACTTAAACTACGACGAAAGTACGCAAAAAAAAATTTAAGTCAAGAAGAAACAATTTTAAAATAGAATCAAATATGTTTATTTTAAATATGTTCAACACAAAATTGTTAATTATATTCGTGCTGATTCGTCGTTCGAACTCAGTCATTCAATTTTAAAATTTTTGCTATCGAGTTAATCAGGTAAACATGTACCTGCAAGAGGTCCTTCGGAACAAGCTACATTCTGCTTTCGAGGATCACATTTATAATCTGATTGATACCAATAATAATATTTATTAATTAATATATGTCTTTATTAAAATTTAGTGTTAAACAACAAATTCCTAAATATATAAAAAAGATAATATGTTTATACCCTCCAAAAAAGAATTGGAGGATATATTCACTTAGTCATTTCGTTTGTAACGCAGCGAAATATCCACCTGGGACCCCATAAAATATATATATATATATATATATATATATATATATATATATATATATATATATATATATTCTTGATCAGTGATGAAATCTAAAGCGGCATGGCCACACATCAAACTAACGCTTCAAACTTTCTTTTGCTTTTCTTTGATAGTGTTAGTGAAAAAAACTCACACGTATGGTTTGATGTGAGTTTGAAGAATATCAAAACAATTTAGATTTTCACTCCCAAATTGAATTTTACCAACACATACACAAGTTTGAAGCATCAGTTTGATGTGTGGCCATGCCACTTAAGACGATCTGATCATGTCCGTCCGTTTGTGGAAATCCCGATTCAGTCCAAGCGAAAAGAGCCAGACTCCTGAAATTTGGTATACATACATATATCTTGAAGGATAGCACAGGTTAAGTTCAGAAATGGGATAAATCGGGCAAGAGGGAAAAAAGTTCCCCTAAGAAGAACTAAACCAACCTTTAAAAGACAACACAATTTATAAATTTTTTCTTTGTAATTTTGTTAAGCAAATGATAAATTTTTATGTCAAAAAAGGTCCAACGCGTTAAACTTGGAGCCTTAAGATAAAAAAACTAATTTTTGGACCCCGCCCCCTTTAGTGGGCGTTATTATAATATTTTTTATATATATCTTGGACCGGCAATCAGGGGATGACCCCTCCATATGCAGTGCATTGTGCCGGAACTGGAAAGGACGGGATAGTATTGAGGCAACAGATGAAGAAAGATGAGAAGATAGAGACAATTGTTTTGTAGCCATTTCAATATTTTTCCTTCGCCGGTTAATTTTTGCTGCAGGACTGATGAAGAAGGCTGCTGTTACTCTGCTTTGTAGTACATGATAGTGCCAGTCGCTGCCAATTATGTTCAGTGACCAGTGACTATGCCTTCATCAGTGAAACAGGTTGGCAACAACTAACACAATCTTGTACTAATGCTGAGATCAATTATATGTTATTGATTTAACGTCAGTACCTGCCTCGTGGCCTAACCTAACGATGCTTTTAACATCGGGTGAAATTGGGTGTCACCACTACCCCTCTTAGCACCAATAGACCACACGAAGGCGATCTCGATTCGCCCAGGTGGCAATTTCTAGAACATGATTTGCTAAGCCCCATAATCTAACACCTTGCCAGAGTGTCGATCCTATCTAGATGATCTTTTATTTGTTGATTCACAACAACACATGGATTTTGCTACTACCAGCCGGACCGAAGCCCAACCGCAAGGATTGGTCATCAATCCTTATCTGACAAATCTTCCACCAAATTGGTGACCACAAACCACCACGTGAACTCCTGAGGCAGACCTCTCCAATATCCAGCCGCAGTAAACTGCGGGGCTTGTACTGGATCCCGTGGTACCAGTTCTGACTACTAGTGTAATCTCAAAAGCCAAACCAGATTAGGTTCTATAAACTTTCTATCGACTTCGGTTTCTTTTTTACCCAAACCAGGTGCCGCCTCACCTATTGATTCTTACCCAGGCTCGTAGGCGGATAATGCTGAGATCAGAAGAATTCAACACAATATTTCATGGCTCAGCGCGGGCTGGAACTCAGGAACCTCCGCTTCATAGTCCCGTGTTCTACTAGTTCAGCCACCAGCACCCACATTACGAGTATATGCAAAAATAGTGAAAACATTTAACAAATTGTTTTACTTAAGCCTACATTCCTTAAAAATAACCCTACCCCCCTCCTCCCCCCAATTGGCCGCTAAATGACCCTATAAAAAAAATTAAATAAATTTTAATATTGTATTCTGATATTTTTAAGCTTAAGGTCTCTTTATTTTAGTTTAATTTTTAATTTCAATATTTCGTCACTCCTTTCTGTGACTTCTTCAGGAAATTAATTATTTTATTTTATTTTTTTTTTAATTTCCTGAAGAAGTCACAGAAAGGAGTGACGAAATATTGAAATTAAAAATTAAACTAAAATAAAGAGACCTTAAGCTTAAAAATATCAGAATACAATAATAATTAAAAAGAGGTCAAGAAACCAGAAGAATTTAAATAAATTTTACATTTCATTATTCCGAACATATTTTTTTGGAGTTTTAAGGCAAAGTATAATATCCTTGATCAGTGATGGAGTCTGAGACGATCTAGCAATGTCCATACGTTTGTCTGTGAAAAACATGATATTGTCTATTTTTGAGCCCCGCCCCCTTTAGTGGCCATTTACGTACGTTATTATATGCAAAAATAGTGTAAATATTGAACAATTTTTATCCCTTAAGCCTATAAGAAGCTGAAATATTCTCTGATCTTGCAGAGGCAAAATGTCTCCCCATGGCCTTTCCCAAAATCACTCTTTCAAAATAGACATTTAAAATTGGATACAGAGATGTCTTAAAGCAACTCTGTACCACCAAGTTAAACATTTTAAATTTACTTACTAAATATTTGGAGGGTATTTAAGATTCGACCCGGTCGAATATAACATTTTTACTTGTTTGACCTCTTTTTACATATTATTATTCTCAAATAAAATAAAATTATTAACTTCCTGAAAAAGTCACACAAACGAGTGATAAATTATTGAAATAAAATATATTTTAACATATAAAAATAAAGAGACCTGAAGCTTAAAAATATTAGAAAATAATGGTAAGTATTACCGTTGTTTGGGTAAAAGGTATTGGAATCACTGAAAAAGTCAGTGTCGTAAAAATGCGAGATAGGGCCTTTCTACTCGTGATCATCGATATGCTCTTATGTAATCTAAACTGCTCCAGTAATCTAGTCCAAGCTACTGGTTCATACACTTTCCCCCATAAATAAGCACATATCGTGTAAATTTTGACAATCTAATTAAGAGAGGAGTTACAGCGTGTAATTTCTGATGCAGTTGCGACCTTAAGTGTGTGTTCCTGAATGATATATGTGCGTACGTTTTATATAACATACGAGTTGTGCTATTTAGTATAACCAATATTTTGTGGCAGCTTTTAATAAGAATTCATATATTGTTGTTATATAATTTATTAATTGTTCTTTCATTTTAAAGAAGCCGCACTATCCCATTAAAATTTTCCAAAAATTTCATGTTAAATGTCACGTTATTACTTTTTATTGTTGCTCTTATTAACTCGCATACATGTACGTGTTATGGATTTTAAAAATAAATGCATATTAACAATATGCGAGAACAAATTGGTTAAGCATTTTTTAACCAAACAACACAATTAGGCCTTAATCGATGTACAAATACTTTACGACCGCGAAATATATATTGTATTTGTATTGCTTATACATACTTATATATAAATGAAAACAAAAAAAGAATACTAACAAGATCTGCCTGCGAAAATAATTTACAAATTATGTTTACCAATTTTTCCTTTGACTTTTTATGCTCAAACTTCACATGCAGCAAAAACGATGTGGGTGAAAATTTGTCACATTAATTTTAAAGTTTATGATCTCAAACGGACAGGCTTGACATGCTGTTGTTCTCTTTCATTTCTTACTTGCGTACTTTTATTAAGGAAACGAGGGAAGATATCTAAACTGCGCATGTGTGCAGCATTTGCATTGACTATAAAAGAATATTCGATAAAAATCTCAGTTTGCTGTTTGTTTTAAACAGAATCCAGTACGGTCATATGACAAGGCCTCAGGAATATTATGGGCATTTTTGAAAAATTTAAGAAAAATTGATATACGAGATACTGTCAATAAAAATCAGCATCATATTCAACTAAGCCATCTAATAAGTGGTGAGAAACACAATACACATGAGCACTGATGATGGAAGTGTTGCGGCTTTCGAAAACAGCTGTTCTGCTCTGCTGTGTAAGTTGAATAACTTAAAACTGCTGCAGTCTTTCCTTTGTGCCTTGGAATATTTATCATGTCTCTCTGAGATTTAAAACAAATTTCGAACAATTAGCCTATAAATCTTAATTCAATTAAATTTTTATTTGAGTTTCTTAGAAAATGTATGTTTCAAATAATTTTTCTCACTATTAATACTATTATTAATTTCTTTTTTTACTTATACGATATTCACACAAGCATTTTCAATTGAGTCATTATTCACTTAGGGCCATTATTACAACTTAACGATAAAGTTCCCAATAGTTAACCTTAACATTAGCTAACGTGAACGATAAAGTGACCTTTAAAGTTTTTCCATTATTACAACTGTCAGATAAAATAAAATATCTAATTTATATATTGTGGCAACATTGCGGTGACTACTATTAGTGATTTTAAAAAAGCGTAGTGGCAACGATTTACTTTTGTTTATTTCTTAAATTGAAAACGTTATTATCTTTTCTGTGTGTTAAATTATTTTGTTACTTGCGTTGAGTGCTTTTGTTATTTGCATAAACTGTGTTATTGAAAATAATGTCGAAGCTAAATATTTTGACAATAAACTGTCATTGAAGTTACCATATCTTCAGCAAAAAACATTGCAGCTTCAAATTCTTATTATTCACTTATAAAGTTTCCATGAGGATGAAGTAGATATTAGCTTATTTGCCGCTTCTTATGTTAATATTAATTTGTAATAACCAACAACCATTTATCTATCAAATAACATCCTAAAAATAACTATTTGTAAGTTGTAATAATAGGCCTTAATTGATATAATTACTTCCTGTTCACATATACAAAACTTAGTTAATTCCATTAATGTATGACAATTAAAAGTAAACATTTGTAATCTTCATGAGGACCACAAGTTCATATCTGGCATTTTTTTTTTCATTTTCTAATTAATAATAAATTTAATGTCAATAACTAAACTTCAACGTGACATCTTTTACGGTTTTTTCACTTTTCCCACAATTTAGGTGCCAAGTCTCTGCTAACTTTGTTTAGTGGGTTTAGTTTTGCTCACTAACCACACTTTTTTGCAGTGCTGCATTTGAAATTTTACTCAATATTGTAACAATTTCAGATTTATTGAACAATAATTAAGTGAAATTTTCTATGGATAATTCAGGTATATAATGCTAAACATATATTGCGATAAGCTCAATTAAGGTATATGTCGGAGCACGGTATTATACCGATTTTAATTGTTTGTATAAAATATATTTTTTTCTAAATATTTTTTGTTGGCAATATTATATACCTGGAGAAAATATATAAATGAGTTTGTAATATTTTTTTTATATATAAAAATTAATCTTTATATTAAATAAATTAGAAGATATAAAATTAAAAAATTTGATTTTTACCGCACAAACTTTTCGAAATTAATTTGTATGGAAAAATAAAAATAGCTACCGCCGCGGCATGTAAGAGTATTTGGCCATTCCAGGCGGGCATTAAGCTTAAAATTAAGTTATTAAAAAATGTAAAAATTAACAATTTACATAAGAAAGTTCGACTAATAAAAAATTCATACATAATTTAAAACATTGCGGGGGCACGCGCACTTGTTCATTGTAAATTGACAACTAAATTCAATTTACTTGAACATAAATAACAAAGAAGCTTTACCTATCAGCAGCCGATGGCTCTGGAAAAAGCGAAAGAGATGCATGGAATATTGGGAATATTACAGCAGTATTCACAAAAAATAAAGTAGACTTGATCAACACTTTAAAATAAATTTTCTATGAAATTTTTACTTTAAAGCACACTTGAAGTACACATTAATTTTTGTGAATACAGCAGTTAATCGTCAGGATTGGGGAATTTCGTACTAACCAAAAAGGTAATAACTTAAAAATATGAATGTGATAACTACTCATATTCAATTTTCGTTAAAAATTGGTTAAATAGTTGATATTCCTACTAACTAGCACCAATTGCAAAAGTGGAAAAATGGAGCAAAGAACGCTGATGAGATGGCGTAGCGGCCTCGAAATCAGTACTGATCCGTTCTGCTGGTTTGATGATTATTGAAAAAATATTCTTAATATTCCAAACTTAATATAAAAAAAATAATAAATAGAATTTGAACAAATTCATTTATTAATAAATTAATAAAAAATCATTTGCAGTCATGCAGATTCGAACTTCAGCCCGTTGAAAAAATTAACAATTTACATAAGAAAGTTGGCCTAATAAAAAATTCATACATAATTTGAAATGTAAAAATTTAAGTACGCGGCTCGACAGACAATAAAATTCTGCATCGTATAGTGAAGGGTTTTGCTTGAGATTTGTCGTTTTGCGACACTGTTAAAGTCAGGAAAGTTGAATAAAATGCATGCGCTTTTAGTGAATTTTTACAATTTTTAGACATTTACAATTTACATTTTTTTGTGGCTAAACGAATAAAGATTTTATATTAATTTTTTTTTCTGCGAAAGGCTATATTATCAGCTGCTGATATTAATTTTTAAAAAATTTATTTAAAATTTTTATTATATGAAAATTTGCTCGAAATTAACAAAAATAATTTTTTTGTTAATTTTTTTGTAAAAAAAATATCAAAAGTTTTTTGAAAGCGAGTTCAATCGAGTTCGTAAAAATGTTATAGTTCACTATAAAATATGAAATCTCTACTTTTAGACAGGAAAAAAATCTTGCGCATTTTGCGCCATTTTTTTGAGATTTTTTGAAAATTTCACCTTTTTCCAGTTTTTGATCATCTTGCATAGGGAAATATGAGTAAGAAACCGTTGAGTCAGTCATAAAATGTTTGTAGTAAGAATTTTTAACGAACATTTTTATATTGCTATATTAAATTGAATTAAGATTCTATAGGCTAATTGTTCGAAATTTTAATTTAAATCTCAGAAAGACAAATATTCCAAGGCACAAAGGCAAGTCATCGTCAGTTTTTCTTATTCAACTTAAACAGCAGAGCAGAACAGCTGTTTTCGAAAGACGCAACCCTTTCATCATCAGTGCTCATGTGCATTGTGTTTTTCACCACTTATTTGGTGGCTTAGTTGAATGTGATAACAGTTCCTATTTACACAAATTTTATTGTGAAAAAAGATACGAGAACTGTATCAACCTGATGTTATTGTTATAACACCCGTGTTACCGTTTGATTATTTTTCTTCATTTTAATACCCGTGTTACCGTTTGATTATTTTTCTTCATGAGCACTGATGATGAAGGTGTTGCGGCTTTCGAAAACAGCTGTTCTGCTCTGCCGTGTAAGTTGAATAAAACTGATGTTGACTTTCCTTTGTGCCTTGCAATATTTATCATGTCTTTCTGAGATTTAAATTAAAATTTCGAACAATTAGCCTATAGAATCTTAATTCAATTTAATATAATAAAATGTTTTAGTTTTTAATTTTTTAATAGTTTTTCCCATTCCTTTTAATATTTACATTATTCTTGCAAAATAAAAGCGAAAACATGCCATTTTACGATCACCTGGTTTCTGAGCTTTCACCGACGTTAACAGTTTAGTTTTCTAAACAAAAATACGGTAAAACAAAATTTCATTTTTCAGAGGTAGGATTAGTTCTTCTAAGGGGAACTTTTTTCCCCTTGGTCCGATTTTTTCTATTTTCCAGCTTAAATACATATTTCCCAAGTTTTGTCAATGTAGGGGCACCCAATATTTTTTAGAAGCAATATACAAACAAAACAAAAATATCAATGTCCGGCTAGATTAGCAAAATACCCCCATGTGCGCCGTTAATATGACCTGAAAACATGTTGGGATGGTGGCAAGAGGAACAAGAACGTTTTATTCGACCAGGTGGAATATTATTTAGTAAACAAAAAATGTTATGAAATTTTTATTTGACACATTGTTGTCACCATACCATTATATATAAATGAAATTTATTTGTTTTAACTTTTCAAATCTGTGGTTAAAGTCTACTGGTGATTTGGTAAAGCACCAATGAAATGCATATAGACATTGCTTAACCACCAACAAATAAATTTCATTTATATTTAATTATAATTAAAAATAATTATTTTTCCAATTTTCTTAGAAAAATAGAATATGAGAACTTCTTATTTGCATTTTTTTAAGTTAACTCGTAGATATTAAACCCCTTATTCATAAAAATTATGAGAGGCTTATAAGAGTGTAATAGAGCAAATTTCATATGAAATTTTGTTTTATTACGCTGTTATTAGACTCTTTTAATTTTTATGAATAGGGGGGTAAGTCAATAAGCTTCCATAACCTACTCAAGTAAATAAAATATTTAACAATAGCAGTCGTAAATGAAATAGAGGCCCCCCAATCTTTAAAATAGACTTCCTATTTATTAAATCTATTTATTTCTGAATTGATCCAAATGTTGCTGCACAGGAAGCCAAATATCAGCAGCATTTTAAAACTTAATAAGCAGCAAAGCGGTTAAGTATTTTTGCTGGCGAAACGGATGCTCATGTTCTGCCAGTCGACATATCGATTGGAGATCAACACAAGATGTTAATATACATATAAAAGAAATCAACCTCGGTAAGAAAACTAAAAATCCTTCTATTGACAACATTTGCTAAACATAAATAACTCACCAAAGCAAAATATAAAAGCAACAACAACAACACAAATGCAATGAAAAGAAATCTGTACAATTCGGCGTCTGTGAATGATTTTACAACAGTTTTTCGAAGTTTCGAAGTGTCCCCAATACTGCTGCCGAAAAATGACAACTTCGTTCGGTTGCCTTCTTAATAGCGTTGTAAAGGGTCAGCAGCAGTAAAGCTAAAGAAAAAAGGCAAAAGCAACTGAAAATACAAAATTGGCAAAATACAATGAATTAACTTGAACAATTTCAGGTGATCAATACATTTACCACTTGAATACAAAAGATCTTCATCAGACTTATTTGTGCTGTTATTCATGTTATAATCATGTTTTTATATTTGTTGTATTTGTTTTATTACTGAAATGAAACAGTATCGTTATATCGATTTCAAAGCTTCCGTCGTTAAAAAAATGCAAAAGAAAAAAAATATATATATATACAAGAAACATATGATAAATATTGCTTTTTGTTGTTGACTTTCCATAAAAATCATGAACTCATTTTGCATACGATCAGCAGAGGACAAACCAAAAACAACAACAACATCCTTCTAAAGCCATTTCAATTGATGTTGACGATATTGTTTAGTGGCGGTGCTGGTGTTGGCGATTGCAGTCTGTTTGTTGCTGTTGTTGTTATTGTTGCACCAGCAGCAAACAAATATATTAAATTGGTTCACAATAATCTTGTAAACGATTTATGCTTTTGTTCATGTTTGTTTCTTAATCTGCATACGTGCAACCAACCGGCCAACGGTCTGGCCAGTAAACGGACATGCAACACAATGTGAAAATATAATAATAAAGCAACCAAACAAATGGACAAAAGTGATTTGTTTTACAAGCCAAGTACTTACTTAAGTATTGTAAATATGCGCTGATTTGAATTTAACCGTTAAAAGTTAAACTGATTTTTTTTTGGCACAAGAGTTAATCATTGCAGGAAGTCAATAGCCCTTATTCTGTAACTATTTGTCGCCGTCAACGTCAAGACAATATCAAAAATGGCATGTTTAGATAGTCGTTGTGGTGAACAATTGAATTCTGCTGATGACCTCAGACTATTCTCTAAGGGCTATAAATTAGCAAAATGCTATCAAAGGCAGACATTGATGAATAAACAGTGTAAATAATTGTCGTTGACGTCGACAAATAATTACAGAATAATGGAACTGAGATCCCGGTTTTTTGTGTATGACACTCTATCAGACACTACCCGGCTTAGAGGTATCGACTGGAAGAAATTGCAGAGGTAAGTCAGTGGGACATAGTTTCTATAAATTTGCGGTTTTTGCCGTCTGCTACTTGAGAGCACACAACTGGCCTTTAGCGGCTTCGGTGTATGTCCAGCCCATGAGTGTAATGGCTCCCTTATTCTACCTAACCTCACTTAAAATACATTTCAAGTTCGAAAAAAAATTTTATGAATATAACAAATTATCGTCAATTGGTTCTAGTTCATGGTACAGCTATTGTCCTATTGTACCTTTTTGCGCCTTAATATCCTGTTGATTCTTAAAAAACATTTGAAATGACGTTTGCGGGTTAAAGTTGTTATTGTTATTGTTGCTGCTGTTGTTGTACTTCTTATCGTGTTGTCTTGTTATAGTTTTATTTTATTTTTAATTTTGCAGCATTTGTTACGATTCATGTTGTTTAAACAGAAAGTTATTGGTATTCGATTGATTAAGTGCTGTGAAAATGTTGTTACAACATGTTACCAAAACAGCAACATATTAACAACGAAATACATTTTGTAGATTTAGATACATTCATGCATTTCGTTTATGCACCTTCCGTTATTTATTTATTGTAAAGTTTTTTCCTTCTTTTTTTTTTTTTTTTGGTTTCTTAAGAAGATAAATTTATTTTGTTAAAATTGTTGAATAATTGTTTAAAGTGTACAATAAGTGTTTTGTTTTTGCCGTGTGTGAGAAAAAATTGACTTAATAAATTCAGACAGCGATTTGCCGGGGCTGTAGTATTAAACTAGTTTGTAAAGGACGTGTGGACAGTGAAATTTGTGATGAAGGAAGAATGCAATTGATAGTTTTTAAATCTATTCAACTATAGTGGGGGGTTTGTTTCGGAAAATTAATTTCTTAAAGCAGTGTTTCTATGTAGGGACGTCAAAAGGCCATTCTGTTTAAAAACCAAGTTAAATTTCGCAAATTTTGTGGGTGCTGTTGGTTGAAGTAGTAGAACACGAGACTATGAAGCGGAGGGTCGTGAGTTCGAGCCCGCGCTGAGTCATCAAATATTGTGTTGAATTCTTCTGAACAGCATTAGTGCGTGGTTGTGTTAGTTGTTGCCAGCCTGTTTCAATGATGAAGGCATAGTCACTGGTCACTGAACGTAATTGGCAGAGACTGACACGATCATGTACTAAAAGCAGAGTAACAGCAACCACCTTCGTCGGCCCTGTAGCAAAAATTAGCCGGCGAAGTAAAAGGTTGAAATAGCTACAAAAACAACTGTCTATATTCTCATCTTTCCTAATCTGTCCTCAATACTATCCCCTCGTTTTCAGTTCCGGCGCAATGCATTGCATATATAGGGGTCATCCCCTGAGTGCTGGTCCAAGATAAAAAAAAACTATATATACGGGGTTAGCCTTTTTCTTTTGGGCATTTTGTGAGAGTCATAACAGTTAGAAGTGTTTTGCGTGTTCGTCGGCTTTCTGCTGTTGAAAAACTGGATTAGAGAATTTGTATAGAATGTTATGTAGGAAGTAATAATTAAATAAGAAATGGCACAAACTTTTTGAAAATACCTGCAAGATGTAAATTACTACGCTCGTCCTAGACACCTCAGCACATCAACAACGGACGAAAATGTTGAGAAAACATTTTGGCGTCGATTAATAACCGTTGATGAAACGTGGGTCCACCACTACACACCTGAAACCAAAAATCAATCGAAACAATGGGTGGAAGCTGGTGGAAGTGCTCCGAAGAAGGCGAAGACAATGAAATCGGCTGACAAGGTTATGATGGCCACTGTATTTTGGGATGCACACGGAATATTGCTCATCGATTATCTTGAAAAAGGATCCATAATCACAGGAAAGTATTATCGAGAATTATTGGATCAATTGATTCATGCAATCAAGAAAAAACGACCACATTTAAAGAAGAAAAAAGTGATCTTTCTTCAAGACAACGCACCGGTTCACACAGCATTAGAAACGATGCTAAAGTTCCGTGAAATACACTTCGAATTGGTTGCTCATCCACCTTATAGTCCAGATTTAGCTGCTAGTGAGTTTTTCCTGTTTTTAAACTTGAAAAAATGGCTCGCAGGAAAAAGATTCATCTCAAACGAAAAAGTGATTACCGAAACTAACGCGTACTTTGAGGGGTTCCCAAAATCGTATTATTCAGATGGTATAAAATAGTTGGAATATCGCCTTACTAAGTGTATTGAGCTAAAAGGAGACTATGTTGAGAAATAAATGGTTAAAAAAAAGAAATGTTTGTTTTCCTACTTAGGTAGCTTCAATATCAATCCGTCCATATATACCACGACCGATCAGCTGATGCGTATCAAAACAGAGAGTAAAAACTAACTCTGCCTTAAGGTACTCGTACGTAATATTATTGTTGCTTAAAAAATAGTTGCTCCTTAAGATGCTAAATTGCCATTTTCGCCCACCAATAACTTTATTGAAAAACACAAGACACTCATATATACATAAATATATTTTCATATCACGACTCATTTGCATAACATTTTGACGAAAAGGGCAACAAATGAGATTTAATGCTAAACAAATTCATCAATAATTTTTCATTGTCACATCGATGATGTATTGTGGTCAGCTATTATGTACATACAAGTTTAACAAATCATCTTTTTTTTCTTCGTCACTGCCATCCATGTATTACATCAAAGTGACATCACATCTCTCATCGGTTGTACGAGTAGTTTTGTTGGTTTTGGGGTGCGATCCGATTGATCCTTAAAACAAATACGTAACGCTGAAGAACATAGTTTGTCAACTCTTTTTCACATACATACAAATGAAGTTTATTCTGCTGATGAAGTTTTAATAAATTTTTCATACATAAATATTAAATGAAAAAGTTGAATGAACAGAACAACAGAACGAACGAATGTTAACGAAAAACAAACGATCTTGTAATCAGGACTTCCTTAATAAATCATAAATGGTGCTTGCAATTGTTGTTGCTGTTGTTGTTGGCTTTCTTGTTTGTGATATTCTTTATATTTGGAAAATAAATGAAATATAAACAATATATTAAAAAAATGTTTGGTAACCCCAAAACTAAATAGGTATGAGATTTTGAAGTGACTAATACAGACAGGTAAGGGCGCTACAGCCGAGGTAATCAAATTTCTGAAAACGGTTTTTATATAATTTTTGTTCAAATTTTTAATTATTATATTAAATTCTTGTTATTTCCATGCTTCGTAAAAAATTATTTCAAAATATCCCTGCATGTAGTGCTATTGCTTATACCCTCTGCCAAGTGTTGTTGGTGTAGGGTGCAAAAAAAAAAAAGAAGAAATTACTACAACGACAAAGCGGAGCTAATATGTATACTAAGTGAATTTATATATTTTTTTCACGTCTGCCCTTCGCCTGAGCTTGTCTGTCCGCCCATAACACAGTCAGTACGTAAGTGAAGGTTTTGTTTTATTTTTCATAAATACTATTAAAACTTGTTGTCTGTCTGTCGGTCCATCCATCCGTCCATTCATCCATCCATAATTCTGCATATATTTTTGACTTGCAGTACGGTTTTCATTGGTACATTGACCAGCTCGCACGCTTTCTGTGTGTGAAAGCATGAAGATGAAGAAGAACATGACAAACGTATTATTAAATTCACACAAAAAGCGTTCGTTTTTGCACCGTTTGCTGTCGCATTGTGTTGTCGCCTGTTTCGTAACCAAAGCAACAAATGGACAGCGTAAAGCATACAATCGTTTAATGTATGAAATGTTGGTTGTTTAATGTTTAATATTTTTTTTTATATTTATTTTTTGTTTTAGTTTTACCAAAAACTATATGATCTGTCCATCCGTTGCTTTCGAGCTGCTTGCTGGCGTTCTTTTTTTTTGTCATTGCATGTTTTGCTCCAAAAAGCCACAGAACTTTAGAACTTTTGAGTTGCTTTAGAAAGGTGGTAATACTTAGAGAATATTCAGCATTTAAAGTTCGTTACTAAATTTGTAACATCCCTAGTTCATTGCATATTTTACACACCAAGTGCATAGTAAAATTCCAAAAACAACACTGTTAAATTCAATGAAGTTGTATAGAAATCTCTCGTCTTAAATAATCTACAGAATTTGAGCCTAAAGTGAAGTTTTCTTCTATCAAATATTTGACGAAATAAGCGTAACCACTAGATATTTTTGACAAACGTTTTTTTTTAAACTTCGTGTATGACAGAAAAATAAAACCACAAACGGCAGCACTGATTGTGTATTGACATTTTTATCAAACACACACATCCTCTTTTTAAAAATATTTTTCTAAAATTATAAAAAATTAATTTTTAGAAAATTTGTTTAAAATTCAGAAAGAAATCTTTGTCATGTTCCAAGGCATAACAGAAAGTCAACATCAGTTTTTAATTCCTCTACTAACGCACAACAGCTGTTTTTGACAGCCGCTACATATTCAGCTTCAGTACTCATTTGCACAACGTGGAAAAATTTGAGGTGAGGAAGTAAATTGGCTGTTAAATAATAAAATATAAAGAATTTAACTGTCATCTTTTGACATTTATTTAGTAAGAAGTACTATTACAAAAAAAAAAAATATATATATATATATATGTATATATATATATATATATATATATATATATATATATATATATATATATATATATATATATATAATTGGAAACATTTACTGTTTGAAAAACTGAACAAATACAACACATTTTTCAACCGAATCACATTAACTGCCTGTTCGCCGATGTCGAAAGCTATAGTTCGATCGAAGAAATAAAATTTAAAACAAAAACAAATTTGGAAATTTGGCCCAGTTTTTATTAGGCGGTCATGTAAAGCAGTACAATTATCGCATATGGGGCTCACAAATTCTACAAATTGTCTTCGAAAAACAATCACCTCTTTCATGAATAATTTTTCCCTCGAAATTTTTCCATTTTCCCTAAAATTGCAATCATAAAAAAATTCCCCGTGAATGATTTCACGCTAAAATTATATTCCCCTGATCGTGAATGATTTTTTCCCGGGAGTTTTTTCACTTTTCCCTTTAATTTATTCACTTAGTTTTTGGTGGGGAATAGAGTAGAATATGTAAGTATTTTCTATTATAATTCGAATATTAGAGTTTGCAAATTTTATTTTTGTGGCAAGACCCTTTAATAAACAAAAACTTACATATTTTGCAACAAATCAATTGCCTGCGTCTTTGTAAAACTTGTTGCTCCAATTCTAAAGATTAAGAATATTTTTAATTTGATTTGTCTGGTTTTCAAAATGTATCCAAATTATTTCACTACAAAATATTTAGTCATACTACTTTTAATTTTTTTTTAAATTATTGCATAAACTTAAATGTTTCAACTTAAATTCTTTGATTTTTCATGTTGTTTTTGGCTTCTTCTCTTTTTTTTTGCATTCACTGAGAACTGATAGCGGAAATACTTTCTCACGGGAGATTCACCATACCATTTTTTTCTTTGAGTGGAATAAAAATTTCACGTGAACAAAAATTCTCTTTGTTGTTCACGATGGGGGTGAATTACATTCAAAGAAAGTGACCCTATGATGCGATTTGTGGTGAGGTGGCATCATCGGCCCGTATTTTTCTGAAAATGAGCAAACAAACACCGTCACCGTGAGTTCTCTGCACTACCCAACCATAATAACCGACATTTTTGTGGCCACAGTAGGCTAATGTTGACATCAGGGACCTTTGGTTTCAGCAAGACGTCGCCACAGGCCATATAGCCGACCAAACAATTCAGTTATTGCATGATATATTTCCCGGTCGCCTAATTTTTCAATTTGGTGATGTCAATTGGCACTCTCGCATTTGTGACTTAACGCCGCAGGATTATTTTCTCTACGGCCATTTGAAATACCGGGTTTACATGAACAAACCACAAATAACTGACACTCTGAAAGATGGAATTCTGCGCTGCAGTGGCGAAATTAACCCATTTCGTCCCAGTGTTCGATTTTTATAACAGTAAATTTCAAGCATTTAAATTTTTTTCTCTGTTTAGGAAAGACTAAAGATATGTTCCTTTTTAATGAAAATTTTTAAAAAAATTTTTACTGAAAATTTTTAAAAAAATTTTTAATGAAAATTTTAAAAAAAATTTTTAATGAAAATTTAAAAAAAAATTCTAATGAAATTTTTAAAAAAATTTTTAATGAAAATTTTTAATGAAAATTTTTAAAAAAATTTTTAATGAAAATTTTTATGGAAAATATTTACAAAAATTTTTATGAAAATTTTTAATGAAAATTTTTATGAAAATTTTTAATGAAAATTGGTAAGAACATTTTTAATGAAAATTGGTAAAAAAAATTTTAATGACAATTTTTAAAAAAATTCGGACATCTGATTCGTATTTTCTGGCATCAATTTACCATTTAACAACGAAGTTTTATAAACTTATTCGAAAAAAATCTCTGGGACGATATGGGTTACCGGAGCTTTTTTGCAAAATGTGGTTACAACATTTTGTAGAAAGAGTGGACATCTGCCGACGCACAGTAAACTGTCTAGTGGAAAACAAAATAAATTACTTTCGAATTTATCAATAAAATACACATGGGCTGAGACTCCCACAATTCCAGAGGTGGTTGTTCGGTTTTTCATGTGCGTTACACCTATAAAAAGTTACACGGCTTTAAAGTCTAATTATTTTGATAATGTTTTCATAATTTTTAAGTAACAAAAAATGTGTTTGAAAAATTAAATATCAAAAATTAATTTTTCAATATAAATACATGGAATTATATTTGTTTTATTCAGAAATGTAACAGAAACAATGAAAAACTCCTAAAATTCAAATACATATAGCAACACTGTGAAAAAACTTGTGAAACTTTTAGCTAAAATATGCATTTAAAAAAAAATAGTCAGCTTCGATGGACCCCAAAAAAATAGGCACATCAGAAAAAGTAGTTTTGTACTTTTATGTAATTACGGATATGGGAGAATTTTTGGTATTTAATTATCTCCGCACCGGAAAAATAAAAGGATTTCTAAAAATGGTAATTCATTTTTGAAAATAGTAGGCCAAGAGAGATATGTGTCAAAAATTTCATTAAGCTACCATAACTCCTTCGATTCTTTTCCAGTTTTACTATGGGGACCTTTCACTGTGCAACGTGCTAAAAGTGGACAGTTGGTGTTTTCAAGCCAAGTTACTTCCTAACCTCAAATATGGCCACTCCCTAATTTTTGTTTTTCTTCACTTGTTAGGTGGCTTAATTTAGGAGTAACAGTTCTCGTATGTAATTTTCTAATAAAATTTTTATAAATAAAAACTGTTATCGTATTCAACTAAACCACCGAATAAATGGTGACAAACAAAATTACGGCTTTCGAAAACAGCTGTTCTGCTGTGTAAGTTGTATAATTAAAACCTGATGCTGATTTTCTTTTATGCCTCGAAATATTTATCATGTCTTTCTGAATTTAAAAATATTTTCGAACAATTAGCCTATCAATCTTAATTGAGTATAAAAAGTTAGACGAAGAATATTGCTTGCGCTTATTTCGTCAAATATTTTAAAGATATAAACGTGGCTTCATAATTGTTATAAATAAATTCCAAGATAGATTAGATTATTTCATTTAATTCAATTATTTAAAAAGACCAAATTCTTAAGAATTCACTCTTAAGGTGCGTTCACACTTATCAAATATTAGCCTTGAAAAGCCTAATGACAAATATTTTTCTTCAGATACGTGTTTATTTAGTAAAACAATTTCATACAAAACTAATAGACAGTGTCATGAATCCAATATGATTCGAGACTATTTCACTTAATAAATACATTTTTAAATTAAAAGGTTTTTTATTAGTGTTTAGTGGTTACGCTTTTTTGGGCAAATATTTGATAAGTGTGAACGTACCTTTAGATAAATCACGAAGCCTTTATATTTTTATTATCAAATTTCAGCACATTTGGGACAACCTTGTAAATAGCTCAACAAAGTTTCGTTGCATTAGCCCCTTTCATCAAAAATTCTTACGTGTTATACTTTGCAAGTACAACACGTACGTACGACTAAAATACTTAAAGGCATCAATGATTTCATTGCACCGGCAGCAATGAATTGCATTGAAACGAACAGATTTTGTTTGATGTGGTGCTAAAGTACTCACCATGTAAACTGTCATGTTAAAGTGTCTCAGTCCTGGCAGTGATTTTTGTGGTTCAATATTTTTATTTCCTTAGTTGAGAATTGAATTGAAATAAAAACGCATACAAGTCAAATTTTAAAATAAATATTCAATTTGACCACAATGAAAAGAAGCTTTTAGAGAGAGAGAGAAAAAAAAAGCAATGAAAACGAAAACATTATTTTCGTTTTATCAATATATGCATTTTATTTGTTGTAACAGAAAAAAAGAGCAATTCAAAGTGCTACAAAACTTTGCACAAACAGGCCAAAGTGCTTGATGCAATTTACATAAAAAGGAAATCATAATTTGAAAAATCAAAAAGAATAAATAAAATAAAAAATTAATAACATATTGAAAGGTAATGCAAAAAATTTATTTTCTGTCGCTATTGTGGGGGGAAGAAATTTTTTTTTTGTAGTAGGATCAGCTCTCAGGGGATGACTCCTACATATGCAGTGCACTGCTCCGGAAGTAGGAAGTATTGTGAGGACAGATATCGAAATATGAGAAGATAGAAAATTTTTGTAGCTCTTTTAATGTTGATATAGACAGCTAACAACGTTCTTGGAAACACCCCAAGAGGCTAAGATGAAAGTCGAACCGGCTGATACTTTTGTTCTAACATTAGAAAATACATTAGCACCTTTTATCATGATTTACGAAATAAAATAATAGGTTTATAAAAACACTAATTATAAATTAACTATTTTGGAACTGACTACAAATTGGTTTTAATCTAATGCAGATATCAGCCAAGCAAAAAAAAAACCTAAATATTTTGAATTTGACTTTTATTTTAAGTCATGAAATGTGCTTGAATTTTTACCGGGTGGCGCAAAAGTAATCCTCCTATCAGCTATATGCTATAAATTTTGCGACAAATGACAATCAACTGTGGCGGCGGCCATTTACATGACATCATATTCTCGACTTGATGTAAAAAAATTAAAAGACCAAATAAAAATAATCCACAAGAAGAATCAAAGTTTTTAATTTTTTTTTAAGTACAGCCAAAAAACATCGGAAGGTTATTTTTGCGCCATTTTCTGATAGGAGGATTACTTTTGCGCCACCCTGTATTTAAAATCAGTATCATCGTTGTAAAAAGATATCTCTTTTATTATTTTTTAATAAAAAAATTGATTGAAACTTAACTATTTATAAATGAATTAATAAAAAAGTGTTTTAAATAGTTTAAATTAAACTGACTACAAATTGGTTGAAAAATAAGTAATTAGTAATCAATTAAAAAGTCATGCAGAGATGGCCAATTGACTATCGCCCATGACATGCATGTGTTAATATAATGAGTCGTTTGTTTATATTGCGTCTAAAAAGTTATTGAGTGCCCCTACATTGATGAAACTTGGCAGAAATATGTAATATGGTCATAGACTATTTAAGCTGGAAAAAAGTACAAAACGGACTAAGGGGTAAGAAGTTCTCCTTAGAAGAACTAATACTACCTCTAAAAAATAAAAGTTTGTTTTAAGTTTTCCGCTACTTTTGTTTAGAAAACGGAACTGTTAACGTCGGCGAAACTTCAGAAAGCTAAACCTGGACCCAGGAGATCGTAAAATCAACTTTTTTCGCTGCCCCCTTTTGTGGGCGGTGACATTTTATATTATTTGCAAAAATAATGTAAATATTAAAAGTAATGAATTACTTACGCGTTCTTACGCGGTAAGAATGGCCAAATACCCTATGTACGTCGGCCCTGTAGCGAAAATTCGTTGGCAGTAGCGATAAATTCTATATATTTTCATCTGTCTTCATCAGGCTCTTCAGTAAAAACAAATAAGTTCTTTTTTATGCCTTTTCACTGAATCCGAAGTCATATTCATGATGTTGAGTAAATCTGATTTTTCTATGTCAGTTTTAATTAGTGCCAGAGAACTAATTTTTCCTTACTTTTATGGAGTTAGGTTGTTTTCACCAAGAGCAGTTAAAAAGTAAAAAAAGTGGGAAAAAAGGTTGCAATAATAATAATAATAATAATAACAATAATATTGAAAAAATTTTAATTATTTATCTTAGGGTAAAAGTGACCCAATTTAATTAGTTGCCTAGCACCTTAGGAAATGTTTAGCGGATGAATTTAATGTAATTTTCACAAAAGTGGCCCGAAAACGACATGTGCTTACATCGATTATTCAAAGGTCTGCATATGCGTTTATTTCTAAACTAAAGATCTAACAAGAATGTGGCTGTGAATTACTTTTTCTTAAGAAGACATTGTATTAAGTAAAATTATAGTCACTGTCTTTTCACAACTTCAAATTCCCTAATAGAATTCCTGAAACTCAATAATTACATCATTTACAGACGAGTACAATCAAGCCGATTTCAATGCAAGCACTTTCTTGAAAACCATAAAATTGTCACCAAAATGTCCTGCAAAATCTACGATAAGGAGTGAGAAATTGTGTTGTACATTTCTAACAGAAAGGAATCAAAAGTTGAGGCCAACAATTAAAAACAAAAGGCGTTAACGGTCTAAATTCAATAAGTCCAGCCAAAAGTAATTGAGAACTCTAAACAAGAACGAAAAGGTTTGCTTAGTGTCAACACCTTCCTGTTGCCTCATCCCTGTGCACTTGTTACAGATAACAACAAGTGCAATACAAACAACTCGAACTCAAACTAATAGTCGTACGTAACAACTTTTTATTGAGGTTTTAATTATTGTATTTCAGTTCTTGTTATTTTCTAAAGCAGCCATTTCAGTGTGTTTCTGACCTGAAAAATTAAGGGCGAAGAAAAAAAAGAACAACTGAAATTTTATTTTACAGCGTATTTATTGTGAGCACATCCTTTGTTTATTTAATATCATTTTCCCTATTCAATTTATTTTAGTCCCTTACAATCGCTTCTCTCTGCTTACTCAGATACTCGTAGAGGTAAAGTCCTGGTTTTTCTGTTGCAAGTTGCAGGTGTAATCTTAAGGATTTTATTTCCTTCACAGAAGAGCACAAACAGACAAACAGACGTACACTTGTGCTTATTATCAATTGTATTGGTCAGGTTTGTATATGTATTTAAGGATTTTTGCGTAATTTTGTGGCATTAGTTTCTTTGTTTCATTTTGTTGCAAACACACACACACACACACCAGTGCATATTTGTTTCGCGCTTCATGCCTGTGCTGTGGCCTCACGCACAGCAGGTGCAGGTTAGTCCACGTTTTCAATTGAATCGATGGATTTCAAATGCAAAAAAAAAAACACATTTCCAAGTCAAACATTAACGCTTTAATACTCTACTATTAGTGAGTTTGTTTAATATATTTTTTTCTTGTCTCCTCTCTTTTCAAAGTTGCTATCAATTTGATTATCCTTTTTCTCTGCAGCACTTGTTCAGCTTGATTTATGTAATTTCATGTGTCAATATTAGATTATATAAGCTTTTGTTGTTCCTTCTAATTGCATGGTTTTGCGGGCAGCAGAGAAGCCAGCAAAAGATTTGATAACGACTGATTGGCAGGTTTATATGAAAAGCAGGAAACTCACAGCTTTTAGGGGTTTGTTGAACTTCGAAATGAAGACATAAATATAACATCACAATAATAATCTCTAATATTTTGAAGCTTAAGGTTTCTTTATTTTGATATTAAAATATTATTTGTTTTTCAATATTTCGTCATTCCTTTCTATGACTTCTTCAGAGAATTAATTATTTTCATAATATTGTTGCATAAAATGTTGTTTCAAATCAATTAAAATATTTAATTGAAAAAAAATTTCTTACTACATACAAATTTAAGCTTGAGCTACCAATAATAAAAAAATTGGAAAAACGTTCACATGTACTTAAGTATAAAATTCAAACCAAAAAAGTTTGACTTAGGAATGATGGAACAAAAAATTCAGATAAATGGGACATGAAGAAAAAATAATCAAAACGGTAACACGGGTATTATAACAATAACATGTTAACATCAGGTTGATACAGTTCTCGTATTCTTTTTCACAATAAAATTTGTGTAAATAGGAACTGTTATCACATTCAACTAAGCCACCTAATAAGTGGTGACAAACACAATACACATGAGCACTGATGATGAAAGGTTTGCGTCTTTCGAAAACAGCTGTTCTGCTCTGCTGTGTAAGTTGAATAAAACTGATGTTGACTTTCCTTTGTGCCTTGGAATATTTATCATGTCTTTCGAACAATTAGTTTATGAATCTTAATTCAATTTAATACAGCAATATAAATGTTCGTTAAAATTCTTACTACAAACTTTTTTTTTTTGAAAATGCTATAAAAAAACTACTGAATATTTTCTCAAATTTCTTTTGTTATTTGAAAGTACAATCCTTCCGGTTAATAAAGGAAAATAATTTCATTCAAATGGCTGCATGGCCTGATAACGATCGCCATTGACTGTAACGGCCACTCCTTGATCATTTTCGAAGAAATATGGCCCAATTATGCCTCTGGACCAAAATTCGCACCAAACAGTGACTCGTTTTGGGTGCGTCGGCTTTTCAATGTATGCGTGCGTGTTTTCTGTGCCCCAAATGCGACAATTTTGCTTGTTTACATACTCGCCAAGATCAAAATGAGCTTCATCTGAAAAGATATTTTTTTTGGCAAAATCGGCATCTTCTGTAACTCGATCGCAGGCCCACTTAGCGAAGCGAAAACGCATTGCATGGTCAACCATATTCGTTCAGCGGAAGGATAAAACTAATTATCTGTCAAATCAGACATGAGCTAAGTGTCACCATTCACGTAATAAGCACTAGTTGAAAAAAAAACGTTAGATTGCGGGCCCTATACGATAAATATTCCAAGGCACAAAGGAAATTTTAACTTATTCAACTTATACAGCAGAGCAGAATAGCTGTTTTCGAAAGCCAATACACTTTAATCATCTTTAATCAAAATGTGTATGTTGTTTAATAATGTTTTTGCTTAATTAAAAATATTATCTTCTTTGTTTTTTTTTTTTGGAAAGTATTTTCTTTTTTAATTCATAAGTAAATTAAATTATCTAGTACAATTTTCTTACAAAATAATTTAAGTTTCTGAAATGAATTAATTTGAAATATAATAACAAATTTGAAGCTACCACCCAGACTACAACACGAAGAAAATACATCCTTTAATATAAGAAAATAAAGAAATATAACCTTTAATTTATGCATCCTGAAAACCTGAAAAAAGACAACCCGTAAAAATAATAAAATATTATTTAATTTAAAGACACGAACCATACCAACAACATTTTGGCTGAAAAACACAATATTTCCAATATCACTTTTCTCAAATAAACACACAATCAATACACTCGTATAACTTAATCGGCTTAATTTAATTCAATTTCAAGACTAAAATAATATAAATAAATTTAGATGGACTAAATCATTATGGAGGAAATCTCGAAAGGGCAGCAGAAGCACTTAATATTATAATACAAGATGTTGCTGTTGGCATGTATGAATGAAAATCGTTGCACCGCAGCAAGACTGAGTGAATGAATGAAATAGTTAAGAAGTAAATCGGATCAAAATGTACAAGGCTAAAAAGCAACAAACAAAAGTACATAATCATATTGAATGAATTTAATTCAAAGTGACAATCATGTGCACTTAAATGCAGTAATTTTAGTGTTGGAAAATAAAAGCAAAATAAAATTAATCTGATCATTATGGTGCACTATAGTCTCTTCATTAAATTCAATAAAAGAATCAAAGAAAATCAATTCGCTTAGAAAGAATATATTAAAAAAAAAGAGAATGAAAGCAAGGACGCAGCACTTGTCCGCTAAGGATATGCACTCAAAATTTAACAACGCCTAGAATTTCATTTCTAACAGTGCGCGCCCTTGTTGTAAAGTGCCTTTAAACTACACTGTACCTGCTGCTAAAAGAATCATAAAATTCATGAGTGTTCGAACAGCCAAACTGTTGTTCGAACAGCATCATCATTAACAGCAGCAGCATTATGAAATTGTATAGAAAGGACGTGCCAGGATAATAGCTTAAATACACCGTGTCATATCGATCGCTGTTGTAACAATAACTATAAGCTGCTTACAAAACAGTTTTCCTTTGCACACAATTTTATATTAAAGGCGGCAGTTTCCTTTCTGAAAAACCAAAACAAAGACACTTTGTTTTTCGACACGTAGTATGTGAACGAACAGTTGTATGGTTTTATACAACAACTATTTCTTCAATTAATTCGTAGAAAAATGCTTTAATTTTAGCACTTACAAATACTTTCAATAATACTTCAGCCTAAAACAAGCCAGCCTACATTTGATTTCTTTTTAAATCTATACTTTTCTTTGTTGGCTTTTCTCCTTTTTGTATGGCTTTCAGTTGCACATCATTAAGATGGCAGTTGGTGCAACTTTCTCACATTAAGACCGCAGCAAACTTTCATTGATGAAAGTCATCTGGTTTGTTTATTTTGCTACACTTTGGATAAAGGGTGTACCTCGAGGTTGTTACTGGTAACCTTAATTTGATGATCGTGAATTCTTGTAGGCATGTGCCTTCAATATGTTTTACACTGGCAATTGAAATGTATCATTAAGAGCAATTTATGAAAGTTTAATTAAAATTGATTTTGCACAGTTTTATTGTGTACAGAATGAAAACAATACATTTCATGCGTTGGTAAGAGGGGCAGCGAAAATTTACTTGATGGAATTTTAAACCCAATTCTATTTTTATATTTGTTTAAACTTTTTATTTTTATATCCTCCAAAAAAAGAATTGGAGGATACATTCACTTTGTCATTCCGTGTGTAATGCAGCGAAATATCCATCTGAGACCCCCCCATAAATTATATATATTCTTGATCAGTGATGAAATCTAAGACGATCTGAACACGTCCGTCCGTCCGTCTATGGAAATCATGATTCAGTCCAAACGAAGAGCTAGATGCTTGGAACTTCGTGTATATATATCTTGAGGGTTGGATAACTGCAATATTTTGTAGTACATGAAAGTGACCAAAATGGTTACAAATTTTAAGTTTTTCTTAAATAAACCTCATTATTAAGAGTTGCATAAACCTCATTAATAAAATATTTTATGGTACATGAAAGCTATCAAAAACTTTAAAAATTCACTAAGAATTGTATTGGTAAAAATAAATTAAAATTCGCTTCCAGAGTTGGAAAATCGAAATATTTCTGGTACATAAAAGTACCCACATAAATTCCAAATTTAGTTTTTTTAGTGAATTAAACCTATTTTATACTTCTGGAAAAATTAATTTGGTATTAAAAATTCGGTTCCAGGGTTGGAAAATCGAAATTTTTTAGTACATAAAATTAGCTATATAAGTTCCTTATTTTGATTGTATGTGAATGAAATCATTTTTATACTTCGGGAAGAGTTAAATTGCTATTAAAAATTAAAATAATTAAAAATTCAATATCAGGGTTGGAATATCGACATTTTCCGATTCATAAAAGTAACCATATAATTTGTTATTTTTTATTATTTTGATGAATTATACCTACTTTATATATCAGGAAGAAATAAATTGGTATTAAAAACCAAAAAAATCTAAAAGAAGATTCTACGGTTGGACAATTAGAACTTTTTGGGGTACATGAAATGGAATTTTTCTTTTTGTTTTTAAATTAAACATATTTAATATTTTTAAAAGACGTTCAGAGGTATTACAAATAAGAAGCGCCAAACATTTAGCTTCCTAACCAAAAAATTTAAACGTTTTCTTATATATAAAAGTGATTCGGCACAGCCGAATATAGAACTTTTACTTGTTTTTTTTTTTTGTTTTTTCCTAACTAAGCCTGTCTTATAATTTAGTAAGAACAAAATTGGTATCAAAAATTCAAAAATAAAAAGTAAAATTTCGAATCCAGGGATGGACAAGTGCAATATTTAATGGTACATGCAAGTGACCAAAATGGTTAAAAATGTGAAATTTTTCTAAAAATAGTATTACTTTATACCTCATGAAGCGTTGCACTGATAAAAACTAACTAAAAATTTAAATTTCGCTTCTAGGGTTGGGAAAATTAAAGTTTTTTTTGGTACATGCAATATTTTGTAGTACATATAATAACCAAACTGGTTACAAAATTTCAGTTTTTCTTAAACAAAACTACCTTATACCTCATGAAGATTTGCATTGATAAAAAAATTTTAAATTTCGCTTCCAGGATTGGGAAATTGAAATTTTTTTTCACATAAAAGTGAACAAAAATGCAATTGACGATGTTTTTTTTTTTTTGCTATCTAGAACTATTTTTTATTTTAGGAAGAACAAAATTGGTAGCAAAAATTTTCCAAAAAAAAATCAAAATTTCGAATCCAGGGTAGGGAAGTTTAAAGCTTTTTGGTACATGCAATATATTGTAGTACATGAAAGTGACCAAAATGGTTCCAAATTTTAAGTTTTTCTTAAATAAAACGACTTTGTACCTAACGAAGACAAGGATTGGTCAAAAAAAAACTTTAATTTCGCTTCCAGGGATGGGAAATTTAAATTTTTTTTATACATAAAAGTAACCAAAAAGGCAACTAACGTCGGTTTTTTACTAATTAAAACTATTTTTAAGTTCAGGAAAAACATAATTGGTATCAGAAATTAAAAAAAAACAAAATTTAGATTCCAGAGTTGGATAACTGCAATATTTTGTGGTACATGAAAGTGACCAAAATGGTTACGGATTGGTAAAAAAAGCTTAAATTTCGTTTCCAGGGTTGGGATATTGAACTATATAAAAGTAACCAAATAGGCAATTGACGTTGTTGTTTTTGCTAATTAAAACTACTTTATAATTCAGGAAGAACAAAATTGGTATTAAAATCTTAAAAAATCAAAATTTCGACTCCGGTGTTGAACAAATAATATATTTTATGGTACATGAAAGTGAACAAAAAGTTTAAATATTTAAATTTTTTTGTCAAGTAAAACTATGTTACATCTTTTAATTAAACCTACTTCCTGTTTTAGCAAGAAAGATAGAAGAATTACATCTGTGAAGGGTATTTAAGATTCGGCACAGCACTTTACTTGTTATTATTATTTATTGTATAAATATTGAAATTAAGAAATAAAATTAAAATAAAGAGACATTAAGCTTAAAAATATCAGAATATAATATTGTATATATATATAAAAACTTTAACACTCGTATATATGTATGCCTTGATTGCCGCTACTCTGGTGCCTTATTGAGCTGACTTTACTTACTTAACCCATATCGTCCCAGAGATTTTTTTTCGAATCATTTTATAAAACTTCGTAGTTAAATGGTAATTTGGGTCCAGAAGATACGAATTAGATGTCCAAAAATTTTTCTAAAAATTTTCATTAAAATTTTTTTTTTAAATTTTCATTAAAAATTCTTTTTAAAAATTTTAATTAAAAACTTCGTTAAAAATTTTTATTAACATTTTTTTTTAAAATTTCCATTAACAATTTTTTTTAAAAATTTTTTTAAAAATTTCCATTAATTTTTTTTTAAACATTTTCATTAAAAATTTTTTTAAAAAATTTCATTAAAAATTTTTTTAAAAATTTTTATTAAAATTTTTTTTAAAAATTCTCATTAAAAATTTTTTTTAAATTTCCATTAACAATTTTTTTTTTGAAATTTTTATTAAAAAAGATATGTTTTTAGTCTTTCCTAAACAGGGAAAAAAATTTAAAATGCTTGAAATTTACTGTTCGAAATATCGAACACTGGGACGAAATGGGTTAAAATACAAGTAATCTGCCTAAAAACCAATTTGATGCTAACAAAAAATTGTTTCATAATCGATATTAAAAGTATAAGAAATATTTGCACAGAAAATGCATTAAATTGCAACAAATTTCTGTAGCATTTTGTAAGATGAAAATAAAAGTTGTTTTAGCTAAAAGCAAAATGAGCGCATGCTCTTGGCAGGCGCATGCACTAATGATTCATAATACACTTGATGCATTAATCTACTTATTTTAAATAACAAAAGGAAAAAAATAAATAAATATTACAACGGACTGTGTGTAATATTTTTATGGTAGGAAAAATGTAATAAAACGGCATTTCGTGATCATTATAATTATAATGAAAATATTGTAAATCTTTTTTGCCGTTTTTGGCACAAGAATTAAGGACACCAAACTGAAAAGAAATATTACTTAAAGATCATAAACCGCCACCACATCAGTATTAATACACTTTTGATTTCAATTCCATGAAAACGGCAGCGAAAAGTTCAAAAATATAAAAATCATAATCTGTGTTAATATGATGGCTATTAAATTGCCGATATGCACGCAGGGAATTATTTTCCATAAACAAAATAATGAATAAGAAACGGAACAACCTTGAGCAGTTGTTTGTTGACCATAATGGAAATTGTAACAAAAACAAGTGGACGGCAGAGCAAAATTAATTTGATTTGTATGGTGACTATGGAAACTCAACACTAAAAATTATTTAACAAAATTAATGAATGAAATGCACAAAAACTGGAGAAAAAAATTTTTAATAATTTTTATACACTTGTAATTTTACACTTGGCTTTTTTCAGGCGTTTTGTTTAATTATACACCCCTGTTCATGGTTTCTTTTGAAAAGTTTACGAGTATGAAGGCAAGAGGCTGAACGGACAAATTGAATTGAAAATGCTCGGAAATTACAATGTTACTTTAACAAACGTTAAGCCCTGTAATCATTTACAGTCATTTTTATTGTTATTTATCATATTCAGCACAGAAACGAATCCAAAGTATAGTTTTTATGGCCATAATAAAAACCCATATGCAAAAATTGCCAAACTCTGGCTCAAAAGCTTTAAGGACGGATTAATAAAAAGCGTTTTCATTTAAGGCTGTTACTGCTGATGCGCGGCAGTTGTGTGCGACTAACTGAAATCAACTGCTGCCACTATCACAAGTGATTAATAAAATGCTGAGTTGGCTGTGTGTGTGAATGTACTGTTGTTGTGGTTGTTGTTGTTGCATTTACTGGTTGCTTTTGCTAAAGGTTTGTTCATCTTGCCTCTGGCTTATTTGCGTAAGCCAAGTTTATATTAAATGAAATGTTATGACTTCAGTGACAGTTGAATAATGTTTACCCAGTTTTTAGATGACGTTGCTTCTAGGCTTTTTATTACTTTATAGTCCAGCATAGAGAGTTTTAAACTGGAGTGCTAGAGATAGGCAGGAGGAAAATGTGAAAAAAATGAGAAAATAAAATCATGGTAGACGATGATGATGACGACAAGGTTGTATTTAATTGCAGGATTTCTCTTTATTATCATTATAGTTCTTTTTTTGTTTGGGTGCATATTTTTCGTTTTTGGTCTTACAATTTTAATTGTGCCAGCAATTATTGCAATTATAATTCATCATTTTATTTTGTTTAAATTAAAAAGCCTTTGGTTATTGTCTGGCACATAAATTCGAATTAATGCTTGTTAAAAACAAAAGACTTAAGCAACAAACTTTTTTTGCTTAAAAATTTACGGTGAGAAAAAACAAAGTGAAAAAAAAATTTTTTCGTAATTTCACAGGATTGCAATTAAAAATATACCAAAATGCCCTATTTTATTATATAAATAAATAAAATGGAGTATAATTAAGGGAATATAAATATATCACGAGCATTTTCCCCAATTCTGGATGAATTTCTCGACTAAGTCATTCAATCTTGTCTTGCTAGACACAAATCATATTTAGAATTGTTTAAATTAGATCCCCACAGCAGCCTTTCTACGACCTAGTTATAAAATAATAAATTAGTGCCATAAACTATAAGGAGCCATTCCGTGAGTGTTAATCCTAAAATAAAATGTAACTCCTTAAAAGATCTTATACGATTAAATTGCACGAGTTAAAGGTGCTATTTTAAATAGTAAAACCTTTAAGAATTTGCAAATTTATCACTTACTAATTAAATTGTTTCATCAGCTGCATGATATCGTCGCTTAACACGGACGGTATCATATCAAGTAATTTTTCTTTCAGCTATTTTTTTCGAAGGCATGAACGCCAAGAATGATAAAAAGCAAAAACAGGCAGAAATTATATTTTTATACCCTTATAAAAAGAATATGGAGGGTATATTCACTTTGTCATTCCGTTTGTAACGCAGCGAAATATCTATCTGAGACCTCATATATATATATATATATATATATATTCTTGATCAGTGATAAAATCTAAGACGATGTAGCCACGTCCGTCCGTCCCTCCATCCGTCTTTGGAAATCACGATTCAGTCCAAACGAAAAGAACTAGGCTCTTTTAATTTGAGGTAAATATATCCTGAAGAATAGCACAGGTTATGGTCGGAAATGGGCTAAATCGGGTGAGCATAAAAAAAGTTCCCCTAAGAAGAACTAAATCAACCTCTAAAAACAACGTAATTTTTACAATGATTTTTTTTGTAACTTTGTTAAGCAAATGATATATTTTTATATCAAAGAAGGTCCAACGCGTTAAACTTGGAGCCATAAAATCAAAAAAATCAATTTTTGGACCCCGCCCCTCCTTTAGTGGGCGTTTTTATATGCCTAAATAATGTAAAAATTTAATAAATTGTTTAACTTAAGCCTACATTCCTTAAAAATAAAATTTTTAAGCTTTAATGACGAAGCTGGGACGTAACCTGGTACATCTCTAACCCACCCCCTCCTCCCCCTTAGCCCTTAAATGACCCTATCAAAAAAAAAATTAAATAAAATAAAGAAATACATTTTTCATTTAATTATCCCAATAATATATTTTTAGAGCGTCATTGCAAAGACAAAGGGTCTCCCCCACGGGCCTTGCCGGAGGGACTCCACCAAAGTACAGTTTTATTACCATTCAAAAAGAATTGGACCCCATAAAGTATATATATGTTCTTGATCGTTGATGAAGTCTAGGACGGTCTAGCAATCGTCTGTGGGAAAAGTGATATAGTCTATTTTTGGACCCCGCCTCCTTTAGTGGGCGTTGACGTACGATATTATATGCAAAAATCGTGTAAATATTGAAAAAATTTTATTTCCTAATCCTATAAGAAGCTGAGAAGTTTCTGATCTTGCAGAGTTGAAACGTCTCTCCCACGGCCCTTTCCGGAATGACTCTCAAAAAAGAGATTTAAAATTGGATACAGAGATGTTTTAAAGGAACTCTTTCCCACCAAGTGAAACATTTTAAATTTACTTACTAAATATTTGGAGGGTATTTAAGATACGACCCGGTCGAATGTAACGCTTTTACTTGTTTATATTGTAGTTGTTAACTTAATATGGATATTTCTAAATTAAAGTAGAAGCTAGAAATGGCGTGGGAAAGAACTAAAGGCGCTGCAGAAAATATAAATTAGTTAAGCAATGAAAGGAATTAGATGTGTTGCTGATTCGAGACGATTCCAACTTCGTCTGGATGCAATATATAAATCCAAAAATTGTTTTTTAGACCGACACTCAGCTTTGAATTCTGCTGGAACTACAGAATGCATGGCGAAGTGTTAAAAGGACATATGCCAAAGAGATGGGTTGATGAATGTTTAATCAAATTGCAATTCTTTAAATAAAATATCTCATAATTTTGTTGAAAAGCATATACGATTAAAGTTTTTATATATTTCCGTAATACAGGAATTTTTTTGTTAATACGACGCAAACTAAGCAAAGAACAGATATCGAAAGCTGATAAATATTTAACTAATTCACACTTTTTAAATATCTGATTTTAGAAATATTATTTGTGAAAAACTGGCTTAATTGAAATTAAATCCTTTTTCTAATATTCCAGAAAATGGTCGCATGGTCGTATTAAAACGTATGACTTGAGACAAGAATATCAAATTCAGCAAAACGTATTAAATTTCACCTGTTTCTTTTATAATTTTATTTTAATTTCATTTAATAAAAATATTTCTGTAACGTCTGTTATTGTTCTGAGAACCATCTAAATTGGAAACAAAAATATCGTGTCGTGTCAGCAAGACACACTTATTATTATTATTTTTTATTTTTTTCAATAAGAACATTCTATTAAACATGATTAAATTAAATTTCAATAAATCTAACATAAAAAAACAGAAACAATTAAAAGTTAGATAAAGAACACCGCTTTTGTCTAGCATTTTATGTGTCATTATGCTAACAAATCTCATTAGTACGCCCCATTTAACACCTTGTTGAAAAACAATGAAAAAGTCCTTTATCAGCAGCAGCTCTAAAGCGCAATGCGGCATTCCTTGCAACTGTTTGCTTATGAATGTGATCCAGTTTATTTTTCTTAAATGTGGAGGTCGGTACCGTTTGATCCTTTTTTTTTTGTTCAAGCCAAATTTAGAGCAGCAAGTGCATAAGATATTGAAGGTCCTGGAACTCGCTTAATATGTTTTACGAAGACTGCGTTGCATGTCTTTGTATTTTGTGATATTTTTTCTGCCCTTAATTGTTATTGATTTAATTCTTTGTGTGGAATTGGTTATTCAATTTCACTTTTGTTTGCAAGAAATTATGAATTTCTCGCTTTCTCACGCTTTATTTGTTGCTCCTTGATTCTGTCTTTATGCTATTATTATATTTTATTTCCAGTTGTGGGCTTTTTGGTTACGCTCTTATTAAAAATCTATTAATTTTATTTCGTAATTGAGATTTTCACACTTTGTTTCTTAATCTATAAAGGCAACCGGATTGGATATTTTTTTATCCTTGAGCAAAAGTGGAGAAATTGAACAAAGAACGCTGGTGAGATGGCGTAGCGGCCTCGGAATCAGTACCGATCCGTTCTGCTTGTTTGATGATTATTGAAAATATTCTTAATATTCCAAACTTAATATAAACAAGTAAAAACGTTATATTCGACCGGGTCGAATCTTAAATAGCCTCCAAATATTTAGTAAGTGAATTTGAAATGTTTAACTTGGTGGGACAGAGTTCCTTTATATAATACGTACGGGGTTCAAATATATACAATATCATGTTTTCCACAGACGAACGTATGGGCATTGCTAGACCGTCTTAGACTTCATCACAATTCTTTTTGGAGGGTATAAAAACTGTATTTTGGCGGGGTCGCTCTAGCAAGGGCTGTGGGGGAAACACATAAAACTCTAAAAATAAATGCTTGGGATGATTATACACAAAATTAAAAAAAAATTTTATTTATTTTTAATAGGGTCATTTAGCGGGCAAAGGGGGAGGAGGGGGTAGGGCAGCAACAGGCAATCATAAAACTCTAAAGATAAATGCTTGGGATGATTATATAAAAAATTAAAAAAAAAATTTTTTTTTGGCAGGGTCATTTAGAGGGCAAAGGAAGAGGGGTGGAGGGGGGTGTAGGGCAGAAATCGGCAGTCATAAAACTCTAAAGATAAACGCTTGGGATGATTATATACAAAATTTAAAAAACAATTTTTTTTTTGGAAGGGTCATTTAGGGGGCAAAGGAAGAGGGGGGGGGGGTAGGGCAGAAATCGGCAGTCATAAAACTCTAAAGATAAATGCTTGTAATGATTATATACAAAATTTAAAAAAAAAAATTTGTTTTTGGTAGGGTCATTTAGGGGGCAAAGGGGAAGGAGGGGGTAGGGCAGAGTAGTACCAGGTTTCGTCTCAGCGTCGTCATTAAAGCTTAAAAGTGTTATTTTTAAGGAATGTAGGCTTAAGTAAAACAATTTGTTAAATTTTTATGCTATTTTTGACTATAACGCCCACTAAAGTGGGCGGGGTCAAAAATATTTTTATTTTATTTATTGGCTCCAAGTTTAAGGCGTTGGACCGTATTTGACATAAAAATATATCATTTGCTTAACAAAATAACCAACAAACTTTAAAAATGATGTTGATTTTTCTGGGTTGGTTTAGTTCTTCTTAGGGGAACTTTTTTCCCTCTTGCCCAATTTAGCCCATCTTCGAACTTAACCTGCTTTAAAATATATTTATGCCAAATTTCAAGAGTCTAGCTCTTTTCGTTTGGACTGAATCGTGATTTCCACAGACGGACGGACGGACGGACGGACATGCTCAGTTTGTCTTAGATTTCATCACTGATCAAGAATATATATAGTTTATGGGGTCTGAGATGGATATTTCGATGCGTTACAAACGGAATGACAAAGTGAATATACCCTCCAAATTCTTTTTTGGAGGGTATAAAAATAATAAATAGAATTTGAACAAATTCATTTATTAATAAAATAATAAAAAATCATTTGCAGTCATGCAGATTTGAACTTAAGACCGTTGAAAAAAAATTGAATATATATATTTTTAAATTTTTTATACAAAAAGACCTCAAGCCTGAAGAATTACTACTAAAATAATATTGAAAGGTCAAGAATAACTTGAAATCATAATATGTAATATGTATTACATATTTAATAATTATTTTTCGTTTACTCGTTTTTATTCAAGAATTGTTGATATTGTTTATTTCACTAATAAAATCCAAATGATATTAATAAAATTAAAAAAAAAACTAGTAATCGGTTAACCGATCAATCACGAAAATAATTGATTAAGAACCGTATAAATTCAAGCTTCGGTTAAATAATCGAGCGATTAACTGATTAAAATAGAAGTCCGATTAAATGAATACCCTGGGAAGATATAAAACAAAAGACTTTAGCAACAAACCTTTACTGCAACCACAAACAATATGAGGCCAAAATATTTGCATAATCCCCTCACGCTGTACGCAAATAGTGAAAAACAAAATGAAACAACACAACAACCAGTAAAAATAAAAGATTTTTAAAATCTCTTATTAATGCACCACAATCTTTCGCTCATAAATTTCGGGATTATTGTTTTAATGTTTTCCCAACGGTTCCCACAAATGTCAATAAGCAAAAATCGATTAAGAACAATATGAATTGATTGGCAAGTAAAACGGTACTCCTACATGCAAAACGGTAAAAACGAATAAATTGATGGTTTTACTAAATCCACAAGCATAAGAAAACAACCCTTCACGCTATTTTCTTTTCGTTTTGTTTATTTCAATATACATCCGCAAAAGGCACAATATCCAAATCGTCTTACAGCTGCTGTTTATATATTTGAGATTTATTAGAAAATTGTTATAAATATTGAAGAATATTCAAAAACCTATTTCAGCTTAGCGAAATAGATGAGATGTGATGGTGGGGAGGTAACGCTTGATTTTATTGGAATTAATGTGTAAATAGTTTTTCTGTTTTAGGGAATTAATTAATGGATTTTAGGGAATCCAGGTATAACGTTTTTTAATATTAAACATAAAACGGAAATGAAATCGATTGAAACTAACGGCTTTGAAATGATGGAGGGTTGGTGTGACAAATTCTTATTAGGGACATACGAGGTGTTTTTTCAAAATATTAGATGCATTTTTGAATTTCGATTAACAGTTTAAAGCCTAGTACTCTGTTTGAATTTGTGGAATATGTTGCGCAACATCAGTTATTTCAGTTTCAGTTTTTTCCCTTTTTAATTGAAATTATGTTTTTAATTTTCAATAAGAAAATTTTTAATTTCAAAAAATTATCGTACGAAATAAATAACATTCATGTTATTTCACTTGTTTTTCATAATTAAAACAGAGTACTAGTTTAGCAACATTTTTCCACAAATAATTCGATTGAATATTTTTTGTATGGCTTCTGTCAGAATTTCACATGAAATTTGAAACAGAGTACTAGGCATAAGTTGACGCATTTGGCTCGTATATGTGTTTACGGTTGTAACAATTTACAAATTTTTGTTATTTTTTTTTTGTGCGAGTTATAAAAATTGTAGTTTTGCATGTACGGGGATTTTTAGCTGTCGTATAAAATTTTGTTTAAAAATATAACACTAAGTACCCAAAATCACTTAAGATATTGACAATGCCATACCATGATTGTATTATGAGTCACAAAAATGTTTACAAGCAGTAAAGGCTTTTCAAAAAAAAAAGGATGACGACGTTCATCCAGGACCCCACAGCAACTGATGAAAATATTGAGAAAGTAAAAGAATATGTTATTGAAAATCGTCGGATAATTATTCGAGCACTTGCTGTGAATAATCACATATCAGTTGGCTCATGCCATGCATATTTTTTGGCAATTTTTGGCATAATTTTGACAAAATAAAACTATCGCATAACGGCCAAGAATAGCACTGCAATCATGCCTCAGTCATACTATTAAACAGAATTGGCTGCTTGCGACTTTTGCTATTCCCTTAATTGAATAAATCTATTAAAGGACGGGCGTTGGATTAAGGAAAGAAAAACCGAAAATCTGCGAAAGGTCAAAGACATATTAAAAAGACCATAGGATATCTATCAGAACTGAAAAAAAAACGAGGGCCCAAGTGTGTTATATTAAAAGGTGACTACTCCAAATATTTACTGAATAAATGGAAAATGTTTAACCTGCTGGGTAAGAGTTGAGCATAGAGTAAGACATTTCTGTGCTCAACTTTAAACCTATTTTTTGGCATGGTCGCTCCGGGACCATGGCGGAGACATCTCACTTTTGTCGTAAACTCTTAAAAATTAAATTTTTGTGGTAATTCAGCGCATAAAAAATTTTTTTTGAAAGGGTGAATGGGCAGGGCAGGGCAAGGGAAGATCAGAGAACATCTCGCGCCTCGTCATAAAAGCTTCAAAATTAAATGTTTAAGGAATGTCGGCTTAAGCAATACAAGATGCTAAATACCTGCACTATTTTTGCATATAATGCGTTACGCCAACGCCCAATAAAGAGGGCGGGGTCAGAAAAATTTATTTTTCTTTTTGTCTGGCTCCACATTTAACGCTTTGGGTTTTCTTGGACATAAAAATATATAATTTGCTTAACAAAATTACAGAAAAAAAAACTTTAAAATTATTATTCTTTTGTTCTTCTTAGGGGCATTTTTTCCCCCTAGCCCGATCCAGCCCCTCTACGGACTTGTCTGTTCATAGTTAAATGTCTCCGATTAGTTGGTTACAATATTCTTTTTTACCGCCCAAAACTATGCAAATGTTTCTGATAACTATTTATGCTAAAAAGAGATCTTACAGTTTTAGCAATGGAGATTTATTTTTAGCGAGGTAGAAAACAAGTCTGTAGTAGCCATATTTTGTGTCTCGCTAAAGCTAAAACTCCATGGCTAAAAATCTAAAATATATTTTTAGCCTAAATGGTTGTAAGAAACTATTGCATATTTTTGGGAACTGATTTTGTATTTACCTATTTGCAAAAACTGTATGCTGTAACTCGTTAAGTCCCCTTTCACACACATCAGGGTTACTTGATAAATTTTTCTGCAATTTTCTTTTGAACCTGCATTTACGTTCACAGACGAAACGTCATGTCAAGTTTTTCTTCATTGCTGAACTTTCATTTAATATACATATTACGAATGATAAAACAAAAGCAAATATAAAAAACTGACTAGTACCGTCAAGTCTGTACCCCTTTTCACGCTCTTCAGCGCTCTCTCCTAAAATATCAAAACTTGACGAGTCAAACCTGATGTGTGTAAAAGGGGTCTAAAGCCCAATTTCCATTTCTATAGCCCTACGAATTCTTCTTAGAGCATATTTTAGGGAGTTTCAACTAAGAAAGACAATAAGTATTTGTCAGCTAGAAAATGGGTAAATACAAAGTAGCACCCCAAAAATATGCAGAAATTTCTTACAACTGTTTAAGTTAAAAATACTTTGTAGATGTTCAGCGATGGCGCTTTAGCTTTTGCGAGTTACGGAATAAGACAGCAGGTTTACGGTAAAATTAAGATGAAATTTATGTAAAATGATGTTATTGACATCATATCGTCTGTTGTTTTTCTTTTTTGAATTATTTTCTTAAAAACGTCACATACTTTTTGGCTCCATTTTTAGCTTTCTGCAGCACATGAAGCATATGATTATATGAAAAGTTGTTTACTCCTAAAAGTATGCATGAAAAGTATATAGGTGTTAAAAGTTTATTTGTTTCTATAATTCCATAACTTTTGGTGTAGCCATTCGTACTGTCAGTTCTTCCGTATCAGTAAACTTTAAGCACGCCTCTGCTATTTTATTGCTCCCAGCCTTGAAAGCAGACAACCAGGGGGCAAAATACGCCATTCGTTATCGACCGAAAATTGAGTTTAAATTGTATTGGAATTTCGATCGATATCGAATGCGGTAATTTGGCCTCTATTTAATTTCAACGACTATGAAGATTTTCAATGTCAACGCTATTGTATTTTTATTGAAAATGTTTAAATTACAGAATATACAAATTATTGACCTCTTCAAGCGGTCATCCAGCCCACTTGCCAAGTTATTAATAAATCAGTGAACATGTGAAATTGTATATCTCATACTATAAAAATCTGCCTCGTTAGACGCTCATACGAACTGTAATAGGAAATCGATTCATTATTTATTTTACAAAACCGTTCATCAACATCAAAGTAAAATCTTTAACTTTCTACACCTATTCTTCTCAATATGATTACAGATTCTTTTCGAAATCTTCTTACAACTTAAAACTATTTACAAATCGCCTGTTTTTATTCTTTTCTTAATCTTTGTGTCCTCAAATATTTTCTAATGTCAAATGACATAAATGACACCTTACGCATGCCAAGAAATAAAATAACAAATTAAAATTTAACAAGAATGTAATTCCCTTTAACAAACCACTATACAGAATTCATAAAGCTAAACAATAAACAGGACAATGAAACTGATGGAATACAAAAAGGATAATATGACACACTTTTCTTGCATTTAAACTAATAATGGAAGTGGTCCCAAGACAGTGTAATAGTTTGGTCTGGCATTATGTGAAAGGAAAATTGGCAACAATTGTAATTTCATAACAATTCACGCCTCAACAAATTAACCCAAAAACACATATACACACACACACACACTCACGTAAAAACTTTCAGTTTGTTTGGCCTATTCTTAAGGCAGCATGAAACCATTTGTATTCATAAAATATAAAATTACAATGCCCAGCGTATCCTTAAGGCTACACATTTCATTTACACAATTTGCATTGTCCGTGTGGCGCACGCTGGGTGTTGTAATATTAACAAATCCTATTGGCATTTGCAATTGTTTTTTTCTCTAGGCCGGTCACTGATATTTTTTTATTTTTTATTTTTTTGCATTGTTTTTAAAACTTGGACAATAGCAAGATCATATTCGGTATGGACAACAAGATTTGGCAAAGAATATGTTTGAACTTGTTCGAAAAAACATCTGTTAAGTAATATTTCCAAGGGAAATACGATATTCGGTAGCCTTTGACGCGTTAGTTAACGCAGTGGCCAGTTTTATGTAGAAAAAACTGTGGTTGGTATTTGTTACAGCAATAAGAAGATGAAAAGTGGAAGCTGGAATGGGGAGAAAAACAGAAGGTTCTTGAAACAATTGCACGATGTTAATGAGGAAGCTGTGGAATATTATGCAAACTATTTTTGATTTGCCGACAAATTTCTAGGAATTAAAATATATGGTTTTTTACTGTGAATATCAATAACAAGCAGTATGTTCGAAAGCAATTAAAATAAAAATCGAAAGAAAACAATTGTAATTTGAATCAAACCAATGAATCTTCTGTACGTTTTTAATGGCAAAGAGCAATATTAAAAAAGTATATAAAATATTCTTGATCAGTGATGAAGTCTGAGACGATCTAACAATCCCCATACGTCAGTCTGTGGAAAATACGAGATAGTCTATTTCGTTGAAGTTACATATTTTTTGAAAAAAATAGTGTAAATATTAAACGAATTGTATTGATTAAGCCTACATTTCTTAGAATTTTAATTTAAAAGCTTTTATGACGAAGGTAATATGCTCTCTGATCTTCCCATGCTCTAACCCACTACTTCCCTTTGCCCCCTAAGTGGCCTTATAAAAAAAAAAATTTTTTACACGTGATTATCACCAAAAATTTACTTTTTAAGTATCCAAGACAAAGGTCATACAAGTGAAAAGGCAGCTGTAAATAATAACTCTGACTATTTATAATTAGTTATACTCGTAGTTGAAAAATAAGGATATAAAAGGACAACTTGTTGAAAAATATAAATAAATTAAATACGTAAACACTTACCTATTAATAGACCATTTGAGTTTGTGATATGAAAGAGAAAAAGAAAAGAAAAAGATGATTAAAAAATTAAATTATATTATGAAACCAATTGATGCAAAAAAATATAAATAATAATAATAATAAAAATAATCCCTGAACTGAAAATAAAAATTATTACTGCACACAATCTTTTAAAAATTATATATTCCGATTTGAAATTTTTAAAAAGCCAATCAAAATGTTTCTATAGGCAACCAGTTTATTAGCATAACTAGCAAATCATAAAGCCAGAATTTCGTATAAAAATAAAACTTAATAAATAAAAGGCCAATTAAGAAAACTGAAGAATGGCTAAAACAACAAATAAAACTTAATGTGACTGACCACAGGGGAAATAAATATATATTTAAACCCACACACGTTATTGCAAAAGTCAAATGCACTGATTGACTGTTTCAGAGACTCGTGTGGTCTTTTTCGTTTTTAAAATATTTTGAATATGAAATTATGCAAATTGTAATGAAAAACTAAAAACAATGAGGATCAAATATCAAATATTGGGCCTAAAAACTATTTATTAATCTAAACGAATGTAATACCCAGAGCGGGTTGAAAATTTAACGTTGTGCGTTACTTTATTTAAGCCAATCAAAATTTAACGAACACAATGATAAGTTGGCTGAAAAAGTGTTTTTCACATAGTGATCATTTAGAGGCATGGATACAAATAAATAAACTACGAAATAAAGAATGATGCTGTGGCGAGAGTACTTGCGTGCATAAACAAAAAAAAAGTTATAAGAAATAATGTCTTAATCAACTAAAATGTTGCTGTTTGCTAATAAATGAGGAAAAAGTACGTGCAGTTAATATTATTTTATTCAGTCATGTAAAAGAGCGAAATCTTTAATAGATTTAATATTCGAGACCGTAAATTTAGAATTACACTTTGAGTATCGAAATAATAATTTAAGACAGAAATAGCTTTTTTATACCCTCCAAAAAAGAATTTGGAGGATATATTCACTTTGTCATTCCGTTTGTAACGCATCGAAATATCCATCTCAGACCCCATAAAGTATATATATTCTTGATCAGTGATGAAATCTAAGACGATCTGAGCATGCCCGTCCGTCCGTCCGTCCGTCTGTGGAAATCACGATTCAGTCCAAACGAAAAGAGCTAGACTCTTGAAATTTGGTATAAATATATTTTAAAGCTTAGAGCAGGTTAAGTTCGGAGATGGGCTAAATAGGGCAAGGGGGAAAAAGTTCCCCTAAGAAGAACTAAACCAACCCAGAAATGTGTTATTTTGTTAAGCAAATGATATATTTTTATGTCAAATACGGTCCAACGCCTTAAACTGGAGCCATAAAATAAAAATAAATTATTTGTGGACCCCGCCCACTTTAGTGGGCGTTATTATATGCGAAAATAGCATACAAATTTAACAAATTGTTTTACTTAAGCCTACATTCCTTAAAAATAAAATTTTTAAGCTTTAATGACGAAGCTGAGACGATACCTGGTGCTCCCCTTTCCTACCCCCTCCTCCCCCTTCACGCCCTAAATGACCCTACCAAAAAAATATATAAAATTTTTTAATTTTGTATGTAATCATCCCAACCATTTATTTTTAGTTTTATGACTGCCTGTTTCTGCCCTTCCCCTTCCTCCCCCTTCACCCCCTAAATGACCCTACCAAAAAAAAATAAAATTTTTTAATTTTGTATGTAATCATCTTAACCAGTTATTTTTAGAGTTTTATGACTGCCTGTTTCTGCCTTACCCCCTCCTCCCCCTTCACCCGCTAAATGACCCTACCAAAAAAAAAAATTTTTAATTTTTTAATTTTATAAATAATCATCCCAAGCATTTATTTTTAGAGTTTTATGACTGCCTGTTTCTGCCCTCCCTCCTCCTCCCCCTTTGCCCCCTAAATGACCCTACCAAAAAATAAATTTTTTTTTTAATTTTGTATGTAATCATCCCAAGTATTTATTTTTAGAGTTTTATGATTGCCTGTTTCTGTTTTTGAACCCCGCTCCCTTTAGTGGGCGTTGACGTACGATATTATATAAAGGAACTCTGTCCCACCAAGTTAAACATTTTAAATTCACTTACTAAATATTTGGAGGGTATTTAAGATTCGACCCGTTCGAATATAACGTTTTTACTTGTTTACATTCGGGTTAATAATTTCATGACATTTATTTCTTAAGTATGATTTCTGGAGCATATGCGTCCTGACTACAAGCTCTACAGTCCATCTGGCCAGTCCAATACTTGGCTACTTTGAGCCGTATGGTGGCTGGAATGTTGGCTTACAATGCTTCAAGAGAGAGATTTTGGTTTGTCCACGATTTAATATAGATGCACTAAAAGTAATTCAGGGGAGTGAAATCGCATGAACGGTAGGCCAGTGAAAAGATCAATTTGGGCAATGTAATTGCCTCGAGACTAAATTCGAAATAAATTGAATGTTAAACGTTGTGTATGACAAATTTCGCCATCTTGCTTAGACCCAAATGTCGCTGATCTCTAGCTGACTGTGTTATTGAATTGTTTGTTCACTAGGCCGATTATGATTTCCGTTTTCAAAGTAAATTTAGAAGTGGTGTTAACGATTAATGATGAATTGCTAAAATTTAAAAACAGAATGTTGATATCCTCAGCCGTCAAACAATAGTTATCGATAGTCCTCATGAAACTAAAAGTCAGCAACTGACATTTAGTACTGATGATGGAAGTGTAGCAGGTTCCGAAAACAGCACAGCTCTTCTTTGCTGTATAATTTTTTTTTTAGAGATTCATGCTGATAGTTCCTTGTTCCTTGGAATAGCAATCACTTTTTTCCGAAAATAATATTAATTAATTTAACCTATCTTATTTCCTTCCCAAAAAAAACAATGCAATTGTTATTAAAACGAAAGAATTAATATATTTCAAAACTGCCAAAGGGGAGTAGACACTGTGATTTTGTTACAGATGATCCCCTTTTCATATTTATTCGCATTCACATTCGCTTATTGCCTGCATATTGTTTATTTATGAATGTCATTCAATTTATTATGATTTCTGCATTTAGTTTTTGCTGTTCTTGTCATCGTTTTTTTTTCTTCTTTTTTTTTTTGTTGAGTCTTCCTGCCTTCTGCCATATAAATGTTTGTTTGTCCGGCTTATTCTCTTGTTTGTTTAAGAGGGAAATGATCGCATTTAGGCATCATCAGGAAAACAATTCTTCTCTATGGGGGCAACATATACAATTGTTTTATTAAATAATATTTTGTCCTCCACATCATTCGCTTTGGCTCTTTTAGCTGCACGTATTTGCATCATTGCAAGGAATACCAATATGATTTGATTTTGTCCAATTCTGATGTTGGCCTTGTTGAGGAGACTGTTAACAAGTTCTATATTTGCTTATTGCTGTTGTATTAATAGCCTACGCACAATTTTAGTCAAAGTAAAATCAGCATCAGAGATGGAATATAGTGTTTTTAATTTTGTTTAGACAATTACATAAAGGAGATAGTGGTGGTGTTGGTACTTTAAGTATTCTAAATATATTAATAGCAAAAGTTTTACAGAAGACACACATAAAATGACATGATCGTGTATATAATTTTCTTATAATTTTATATATGAAGTTTATTTTTTCTCTCTCTCTCTCTCTCTAATTTCCCTACGTTTATGAATTACAGTTTTCAGCTGTTCCTTTTTGTTGACTGCGAAACTCTCATCAGGATAACTTGCTATTTTTTATTTTTAATTAAGCATTAATTTCACCCACTTATTCTATTAAACAAAATTCAGTACTTTTCTTTAGAATAATAAAATATTTTTTATTTATTTACTCGTTTGTTTGTATTTACAAAAACTGTGAAAGGTTTCACGCTACTGAACTCGGATATGAAAACACTTCGTTAAGATTGTATAGATCCGAACAAATCAAAATAATAGTTTAATTTTATGTTGCATGAACCAGTCAGGTTTTAATAGAATGTGCGATTAGACTCTGAATAATTAGGAAATTTACATCATATCATGTTATTGGAGCTTCCATTATAAAGTTGAATAATATAAAAGACTTAGCTTAACTTATGTTATGCATAAATGTACTTTAATTATCATGCAAATACACTTGAATTTCGTAAATCGAAAAGGAAAATTTACAGAAAATTTGTTTCGCTTATAGTGGAATTAAACAATAATTTTACAAAACCGAATCCCGTTTCGGTTAAACGAGTTCTGAACTTATAAGATTATTAATTAAAACCAAGATTATTATATTAGAAATAAAGCAGACATTTTTTGAATAGGACTTCAGTAGGACTCTGCACATGCAGTGCTTTGAGCCGGAACAAGAAAGTAGGGTATCATATTGAGATTGTGTTTTCCTGAACTAAAAAATAGTTTTAATTAGTAAAAAACCGACGTTAGTTGCCTTTTTGGTTACTTTTATGTATAAAACAAATTTAAATTTCCCATCCCTGGAAGCGAAATTAACTTTTTTTTACCAATCTTAGTCTTCATTAGGTATAAAGTCGTTTTATTTAAGAAACACTTAAAATTTCCAACCATTTTGGTCACTTTCATGTACTACAATATATTGCATGTACCAAAAAACTTTAAACTTCCCAACCCTGGATTCGAAATTTTGATTTTTTTTTGGAAATTTTTGATACCAATTTTGTTCTTCCTAAAATATAAAATAGTTATAGATAGCAAAAAAAAACGTCAATTGCATTTTTGGTTACTTTTATGTATAAAAAAAATTTCAATTTCCCATCCCTGGAAGCGAAATTATAATTTTTAAAATTGTTTTTATCAATGCGAATCTTCATGAGGTATAAAGTAGTTTTGTTTAAGAAAAACTCAAATTTTGTAACCAGCTTGGTTATTACATGTACCACAAAATATAGCATGTACCAAAAAAAAACTTTAAGTTTCCCAACCCTGGAAGCGAAATTTCAATTTTTAATTATTTTTTATCAGTGCAACGCTTCATGAGATATAGAGTAATTTTTTTTAGAAAAATTTAAAATTTTTAACCATTTTGATCACTTTTATGTACTATTAAATATTGCACTTGTCCATCCCTGGAGTCGAAATTTTATTTTTTATTTTTAGAATTTTTTATACCAATTTTGTTCTTCCTAACTTATAAGACAGGCTTAGTTAGGAAAAAACAAAAAAAAAACAACATCAGTTGCCTGTTTGATTACTTTCATATATAAAAAAAAATGCAATTTCCCACCCCTGGAAGCAAAATTTGAATTAAAAATTTTTTTGGCCAATGCAAATCTTCATGACGTATAAAGAGTTTTTGTAAAAGAAAAAGAGTTAAACGTTTTTTATACTTCAGGAAGAATTACATTCGTGTAAAAAATTAAAAAAAAATAAAAAGTAGAAAATTAAAATTCGATTCCAAGGTTGGAAAATTTTAATTTTTTTGTACATAAAAGTAACTAAATAAATTCTAATTTCCATTTTAATTATTTTTTGTTGAGTTAAACGTTTTGCATACTTCAGGAAAAATTGCAATCGTGTAAAATATGCAAAAAATTAAAAAGTAGATTCCATGGTTGGAAAATCGAAATTTTTCGGTACATAGGTTCCATATTTTTATTTTTTTGTGAATAAAATCTATTTTCTGTTTTAGAAAGAGAGGAGAAATACATATGTGAAGGGTATTTAAGATTCGACCTAGTCGAATATAACGTTCCTACTTGTTCTTAATAATACCAGCTTAAGCTTTTTACAAACTGGATAGTTTTGCAGACCTTTACATGTAAGAATATATTACTTAGTTGAACCTTCCCTGAAGTGAGTGACAAATATATTTTCGTTTCATATTTTGCGTTTCTAATACGGATATAGTATCATATGAACAATTCGCAAAAAGTACCAAATAGTACACAATTGTACCGTAACAGCTTCTTTGGTTCGCTTTAGAATACGCCACAGTCCACAAGAATAGTTTAATTGCAAGACTGTGGGTAGGAAGTTTTGTTGGAATGAATGAATCAATATGTTCGTCCATGCTTGCATGTGAGTTTGATAGTTTTCTGCTTTCTTTGCTGCTGAGGCTGCTGCTATGACAAAACGTTTATATGGTTGCATAAGCATAATTTTAAACTTTTTTTTTTTGCTTTTGTTGTTGGAGCTTTTAGGATAATTGGCTTGTCTTTGTTGGGAGTTTCGTCTTTGCCTTGTTGTTATTGTTGTTTGTTACTGTTTATATCGATTTATGCATCCGCGTCATTTTTAAATATTTCTTATTGATCTGAATATATTTATTGTGACAGCCAGTTATGATGGGTCCAATGGAAATCTTACACAGTTAAAAGTTAATTTATATTTGAAATTTGAGGTCCGATATGGATAGAGTTTAAATGGGAAATGCTCTTCTCATTAAAACTATGGGTGATTTCATATTATTGGTACTGCCTAAATGAATTGAGATACATTAAGTTATTATATAAAGAATTATAAATGATTTCCTTATTTTCTTAGATAATATTCAATTGAAAAACCTTTTACTTTCATTACTTTCAAAAAAGGCTTAATAAATATTCCATTACTGCAACCTCCCATAAATTACGATAATTCTTCTCGGTGTACTGTCCTTTGCTTTGAATATAAAACGAACAAAAAAAGCGGTAGCCCTATTTTCTTGTGCCTTTGTTAACATGTTGTCAATTTAAATCACAGTTTTCTGCTTCATACACAACCACAAGTAAATTCTCTTATCCGAAAATAAAGAGGAAAATCAGCCAACCCAACTAAATAATGATGTACGAAATTGTAATTTTTTATTTTTTTACTTTTTGTTTTTTATCTTTAAATTCATGCAATCAAAATTTTGCAAATGATACAATATTAAGTTGTTGATCACTTGTATTTATTTGGTATGAGAAATTAAATTCATACCCATGCATTTCATCTACTCCAGTAAAGACCAAAAAGGGAAATGTAATCAGGGGAATTACTTTAGCTGACTTGTGATTGAAGTTGATTATGAATGACATATTATTGTAATAATTTTACAAAAATTTAAAAACAATTAATGTGTGTTATGTGATCAGATTAAAATAATGATTTTGCGAGTGCAACCAGTTTAAAAAAGCCACAATGAGGGTGAGCAAAAGTAGCAGAAGTTGTATATTAACTTTTAGAGAAATTATTTAGCCTAAAACTTTGCAAATTAAACGACTCTTTTCTTTAGTTTTCATAAAACTTGAATTGGAAAAAATTCTTTCACTTATCGTAGATGTTGGAGAAATCTTTTTCTAGATTTCTCTACACATAAAATTTTCCATTAGGCCATTTGAGTCCAGCTTTAATTTTGTAAAAATGGTTGCGGTTAATTCTGTTAAAATATTGATTGTTAATTGTTAATTTTTTTTTTCCAAAGGGCTTAAGTTCGAATCTGCATGACTGCAAATTATTTTTTTATTATTTTATTAATAAATGAATTTGTTCAAATTCTATTTATTATTTTTTTATATTACGATTGGAATATTAAGAATATTTTCAATAACCATCAAACCAGCAGAATAGATCAGTACTGATTTCGAGGCCGCTACGCCATCTCATCAGCGTTCTTTGTTCAATTTGAATGTGGGCACTTCTCATATTCAATTTTCGTTAATAACATTGGTTAAATAGTTGATATTCCTACTAACTAGCACCACTTGCAAAAGTGGAAACATTGAACAAAGAACGCTGATGAGATGGCGTAGCGGCCTCGAAATCAGTACTTATCCGTTCTGCTGGTTTGATGATTATTGAAAATATTCTTAATATTCCAATCGTAATATAAAAAAATAATAAATAGAATTTGAACAAATTCATTTATTAATAAAAAAATAATTTGCAGTCATGCAGATTCGAACTTAAGCCCGTTGAAAAAAAATTAACAATTTACATAACAAAGTTCGACTAATAAAAATTCATATATAATTTAAAATATTGATTGTTTTAACATCGGGAGTTGCTTCTGTTGTCAGATCGTCATCGGACTTATCGTAGCAAAAAATCCAGCAACGCGCATTCTGCAAAAAAGTTTGTTTCGGAATACCTTAATGTCTGTTATTGTTCTGTATTTTGAGAATGTGTTGCAGCAAGGAAATATCTCCGAGTGCAGGTATAAAGTCTCCCATTTTATCTTATTCTTGGGTTTTTAATTAAATCGTTGGCATTAGTATTATTGTCATTTATTAGAATACCTAACAAAATCTTAATAATTATCCAAATCTCAATTAGAGTAGCAAAGTCTTTACTAAACTCTTTTATAATCACGTTCAAGGGCATTGCAGTTTTACTTAAGTTTTGTACATCTCGTTTATCCAAATCAAAATCAGTTGGAACATGACCCACAGATTTATATATGCTTAAGAAATTGTCCACCATTCTGAACAACCATGGCCAATAATGTTTTACTTCATGTAAAAGAGGGCAACCGTTTCGTTCTCGCATCATTATATATGAGCGCAGATTTTGCAGTTTCTCATTGGAGAGTTTCCCTGATGATCTGTATTAGACTCAGTGAAATGCTTATAGGAACTGGTTAAACCCCACAATAATCAATTTTGAACTTGGTGTTGGAAATTTTGGGAAAAGAATCAGCTAGAAAAGAAATTAAATAAGTAAAAACGCTATATTCGACCGGGTCGAATCTTAAATACCCTCCAAATATTTAGTAAGTGAATTTAAAATGTTTAACTTGATGGGACAGAGTTCCTTTATATAATATCGTACGTCAAAGCCTACTGAAGGGGGCGGGTTTAAAAATAGACAATATAATGTTTTCCACAGACGAACGTATGGGCATTGCTAGACCGTCTTAAACCTCATCACTAATCAAGAATATACATATTTACTTTATAGGGTCCAATTCTCTTTGGAGGGTATAAAAACTGTATTTTGCCGGGGTCGCTCTGGCAAGGACTGTGGGGGAAACATTTCACCTTTGTCATAAAACTCTAAAAATAAATGCTTGGGAGAATTATATACAAAATAAAATTTTTATTTTATTTTATAGGGTCATTTACGGGGAAAACGGGGTAGGGCAGAAACAGGCAGTCATAAAATTCTAAAATAAATGCTTGGGATGATTATATACAAAATTAAAATAAAAATTTTTTTTTGGTAGCGTCATTTAGGGGGCGAAAGGGAAGGAGGGGATAGGGCAGAGTAGTACCAGGTTTCGTCTCAGCTTCGTCATTAAAGCTTAAAAATTTTATTTTTAAGGCATGTAGGCTTAAGTAAAACATTTTGTTAAATTTTTATGTTATTTTTGCATTTAATAACGCCCACTAAAGTGGGCGGGGTCCAAAAAATTAAATTTTTTTATTTTATGGCTCCAATTTTAAGGCGCTGGACCGTATTTGACATAAAAATATATCATTTGCTTAACAAAATAACTTTAAAAATAATATTGTTTTTTCTGGGTTGGTTTAGTTCTTCTTAGGGGAACTTTTTTCCCCCTAGCCCGATTTAGCCCGTCTCCGAACTTAACCTGCTCTAAGCTTTAAAATATATTTATGCCAAATTTCAAGAGTCTAGCTCTTTTCGTTTGGACTGAATCGTGATTTCCACAGACGGACGGACATGCTCAGATCGTCTTAGATTTCATCACTGATCAAGAATATATATATACTTTATGGGGTCTGAGATGGATATTTCTATGCGTTACAAACGGAATGACCAAGTGAATATACCCTCCAAATTCTTTTTTGGAGGGTATAAAAATAATAGCGTATGAGCACATACGCTCTTGAGGGGACGATATGGTGTTTTCCGCTAAACCGATTGCTTCTTTACACCGTTCTCGACCAAACATCAAAATCATCGTTTCAGAAAAAAGCAAACAGATCAAGGTGTCTATTTACTGTAAGTTTTTTCTGTATAACATATCGAATACATATTGTCAATATCTATTGGTCACTAACCACTTGTCTTATGCAGCCATGTTTACATCTCTGACCTTTTTATTAGGCCAACTGTGTGCCACAATACCAGTGGCGCTTAATTAGATTATTTTTTTCTTTACAGACAACCATATCAAATATATCCATAGAATTATAAATATTTTTGCCAGTAAGTGTTGAAGTAACACATTAATATTCCTGATTCCTTGAAAATTAACACATTTTTTTTTTCATATGATTTCGAAAAAATTTTCTACAACTTTATACAACTTAGAGAAACAGAAAAAAATAAAACATGAGTTTGCACCTTAATAAGGTGCGAAAATGAGTTAAACGGAAAAAAATTACCCAAAAACAATTCAATTTATGGCTAAACCCAACAACATACAAAAAAGAAATCAAAATAATAAAACATCAAAAAGGAATGCTTAATGTGCAGGCTGCTGATATCAATAGGCTATAAAAACACTTGTTAGAAAATGTTTGCGGTTTGTTACTTTAACTAGACTTCAAAACAAATAACGTTAACAAGCACAGCTAACCGTGGCCAAGAAGGCACATAAGAAAAATCAAATGCGGCTGGATTCAAAGACTTGTAGCTAACGGAGGTGTAGGTGCAAAACGTTGAGCAGACGGGATGCATAAAGCAGCAAGTGAATTTTAGCATTTTTGGGATCACAGAAAGGGGTATGAATTTTAGGAATTCATATAAACCGAAATGATCGCATGATTATCGCTTAATAAATGCTAACAGAAAAACTTGTAAGGATTTTTTTACTCTAATGTTTTTTGATTTTGTTTTTTTTCTAAAAGAAATAAAAATTCTTAGAATGAAGCGTCATAGTTTTTTGAAGCATTTTAACAAGAAAAAAAATATTAAAACAAAAACCCTTTCAAAAGATTTCAATCTACCGCTTTAACGACATATAACCGATATTGAAGCCAACAAAAAATTTTATAAAAAAAAAAAATTTATAAAAAGGCGTTACAATTGATGTTGTCCTGTTGTGGAGACGTTTCTTTTTTTTTTTTGTTCCCAGCCTGGGAGTGAAATAAAAAACTTTCTACCAACAACACCGCGAAATTTGAAATCATACGCATTAAATTACCCCGCTGTTAATACGTGTTGGTCACATTTCTCTATCTCTCGTTCTTTCTCCTTCAATATTTTTAAAATAAGTAATAAATTTTCTTAATTTCACCTTCAACTCTCTATTGGAGTATTTGTATCAGTTATATGTACTACAACTATGTTGCATTTATCTTTTAATATTCGTATTGCTGGCTTACCAACAACAAATTGACCATAAATTTTGATTTTCATTAAGATTCTTATCTTCCCAACATTTCGTTACGGCAGTTTGTGTGCCTGCTTTTGTCCCCAGCCTTGGCCACAAGACAAATAGCGGACGGACGACGGCCGCTGTAATGTGATATAATTTTTATTTGTTTTTGATTACAAAATCTCACTTGGTAATTTAGTACTCGATATTGTGGTACACTGAAACTCATATTTTGTTGCACACACTGATAAAGCAATAAATTTCCATCATTATCACAAGACAAAACAGCGGTTTTGTTAAATCTTACAAAGTGGGCGTTACTTGGTTTAGCGGCAAATAAAAACGCCCGCTTGTTTTCTTTTACATTTATCTTTGAATATTTTCCACCAGTGACGTTATAAAAAGTAAAAGTTTTCTGAAATTCTGTTACAAAAAAAAAGAGGTAAAAGTGTTCGAAGAAATCATAGCAGGATATAATTTATTATTTAATTAGTGAAAACCTGGGTTAATATTAGTACAAAAATATTTATGTTTAGCCTTCCCTTTCGGGAAATACTTTTCTTAAGATATTATTTTTATTTATTTTTTTTTTTTTGGTAGCGATGCTGCATACTGTGACTTTAATGGATGTCTAGGCAATAACAGTTATTATTCTTTAATTCTTTTTGTTTATTTATTTAATTTTTGTAAAGCCAATCGACACAATAGTTTAATTAAACAAACTATAGACAAATAGAATTTTTAGAAAATTGTTTCAGTGGTAACAACATACGAGTATGAGAGAAAACTCCAATTAATTGAGATTCATCACAAAACTTAAAACTAAACCAAATTTACTACATAAAAATTATATTAGTTACATACGAAATAAATTATTTTATTAATCTTATCTTAATAATAAAAATAATAGGTCCTGTTTATATGTTCACTGACCTTTACCCGCTACTTTATCCACGCATAATATGTGAAACTTCAGCTTATGTGTATGTTATGTCAATGATGTGTTGTGTTTGTCCCTAGAAACTTTAGACCACCCTTGAGACCTCATAAAGTCGTTGACAAAAACAAATGCATTGCTTAGTCAACTGTATCAAAGTTTAAAATGTTCTTAATTATCGGTTTAATAATTTAGTATTTCCAAATTTTCGACCACACTGGACCACTTAATAGGATCATTTTCAAAAACGAAAACCATCCTATATTTTTCCTTGGATATCTCTAAGCAAAATTTCATCTAAATCGGTATAGCGGTTTAAGCGTGAAAAGGCAACACACAAACAGACAGAGTTACTTTCAAATTTATTATATTATTAAGCGCAAGTCATCATAAAAGCTGCAAGTCATTATAAAAAGTGCAATTCATTATAAAAAGTGCAAGTCATTATAAAAAGTGCAATTCATTATATAAATTGTGCAAGTGATTATGGAAAGTGCAAGTCATTATAAAACCTGCAGGGCATTATAAAAAGTGCAAGTTGTTATGAAAAGTGCAATTCATTATGAAAAGTGCAAGTCATTATACAAAGTGCAATTCATTATAAAAAGTGCAAGTCATTATGGAAATTGCAAGTCATTATAAAAAGTGGAAATTCATTATAAAAAGAGCAATTCATTATACAAAGTGCAAGTCATTATGGAAAGTGCAATTTATTACAAAAAGTGCAAGTCATTATAAAAAGTGCAAGTCATTATAAAAAGTGCAATTCATTATAAAAAGTGCAAGTCATTATGAGAAGTGCAAGTCATCATAAAAACGGCAAGTCATTATAAAAAGTGTAATTTATTATAAAAAGTGAAAGTCATTATGGAAAGTGCAAGTCATTATGAAAAGTGCAAGTCGTTATGAAAAGTGCAATTCATTATAAAAAGTGCAAGTCGTTATGAAAAGTGCAATTCATTATAAAAAGTGCAATTCATTATAAAAAGTGCAATTCATTATAAAAAGTGCAAGTCATTATGAAAAGTGCAATTCATTATAAAAAGTGCAAGTCATTATAAAAAGTGCAAGTCGTTATGAAAAGTGCAATTCATTATAAAAAGTGCAAGTCATATTATGGAAAGTGCAAGTCATTGTGAAAAGTGCAAGTCGTTATGAAAAGTGCAATTCATTATAAAAAGTGCAATTCATTATAAAAAGTGCAAGTCATTATGAAAAGTGCAAGTCGTTATGAAAAGTGCAATTCATTATAAAAAGTGCAATTCATTATAAAAAGTGCAATTCATTGTAAAAAGTGCAAGTCATTATGGAAAGTGCAATTCATTATAAAAAGTGCAAGTAATTATAAAAAAATCAAGTCGTTATGAAAAGTGCAAGTCATCATAAAAACGGCAAGTCATTATAAAAAGTGAAAGTCATTATGGAAAGTGCAAGTCATTATGAAAAGTGCAAGTCGTTATGAAAAGTGCAATTCATTATAAAAAGTGCAACTCATTATAAAAATTGCAATTCATTATAAAAAGTGCAAGTCGTTATAAAAAGTGCAATATATTATAAAAAGTGCAAGTCATTATGGAAAGTGCAAGTCATTATGAAAAGTGCAAGTCATCATTATAAAATGTGCATAAAAGGTTTCAAATTTGAACTTGAGTTTGAATAACAATCGCTTATTTGAAAACTTGAAACTTGAAATTTTAATTATAGTAATTTCATTAAAAAATACATTTAATGAATAAAATAAATATTTAGTTTTATAAAAATGTACTGACAGGCATAAAGCGGTTAGAAAAGCATCAGCTGTTAATAAATAATGTACTTCTCGTTTTTTTAGACTTCAACGGCTTATTTAAATGATTTTAGAATCCAAAACATATCGTCTTACGAAGCAATATGTTCTTCTATCCATATGCATATGGACTATCTCCCATTTAGAACTCAATAGGCGCTATTTCATTGAATGAAAGAAAACCAAATTTTTCTATTGTATTAAATACAATTAAGGTTTATAGGCTAATTGTTCGAAATTTTTGTTTTAAATTCCGAAAGACATGATAAATATTCCAAGGCACAAAGGAAAGTCATCATCAGTTTTTGATTATTCAACTTACATAGCAGAGCAGAACTGCTGCTTTCGAAAGCCGCAACGATTTCATCATCAGTGCTCATGTGTATTTTATTTGACACCACTTATTAAATTTTTGAATTATAAGTACCATCGATTTCCTCTATATTAGAACATCTAAATCACCACAAACTTCTTTATTATTACTTTTTAAAAAGCTTACTTCTCTCATTTTTGTAGCCAAAACTTTTTATGATTGATATTCATAAAAAATTCCATTTGCTCATTATTATGACAAAAAAAAATATTGTTAAAATTATCACCCTTTTAATACCGGGAGGTTCCTCATACAATGCTCGGGAAGAAGGGAAATGAAAACGAATAATTTTAGGACGGGAATCCCAGGAAGGGTATATTAATTGCACCTAAAATTTGGACAAAGTAAGAAACCCATAAACAAAATAAGTCAAGCCATATTGAAAAACTTTTAACTAGTTAGAAAATTAAGAAAAAAAAACAACGCAGATCTGAGCTATTTTAATTGTCATACAATTACAGAATTGACTAAAATTTTTATGTGTGAACATGAAGTTAATATGTCAATTAAGTGAATATTAACTCAATACAGGGTCCGCCAAATACCTTTTTTTTTTAAAATGCTATAAAAAAATCTACTGAATATTTTTTCAAATTTCTTTTTTTATTTGAAAGTACAATCCTTCCGGTTAATAATGGAAAATAATTTCATTTAAATGGCTGCCTCAGCTGGCCAGGCAGTAGACTATACGATCGGTACAATTTTTATTATTGTGTGCAACTGTATTTCACCAATGCTTCACGAATATTGTCCTTTAAAGCGGCAATTGTCTCCGGCTTGTCGGTGGAACACTTATCTTTGACGGCACCCCACAAATAATAGTCCAAATAGTGTCAAATCGCAGCTCCGAGATGGCCAAACGACATCAGCTCTGCGGCTGATAATGCGATCTTCAAAAACAGGGCGCAAAACATCGAGTGTAGTTTCGGCTGTGTGGCTCGTAGCGCCGTCCTGTTGATATTAAATGTAGCCAATATTTTCCTCTTAAATTTTTGTGAACAAAAATTCGTTCATCATGGCCCGATAACGATCGCCATTGACTGTAACGGCCACTCCTTGCTCATTTTCGAAGAAAAATGGTCCAATTATCCCTCTTGACCAAAATCCGCACCAAACAGTGACTCGTTTTGGGTGCGTCGGCTTTTCAATGCATGCGTGCGGGTTTTCTGTGCCACAAATGCGACAATTTTCCTTGTTTACATACCCGCCAAGATCAAAATGAGCTTCATCTGAAGATATGATTTTCTGGCAAAATCGGCATCTTCTGTAAGTCGATCGCAGGCCCACTTAGCGAAGCGAAAACGCATTGGATGGTCAATCATATTCGTTCAGCGGAAGGATAAAACTAATTATCTGTCAAATCAGACATGAGCTAAGTGTTGCCGTTCACGAAATAAGCACAAGTTGGAAAAAAAAACGTTAGATGGCGGACCCTTTATAAATGCATATCTGAACATCACATTAGTCGGTTACGCTTTAATGGTATTTTTGATTTTGGTTGTCCTCAATACCATTTTAATTATCCTAGAATTATAAAACAGGTTTAATTAACAAACATTTCCTAATAAAATTTTTATTAATAAAAACTGTTATGGGTGAAAGTGTAGCGGCTTTCGAAAACAGCTGTACTGTTCTGCTGTGTAAGTTGGATAATTAAATTAATGCTGTCTTTGCCTTGTGTCTTCAATTAGCTTATCAATCTTAATTAAATATAATATGGCAATAAATAGTTCATATCTTTAAATACAAAATATAAGAAATTTTCCAGCTCTGGAAACGTATTTAGGATTTTTCTAACTTTCAATCGAAATGTATTTATTATTATTTTCAATATATCAATTCAATATCAAAGTCTCTAGCTTTTCTGAGTGCTTGGAAAATCGTTTTTATGTTCAAGTAGACCGACAGATAGACATTTTCATATACGACTTCCCTATTTATAGGACCAAGAATATGAATAATTTATGCAGTCGCATAGTAATATTGCAGAATTGTTTGTGAATGACAAACCTCTATATCCTTTTAGCATTTTCGGTGAAATTTATACAAATTAAAATATATATTATTATATAAAAACAACTGCCAAATATTGAATATGGAAATATTTATCAAGTGGTAAATCTGTGATGTATAAAAGCAGGAAAAGTTGATTAACCTGGACGGCCATTGGCTATGAATTTACGCACAGAGAGTAATAAAACTATGTATTAAAATCCCAAGCCGCAGCAAATTGTAACAGCAAAATATCTTTCTCACATGTTTTTTTTTGCACCAACAAATCTTCAGCTTTAAGGAACCACAACAACAATCTGACTTCCAAAACAAGATCAGTGCGATAAGCAGAGCAAACAGTAGTCAGTCCCACGTATTCTTTTCACTTTATTTAGAAATTATTTGGTCCGTTTTTAAAACAGTTGGAACAAAAAAATATGTTTAGATAAGAAAATGTAAAGCCTGAAAACAAAAGGAAATTAACTAAAGCTACAAGGCGTGTGTTGTCACTTAAACTGGATCAAAGAAAAATCTATTTAAAAAAATATGTGTGCCGCCTGTCCACAAGAATCAAATATAAGTATTAAGAAAATGTAAGTAGATTAAATGACAAGCCCTTAAGAGGATTAAAATTGTTTTTATGCAAACTGTGCGAGAGTTCTTATTCCAGATTAAGTTATTAATTTTTTCGGTCTCGTATATGTATATATTTTTAACCAAATAATTTTAAATATAAGAGTAACACTGTGATTAAGTTCGCTAAAGTGTTAACGGTCTGACAGTTTGAATAATTTTCATAATCAATTTGAAAAATATTTGCTCTTAATAACAGCAAGCCAACGAAGCAAAATAAACTTTCAAGACATAAATGCCTGCTGAAAGTGATGAACTGGGCTGAAACACAATCTGGCTGATGAAACATGCACCTTAACACGGCCGGCCGTTTAAGGGAATTCTAAAAGTTTCTCATAACATTTTATTATGCAAAATGACATAAAATAATTAACATTTATTTAGATGGCCTGAAGCTACTACTATATAAGACATAAATTTTCAAGCGAAAAAAATCCATGAAATGTTTTCTACTAAAGCTCAAGGATTTGTGGCAGCGACTTAGTTGGACGGAAGTCCAAGCACTGCCAGCCAGCAGTAGTAGTAGTAGTTGATGCCATTGTAAAATTCATTACCGGTACCACTCAATTCATGCCTCTTAGGCCTTCCAAGACGTATTCAGTGTACAAGTAAATGTGGCGGCAAAAGCTTGTCGTCAACTCAAATCTCAGAAACATAACAAATGCCCACCAAAAAATATTTTGTTTTTGTTTTGCGAATATATTAAGCTGTGAATTTTCGAAAATTGCGCATTTCAGGAAACAAGTAGCTGCATAGCTTAAAGGTTTATAAAATAAAAATATGAAAATAAAAATAAAGCGACCGCATAACAAAACATTCTAAAATATTTAAAATGAATGACAGTGGGCTGGTCCAACTGTTTATAAAATATATCTTAGTTTTAGCAATTAAGTCGTTTGCGTAACAATTAAATAAAAATAAAAATCCAGACTCCGTTTTCTCCGCATTGAGCATTTGTTGCCGATGTCTGTGCCTCCTTTGGTTCTACCAACTAAATGACAATTTGACACCGAAATATTTTGGCTAACATAAAAAAAACAAATAAAAACGTTATATTCGACCGGGTCGAATCTTAAATACCCTTCAAATATTTAGTAAGTAAATTTAAAGAGTTCCTTTATATAATATCGTACGTCAAGGCCCACTAAAGGGGCGGGGTTAAAAAATAGACAATATCATTCTTTCCACAGACAAACGTATGGCCATCGCTAAATCGTCTTAGAATTCACCACTGATCAAGAATATATATACTTTATGGGGTCCAGTTCTCTTTGGAGGGTATTAAAACTGTTTTTTGTCAGGGTCGTTCTGGCAAGGGCTGAGGGGGAGACATTTCACCTTTGCCATAAAACTCTAAAAATAAATGTTTGGGATAATTATATAGAAAATTAAAAAAAAAATTTTTTGGATAGGGTAATTTAGGGGGCAAAGAGGGAGGAGGGGGTAGGGAAGGGGGGTTCCAGGTTACGTCTCAGCTTCGTCATTAAAGCTTAAAAATGTTATTTTTAAGGAATGTAGACTTAAGTAAAACAATTTGTTAAATTTTTCCACTATTTTTGCATATAATAACGGCCACTAAAGGGGGCGGGTCCAAAAATATATATATTTTTTTTGATTTCATGGGTTCCAAGTTTAACGCCTTGGACCTTCTTTAATATAAAAATATATCATTTGCTTAACAAAATTACAAAAAAAAAACTTTACAATATAGGTTGTTTTTTAGAGGTTGGTTTAGTTCTTCTTAGGGGAAATTTTTTCCCTCTAGCCCCATTAAGCCCATTTCCGAACTTGACCTGTGCTGTCCTTCAAGTTATACTTATACCAAATTTCAAGAGTCTGGCTCTTTTCGTTTGGACTGAATCGTGATTTCCACAAACGGACGGACGGATGGGCGAACATGCTCAGATCGTCTTAGATTTCATCACTGATCAAGAATATATATATAGTTTATGGGGTCTCAGATTTATATTTCGCTGCGTTACAAACGGAATAACAAAGTGAATATACCCTCCATATTCTTTTTTGGAGGGTATAAAAACGCGGTGTTTATCTTGTTTTCCTTTACAATTCAAAAAGAAATTCATTCATAATTTCTCATTAATCTCTAGCGCGCCTTATTTTAAGTTTGCCAGCATTCAGAATTTGACGTGTTCACTTTTTGCTGTCTTTGGCCCGCTCATTGTGTGTGTGTGTGTGTCTGTGGGGTGGACATATAGTAATTTGTTTAATTGCTTTTTAGCCTTCAGGGACACATTAACGTACGACACCAATCCTCTGTACAATTGCAAATATATTTCGGCTACGCAACAGTGAATTTAGTTTAAATACCATATTTAGGTTGCGCCTTTAAGGATGACACGGCGTCCGTTTTACTGACTCTTACATACAGCAGCCAGCAAGTGCAAACTTAATACTATTAAGCTGAAGCAAGTTGCTGTGAATAAAAGTTAATAAAGCGACATGTGTGTCTTTGGCTATGCAAATGCTTAACACAGTGGCAGCTTATACTTTACGTTTATCGGGTAATTGGAATTTAAAAGCGGCTTAAGATTAAAAAATATCATTGAAAATTAAAATATTACAGATCATTTAAATAATAATATTTTATGGAAATTTCATTTTATTTTAAATACTTCTCTGATAGTTATGCACTTGTTTTTTTTTTAAGTTCAAAAATCGGTGTTGGTCGTCAAGTGGAAGTGAAGCTAAACCAGTTCATTTTCTTCACTTATGGATTTTTCAAGTAAATTAAATCAAGGCGATCTGGCTGAATATTGGCGTTCAGGAATTTCGCACGATATTGGGATAGACGCTAAAAGTGCCGTAGGTTGGCCAAATGCATGAATTGTTCATAAATAACTCAAATAACAACTTTCAGCTGGGCATCCTGTAGGAGAGTGACACCAGAAGACAAAGAATGAACGAATAGCTCAGAAGTGATCTCGGGTCAATCTCCGAATGGGGCCTCGCGAACAGGGTTAACGTTAGCCCTCATAAGATGCAGTGCTGCGTGCTTACGCTTAGGCGGCTGGTAGAAGGTTCTGCGCCATCCATGTTTATGGATGGTATAGGTATTGGGGAATCAGAAGCTCTTGATGTTCTTGGTATGAAAATACAGTGCGACGATAACGTATGACAGATTCTATGTGCAACGGCCTTAAGTTGTTATGAATACAACGTCACAAGTTTGAACACAATCATTTTAAATCTAAAAGCGAAATAACAGTTTTGAAAACATGTGCTTTTTGCATGACAACTCGAGTATCTAAAATCTAGTTTTTCTAAAGCACTCAATTCTAATATACGGATCGTGCCAATTTTCTCAAATTTAATAATATGACGTTGATTACTCTTGTAATGCACAAAACAAAAAGTTCGCCACTGGCTTTGCGTTATAATGATACAAGTAAAAAGAAACAAGTAAAAACGTTATATTCGACCGGGTCGAATCTTAAATGCCCTCTAAATATTTAGTAAGTGAATTTAAAATGTTTAACTTGGTGGGACAGAGTTCCTTTATATAATATCGTACGTCAACGCCCACTAAAGGGGGCGGGGTTCAAAAATATACAATATCATGTTTTCCACAGACGAACGTATGGGCACTGCTAGACCGTCTTAGACTTCATCACTGATCAAGAATATATTTACTTTATGGGGTCCAATTCTCTTTGGAGGGTATAAAAACTGTATTTTGACGGGGTCGCTCTGGCAAGGGCTGTGGGGGAAATATTTCACCTTTGTCATAAAACTCTAAAAATAAATACCTGGGATAATTATATACAAAATTAAAATTTCCATTTTTTGATAGGTTCATTTAGAGGTCAAAGAGGGAGAGGGGGTAGGGCAGAAACAGGTAGACATACAACTCTAAAAATAAATGCTTGGGATGATTATACACAAAATAAAAAAAAATTTTATTTATTTTTAATAGGGTCATTTAGCGGGCAAAGGGGGAGGAGGGGGTAGGGCAGCAACAGGCAGTAATAAAACTCTAAAGATAAATGCTTGGGATGATTATATACAAAATTAAAAAAAAAAATTTTTTTTGGTAGGTTCATTTAGGGGGCAAAGGAAGAGCTGGGGGGAGGGGTAGGGCAGAAATCGGCAGTCATAAAACTCTAAAGATAAATGCTTGGGATGATTATATACAAAATTTAAAAAAGAATTTTTTTTTGGTAGGGTCATTTGGTGGCAAAGGAAGAGGAGGGGGTAGGACAGAAATCGGCAGTCATAAAACTAAAGTTAAATGGTTGGGATGATTATATACATAAATTTAAAAAAAATTTTTTTTTGGTAGGGTCATTTAGGGGGCGAAAGGAAAGGAGGGGGTAGGGCAGAGTAGTACCAGGTTTCGTCACAACTTCGTCATTAAAGCTTAAAAATTTTATTTTTAAGGAATGTAGGCATAAGTAAAACAATTTGTTAAATTTTTATGCTATTTTTGCCTATAATAACGCCCACTAAAGTGGGCGGGGTCAAAAAATATTTTTATTTTATTTTATGGCTCCAAGTTTAAGGCGTTGGACCGTATTTGACATAAAAATATATCATTTGCTTAACAAAATAACCAAAAAACTTTAAAAATTATGTTGTTTTTTCTGGGTTGGTTTAGTTCTTCTTAGGGGAACTTTTTTCCCTCTTGCCCGATTTAGCTCATCTTCGAACTTAACCTGCTCTAAGCTTCAAAATATTTTTATGCCAAATTTCAAGAGTCTAGCTCTTTTCGTTTGGACTGAATCGTGATTTCCACAGACGGACGGACGGACGGACATGCTCAGTTCGTCTTAGATTTCATCACTGATCAAGAATATATATACTTTATGGGGTCTGAGATGGATATTTCGATGCGTTACAAACGGAATGACAAAGTGAATATACCCTCCAAATTCTTTTTTGGAGGGTATAAAAATGCAGTCTATAATCACACTGGGTGCAACCATTCCATTCAAATGTTGTAAAACGAGACTTATTTTGTCGCAGTAATGAAAAAAGAAAATGATTTCTCTTTATTTAATACTTCTAACAAAACGCTTGTTTCTTAAGTCTTTTGTTTTTTTTATGATTCTTTTAAATATGTAATAGTTCTAAATAAACTATATGTACTCCCAAATCTGTGTTCAGAATTAATGATGTTCTCTTTGGTCAAACACAATTTTAATGATTTTTAGATTTCCAAAACTCCTGTGGCTTCTCGAGTACTCTTCACCTTCTACTGGCCATTATGTGACATATAATTCCTAAGCGCCAAAAAACTCAACAATGACAAGTATTTCTCAACATTATTATATTGACAAAAAGTACTTGCCAAGCGCAAGGCGTGAATGTACATCAAGAAATCATTTAGAAAACTATAATACAACAATGAAGACAATAGCAAATCCACTTAGAAGCGAAGCCGCAAAATTTTCAAGAACTACTGCGGCAACAGTTTTGAAAAGTGCTGCAGAAAAAAAAGTACGGAATAAGAAAAAACAATTGTTGAAGAACAAAGACCATGAGAGTATGAAATAACAAAACACTCACCTCCTACAGAAGGCCAAGACATTTAAAATTTTTGAAGAGTTTCTTTTGTTTCCTGACAACAATGACTTTGTCACTGACATTGTGCATTTAGCTATTTTGTGGGTGGGGGCTGTAAAATAAACGGCATTAAGGTTTCTGTTTCATTAACAAGGTTGATGTTTTGCTCAGAAATAATAAATTATTTAGATCTTTTTTTTTAATATTATCACGTCAATTACACCATAAATTTTATAAATTTTCTCTGGAGGAGTAAGTGACATTTTATTTAATCATCTAGAATTAAAAATTCCTTAAAATGAAGCACACGCTTATTTTATTTATTGCTATTTGAGGTTTCGTTAGTGTAAGGACTTTGATAAGGACACTTTGCTGCTATTGGTTGCTTACCTCAAGGTGTATTTTTATTATTTAAACACTGCAGCAAAACACAAGCGAATTAAAACAACCCCTAGTCATAATTGTTTAAACGACTTTTTGTTAAACAGTGAATGTAAAGTGTATTAGTGGCAAGCAAAAACAATTTCCTTTTAAGGTTTTTTTTCATATAAATAAAACGCCTTGTTAATTGCATATATATAAAAACATAACTTTAACTGCCTGCCCACGACAATATATCTTAAATTTAAAATTTTAACATTTATTATACCCTTCACAAAAAGTGAAATGGTATAAATAGGATTGTCATTCCGTGTGTGACTTCATTATTGGACTGATGGATTGAACTGAAATACGGTTCCAGAGCTGGGAAGCTTACACCTATTTCTGGACGCAAATTAATTAGCATAAACCAAATAGTTTTTGCATTTCTATGTCATTTAAACCTATTTCATACTTTGGGAAATATAAAATTTGTATTAAAAAGTAAAAAAATAAAGTTTTTTTTCCAGGGGTGGGAAATTGCAAAATTTCGATTCCAGGGTTGGAGTGATGGAATTGGTTACAAATTTTAAGTGTTTCTTAAATAAAACTATTTTATACCTCATTAAGAGTTGCATTGTAAAAAGGAAAACAAAAAAAAATAAAATTTCGCTTCCAGGGTTCGGAAATTTATATTCTTTTAGTACATAAAAGCAGCCATATAAGTTCCTAATTTTGGGGTTTTCAGTGAATTAACCCTATTTAATACTTCAGGAAGAATTATATGCGTGTAATAAATAAATAAAATTAAAAGTTCTATTCCAGGGTTCGAAATTCGAAATATGTCATTTATTAAAAAATACCCATATAAGTTCCTAATTTAGTTCATTTAGTGAACTAAACCTATTTTATACCTCAGGAAGAATTAAATTGGTACTAAGAAAATAAAAAAAAAATAACAAGAAAAATTTATATTCTATTTCAGGGTTGGAAAATCGAAATTTTTGTGGTATGTAAAAGTGGCCATATAATGTTCAAAATTTTGGTGTTTTGACGAATTATACCTTATTTATGTTTCAGGAAGAATTAAGTGGGTTTTAAAAGCCAAATGCTATTTTTTTAAATATTAAAGTAACAAAATCAAAAAATTTTTGTTAAAATAACAAATAATTTTGTTAATTTTTATCGGGCTTAAGTTCGAATCTTGCATGACTGCAAATTATTTTTTGTTATTTTTTATATTAATAAATGAATTTGTTTAAATTCTATTTATTATTTTATATTAAGATTGGAATATTAAGAATATTTTTTTTTTTTAATAATCATCAAACCAGCAGAACGGATCAGTACTGATTTCGAGGCCGCTACGCCATCTCATCAGCGTTCTTTGTTCAATTTTTCCCACTTTTGCAAGTGGTGCTAGTTAGTAGGAATATCAACTATTTAACCAATATTTTAACGAAAATTGAATATGAGAAGTTATCACATTCATATTATTAAGTTATTACATTTTGGTTAGTACGAAATTCCCCAACCCTGACGATTAATATTCCAAATATTCCAATATCTCTTTTGCTTTTTCCAGAGCCATCGGCTGCTGATAGGTAAAGCTTCTTTTTGTTATTTATGTTCAAGTAATTGAATTTAGTTGTCAATTTACTTTGAACAAGTGCGCGTGCTCCCGCAAAGTTTTTAAATTATGTATGAATTTTTATTAGTCGAACTTTTTCTTATGTAAATTGTTAATTTTTATCGGGCTTAAGTTCGAATCTTGCATGACTGCAAATTATTTTTTGTTATTTTTTATATTAATAAATGAATTTGTTTAAATTCTATTTATTATTTTATATTAAGATTGGAATATTAAGAATATTTTTTTTTTTTTTAATAATCATCAAACCAGCAGAACGGATCAGTACTGATTTCGAGGCCGCTACGCCATCTCATCAGCGTTCTTTGTTCAATTTTTCCCACTTTTGCAAGTGGTGCTAGTTAGTAGGAATATCAACTATTTAACCAATATTTTAACGAAAATTGAATATGAGAAGTTATCACATTCATATTATTAAGTTATTACATTTTGGTTAGTACGAAATTCCCCAACCCTGACGATTAATATTCCAAATATTCCAATATCTCTTTTGCTTTTTCCAGAGCCATCGGCTGCTGATAGGTAAAGCTTCTTTTTGTTATTTATGTTCAAGTAATTGAATTTAGTTGTCAATTTACTTTGAACAAGTGCGCGTGCCCCCGCAAAGTTTTTAAATTATGTATGAATTTTTATTAGTCGAACTTTTTCTTATGTAAATTGTTAATTTTTATCGGGCTTAAGTTCGAATCTTGCATGACTGCAAATTATTTTTTGTTATTTTTTATATTAATAAATGAATTTGTTTAAATTCTATTTATTATTTTATATTAAGATTGGAATATTAAGAATATTTTTTTTTTTTTTTTTTTTTTATTTTTTTTAATAATCATCAAACCAGCCGAACGGATCAGTACTGATTTCGAGGCCGCTACGCCATCTCATCAGCGTTCTTTGTTCAATTTTTCCCACTTTTGCAAGTGGTGCTAGTTAGTAGGAATATCAACTATTTAACCAATATTTTAACGAAAATTGAATATGAGAAGTTATCACATTCATATTATTAAGTTATTACATTTTGGTTAGTACGAAATTCCCCAACCCTGACGATTAATATTCCAAATATTCCAATATCTCTTTTGCTTTTTCCAGAGCCATCGGCTGCTGATAGGTAAAGCTTCTTTTTGTTATTTATGTTCAAGTAATTGAATTTAGTTGTCAATTTACTTTGAACAAGTGCGCGTGCCCCCGCAAAGTTTTTAAATTATGTATGAATTTTTATTAGTCGAACTTTTTCTTATGTAAATTGTTAATTTTTATCGGGCTTAAGTTCGAATCTTGCATGACTGCAAATTATTTTTTGTTATTTTTTATATTAATAAATGAATTTGTTTAAATTCTATTTATTATTTTATATTAAGATTGGAATATTAAGAATATTGGAATATTAAGAATATTTCGACTAATAAAAATTCATACATAATTTAAAAACTTTGCGGGGGCACGCGCACTTGTTCAAAGTAAATTGACAACTAAATTCAATTACTTGAACATAAATAACAAAAAGAAGCTTTACCTATCAGCAGCCGATGGCTCTGGAAAAAGCAAAAGAGATATTGGAATATTTGGAATATTAATCGTCAGGGTTGGGGAATTTCGTACTAACCAAAATGTAATAACTTAATAATATGAATGTGATAACTTCTCATATTCAATTTTCGTTAAAATATTGGTTAAATAGTTGATATTCCTACTAACTAGCACCACTTGCAAAAGTGGGAAAAATTGAACAAAGAACGCTGATGAGATGGCGTAGCGGCCTCGAAATCAGTACTGATCCGTTCTGCTGGTTTGATGATTATTAAAAAAAAAAAAATATTCTTAATATTCCAATCTTAATATAAAATAATAAATAGAATTTAAACAAATTCATTTATTAATATAAAAAATAACAAAAAATAATTTGCAGTCATGCAAGATTCGAACTTAAGCCCGATAAAAATTAACAATTTACATAAGAAAAAGTTCGACTAATAAAAATTCATACATAATTTAAAAACTTTGCGGGGGCACGCGCACTTGTTCAAAGTAAATTGACAACTAAATTCAATTACTTGAACATAAATAACAAAAAGAAGCTTTACCTATCAGCAGCCGATGGCTCTGGAAAAAGCAAAAGAGATATTGGAATATTTGGAATATTAATCGTCAGGGTTGGGGAATTTCGTACTAACCAAAATGTAATAACTTAATAATATGAATGTGATAACTTCTCATATTCAATTTTCGTTAAAATATTGGTTAAATAGTTGATATTCCTACTAACTAGCACCACTTGCAAAAGTGGGAAAAATTGAACAAAGAACGCTGATGAGATGGCGTAGCGGCCTCGAAATCAGTACTGATCCGTTCTGCTGGTTTGATGATTATTAAAAAAAAAAAAAAAAAAAAAAAAAAATATTCTTAATATTCCAATCTTAATATAAAATAATAAATAGAATTTAAACAAATTCATTTATTAATATAAAAAATAACAAAAAATAATTTGCAGTCATGCAAGATTCGAACTTAAGCCCGATAAAAATTAACAATTTACATAAGAAAAAGTTCGACTAATAAAAATTCATACATAATTTAAAAACTTTGCGGGGGCACGCGCACTTGTTCAAAGTAAATTGACAACTAAATTCAATTACTTGAACATAAATAACAAAAAGAAGCTTTACCTATCAGCAGCCGATGGCTCTGGAAAAAGCAAAAGAGATATTGGAATATTTGGAATATTAATCGTCAGGGTTGGGGAATTTCGTACTAACCAAAATGTAATAACTTAATAATATGAATGTGATAACTTCTCATATTCAATTTTCGTTAAAATATTGGTTAAATAGTTGATATTCCTACTAACTAGCACCACTTGCAAAAGTGGGAAAAATTGAACAAAGAACGCTGATGAGATGGCGTAGCGGCCTCGAAATCAGTACTGATCCGTTCTGCTGGTTTGATGATTATTAAAAAAAAAAAAATATTCTTAATATTCCAATCTTAATATAAAATAATAAATAGAATTTAAACAAATTCATTTATTAATATAAAAAATAACAAAAAATAATTTGCAGTCATGCAAGATTCGAACTTAAGCCCGATAAAAATTAACAATTTACATAAGAAAAAGTTCGACTAATAAAAATTCATACATAATTTAACAAATAATTTTGTTTCATAAACAAAATATTTTTTCATATCAAATAAAATAATTAATTTCACACAAAGGAGTGACGAAATATTGAAATTAAAAATTGAATTAAAATAAAGAGTCCTTAAGCTTAAAAATATCAGAATACAAAATTAAAAAAAACCAGTACTGATCCGTTCTGCTGGTTTAATGACTATGAAAAATATTCATAATATTCCACTCTCAAAAATAATAAATGGAATGTAACACGTTCATTTATTAAAAAAATAAAAAATAATTTGCAGTTTCGCAGATTTGAACTTATAGCCTGTTGAGAAAATTAACATCACTGTAATACTATTTACATATATAAGGGTTCACTATTAAAATAGAAATTCATACATAATAAAAAAATTTTGTTACTTTGGTAATATTGAACACAAATTTTCTATTTTAAAAAGAAATTATTGAAAGAAAGTTTTGAAAACAAGATATATCAAAAAGAACCTTAAGCCGGTGAAGGGAATGTAAGATTCGGCACAGCCCAATATAGAACTTTTTTTTGTATATATTTTTATATACACAGATCACGTATATTGAAATTTGCTGCAGCGAAAAATTTTCTCTGGTCAGAAAACACACTTTTTCACATCTTCAGTGATCACAATTTTACTCCTTAATATAGTGTGATTTTGAAAAATTTTAAACATTAAAAAAAATATAAGTGACTGAATCTTAATCCAAGAAAAAAATATTTTTTTCGACAAATTGCTTCAAAATTTCACAACGAAATCAGGCACATGGGCACTGCAACTATTCTTTTGGACGACATAATTTTAGATCAGTTTATCGAGCCGTTTACCACAGATAACACAGATCATCTTGCTCTACATGGTGTAAATTTTTTATGATTTGTCAGCTTAAAATAATGGTTTCACATGGGCCCACAGGAAGTAATGAATACTGTCAAACTGCAAGAACTTGGAGATCACTAGAGTGTGACATTTCTCGGAGCAAAGTCAACTTCCTATCCTCATAAAAAAAGCCCCGAAATTTCTAAATTGCTACCGTCAATATTTTAAATGTTTTTTCGGAACGAGCCCACAAATTTTACAATAGGATTATGGTGATTCTTAACTCCCTCGAATTGTGTTACAAACTGAATTTGCAAGAAATATCAATGAGAAGAAAAAAATCGATACACTCTCGTCTTCAGTACTCAGGTGATCCATAGACATCAAGATGTTGTCTTTAGGATTCGTAAATTATTGATTGATTTTCAAACTGGATCTCCATATAATTTGATGGCGTTGTTGAAGTGTCCATTCATTTATGACAATTTGTTAGAGAATACTGAGCGTAAATATAAGAATAGAGGGCAGTAGGACTGTCCGTTTGTGTTTAAAAATTTATTTTTCATAATATTGAGTAGAATACAAAATACAAGAAATTACTTTCACCCACAACGAATAACTAGTTAAATATCAAATTGTCTAAATGTTCTCAATAGGAATTGACCACACCTATTGGCCTTAGCCAGAACATTCAAATGCTTAAGCAACTAAAACTGCAGGATCATTATAGAGGTGAGGCAGCGAAACGACACACAAACAGTTAATACGTGTGCCAAGAAACATCTGCCCTCGTACCATCATACTATTGATATAAATTTATATATTGTTTTGCTGGTTTTTTAAATATTAACACAACTGATGGCTGCAACATGGGGCAAGTATGTGTGTGTGTGTGCATGCATGTGAGTGTGTGTTTTAACAGGAACCATACATTTCATTTGACGATTAAGGTTGTATTTAGTTCCTGTCTTGTTCCTGCATACAAGACTTTTGCCTTCGCATGCATTTCATTTGGTAGTAACCAATTCATCTATATACGAGTACGAGTATGTGACTGAATTTGAGGTTTTAAATAATTTCTTCCTTTTTGGAGTTTCAGGCTGCAGCAGTTGAGTCCTTTCTTGAGCATTTATCGCAAAACAAAATGTATAGGGGAGAATTATTTTGTTAATGTCGAGTTGTATGGCATATAAAAAAAATATTTTTGAGCTACTCATTATTATTTGCTACAAAAACAAAATCCTACAAAATGCATCTGTTTTACGTTTCTGGTTGATGTCTGCCCAAACGTCCGCTTTTATTTACAGTAGAAATTGCTCCTTTAGCAAAGAAATACGTGGTCGTAGTGGCCAGAAAAGGTGCTTTTTCCCTTAACTGCATCTCCTTCAGCTTGTTTGTTGATCCTCCAGTTGCCAGAGTATCAGTGGAATTATATAGTTGTTTTTTGTATGTGTTGTTGTTGTTGTTGCTTTCTTGTTTTTATTATTGTTACTTACAGCCACGTTAATGTTTCGTCGCGTTCGATGGATTACTTTACAGAGACTCGCTGCTTAAATATTCCTTTGATTACATTTCTGTTTTATTTTTCTTATTGAGTTCTTATGCTCGTCATTAATTTACCTTTTAAGATGCACCTGAAATTATTTCGAGCTGTTGGTTTCTCATTCAACTCATACGTACGCGCAGTGGCCTGTTAATCTAGTAGCTGTAAAAATAGTTTATGAAAGAATTCTAAGAATTTTTTTCTTCTTAATTTTTTCTGTTACACTTAGATGATTTATATGGATGCGGTGGTAGCATTTACATGTTGTTAAGTAATAAAATATAATTTGCTTGAATAATGAATAAAATCGACGAAAAGTTGAAATAACAAGCCGCACTCTAGACTATCGAATTGTGCAAAGCAAATATTTATAGTAAAAGCTTGTTTAAATATAATATATATATTTTATTTTTATGACCGCTAAATAAAGTTAAATTACTAAAGGGCTTATTATATATTTAAGTGAATGGTAAAACAAAAGCTTTTGTATCTATTAAATACTGCATTTAGGAAACTATAGATCACTTATGCAGGATATACAGCAGATCCCATTTAGGTTTTGTAATAACTCTCACACAAAAATTATAAGTTGATGTATGATTTATTTGCTATAAATGGTAAGACTTATTGAACGACCAGTAATAATAATCGATTATATTGCTGTACTAAACACTTAATTCATATGGATTATCCGGATTTGTATCGTTTACTGAATACTTCCAATAGCATTGAAAGAAAAATTTCCGTGACTATTTTTATACCCTTCACAAAAAAGTGAAAGGGTATATCTAGGTTTGTCATTCCGTGTGTAATTTCTTCGATATTAATGTGGGACCCCATAATGTATATATATTCTGGATCCTTATGAATAGCGATGACGATTGAGCGATGTCCGTCTGTCTGTACGGTTTTCCCAAGCCCCCAGAAGAGCTAGAGACTTTATACTTGGGCTGATGGTTTGGAAATTATGCAGCAAAATCCAAAATACGGTTCCAGAGCTGGGAAGCTTACACCTACTTCTGGGAGCAAAATTAAGTAAAACCAATTATTTTTTTATTTTGTTGTTAAATAAAACTATTTCATACTTTGGGAACAATAAAATTTGTATGTAAAGAAAATAAAAATTATGTATGAATTTTTATTAGTCGAACTTTCTTATGTAAATTGTTAATTTTATCAACATAAAATTTTGATAAAATTAACAAAGAAAATAAAAATAGTAAAAATTTTTTTCCAGGGATGGTAAATCGAAAACTGATATTTTTTGGTATATAAAAAAAAGTGTTTTTTCTAAAACAAATTAGAAATTAGAAACAATCATATAGTTAATAAAATATAAGAAAATTGAAATTTTCATTCCAGGGTTGGGAAATTGAAATATTTTTCGGTCATTGTAAGTGTTAAAAACGGTTACGAATTATAATTTTTTGTCAAGTAAAACTATTTGATACTTTACTAAGAATTGAGATGCTATTAAAAATCCAAAAATTTTAAACCAGGGTTGGAGAACGCAAATATTTTATAGACAGTGACTAAAAAGGTGAGATATGTTAATTTTTTGTTATACCTTATCAAGCGTTGCATTGGCAAAACAAATTAAAAATTTGCTTCCAAGGTTGGGAGACTGAAATTCTTTCGTAGCGATATATATATTAAAAACTAGAAAAATTAAAAATTCGATTTCAGGGTTGGAAAATCGAATTTTTTAACATAAAATTAGCCATATAAGTTCCTTATTTTGGTTTATTTTTTTAGTGAATTAAAGCTATTTTATACTTCAGGAACAATAAAATAGGTATTAGAAACCAAAAAAAAAAGTACGATTCCGGGGCTGGAAAATCGAAATTTTTTGATACATAAAAGTAACCAAATAAATTCCTAATTTTGGTTTTTTGTGAATTGGATCTTTTTCATACTTCGGGAAGAGTTACACTCGTGTAAAAAATTGAAAACATCAAAAGTGCGATTCCAGGGTTGGAAAATCGATGTATTTTTAATACATAAATGTAGCCATAGAAGTTAAAAATTCTAGTTTTTTGTGAAGTAAACTTATTTTATACTTCAGGAAGAATTAAATTGGTATTAAAAACTAGAAAATTTAAAAATTAGGTTCCAGCGTTGGAAACTCGAAATTTTTTAATATAAAAATAGCCATATAAATTTTGGATTTTTTTGTGAATTAAAATTTTTCATACGTCAGGAAGAATTGCATTCGTGTAGAAATCCAAAAAATTTACAGATTCTTTCCATGGTTGGAAAATCTGAATTATTTTGGTTAATAAAAAAAGTCATATAAGTTTCTTATTTTTGTTTTTTTAGTAAATTAAACCTGTATTATATTTCAGGAAGAATGAAAGGCGCATTAAAAACTGAAAAAAGAAACTTCTATTTCAGAGTTGGAAAGTTGACATTTTTTGGCACAGACAACAATTTGTATTAAAATTCTAAAAAAAAACTATCTCCAGAGTTGGACAATTGATAATTTTTTGATACATAAAATTAACCAAAAATGTGTGCCTTTTTGTGATTTTGTGCTAGATATTGAAAATATAAAGTCAAAAGGACGGTTCCAGTGTTGGACAATCGGAACTTTTTATGGGACGTAAAAACAACAAACTCAAACGAATGTTTTCTTTTTGTTTATAAATTAAATAAATTTAATTTTTTTGAAGGACGCCTATTGGTAGTAGAAAAAACGAAAGCCAAAATACAGCTTCCGAGCTGAAAAATTTAAACTTTTTCTTATATACGAAAATAGCTGCATAAACTTTTCTTTTTTTTTTTTTTGTAATTAAACCTATTTTCTGTTTTAGAAAGAAAGAAAAATACATCTGTGGAGAGTATTTAAGATTCGGCACAGGCGAATATAGCACTTTTACTTGTTTGTGTAATGTAATAATCACACTCACTGCACCAGTTTAGAGACGGAATGATAAATTAATATATATACGCTTGCATTTTTCTCTGAAAAGTATAAAAATATGTTTACCCTATAGTAAAAGCTAAGAATTTAACCTTTAACAGTTATAGATTAAATACAATAGATATATTTGGCTATTTAACGTATAGTTCTGCTTTATATAAAGTTTGCATAATTTCTTTTTAATAATTTTTTATAAAACCATGAAAATATTTCTTTTTGTACAAGGCACTTTGTGTTGCAAAATAATCTGACTCCCATACAATATCCATATACAGATATATTCCCTGTTATCAAACTTGCTTATAACCAATAATATCTCCTTTATCCTTAACATCCCATATAACCTCCATATATGCACTGTATGTGTATAGCCTTGACCATAAGATAGCAAACAAACTTTAATTAAATATAATTCTTAACATTGAACTTGAACTTTCTTGCTAAATAAAAAACTTGTAATAAAATAAATAAAAATTCAATAAAAAACTGAAAATGAAAATTATTTAAACATATCTTGACAAATTAGCAACATGTGAGGCAAATTTGAAAAATTTCTTAATCACCTAAAAACGATCAATGATTAATAAATATGCCGCTTGTTGGTTCGGCTAAAGCAAATTGGCTTAAAATTCGAACGTTTAACGACTGCGCTCTACCAACTAAAAGTAATTTGTATTGAATGCTGAATAATTTGTATGGGACAATGTAATTAAAATTATAGTAAAGTGGAATTTTTACGCCAGTCGGCAAAAAAAACAAAAACACACACATACACGCAACAAATAATAGCGATACAATCAACCATGACGACTGCTGTATGCCCTACTTTTATGGAGGCATTTTGAACTGAGACATTTTTCCATTCAAATTGAGAGGCTTTTGTTAGCAAAATGTTTAACTCAGAGAGACATGACACATATTTCAAGAGTTAAGGGACAGCGTGAGTTCTATTATCCAACTGACACTTCAGAGCTTTTGAATTTTCTTAAGACTCCTGGGTTTTATTAAATTAGAATGAGTTTTATTAAAAATAATTTTATAACCATCAATCAAACTAACAACAAATGCGCTCTCTACGTGCTGTTATTGTATTAAATTGTTCGCAAGCGACAAACTCTAATGATAGCAAAATTTAGTATTTTATGCACAAACTTTTAAGAACCAATTGAGAATTACAATAAAATCTAGCTATTGCTTTTCTGCTCCAATAAGAATATTAAGAAGTATTTCGTATGGAGGCATCCGTCTTGTTATTCCTGTATCATCAACATTATTGAGCCTCTTCATTTTAGTTGTGGAGATATATATTATTTGTATTTTCACCAAAAATGGCAGAGGGGTCCACATAGGTTTGCCATTCCCTGCATTATTTCCGCAATATTAATATGCAAACCCTTAAAGTATATAAATTCTCAGTCCTTATGAATAGGGTAAGTCGAATAAGCGAAGTCCGTCTCTCCATCTGTCTATACTTGATATCGGTTTTCCAAACCCCCCCAGAAAAGCTGGAGGTTTCAGTCTTGGCAGTAGCTCTAAATAGATTGATAATAAAAATCACCAAAATACGATACCAGAGCTGTGAAATTTAGCTTTATTTCTAGTATAGAAAAAGTAAATCGCTAAAATTATTTATGTTTTTATTTTTCATAAATTAAACCAATTTTGTACTTCAGAAAGAATTAAGTTAGTATTACAAATCAAGAAGACGATTCTAGGGTTGAAAAATTTATATATATTTTTTTTTAAATTGTTAATTTTTTCAACGGGCTTAAGTTCGAATCTGCATGACTGCAAATGATTTTTTATTATTTTTTTAATAAATGAATTTGTTCAAATTCTATTTATTATTTTTTATAATAAGATTGGAATATTAAGAATATTTTTCATAGTCATTAAACCAGCAAAACGGATCAGTACTGATTTCGAGGCCGCTACGCCATCTCATCAGCTTTCTTTGTTCAATTTTTCCACTTTTGCAAGTGTTGCTAGGTATATAGAAGAAAAATAATTTTTTCTTAGCCCTTATATATTAAATATATATGACATATTGGAAGAAAATTTATGAACGCTATTTTTATTTATTCTTGACCTTTCAAAAAGAAAAAACTTACTTTTATGTACCAAGAAAAAAAAATTAATTTCCCATGCCTGAAATAAACATTTTAATTTTTTTTTTAATTTTTAATACAAATTTGATTCTTTCTAAGGTATCGAAGAGGTTTAATTTACAAAAAAAAAAATAATAATACTAAAAGTAAATGGTTTTGCATCCACAAATACGTGTAAGGTTTCCAGCTCTGGAACCGTATTTTGGATTTTTTTTGAATTTCAATCTCACTCTATTTATATTAAATTGAATTAAGATTCTATAGGCTAATTGTTCGAAATTTTTAATTTAAATCTCAGAAAGACATGATAAATATTCCAAGGCACAAAGGCCTCTATTTAAGTTTAATTCCAATCCATCAGTCCAGAAATAAAGTGTCTAGCTCTTATGGGGGGGTGGGGAAAAATATCATGCACAGACAGACGGACACCGTCCATTCGTCATCTTTATTTTAAGGATCCAGAATATATATACTTTATGAGGTATCATATTAATCGCAAAAACTAAACATTAAAATATCACATAAAGTAAAACATTTTTTCGTTTCACTTACGTAGCTGGCAGCCACCGAACGTTTTTCCGTATGCCGCCGCAAAAAAAAAATTTTATTCAGCTCATATCAAGGCAGCAGCTGTTTTAGTTTATAAAGGGTGTTTTTATAAGAGTTTGCTGATTTGAAATTTAAATAAAACACTTGCCAAATTATGAAATGGCCAAAAAAAATTTTTTATTTGGTAGATAATTTCTTGTCATTTAACATTTAAATATAATTTCGGGCATATGGCCACCACGACTATTTTGCACAAAGGTCATTCTGGAATTTTCGACCACCTTTTCAAGCATTTGAAGGCGTCTTTCAGCAATGACACGTTGAATACTGGTTTCCAAAGCGTCAATCGTTGCTGGTTTATCCACGTAAACCAATGATTTCAGGTATCCCCACAAAAAATAATCGAGTGGCGTCGAATCACACGAACGCGGAGGCCAATTCACCGGTTCGTTTCTCGAAATAATGTTTTCGTTGAAATGTTCTTTCAATACGTCCATTGTTTCGCCCGCAGTATGACAAGTGGCACCATCCTGTTGAAACCACATTTCGTTTACATCCATATTTTGAAGTTTTGGCACCAAAAATTCATTGATCATGATTCTGTATCGATTTCCATTCACGGTAACGCGTCGTCCTTCCTCATTTTTAAAGAAATAAGGACCGATGATTCCAGCATCCCATAGACCGCACCAAACAGTACATTTATCGGGATGCATTGGTAATTCTTGAACGGCGTGTGGATTATCCTTGTTCTAAATACGGCAATTTTGCTTGGTGACATATCCATTCAACCAAAAATGCGCCTCATCACTGGAGAGAATTTTGCGGTAAAAAAGCGGATAAACATTTTTAATTGAACACTGTTTTTGAAAATAGAGACGTCACTTTAAACTGTCAAAACAGCTGTCAGACAACAGAGTGATTCGAATAAAAAAAACTTCATAAAAAAAACACCCCTTACATACAAATTCATTTAGATATTCTTGCGCGCCAGAAGACAAATTTCATAATTTTAAAAATAAATGGAGTTATTAGACGATTCATCTTTAATTGTATAAATTTTCTTCTGCTTCGATAACAGCTAATTATAAATGTGTTGTTACCTTATCAGCTGATCGATGTTTGAAATAGCACACTAAGTTATGACGGGTTGTTCACACTAGTCATATTTTTAGTGCTATTATTTTATGACTTACGCCTTTATGACTACAGTGTGAATACCCCAAATATTTTTATTTTTTATTTTTAAGAGTAGGACCAGCACTCAGGGGATGACCCCTACATATGCAATGCATTGCGCCGGAACTGAAAACGAGGGGATAGTATTAAGGGGACAGATGAGGAAAGATGAGAAGAGAGACAGTTTTTTTGTAGCTATTTCAACCTTTTACTTCGCCGGCTAATTTTTGCTACAGGGCCGACGAAGGTGGGTGCTGTTACTCTGCTTTTAGTACATGATAGTGTCAGTCGCTGCCAATTATGTTCAGTGACCAGTGACTAAGCCTTCATCATTGAAACAGGCTGGCAACAACTAACACAACCACGCACTAATGCTGATCAGAAGAATTCAACACAATATTTCATGACTCAGCGCGGGCTCGAACTCACGACCCTCCGCTTCATAGTCTCGTGTTCTACTACTTCAGCCAACAGCACCCACTTCAGCCAACAGCACCAAATATATTGTAGAGTCATGATTATATTCAAATCCATGTTTAAAGAAAAATTAAGACGAAAGTCATTAAATCGGTTTCTCTACAAATAAGTGAACATTAATTATTGCAAGATGTTGCAAGTCATTGGACAAACTTTAATAGCATACCCGATTCAATTATTGTAAAGGGTATTACGATACTGTAAAATATATAAAACGTTGACATTGACTCGACACTACATTCTACACGGGCACATCTATTAAGCCACCACCACGTCCACCATGTATCCCTTGTGTAATGTGCGTGTTACAGCATCATATCGTTTCATGTTGGCCTGGGTTTTCTTTCTTACAGAAAAAAAAAAAAAAATATATATATATATATATATATATATATATATATATATAAGAAAAAACATAATATGTTTAGAAACCATGAGGAAGATTTTTATGTTAACTATTTTAAATGTTTTAAATAAGTAAAATTTTCCTTAATACGAGTACATACAACGATATAGCGAGAATGTGCATGAGTACGCCAATCAGTGTGCAAAAGTGGCCCCTTGCCCCTACTTAATGGCTTCGGCTGCTATTCGATTTTTATTGGTTATTGATAGTAAATGATAGTTGCGGTAGTAGCGAGTAGCACAAGTGCCCGCAAAGCTTGTAGATTTAATAAAACAATTCAATATAATTACCACTAATTTTAAACACTTTGACATTACAGGTTGTTTGCTGCTGCTGCTGGTTGTTGATTGTGTTAAATGGGCAGCGGTAAATGTCTTTCAAGCCGCCAAGATTATTTTAAAACAATTATTTAACTATTTTCTTATGGTCTCTGCTGTTCTGTTCCGATCATTTTTGCTTAACCATTTAAATTGATTGAACGCGTTAAGCACAGTGCACAACAGCCAAAGCCCATCAACTGGTGGCGTTTTTTTTTTCTTACGTAGCAAACTTCTACATTAATTTATGTTCTTAGTACAGAACAAGGTCATTATTTATGTTGGCTGTTGTAAAACAGAATTGGGTTATAAAAATTTTATTTTATTATTAAATTTAATGCACATATGCAAAGTGTTAAGTAGGGGCTTTGCTTTGCGAAATTCTTGTCGACTACATTAAAGTGTCTGGATAAATTTACTTTGATTAATTTTAATAAATATGTACACTGTAATGGATTCATTTAAAATAATTTTTAGAGCTAAGAAAAGTGGATTTTTTTTCCAGGGCAAAGTAAAAAGGTTTAGTAAATTAATATGTATGAGTATAAAAATATAATTGGTGAGGCTAGAATTATCAATTGATTCAATTTGCTGTTCTTTATTGAATAATTTACAGTTCAAAGTCAAACATTTACCAATAACTTAATATGTAAAAATTCACAATTCAGTTATGACTTTTGTTTCTCTACTAAAAAATTAAAATCAAGGCTTTTATTTCCTTAACCCATTTCGTCCCAGTGTTCGATTTTTCGAACAGTAAATTTCAAGCATTTAAAATTTTTTTCTCTGTTTAGGAAAGACTAAGAACATATCCTTTTTAATGAAAATTTTTAAAAAAATTTTAGAAAAATTTTTAATGAAAATTTTTAAAAAAATTTTTAAAAAAAATTTTTAATGAAAAGTTTAAAAAATTTTTAATGAAAATTTGTATGGAAAATATTTAAAAAAATTTTTATGAAAATTTTCAATGAAAATTTTAAATGAAAATTGGTAAAAAAAATTTTTAATGATAATTTTTAGAAAAATTTTTAATTAAAATTTTTAAAAAAAATTTTTAATGAAAATTTAAAAAAATTTTTAATGAAAATTTAAAAAAATTTTTAATGAAAATTTTTATGGAAAATATTTACAAAAACTTTTATGAAAATTGGTAAAAAAACATTTTTAATGAAAATTAGTAAAAAAAAGTTTTAATGACAAATTTTAAAAAAATTCGGACATCTGATTCGTATTTTCTGGCATCAATTTACCATTTAACTACGAAGTTTTATAAACTTATTCGAAAAAAATTTCTGGGACGATATGGGTTAATCGAAATTGTAAGCCATTGGTATACATATTTTTAAGCATCCCCATCGCAACCTGTCCAGTCTGCTGCTCATCTAATATACTATATTTTAAATAAATGTTGGCATTTCCATAAAAACCAATCACTGATTTGAGAAGCAACACCAACTTATTTCTTTCCACTTGCCCAGGCATAACAACACATTTCAACACCTCCACTTATTGTGAAAATAGTTTCTTTATTTCCTTGAAATTTATTAGAAATCATAAACAACAAGTGGCACAAACAATAAGCTTAATCCAATTTGTTGCAAGGAAATATGAGGGAAGCAAACAAATGGCTAAATATTAAATAACACAAACATAATCAAATACTATATAAATATTTGTTTGTCAGACATTTCCAATAAAATGCTTTGAGGGCCTAAAACAATGAATTACCAATTTTTGTTTAATACAACGAATGGACTGGCATAAATATCTGTACAAAGTAACTGATTGAAATCTTTTTTATTATTATTATTTTTTATTTTTTGCTTCGCTAGAAATTTGCAAAGAGTTGTGAGGGGAAACAAACAAAGACACGTCTTCTTCAAAATAAAGTGTTTATATAGGCAACGAAGATTTTTAGCAGGAACTTAATTTTTATCAATAAACAGAAAACTCGGTACCATTTAATAGGCAAGTCTTTGAATTATTTTTTCTTATATGCAAATAAATGCGAGAGATTTAAAAATATTTAAACAAATAAGAACGTCATATTCGACTGGGTAGAATCTTAAATAGCTTCCAAATACTCGTATTTAATAAATAAAAAACCTCAATAATCACTTTTGAACTTTTTTTTTGTAAACTTAGGAAAAGAGTCAGCGCAAATAAAATAAAAAAATTTGGTTCTAAAACTCCATTTTTATTGTTTCATATCAACGTGCGCAAAAAGGGACGGAGACAAGTTCAAAATATTTAAAATGCTTACGATATTTCTGAGCGATACTTCACAACTCTATTTTAACAGGTTTTCTCCGGGAAAGCCGTGGGGGAGACATTTCAGCTTTGTCGTTAGAATTTAAAAAGTACATTTTTGGGGCAATTAATTTTTTTATAGAGTCCTTTAGGTGGCAGAAGCTTGTGGAGGGATAGGGCAGGGGAATAGGCCAGAGAACATCTAACCTTCATCCTAAAACCTTAAAAATTATATATTTAGGGAATGTTGTCTTAACCCATATCGTCCCAGAGATTTTTTTCAAATAAGTTTATAAAACTTCGTAGTTAAATGGTAAATTGATGCCAGAAAATACGAATCAGATGTCCGAATTTTTTTAAAAATTGTCATTAAAATTTTTTTTTACCAATTTTCATTAAAAATGTTTTTTACCAATTTTCATAAAAATTTTTGTAAACATTTTCCATAAAAATTTTCATTAAAAATTTTTTTAAAATTTTCATTAAAAATTTTTTTAAAAATTTTCAGTAAAAATTTTTCTAAAAATTTTCAGTAAAAATTTTTCTAAAAATTTTTAGTAAAAATTTTTTTAAAAAATTTTCAGTAAAAATTTTTATAAAAATTTTCAGTAAAAATTTTTTTAAAAATTTTCATTAAAAAGGATATGTTCTTAGTCTTTTCTAAACAGAGAAAAAAATTTTAAATGCTTCAAATTTACTGTTCGAAAAATCGAACACTGGGACGAAATGGGTTAAGTAATTAATTTGTAAAATATTTACACTATTTATCCATGTAATATGTTATTTCAATGCCCACTAGAGGGGCGGGGTCCAAAAACAAATTTTTCTGATATTTTGGTTCCAAGTTTAACGTTAACGGACATTCTTTGATATAAAAATATATCATTTGCTTAACAAAGTTTCAAAAAAAAAACTTTAAAAATCATATAGTCTTAGAGGAATTTTTCCTCTCTGCGCCGATGCAGCCCATTTACGAGCTGGACCTGTGTTATCCTTCAAAATTTATCTATTTGTTTTCATTTGGACTCTATCATGTGCTCCACTTACACATGAACGGACGGACGGACATGGCTAAATCGTTTCAGATTTCGTCACTGGGTGCTGTTGGTTGAAGTAGTAGAAAACGAGACTATGAAGCGGAGGGTCGTGAGTTCAATCCCGCGCTGAGTCATGCAATATTGTGTTGAATTCTTCTGATCGGCATTAGTGCCTGGTTGTGTTAGTTGTTGCCAGCCTGTTTTCAATGATGAAGGCTTAGCGCTACAATCGGAATGACAAAGTGAATATGCCCTGCAATTCTTTTTTGGAGAGTATAAAAATATATTGTAGGACTAATTAAAAATATGGGTATTTTTATAGAGTGACAGAAGTATAAATCATTATAAAACAAGGATATAGTATTTTTAATATCAATGAAACGGGCTTTAATGGAAAGAAAATTTTATGAAATTAATTTTTAAATATGATTTCTGTCATGTGGCCGTCACGGCTGATGCGTAGAAGGCAAAAACTGGAACACCAAATTTTTTCCAGTTAAAAAAATCTTCCATAAAGTGGAAGGACGCAAGCCCAGTGGCTGAAAACGGCGACGAATTGATTGATTAAGATTATCTTCAGTGCTTCCCTGTACATGCGGTTACAGTTTCTGCAGTGCGCACTGTTCGGCATCGCACGGAATGCTCGTTATCAGTGACAGTAAGTGTGGACCGAAAACGATCTATTGTTCTTCGAATTTGCTGCTCTGAAGGACGATTATGTACGCCATAAAATGGAATAAGTGCTCGATGAGTTTGACGAGTAGAACAATTATTTTGATTAAAAATTTTAACAATTTGCAAGCGTTGCTCTGGTGTTGTGACACTCTAAAAAAAACACTCTATATTTGTATACCTGGTGGAGTAGTGAAATCGCTCAGTGGTTAAAGAGCATTTACAGTTAATACAAATTTTTATTGTATAAGATACTTTGTAGCTGGCTCCAATAATTATTCGAAACTTCAAAACAACACAAATCTCAACACTAGTGTAAACGCACCTCCAACTGGTTAGAGAAATAACGTGTTAATTATGTTGAGAGCTTTTGGGCAAATATTTGTATTGAATGCACATTCAAATAGTGAATTATATGAAATGTATTTGATAGCCAAGTGTATTAGCATACAAGCGTAAGGATTCATGGTATTAATAAAGACAGACTCAAATAAAGTAGGAGTGAAAATATAAAAGTCTCAATTGATGAAGGAAGAAAACTCAAACATGCGTGGGTTTTAACGCTTAACATCAGCTATTTCCACAGGCGGGTATTATATGTTTGCCTTAGCGGTTGTAAAAAGTTATTAGGAATGTTGGAATAGGGATTCCCATAGGATTTTTCATGGGAAAGGGTAACTTATACCCTATTGGAAGATGCTCTTATTTTTGCGAATGGCGGCCAAAGTCAAATCTGTTTTGACAGATGTGGAATACAAGTGAAAATGCCATAGAGAGCGGAATAATCGTGTCTATTTTTTTGCGTAACACTTTGTCTGTGGTGTTGGCGCAGCTCGAGTTTCCGTAGACATCAGCCGGTCGTACCTAAGGCGAATTTTGGTCAAAGACCTGCTAATGTTTCCGTAAAAAGTCCAGTCCGTGCATCAGCTGCTGCCTGTCGACCGCCAAGAGCGTGTAACCTACACCCAAGCCATCCTCAATCTCGAGCACGAGGTCCACGATTTTTCGACCAAAATTATAATGAGCGATGAGGCTCATCGGTATCCCTTCTGGGGTACCGCAAATCCACGAGTGATGCACGAGGAGCAATTATACCCGCTCAAAGTGACTGCATGGTGCGCTCTTCACACTGGAGGAGTCATCGAGCCATTTTTCTCGAGAACGCCGCTGGTCAAATGACAATATAGTGGACAGTGCGCGCTATGGGGCCATGGTTTGGTTTGAATTCTTTTAAACTTAAGTACCTGTGAAGAATTTCATTTTTATTCTTAGCACAATCGAGACCTTAAATTTGTATGTAGCTGTTTTTATCTAAGATTTATATTGCTATTTTAAATTCAATTAAGATTGATGGACTAAAACTTTTCTGCTTATATACAAACTCCCAAAAACCAATTGAGAATTACAGACTTGAGCACATAGCAAACAACAAACGCTAAAATCTATCATTTATTTTAAATAAATCGCACTTTAATATGTCAGTCAGCAACAATTTTATTTGAATTGGCTTCAATATAATTGCAATAGTTTCTGTAGCATCGTATTATATTCCTTTCCCAAGGAGTGTAAAGTATCTTGCGATCGGTTAAACTTACACTGTTTACCCTGTTTGACTTGCCCCGCTGTGAAATGGGTTTGTTGATATTAGCTGGTGTTGGCTTGTAATAAGATGAGGTGTGAAAAATCTGTGACCCGCGGCTTCCTTTTTTTTTCCTCGAATTATTTGTGTGGTTTTAGTTTAAACAAGATGTTATTGAGGCATATTGTTTATGACCTCATTCAGTTACAAAAAGAAAAAATAAATATTATTAAGAGGTAGGCAAGCAAATTTTTATTAAATTAAGTCTTAAAAAAGGGACTTGGGAAAACAATCTTGATTTGTTTAACCATTTGAAACTTATTGCTATTGTTTTATTTTTTTCTTACTGCCAGACAGTTGATTTATGTTATGGATTTTGAAATGATTTTTAACTTGTTTCTGTTGAATTCCTTTTTTGTTGCTTAGGCTACACAAAAATATTTTAATTGCTGTGCTTTTGCTTGTTCAACATCGAATACAATAGTGCTTTTAAGTTTGTTTTTTTTTTGTAGCTTTTAATATTGTTTCCTAAAACTGTCATCTAAGAATTCTATTAAAGAAAAATCGTCATCATGTTTTATTCTTTTTTTGTTGCGGAGCCGGACAGTCAAGGTATGTGCCAGTTTTAAAGTCGTGGAAGCTAAATCAACTTATAGCTTGTGCTAATGTGTTGTGTTTGTTTTTATTTTATTTTATTTGTTTCGGTAGTTTTGAATTGACATTTCACCATTAAGATATTTATTATGTGTGGTCGTTGAATAATTTTTCAAACATAAATCAATCAGATTCAAATTGAAGGAGACTAATTAAGTGGTTCCATTGTTAATTGAATTTGTAATGAAGGACATATAAGTATTTCTTTAACTCACTAAGGGAGACGGAAACTTTAAAACACCTGATACAACCCCCTCCCTACCATTTTATTTATTATACACTTCAAAAAGTGAAGAGGTATATATATATATATATATATATATATATATATATATATAACTTCATAGTATATATTCTGGATCCTTACAAATAGCGATGACGAATGAGGGATGCCCGACTGTACGTGAAATCGGTTTTTCCAAGCCCCCAGAAAACTTAGAGACTTCATTCTTGGACTAGTGGACTGGAAATGAAATAAAGTGGTATTGAAATTCAGAAAAATACAAAATACGCTTCCAGAGCTGGGAAGCTTACACCTATTTGAGGACACAAAATTACTTAGAATTTTTTTTTGTATTTTTGTTAACTAAACCCATTTTATACTATGGGAAGAATTAAATTGTTATTAAAATTATGATTCCAGAGATGGAAAGGGGTAACCCTTTGCTAAAAATAGATTTTTTGGCTGAAACACAATTTAACCCATTTTTGGCCAAAAGGCGTTTATTTCTAATAAATATGAAGTGAAAGGAGTTTTAAATGCGCAGAAGCTTCCGAAAAAACTTAAATCGCATGCATTTAAGCAAAAAAATTTTTTGGCAAATTTTTTTGGAAAGGGGTACCCCTTTGCTAAAAATCGATTTTTTGGCTGAAACACAATTTAACCCACTTTTTGCCAAAAGGCGTTTATTTCTAATAAATATTTATTTATATTTTTTCCTTATTAAAACTATTTCACAATTTATGAACTACAAAATTGATATTAGAAATGTAAAAAAATCAAAATGTCGATCCCAGGGTTGGACAATTCAAATATTTGAAAGTGCATAAAGGCAACCAAACAGGTAACTAATTTAGATTTTTTTTTATACTTCACTAAGAATTGAATTGCTATTAAAAATAAAAATAAAAATTCAAAAATTTCAATCCAGGTTGGGAAACGGACATTTTGCTCTTACATAAAATTTATTAAAAACGGCACTAGTTTTGGTTTTCTTGGTGAATTAAACTTTTTTTCTACATAAGAAAAAATCAAATTATGGTAAAAAGTCCAACAGATTTAAAATTCAATTCCAGGGCTGGAAAATGGAATATTTTGGGTACATAACAGTAGTCATATAAATCCCTAATTTTTGTTTATGTAGTGAATGAAACCTAGTTTTTGCTTCAGAAATAATTAAATTGGTATTAAAAACAAAAAAAATTAAAAACTCGACTCCAGCGTTGGACAACCGAAATTTTTTCGCTACATAAAAGTAACCAACTGAAGCGAGTTTTTCTTTTTGTTTATACATTAAACATATTTAATATTTTTAAAAGAACTTCAGAGCTGGAAAATTTAAACTTTATCTTAAGAATTAAAGGATTTAGCTGCAATTTTTATTCTTTGGTAATTTAATCTATTTTGTATATAAGAAAGAAACAAGTTGTACCATCTGTCAAGGGTATTTAAGATTCGGCATAGCCGAATATAGCACTTTTACTTGTTTTTATACCCTCCAAAAAAGAATTTGGAGGGTATATTCACTTTGTCATTCCGTTTGTAACGCATCGAAATATCCATGTCAGACCCCATAAAGTATATATATTCTTGATCAGTGATGAAATCTAAGACGATCTAAGCATGTCCGTCCGTCCGTCTGTGGAAATCACGATTCAGTCCAAACGAAAAGCGCTAGACTCTTGAAATTTGGCATAAATATATTTTAAAGCTTAGAGCAGGTTAAGTTCGGAGATGGGCTAAATCGGGCAATGGGGAAAAAAGTTCCCCTAAGAAGAACTAAACCAACTCAGAAAAAACAACATAATTTTTAAAGTTTTTTGCTTATTTTCTTAATCAAATGATATATTTTTATGTCAAATACGGTCCAACGCCTTAAACTTGGACCCATAAAATAAAAAAAATAATTTTTGGACCCCGCCCACTTTAGTGGGCGTTATTATATGCAAAAATAGCATAAAAATTTAACAAATTGTTTTACTTAAGCCTACATTCCTTATAATTAACATTTTTAAGCTTTACTGACGATGCTGAGACGAAACCTGGTACTACTCTGCCCTATCCCCTCCTCTCACTTCACCCCCTAAATGGCCTTAACAAAAAACAAATTTTTTAATTTTGTATACAATTGTCCCAAACATTTATTTTTAGAGTTTTATGACTTCCGATTTCTGCCCTACCCCCTCCTCCCCCTTCACCCCCTAAATGACCCTAACAAAAAAAAAGAATTAATTTTGCATATAATTATCCCAAGGATTTATATTTAGAGTTTTATGATTGCCTGTTTCTGCCCTACCCCTTCCTCCCCCTTTGCCCCGTAAATGACCCTATCAAAAAAAATTAAAAATTTTATTTTATATATAATTATCCCAAGCATTTATTTTAGAGTTTTATGACAAAGGTGATATGAGTCCCCCATAGATCTTGACATTTGGCGACCCGGCCAAAATACAGTTTTAATACCCTCAAAAGAGAATTGGACCCCATAAGGTATATACTATGTTCTTGATCATTGATGAAGTCTAAGACGGTGTAGCAATGCCCATACGTTCGTCTGTGGAAAACATGATATTGTCTATTTTTGAACCCCGCTCCCTTTAGTGGGCGTTGACGTACGATATTATATAAAGGAACTCCGTCCCACCAACTAAAACATTTTAAATTTACTTACTAAATATTTGGAGGGTATTTAAGATTCGACCCGGTCGAATATAACGTTTTTACTTGTTTTATATAATTATTATTATTATATTAAATTTAGAAAAAAAGAACCATCACGTTTAAAATTAAAAGTGTATAAAACAATTCTTATATACATAAATACAACATTTGACTTTAAAGTGCAACAATCCCTTGACCACAACATGTTTGTTTTACAAAGTTTGTTTCTTAAGTCTTTTGTTTTTAATCAACACTTGCTTGGTCTTTTTCCATTTCTTCAATAAATATTTTAAGTCATATTTAATACACAGCATACTGTTTCCAAAACCATTATTAAGGCTGATTACTTTTTTCCAAATATTTGCACTTGTGTTCTTTCAGTTTAAATACATCCAGACGATTTAAAGTCAATTTATATTAACGACAAATCAGCTTAACAATGTCAATAAGCGTTTTATAAATAATATAAGAAACATAAAAAAAGTATGTTCAGTTTAATAACTTCTGCTATACAAGGGTGTGTGCACTATGTATTCTGCAGCAAGAACATGAAACTGGGTCACTGCAGGAAGTCATACGGCAAGTGGAAAAATAAACAGAGTAATCAACACGCAGCTCTTGTGGATTTTTTTGTTTACCAACAAGAGGCATGTGCCACAGATTTTTATGTCGCTGCAATAACTTTCATTACAAGGGGATATTTTTTCAAAATTTGTCAAGCTCTGAGATTTTTTTTATTCTTAAATTTACATAAATTTTACTTCATTATTATTTACACAAGAACAGTATCATTTGATGTTTGCAAGTGTGTTTTGTGTTTTTTTTTGTGAAAACTACTTCCGCCTTCATTTTTGTAGCACCAAGTGTTTTTTCATAAGTCAACTAACTGCTGGGCTAAGAACGTTCTTTATAACATCAGGCTTACAACTTTCTTGTCTTTCTCCTACTGTTACACCTGGTTTCACGATTGTTTGTCATATTCAAGTTAAATATTATTTTTTTATATATCGTACGAGGTCTGTACATAAAATTACACTGCATTTGTCTTGGCAGCTAGTTTAGTTTTCTGTACATTCGCTCACAAAATATCTTGTAGCCAGAAACAAAGAAACGAAATTCCCAAGAAGATTGAAAGCTTTCAAATTGTATTAGTGAACTGTAGATTTCTCCATATATTCCAGGATATACAAGGTGGCGCAAAAATAACCTTCCGATGTTTTTTGGCTGTAATTTAAAAAAAAAATTAAAAACTTTGATTCTTCTTGTGGATTATTTTTATTTGGTCATTTAATTTTTTTACTTCAAGTCGAGAATATGATATCATTTAAATGGCCGCCGCCACAGTTGATTGTCATTTGAGCCCTTTTTATGGCATTTTCCATCACTTTTGCCAAAACTTCCGGCGATAAGTCCTCACATTCTTGACGGATATTGTATTTAAGAGCTGCAAGAGTCTGAGGCTTGTTTACATTAAGCCGCGACTTCAAAAAGCCCCACAAAATGAAGTCTGCAGCGGTCAAATCAGGCGATCTTGCTGGCCAGTGCAAATCGCCAAAACGGGAGATTAGGCGCCCGGGAAATGCATCCTTCAGCATATCGGTTGTGCCAGGTGCAGTGTGTGCCGTTGCACCGTCCTGTTGAAACCACATGTTTTCCAATCCCAATTCATCAAGTTCCGGCAAAAAGAACTCGTTGATCATTGCTCTGTAGCGCTCACCATTCACAGTAACCATTTGGCCCGCGACGTCTTCGAAGAAAAAAGGTCCGATGAGTCCTCCAGCGAAAACAGCACACCATACAGTGACTTTGAGCGAGTGTAATGGCTCTTCGTGGGTTACACGCGGATTTTCAGTTCCCCAGAAGCGTAAATTTTGCTTATTTACGTACCCGCTAAGATGGAAATGGGCCTCACCACTCATGATTATTTTTGATGAAAAATCATCTTCCTGTTGGTGGTGATTAAGGATGGCTTAAGCGTATGTTAGACGCGATTGGCGGTCAGCAGCTAACAGCTGATGCACCGTCTGGACTTTGTACGGAAACATCTTCAAATCTCGTACCAAAATTCGCTGTAAAGACCGTCGACTGATACCCATTTGCGTGGCACGTCGTCTGGTCGATGTCGACGGCGCTTCCATGACATCCTCGGCTACAGCAGCAATATTCTCTGCAGAACGGATACTCCGGGGTCTGCCACGCCTGGCAGCATCTCGTGTTGGGCCAGCCTCTTCGAGGCGAGCGGCGAAACGTCGCAGTATTTTACCAGTAGGCGTTGGACGGCCAGGAAATCTGCGACGAAATTCACGTGGTGCCAAAGTCACCGACCGATTATTGGTCAAATAAATAGTCACCAATATTCCGCGTTCTGGAGCAGTGTAGCGTAACATTGTTTATTAACGTGTATTTCGCATGTCTTTACTACACAAATGTCAAAACAGAACTGACACTAGGGGCCAATCGCAAAATTTATAGCATTTTCTGATAGGCGCCACCTTGTAGTTTGCAGATTGATAGAGATGGTGCCTTAAAACCTGACCTAAAAGTGTTATAAAAGAAACGAAACATCCTTTTCAGCCGACGATCTGTTTTAGAAGTGTTCATGTCAGCAGTTCGACTAGTCTGGTTTAAACGAAATAGCAGAGTTCCCCAAAGGACTAATATCTTTCAAATTGAAATGCTGAAGTAGATAACGATGAACAATTTGTGGCCCCAAAATAATTTACGAAACAACGTGGCGGTTTGTAAATTATAGCTGCCAATTTTTACAATAGTATTTGTTTAAACCAATTTGAAACTGCCTTCGACTTAACGTTTTCTTTCATTCTTACTACCATTTTTTTGAAATTCTGGATATTTTGGTCAGTAGCACATGCAAAATCCAGTCCAGAATTAATATATAAAACCGATTTAGCGGCGCTAAAAATAAGTGTGAAAAATGTCCCGTAAACAGTTTTTAATATTTTTTTTTCCTCTTTACAAACCTGTAAATGAATTTTTTTTTTAAATCTAATTAATGTACTTTAACAAGACTTATTAAAGAAAACACATAGAGAAAGTTTTACAGAATTCTGCTTTTATTTTGTTTACAACATTTAACACACAAGGACTATTTAAGTTCCTGCGGTATGAATTACCTGAATGGAAAATAAATAAGACAGCGCACATTGCAATCAAAATAATATTCATAGTGGACGTATCTTTACTGCTACACGTTCTCAGGAATTTTAAGTCAGAAATTAATTAAAAATTACTTTATACGAAAATACGTGGCTGGACCCTGGAGAATAATAATTTCCCTTTGGTGTTGTTCTTTTAATCACATCAATTAATGACGATATGTGTAGTTTGACAACAAAAACAAGAAAATTAAAAAAGAAAAATATCTCTCAGCCAGACTTCTCATATAACGAATCTGTTGCGAATTTCAGGATATTTAAAAGTTTTTTAATAACTTGGCACTTGGTGTGTTGTTAAATGGATTTTTTTTCTGTATTTATGAAAAATAATTCTGATTTCTTTTATCAAGGAGAGTATTTTGTTTTCAATAAAAATGTTTGTATAAGTTTGCTCATACCACAAGCTACCTTTAAAGTGTTTGGTGCTGATAGGAGAAAAGATCAGAAGATAGCGATTTTATTGCAGCCCCTTTTATTATTTACATCGCTGGAGAATTTTCGTTGCAGTAAGGACAAAGAATTAAAAATTATATGGAAACATAGATTTCTCGTTTTTTAAAAACCACTTATTTTTTCCATTTTAGCTTTTACCCTATGAAAATAATGCATTTCTAGCACAAAATGCACTGATGACAAAAAATATTGTAGCTACAAGTTTAATGCTAAAAATTTGTTCAGAGTCTCTTAGAATGTAGAACATGTAGAGAACATCTACAAAGCCGAAGGTCCTGGGTTCGATTCGGCACTCAGTCATGAATCTACGGTATCAAATTTTTATACCTTCCAAAGAAAAATTGGAGGGTATATTCACTTTGTCATTCCGTATGTAACGCAGCGAAATATCCCTCTTAGACCCCATAAGACATATACATATGTGACGCGCAAAATAGAAAGGGAGGGACGTAAGGGTAAAAGTCGGTTTTGTTCAGGAGAGCCATTTTAAAGATTTAAATACGTGCATCTTTGGTGTACCATCACATCATAAAATGCGCATATCTCTGGGAGCGAACACTTTTGGGGCATGGGATCGGTCTTATTCAATGCTCAGATGTTGTCCACATCAAAAAAACAATAAGTGAAAATTTATTTTGTTTACCCTTAGGTCCCTTTCTCTATGCGCTGTCACTTGTATTCCTGATCAGTGATGAAATCTAAGACAATCTAAGCATGTCCGTCCGTCCGCCTGTGGAAATCACGATTCAGTGCAAACGAAAAGAGCCATACCCTTAAAATTTTATAGAGGTAAATCCCGAAAGAGAGTACAGGTCAAGTTTGTAAATGGACTGAATCGGGCCACAGAGAAAAAAGTTTCCCTAAAATGAACTAAACCAACCTCTAAAAAACAACATGATTTTTATTTTATTTATTTATTTTTTTTTTTTGGAAATGCAAAAGATATATTTTTATGTCAACGAAGGTCCAAGGCGTTAAACTTAGACCTATAAAATAAAAAAAATTATTTTTTTCAGCTCGCCCCGAGTTAGTGTGCCTTATGATATGTAAAAATCTGACATATTGTATTGCTCAAGCCTAAACTTGCTAAAAATTAAATTTGCATGCTTTTATGACGAAGCTGAGATGTTCTGTGATCCTCCTCTGCCCTAAGACAAAGGTGAGATGTCTTCTTCACTACCCTTTCCGGAGTGTCCCTGCATAGAGTTTTAAAATTGGGCACAGAAATGTCTTAAAGGAACTGAGAGCCAGCAAGTCAAATATTTTTAACTTATCTCAGTCCCTTTTTTGCACGTTGATATAAAATAATAATAAGTAATTTTTTATAGTGACGCAAGGGTGTGTCAGTCATACTCCTCCCAACACATTGGAAACGGCCGTATTAAAATAAATTTGTTTATTTTTTACTTAAGCCAAATGCCATAAAGATTTAAATTAAATAAGAATAAAAATAGAGTTTTATGGCTCAAGCCGTTCGAATATAACGTTCTTATGTTGTTGAATTATATAGAATATATATGAACAACTAAAATATTTAACTTTGTATATATGTACTTTGATTTTATTAATCAATTTACCCTGTGTAAATTACTTCAAGAATTTATTATTTTTCATTTTGTTCTTTTCACTTTTTGTCTAAACTTTGAATAATAAACATTATAAAATACAATCAATTAAGTATTTTTAACATATGTCTTGTTCTTCAGCGAAGTAGATAATCACCCCAATTATAAATATTCCCGGGGAAAAGAGTTCCCGGGGAATTCATTTTCCCGGGAATAAAACTCCCTTATTCTAAACAGACGGGGAGAACAGTATTATGGGAAAGGGAATTTCGAATTTTCGCAGTCAACTGTTTTGCTTTCAGTTGTTTTGTTTTGACTTAAAAAGTGAAAAATATTTTTTTCAGCACAACTCCCTTGCAATTTTTTGAAGGAATTATTTTCTAAATTTATTATCAAATTGTCCCTTTAATTTACATTCATAATACCTACTTTTTTCCCGGGGAAGAGTCTTCCATTTTCGAAGTTTATTTAGAATAAGGGAAAAGGGAGAAGGGAAAAATCTCCCGGGGAGATTCTATTTAGAATAAGGGAAAAGGGAAAAGAGAGAAAATTCCCGGGGAGTTGTTATTCATAATTGGGCTGAATAAAAATTTTTTTATATGTATGACGATTTTTGATTAATACCGTTTCTTTTTTATGAGCCTCCAAAATTTCTCAATATTACCATGATGCCCAAAAAAGGATGTCATCAGTTTTTGCCAAATAGCAAATCAGCACTTACAAATATCGCTTAACTATGCTCGGTAAAAATGCAGCCAAGAGTAGGTTGAATATTTTTTGCTAAAATTTTATGACAAAAATGTATTTTATCTTAGAGTTTTTTTAAGAAAGTTACAAAAAAAAATTTTCAATATTTTGATCATAACGTTTTTCCTTCATTGTTTTCTGAGAAATCAATATACGGAATAAATTCCATTTCCGAACGGAGTGAGTATCTGAGACATAAATGATTGTTTTTTATTATATTAAATTGAATTAAGATTCTATAGGCTAATTGTTCGAAATTTTAATTTAAATCCCAGAAAGACATGATAAATATTCCAAGGCACAGAGGCAAGTCAACATCAGTTTTTGTTATTCAACTTACACAGCAGAGCAGAACAGCTGTTTTCGAAGGACGCAACCCTTTCATCATCAGTTTTTTTTTCTTTTTTTAGGAGTAGGACCAGCACTCAGGGGATGACCCCTATATATACAATGCATTGTGCCAGAACTGAAAACGAGGGGATAGTATTGAGGGTACAGATTACAGATTACAGATTTGTGTAAAAAGGAACTGTTATCACATTCAACTAAGCCACCTAATAAGTGGTGACAAACACAATACACATGAGCACTGATGATGAAAGGGTTGCGTCTTTCGAAAACAGCTGTTCTGCTCTGCTATGTAAGTTGAATAACAAAAACTGATGTGGACTTGCCTTTGTGCCTTGGAATATTTATCATGTCTTTCTGAGATTTAAATTAAGATTATATTTTATGTTTATTTTTTAGAACCGGCACCGGTTTTGGTATAGACGGTACTGTTTGAGAGGGAATTTATTGAAGCAATTTAATTTTGTATTTTACTTTGCCTTCGACGAACAGTACGGGCTCGTCATTTGGATAATGGCGATAAAAATGAACGCAATGCTCTCTGAAGCAGATCCTAGATATTAGATTCCATGTCTTGTCCGAGTACGGGATGGAACTCTCGACCTTCTGCATCACAGTTGGCATGTTAATTACTTCAGCCAACAGCAGCCACCGTTACTGTTCGACTTTTTATTTTTTTGTTTTTCTTATCTTTAACACTCTGCAAAAACTTAAACAAATCGTCAATATAAAACCGAAGCCATGGACATCTTTTAAAAATCTGATCATAAATGAGCAAATTGTTGTCGGCATATTTAAAGACTTGCTTTTTTTTATTAATTAAAAATGTCTTTATGCATTTATAATAATTTATTTTTATAATATATTTACAAATGCAATTAAAAATTTACATACCACCAGTTGTGGCATGCCGCCATTGTGCGGCATGAGCTGATGCCTGCCTGCCTGCCAGTATACATATTTTAATAGAGCTGAAATTAAACTGCATGAATTCGTTGTAATAAAAGCGAAAAACTTGATCTAAATACATTAAACTTACAATTTAATTTAAGTTTTTCTCTTCCTTTATTATTTAATCTTGATTGTTTTAATGTTTTTATTTTGTTTAGCAAATAAAATCAAGGGAAGAAAAAATTAATTTTCTGAATTTATTAAAATGCAATTTAAAGCTTTTTTTTTCGTTTTTGATTCGGTAGTTTTGGACCATCCTCTGGATGGTTACACATTTAGACTGCCGTGTACTTTTAAATGATGCCTACAATGGCATCATTTAAAATCTCATTACAGTTAACTGCTTATAAAGATTAAAATCTCGGCTGAAACAAAAAATAAAAAGTTTTTACAGCAATACCAGTAAAATACTTACAAAAATCACCTCAGAAGTGTTTTAAGCTTAATTCTTTTAAAACTTTTTTTTTTTACACAACTTTTTGTAGCTTAAGCCAATCAAGTTGGCCGGGAGTTGGTTTTAATGTTTTGTTTTTTCTTCACATTGGATTGTTTTAATCCCAGTTTTAAGAGTTTTTAATCTAAAGCAACAATTTAATTAAATAAGAAATATATACAATACATTTTGTACATTTATTTTGTATGGGGATGGTTCACATATAATAAAAATTATCGTCAGCGTTTTCTGTAATGGATTTGTAGCCAAAATGCTGTAGCTAAATGTTACACTAAAAGAAATTATCCATTCGTGGAGATAAATGTTTTTCTTTTATTTTTTTTTTTTTTTAATCTTTTTTGGCCTGCAAATGAAGATTATGAACTAGACCAGAGTTTAAAATAATGTATTAATTCTAAAACTCAATAGGTTTCATTATTGACTATTTTGGAATTAAATTTGCAATTAATTCCCAAACAGTTTGCAAGCAAAAAAATTAAATAAACAACATCAGTTGCCTGTTTGATTATTTTCAAGTATAAAAAAATATCTATTTCCCACCCCTGGAAGCAAAGTTTAAATTAAAATTTATTTTTTTTTTTTGCCAATGCAAATCTTCATGATGTGTAAAGAGGTTTTTGTTAAAGAAAAGCTTACAATTTTTAACAATTTTAGTTACTACATGTACTACAAAATACTGAATGTGCCAAAAAAAAATTTTTTTTTCCATTCCTGGAAAAAAAATTAAACTTTTTTAGTCTTTAATAGACCATTAAAGCTTCCCAAAGCATGAAATAGGTTTAATTTACAAACAATCAAAATAATATTTGGTTTCTGGTATTAATTTTGCGTCGAGAAATAATAAGTGTAAAATTTTTCTGAATTTCAATACTACTTTATTTAAGTTTATTTCCAATCCAACAGTCCAATAACGAAGTCTCTAGCTTTTCTGAGGGCTTGAGAAAACCGATTTCACTTACACACAGACGGATATCGTTCAATCGTCATCGGTATTCATAAAGATCCAGAATATATATACTTTAAGGGGTCCCATGTGAATATCGAAGAAATTACACACGGAATGACAAACCTATATATACCCTTTCACTTTTTTGTGAAGGGTATACAAATAGGACACTTACCTACTCCTGGTGGACAATAATTAACTATATCAGACGCGCTGTGACTGTCCTGTGGGGTCTTGCGTTAGGAAAGAATTATAGACGAGTTCTATTTTTTATATTGTCTTGACCTGATGTTGACAAATATAAGGTCCGCCAAATAACATTTTTTTTTGAAAATGCTATAAAAAAACTACTGAATATTTTCTCAAATTTTTTTTTTATTTGAAAGTACAATCCTTCCGGTTAATAATGGAAAATAATTTCATTCAAATGGCTGCATGGCCCGATAACGATCGCCATTGACTGTAACGGCCACTCTTTGCTCATTTTCGAAGAAAAATGGTCCAATTATGCCTCTGGACCAAAATCCGCACCAAACAGTGACTCGTTTTGGGTGCGTCGGCTTTTCAATGTATGCGTGCGGGTTTCCTGTGCCCCAAATGTGACAATTTTGCTTGTTTACGTACCTGCCAAGATCAAAATGAGCTTCATCTGAAAATATAATTTTTTTGCAAAAATCGGCCTCTTCTGTAAGTCGATGGCAGGCCCACTTAGCGAAGCGAAAACGCATTGGATGGTCAACCATATTCATTCAGCGGAAGGATAAAACTAATTTTCTGTCAAATCAGACATGAGCGAAGTGTTACCATTCAGGAAATAAGCACTAGTTGAAAAAAAAAAACGTTAGCTTGCGGACCCTATATAAAAGAATTCAAACAAAAAAAAGTTTGGCTTAAGCATAATGGAACAAAAACTCAGGAAAATTGGGCATGAAGAAAATAATCAAACGGCAACACGGATATTGAAAAGGAGAATATTATAATTGGATTCATGCAGTTCTCGTATGAAATTTCCTAAAAAATATTTATAAATAAAGACTGTTATCACATTGGACTATGTCACCACACTAATGGCAACGAACAAAAATACACATGAGTACTGATGATGAAAGTGTAGTGACTTTCGGAAATAGCTGTTCTATTCTTTATTATGTCGTTCTGAATTTAAAGAAACCTTCGAACAATTACTTTTATTAGAATTTAATAAAATTATAATAATAATAATAATGCGAATTTTTTCATTCTTCGCCCTTCTCAGGAATTGAGTGCAATGGCCGCTGACAACCGACTTTTTTGACCTCCAACGGAATTTTTGCTTTAACGCGTAAATTCTCATTTTGGAAATGTTATTTGACCGTTAGACTTTATTTCATAAGGCTACACGGATAATCTCCTTACGTAGGAGCATTTGAAAATTAACAATCGTCCAGTTATCGTCGAGCTACCACCGAAATGTGGAAAAAAAACTAAAGAAAACTACCTTAAAGGGATTTGTTTGAAAACTTTTTTTAATTCAGACAGATATGATAAATATTCCAAGGAAAAAGAAAATTCAGCATAAGTTTTTTAATTGCCCAACATACACAGTAGAGCGGAACAACCGTTTTCAAAGGCCGCTACACTACTCATGTTCATTTTGTTTGTCACCACTTTTGCTAAATTTTTTATTTTTTATTTTTTTGTTTAATGTCTATTATTCCGTTTTTTGAAAAATCCTCTTTAAGCCCAGAATTCCTCAATGATCCTATCAGCGTGGCCGTTTGATTCGCAAATTAAACTGTAGTCTTTTTTACTACAAAGAGTGAAAGTGTTTTTTTATTAATTTCGGTTAAATTAAGTTATAAATCAACTTGAATTTCGTAATTAATTACAAAAATTAATTTATTTCATTTTATAGCTCCAAGTTTAGTGCGTTGGATCTTCTTTGACTCAAAAATCTACGATTTGATTAGCAGAATTAAAAAAAAAATCCCTAAAAAATAAATTTCTTTTTTATACCCTCCAAAAAAGAATTCGGAGGGTATATTCATTTTGTCATGCCGTTTGTAACGAAGCGAAATATAAATCTCAGACCCCATAAAGTATATATATATTCTTGATCAGTGATGAAATCTAAGACGATATGAGCATTTCCGTCCGTCTGTGGAAATCACGATTCAGTCCAAACGAAAAGAGCTAGACTCTTGAAATTTGGCATAAATATATTCTGAAGCTTAGAGCAGGTTAAGTTCGAAGATGGGCTAAATCGGGCAAGAGGTAAAAGAGTTCCCCTAAGAAGAACTAAACCAACCCAGAAAAAACAACATAATTTTTAAAGTTTTTTGGTTATTTTGTTAAGCAAATGATATATTTTTGTGTCAAATACGGCCCAACACCTTAAACTTGGAGCCATAAAATAAAATAAATTAATTTTTGGACCCCGCCCACTTTAGTGGGCGTTATTATATGCAAAAATAGCATAAAAATTTAACAAATTGTTTTACTTAAGCCTACATTCCTTAAAAATAACATTTTTAAGCTTTACTGACGAAGCTGAGACGATACCTGGTACTACTCTGCCCTATCCCCTCCTCCCCCTTCACCCACTAAATGACACTATAAAAAAAAAATTAATTTTGTATATAATTATTCCAAGCATTTATATTTATAGTTTTATGATTGCCTCTTTCTGCCCTACCCCCTCCTCCCCCTTTGCCCCGTAAATGACCCTATCAAAAAAAATTAAAAATTCTATTTTATATATAATTATCCCAAGCATTTATTTTTAGAGTTTTATGACAAAGGTGATATGTTTCCCCTACAGCCCTTGCCAGAACGACCCCGCCAAAATACAGTTTTTATACCCTCCAAAGAGAATTGGACCCTATAAAGTAAATATGTATATTCTTGATTAGTGATGAAGTTTAAGACGGTCTAGCAATGCCCATACGTTCGTCTGTGAAAAACATGATATTGTCTCATTTTGAACCCCGCCCCCTTTAGTGGTCGTTGACGTACGATTTAATATAAAGAAACTCTGTCCCACCAAGTTAAACATTTTAAATTCATTTACTAAATATTTGTAGGGTATTTAAGATTCGACCCGGTCGAATATGACGTTTTTACTTGTTAAAAATTGGTTTAGTTTTTCTTAGGGGAGCTTTTTTCCCTCTGTATCGCTTCGTGCTCTTTTACGAATTTGACCTGTGCTATCCTTTAAGCTATATTTATACCAAATTTCAAGGGGCTGGCTCTTTTCTTTCGGACTATGTCGTGATTTCCACGGACGGACCGACACGCTAGATTTCATAAATGTTCGAGAATATATGTATATATATATACTTTATGGGGTCTCAGATGAATATTTCGCTGTGTTACACAAGGAATGACAGGGTGAATATACCCAGCAAATCTTTTTTTGGAGGGTATAAAAATAAAATAATTTCTAGTTAATTTTATATATTTGGGTATTTGTTGTTTTACACAAAATTTTTAAATATTATTTGTGCTGATTCTTTCCCCAAAAAAAAAAAACAAAAAAGTGATCGCTATATTAAATTGAATCAAGATTCTATAGGCTAATTGTTCGAAATTTTTAATTTTTAGTAATCAAATGGTAACACGGGTATTATAACAATAACATGTTAACATCAGGTTGATACAGTTCTCGTATTCTTTTTCACAATAATATTTGTTCAAATAAGAACTCCTATCGGATTCAACTAAGCCACCTAATAAGTGGTGACAAACACAATACACATGAGCACTGATGATGAAAGAGTTGCGTCTTTCGAAAACAGCTGTTCTGCTCTGCTGTATAAGTTGAATAACAAAAACTGATGTTGACTTGCCTTTGTGCCTTGGAATATTTATCATGTCTTTCTGAGATTTAAAAAAAATTAAAAATTTCGAACAATTAGCCTATAGAATCTTAATTCAATTTAATATAGCAATATAAAATGTTCGTTAAAATTGTTACTACATACAAAAAAGTGATCATAGAGTTCTTTTTGATTTTTGTTTCAGCTTCTGATTCAATTGAGTCGAAGCTTAAAATAATATCTTTAGCTTTTCTAAGAAATGTTGGGTAAAGGTTCCCTGGTGATCTGCATTAGCCCCAGGAACTAGCCAAAACCCCGCAATAACCAATTTTGAACTTTTTTTTTTTGTAAATTTGGAAAAAGAATCAGCATTAAGAAAATTGAAAAATGTTGTGTAAAAATAAGTTTTAATTTTCATGTACTTTTACAATGAATTCCCCAAAAAGGAAGTGAATGGGGTGAACGTTTTCCCAACTCAAAACCAGCAAGCATCCTTATAGATATTTTTACCAGCTGGTAGAATTATGAATATTGTCATGGATTTTCCCATTTGCAAGCAATCCGTTAACCTTGCAAGTTTTATTGATGATTTTTATAGGTATTGAACTTTATAGAAGCCAATGGATTCAAATAACAATAAAAATAGAGTTTTTATTTAATAATATTTGGACTCGACCTGATCGAATATATCGTTCTTGCTTGGTATTTGTAATAGAAAAACTTTTCTCATTTCATATACACTGAAGTGTCACTAACAAAAGAAAAATATACAAAATTTGGCACAGTGTTTAAAATTTTGTTTTGCAAACACTTAAAAAAATTCCTTGTTATCTTTTCTTTTGCAAGAAAATTACTTTATAAAAAGTATCAAAAGCGGCGATTTCTTTAATTTCTTCTCACTTCTCCATAAAAGAAGATCTTTAACATTCTGGCATTTATTTATATAAAAATAAAAGCGAACAAAATCGGTAATACATCACACCTTACAGAGCAAACATAAGAAGAAGCAAAAGAAAAAAGCATTTTTACACCAGCGAAGCAGTAACGACACACTAATAAAGCGCAACACCATAGCAAGTCAGTCCTACTACTACTGCTGCCTGTCCCATGATCAATGATCTTGTAATATAGTCTGTATTATGTGTGTGATCTTGATTGCATTAAATATATATTTTTTTTTGTCTCAAGCCTGATTTTGTATATTTTGTACTTGATGCCAAACGTTACACTTGTTATTCTTTCTGTTAACGATTTTTTGTTTCGGTTTTTTTTTGTTTGTTATTTTGTCCCGGCCTTAACCGAACTTAACAATAAAAAATAAAAAAATAAAACCAACTTTTCATGGCTTCAAGTTGTAGTGCGATCTGAGAGTTTAAATTTTATTTAACAATTCTTTGTGTGTGTGTGTGTGTGTGTTTCTGAGCCAAGCTTATGCCTGGATTACTTGCTATTTGTGTTATCTGAAGCTGTCATCAATCGATTGAAGGTGTCAAATGTGGATTATTAATTGGTAGTAGATAGTTTTACATGATTAATGTTTGTTGGCCAGCAAGCAGGCAAGTCAGACGCTATAGTTATATTCTGTACAAGTTGGCTTAATAAAGACATGCCTACATGTCTTGTGTCGTTTCGTACATCTAAACCAGACCGAGTACAATTGTAATGTCATGTAACTTATAAAACAGTTGGAGCAAACAAAAAAAAAACAAAAAAACAAAAAGTAATAATCAAACGAGTTGACATTGTGTAGAAGATTTTGCAAATTAACATGACTATTATGCAAGATTTATGGGGGGTTATGCACAAAATAATTGAGAAATATAAGAACGCAAGAGAATTTTTAAGCAGCCATAGCCGTTTAAATCAGAAAAATTAAAAACGGTTAACTGTGCAAATTAATTTATTCTGTATGAGAATATGGCAATCGAATACAGCATAATTTAACAGATCGAGTATCATTTGCTCTCATTTGAAAACAATGCAAATGGTCAGCAGCAAAAAATCATAACACATAAATATGTGTGATGTGATGGGAATTTTGTTAATAAACAAGTGGGAACGTTATAATTGATCGGGTCGAATCTTATTTACTCTCCAAGTATTTAGTAAATAAAAACTCTATTTTTATTCTTATTAAAATTTACAGTTTTAAAGTATTTGGCTTAAGTCAACAAAAAAAATTTTATTTTTCTACGGTCGTTTCCAATGTGTTGAGAGTAGGGTTGCCATTTCCAATTTTAGAAAAGTAGGACAACGATCTTAAAAAAGGAGGACATTTGACTCAAAAAAAAGGACTCTTTTTTTTTGCTTAAAAATCAAATACAAAAATCAAAAAACTCAATAAAATATACACAGTTACTTATTTTTATTTAAAAAATTTATATTCATTTCAATACATGTCTATCACATTTTTTCAAATATTCATAAAGTGCTTGACAATTCATACAGTGATGCCAACGCAGTCTCTAACGCATCACGTATAGCCCTATTTTGTCCAAAATAGTGATTTTTACTGGCTGTTTCACAATTTCGAACGAAAATTTATTCGTACGAAATCTGTGTTGTTTGTAAATTATTTTGGGCGTTTTGTTTTTAAAAATTTAGCTTGGCTACTTATGAGCGAAAATGTAACAGTTTTGATATTTTGAAAATGTAAAAGCAGCAAAAAGTGGGACAACCCCAGACACTTGTTAAAAAAGTAGGAGGACGGACCCCGACGATATAAATAAGAGGACGGTGTCCGGGGAAAAGAGGACGGATGGCAACCCTAGTTGGGAGCAGTATGACTGAGACACCTTTCCGTCAGCATAAAAACTTACTGAGATAAGTTAAAAATGTTTGGTCTGCTGGGTTACAGTTCCTTTAAAATATTTCTGTGCCCAATTATAAACTCTATACAAGGTTGGCCACTCGGAGAAAGGCCGTAAGCGAGCCATCTCACATAAATCGTATAAACTTAAAAACGAAACTTTCGGGGTAGTTGAAAAGTTTGTTTTCGGTTGCAAAGGAGGTGGTGGGATATGGCAGAGGAAGATTAGAGAGCACATTAAATAAATAAAAAATCATTTGCAGTCATGCAGATTCGAACTTAAGCCCGTTGAAAAAATTAACAATTTACGTAGGAAAGTTCGACTAATAGAAATTCATACATAATTTAAAACATTGCGGGGGCACGCGCACTTGTTCATTGTAAATTGACAACTAAATTCAATTACTTGAATATAAATAACAAAGAAGCTTTAGCTGTCAGCAGCCCATGGCTCTGGAGAAAGCGAAAGAGATACATGGAATATTGAGAATATTAATCGTCAAGGTTGGGGAATTTCGTACTAACCAAAAAGGTAATAACTTAAAAATATGAACGTGGGAACTTCCCATATTCAATTTTTGTTAAAATATTGGTTAAATAGTTGATATTCCTACTAACTAGCACCACTTGCAAAACTGGAAAAATTGAACAAAGAACGCTGCTGAGATGGCGTAGCGGCCTCGAAATCAGTACTGATCCGTTCTGCTGGTTTGATGATTATTGAAAATATTCTTAATATTCCAATCTTAATATAAAAAATAATAAATAGAATTTGAACAAATTCATTTATTAATAAAATAATAAAAAATCATTTGCAGTCATGCAGATTCGAACTTAAGCCCGTTGAAAAAAAATTAACAATTTACATAAGAAAGTTCGACTAATAAAAATTCATACATAATTTAGAGCACATTAACTTTGCCGTAAAAGCCTATAAATTAAATTTTTATGGAATGCAGACTTAAGGAATACTTTTTGTGAAAAATTTACACTTTATGTAACTTTAACGCCCACTAAAGGGGGAGGGATCCATAAATAGACTATATCGTGATTTCCACAGACGAACGCATGGGCATTGCTAGACCGTCTTAGACTTCATCAGTGATCAAGAATATATATACTTTATGGGATCCAGTTCTTTTTGAACGCTATTAAAACTGTATTTTCGGGAGGGCCAAGGGGGACCACTTCACCTTTGCCATAAAACACTAAAAATATAATTTTGGGATATAAGAATTATTTAATTAAAATGAAAAACAATTTCATACGTGACCCTAAATCTTTCTACTTATATGTGAATTCTAGGAGAAAAAACTGTGGATATCCATCAGCAAAGAAATTTAATAATCGAGTAGCAGAACACGAGACTATGAAGAGGAGGGTCCTGAGTTCGAGCCCGTGCTGAGTTATGAAATATTGTGTTGAATTCTTCTGATCAGTATTAGTGCGTGGTTGTGTTAGTTGTTGCCAGCCTGTTTCAATGATGAAGGCATAGTCACTGATCACTGAACACAATTGGCAGCGAATGACACCATCATGTACTAAAAAATCAGAGTAACAGCAGCCACCTTCGTCGGCCCTGTTGCAAAAATTAGCCGGCAAAGTAAAAAAAAACTTGAAGTAGCTACAAAAAAACTGTCTATCTTCTCATCTGGCCTAATCTATCCCCTCAATACTATCCCCTCGTTTTCAATTCCGGTGCAATGCATATATAGGTGTCATCCCCTGAGCGCTGGTCCAAGATATAAAAATAAATAAAAAACAAATAAAAATCCAGTAATATTGAAGTCATATGTGATATGTTTGCCGAAGTTTTCGCCAGTACTTATTCGGATTACTGTTTAATTACTGATCAAGAATATATATACTTTATGGGGTTTTAGAGGGATATTTCGCTGCGTTACACACGCAATGACCAAGTGAATATACCCGCCAATTCTTTTTTTTTTTTGAGGGTAGAAAAATCCCATCATAAAACTGAAAATTAAAATTAAATTTAAAAACCGCATTGACACGAATAAAATTACATTTTGATTAATAATACAGCATGACGTTAATAATATGGCACGAAATTAGATTTTCACACCTCAAACGTTGCCAGCAAAAAATAAAAAAAAACAATGTAGGTAGTGTTTAATTTATTTTAAATAAGGCACCAGAAAAATTATTAATTTATAAATGCCAATGAACATGCAAAAATTATACTGTCATATATTAAATTAAAATTATGATTTATGAAATGCACAAGAACTACAATACGCACTTTACATACAATGTAAACTCAAGTTGTCAGGAAAAAAATAATAATAAATACAAAAAAATACTAAAATTGATAAAAGAAAAAAAAACTCCATCTAAAAGTTGCAATGAACACATCAATGGAGGCGACTGCATTAATAAAACAAAAAACAAAAGTCCGACACAAAATCAAAGTATCAAAGTCAGCAACGTTCCAATTGCATGGCTGAGACATTGACACAAAACAACTTCTTCATTTCACTTATTGACAAGCGTAGACATGCAACACTTTATTGAACATGTTACACAAAAATCCTTTAGTGTAAAAATAAAAACATCAACTTGGCCAAACAAAACAAAATAAAAACAATAAATAAAAATAATATAAATTAAAAAAAAAAAAATTATACAGCATCTCTCTTTTATAGTGGCCAAAAGAAGAGAAAAGAAAAAAACCAATGGAACACATCATAAATCACTGATACTAAAACTGAAAACCCAAACTGAAGCTGCATACATTCCTTGAAGAAGTCAAATAAACTTGCAAACTTACATCACAACCCAGCAAACACTTGGCTATTCAACTCGACTGCTTCTAAGTATTATGTACAGTGTAATTATAAAGAAAAATAATAGTTTAATAAAGTAATTTGAATTTAGTACAATTCTTAAAAAATTATTTGCCGAATGCAGATTTGAACCTGAGTCTGAGTAAAAAACTCTTAAAATTAAAAAGCCAATATAATAAAAACTAGAAAAGCTAGAGACTTCGTTGTTGAACTGATGGATGGGAAATGAACTTAAATAGAGTGGTTTTGAAATTCAGATATACCGTTCCAGAGCTGGGAAGCTTACGTCTATTTGTGGGCGCAAAATTAACTAGCAAAAACCAATTATATTATTGTTTGTTTGTTAATTAAATCTATTACATACTTTGAGAAAAATTAAATTTGTATTAAAAACTAAAAATATGTAATATTCGATTCCAGGGTTGGAGAACGGGAATTGCTTTGGTACATAAAATTATGAAGACAGTCCCTACTTTTGTTTTTTTTTTTGGTACATTAAGCCTTTTTAACGCTTAAGCAAGAATAACATTTGTATCTAAAACCAAAAAAAAAAAATTTTTAATTTGACTCCAGGGTTGGAAAATCGAAATATTTTTGGTACATAAAAGTAGCCATATAAGTTAATAATTTTGGGGTTTTCAGTGAATTAAAACTGTTTTATACTGCGCAAAAAATTAAATTCCTATCAAAAACCAAAAATATTGAAAAATTCTATTCCAGGGTTGGAAAATCTAAATTTTTTGGTACGTAAAAGTAACCAAAGTTCCTAATTTTTATATACAATTTTTTTTGTTCAATTAAATGTTTTTTATACTTCGGTAATAAGAACATTCACATGAAAAATTAAAAATTAGATTTCAGGGTTGGAAAATCACAATTTTTTGGTATATAAAAGTAACCAAATAAGTTGATTATTTTGCTAGTTTTGGCTAATGAAATCTATTTTCTGTTTTAGAACGAAAGGATAAATACATCTATGTAGGGTATTTAAGATTCGTCACAGCGGAATATAGTACTTTTACTTTTTTTTCAGACGAATTAGTACTTCGACCGAATCCAAATTGCAATATTCATCATATTTGAAACGTACGATATTATGGTTGTTGGGCATCGGCAGTGCACCATAAAGCTACAGCAGCTACATTAAAACGGGCATAGTTTAAAATTGGTTTGTTTTTTTTTTTTGGCTTCCCTCTGTCATTGTGGCATTGTCACGTAATGGGTCTTGTGACGAAGTTTTGTTTCTGTTGTTTTGTTTGTTTAGCATTTTTACACTTGTCGCTGGTTGTATTTCACTTTTGTTGACTTTTGGGTAGATTCGGTATGAATGAATTGAACTAAAGTGCAGTGAATGATGCATGAATGAATAAATGGTGAATTGTAAAATTGTATATTCAATCAAATCATGTTGCATGATGCTTTAAAGTCATTTACAATGCGATTTTTTTTTTAATTTATTTATTTCTTTTTTCTTTATAATATAAATGTTAACGAAAACATGAGTTGTTGTTATTGTGTTTATTGATGCTTGCTTTTGAATCAAAATAAAAATACATATGTGTATGTAGGTATATATTTTTTCGACAATTTGCAATTGAGTTGTTGTTCAAAGTGGCGTTTAATGATGTTTATTTTGAAAGTTTATGTTGAGAGAGATATTTTGGGCGGGATGAGAAAGTGAACGAACAACTTAAAAAAAATGATTTACTTTAATGGAAATTCATAAATTTCTTCGTGCAAAATTTTTTTGTAGGAACAAGTCAACAACTGTAACAACAGCTGTTGTTGTTCAAAATGTTAGAAATCTAATTACTTTTATTAATGTACGTGAATAATATCTATTCCAGATTCTTTTTAGCTGCCAACTTAAAAGTATGACAAAATATGACAAATACATTAGTTTTATGAAATGGGAAAACCTGGCGACAGTGAGTGAAAGGTAAATAAAATTCGGCACATCCGCATGTAATCCTCGTACTTGTTATACGAATTATTTAATTTTTAATTTTTTCATCTTTATGCCTTGTTTGAAAAAACTCTCCATGAGAAACATATAATTTTTGTGCATAACATATCACTGGCCCCTTTTCATTTTGATTAAACAGAATAACACTTTGTAACTAATGAAAAGTAATTTTGTGCAAATAGACGTCTATTAGCAAATACATGAAAATAAATTGGATAACATAACAAAATTCGCACAAACGCTTGCCTGAAGCATTGTGCGTTGTTTTTTAATTAAACTATCATCGAACCAGAAACTTACAACGCAGAGTATTTAAAACTGAGGGTAGGGGCTTTGTACCGCCAATTACGCATATAATTCAATCAATTTGTAGCAACTTATAATGCCAGCTAATCTTTGCCCTCAATGGATTTTGTATTTTTTTTATTTTCAATAAAAAAATAAACGACAATCTGTGCAAGTGTGTCTGTCCGACAATGGGAATTTGTGGTAGTCAGATTGGCAATGAAAAGCAGTAGGACAGTCTTGCCATGACGCCACACATAAAAGACACAAGTACAATAATGATAAAAGCAACAACTAAACAAAAATCACTTAATCTGCTGAAAATGATCTTTAAACGGTTTTGTTGTTGCAACTTTTGTTATTGTTTTTGGGGCGATAAACGAATTTATTGCAACAACGCTAAACAATAATTGAGCACAAATGTAGATGAAGTTTTCAAGGGCTATTGTTGTTTCAGGTTTTTTTTTTGTTGATTTAACTTTTTTTTTTCATTTAGTTTTGACGTGGGCTTGGAGTACAAGAAGTCCTGATTGGTTTGTTATTGGAACACAAAATGTTTTTGTCGGTTGGTGGTCATGCCAAATTAAGTTGCTGTTGCTGAATGTCTCATTTTTTTATTGTTTTTAATTTTTTTTAATTGAAACAATTGTTATTAAAATTTAAACTTTGACAATGAACTTTTTGTAGCATCTTATTTTGCATTTAATTTATTATTACCACCGGGATGAGGTTAAATCACGGTGAACTGTACACAGTTTGTCTTAATGACACAATAGCACTGTACACTGCATATAAAAATTGTAGCTAGGAAGACTGATTGTAATGATGAACAAAATGTTCGGGAAAAATAATTTATGAAAAAAACTACATTTGAGTTGGCCAAGTTGGAGGAATATCATACGCAGATAATGATAATACTCGAAGAAGTCAAAATGGAAGAGGAATTCTGAAATTGTCAGTCTATTTCCGAAGCATATGAGACTGAAAGTTGACAAATAAAACAAAAAGAACATAAAGAAAATAATCAAATGGCAACACTGGTACTCAAAGTGTGTTAACATCGTTTAAGTATTGCCAGAGTTCTCTACTACGAACTATTTCGTAATAAAACTTTTAGGCATAAAAACTGTTTACACGAGAAAAGTGTAGCGGCCTTCGAAAACATGGGATCTGCTCGACTGTGTAAGTTGAGTAGTTATTATTGATATTGAATTTTCCTTGCACTTTGGAAGATTATTACTTCATTTCTGGATCAAAACACGAACATCAATCTAAATTGAAAAAAAACAAGTAAAAGTGCTATATTCTGCTGTGCCGAATATTAAATACCCTACACAGATGTATTTCTAATTTCTTTCTACAACAGAAAATAGATATTATTAACCAAAAAGACCAAAATAATCAACTTATTTGGTTACTTTAATATACAAAATAATAACGATTTTCCAACCCTGTAATATAATTTTTAATTTTTCATGTGAATGTAATTATTCCCGAAGTATGAAAAACGTTTAATTCAACAAAAAAAATTTTAAATAAAAATTAGGAACTTTGGTTAGTGTTACGTACCAAAAAATTTAGATTTTCCAACCCTGGAATTAGATTTTTCAATATTTTTGGTTTTTGATAGCAATTTAATTTTTCGCGAAGTATAAAATAGGTCTAATTCACTGAAAAACTTAAAATTAGGAAATTATATGGCTACTTTTATGCACCAAAAATATTTCGCTTTTCCAACCCTGGAATCAAATTTTTAATTTTATTTTGATTTTTAATACAAATTTAATTCTTGCTTAAGCATAAAAAAGGATTAGTGCAGCAAAAAAAACCCAAAAGCAGCGGCTCTTTTGATTATATTATGTGGCAAAAAAAAATTTGTTCTCCAACCCTGGAATCGAATATTTAATTTTTTCCAGCCCTGGAATATTTTTTATTTCTTACACATATATATTTTTTCCGTAAGTATAAAAAAGGTTTAACTCACTAAAAAAACAAAATTAAGAGCTTATTTTGTACCAAAAAAATTTCGATTTTCCAACCCTGGAATCAAGTTTTTAATTGTTTTGCTTGTTACTGCTAATTTAATTCTTCCTGAAGTATAATTCACTAAAGAAAACTGAAATTGGAAAATTATATGGCTATTTTTATATAACAAACATATATCGTTAGCTGAAATGCAAAAGGTCGTAACTAACAAAAATTGCAATATCGACTGTTTTAATGATTATTATGAATGTCATGAATGTCATTCTAGTGTGACATTCAACCCTATTATGAACGGCGACGTCGGCGTCACATCAACTCGACAGTAAAAAATTATCACTTGTCTACAAGTTGTCGATAACAATTAATTACCCTTGACAATCTCCTAGCATTCTCTAGGGAATATAATAACGATAAAACATGTCAAGAGTAGTCAGCTGCTGTCGAAAAAGAGTGGACAATCGACAATTTTTGCTGTCGTCTTGATACGGCGTCGATGTCGTCATTCATTATAGGGGCGATTGTCTTGCAAATTTAAAAATTCTAAATGACAGCAGAAAAGGACAGCAAAATAAATGTCGAATGTGCAGCCATTTTAACACCCGTTTATGAGTGCGAAGGTTGAGTTTACTCGCTTTTAGTATTTAATAAATAAATGACTGAATGAAACATATTTAATATCCTATTTTGTCAATTTTCTTTTATAAACAAAAGACATGGCAACCCTTGCAAAAAGCAACTGCTTCAATTTAGTGTAAGAATTAATCTTCTTTTGCGCATGTTTCCTGCATACGAAAACGATAATCGATTAACTGTCTTTTTGCCTTACACACCAACATCAACCACTTAAAAAAAGTTTAAGCTTTAAGACAGCTTGTTTTTTTTCAATCTCTGCTCCTGGACAGAGTTTGTAGGTTGTGTGTATTCTACCAGGTCTGTGAATATTTTCAACGTTTTCGTATCACGTTTCGTAAATTAGTTGATGTCATGTTATTTCTATAGATTTGACCAGATATTGTCAGTTAGAGGTTCAAACGACTTAATTGTATTGAAACAAAAATTTTATCTTGTATCGAGGGGAAACAATCGTCAGAAATGTTTAAAGTGTTTTAAGGGAGAGTACCGCTGACTGGACAAGAAAGCAAAACTGTTTTAAAACAGAAACAAATTTCGTATCTATTTTCGCTTGTAAAAATATTGAAATTTTTAGGAATAAATTATTTTCAATTTGCTGGGAACCACGTGAAAAATATTCACATGTTCATTAAAACGGCGAGGTTGTTGTTCTCTTTGCAGGAACTTTGGCTACTAGAG